>BTHU01000013.1:64994773-65594773 GCA_036184795.1 Tokudaia tokunoshimensis | reverse complement strand
TAGCCCATGGGGCTGCAGGGGGCTCATCCCATTTCTGTGTCCCAAGGATGGGTGTGTGGGATCAAGGTCAGACGTGGATACATGGAAGTTTAACCGCATTCACTTTTCCAAGTTTTAGGGTTATCATTATCAAGAGGAACTTGACCTCACCTGGGGTTGATAACTTAGAATGGCTGGTAGCTAGCTAAGTTAACAGCTGAGAAGAGCAAACCAGGAGAATAACATGAAGCCAAAAGACAGAGACATTTTCCTGAAGACCATCATTTGAGTATCCTGGTCCAACAGTCTCTGAAGATAGGACATGGATTTTTTTATTGTTAGCATGAGCCAAATAAATTTTGTTGCTTGATTCACTTTGACCTGATGTTTCTGTTACTATTCTGTTACTCTGAATGGTCCTGAATAATAAATTCATCAAAAGTTGCATAATTAAATCTATGAACTTATATTTATTTTTTAAAAAAATCTGTGTGGGGGAAGTATGTGTTTGTGGCATGTGTATATATGTGGTTTTGTATGTGTTTGTGTGTGTGTGTGGTGTTTACATGTGTATTGTGTATGCATGTATGTATGTATGTGTGTGTGTGAGGGTGGGTATGTATGTGTGGTGTGTGTGTGGTACATATGTGTGTACTGTGTGTATATGTGTTTTGTGTATTAAATGTGTACTGTGTATGTGTGTGTGGTGTATATGTGTGTATGTGTGTAGTATGTATGAATGTGTTTGCGGTGTGTCTGTGGGTATGGTATGGATGTGTAAATGGGTGTTTATGTGTGTGTGTGTGTATGATGGAGTTTGTGTGTGTGTGCAAGTCAGAAGAGAGCCTCCATCCTCTTTACCTTCCATCTTGTTTAAACAGAGTCTCTTGTTCACTGCTTCATGCACTGGGCTAACTGACCTCTGAACTGGGATTTTCCTCTTTTCGTCTCCCATCTTGCCATGGGTACACTGGACTTGCAAACATATGCCATTTCACCTGGATTTTGTGTGGGTCCTGTGGTTTTGTCCTCATATCCACATGCTTGCCTAGCAAATACTTTGTCCATGGAGCATCTCCCCAGATCTGACTTTATATTTATTATTATTATGTTCTTGGTGACTGCTTTTGCATGATCTTTCTATGGCCATTCAGGGACCACAGAAGTCTTGCTCAGGAAGAAAGGGCAGTACTCTCACATCTCTGGTACCTTTCGGACATCTGGACTTGGAGAGAAACTTCAGAGGTAGAGTTTTCCTGAACCACAACTTTCCAGATAACTGACACTTTCCTGTTTGTAATTTTGTAACGTTGCTGGAAGCACCTGTTGGAATGGAAGGTCTGTTGTATCCTGAGTGTTGCTTTGGGGTCTTTGAAACATTTAAGGAGATGGTTAGGAGCTGAGGTCATAATCTAAGGTGCTAACCCTCTTGGTTGAATTCTGCATTCCAGAGGAGGAAACAACCAGAGGGTTAGTGAACCTGTGTCAAGGTTTCATAGTGAACACAGCAGTAGACTCTTCCCAGAACAACGTAAGAACAACAAAGTCCCCCTGAATGCCTCATAGAGACTGGGAACTTGCCCCCTTGTTTACTGCATTTCAACAACTCATATTTCAAGACTCTCAGCTGAAGGCTCAGAGGAAGGATCATTGCTCTCAGCAGCTCAGGAGCATGGTTTGGTGTCTGTCAGGTCGGGTATAATTGCATCATACTAGATGAACTCTCCTTTCTGCTCTGTAGGAACCACGTGGCTTTCCTTCATGTGAGTTCTCATTCTCGAGCAGGTGGGAGCTGTATGGCAACCAAACCCCACACATGTAAATTGTATCCTACTAGATTAGAAATTCCAGTGGAGAAAACTTCGAATCCTTGTGGTTACAGTGGGATTCCCGAGACCCAAGTTCAGGAGTTCAAAGATGGCGATCCCCATCAGTCATTGACCGGAGTAGGAAAGCTCTCTGTTAACTTCACGAATCCCTTGGACCAGCTGGGTGGAGACTGAGAGTGGAGGAGAAGCAGGACTCTGGGAGAAGGGAGCATCTGAGCAGGGAGGTGGCTGGAGGGTTGGTTTTTATTTTTGGTTATTGTTGTTGTTGTAGCAGCAGCATAGATCCAGGGCTGAGCAACAGTAGCATCCAGCCTTCAGCCTGTACAGGTTGCGCTTAGATCCTAGGAACATAACCTCTGATATTTCAGGGGCGGGATTATCGAGAGTGGTACTACCTTGACCGTTTCTGAGGATCTGGCCTCAGTCACCCTCCTTTGTTTTGGTTACACTCCTACATCTTCTGGTTGTGCCAGGGCATCCAGCCAAGCATATCTCAGACACATATCTACATTGTTGGTGGCGTGATTGTGACTTCCTGTCTTCCAATTTAGAATTTTTTTTCTGCCTTGCTTTTTACTGTCTGGGTCATTTGATATTATATCTGGTGCTTCCTGTTTTGAAAGCCTCTGACTCTAGTCATCAGACTGTAGAAACCCGGGGTCAACTTCTTCCTACTGATGCAGGCTTTAGTCACTTGCTTTGGTGGACTAATTGCGATTTGCGTAATGAAAGCTGTCAGGTGTCTGCTGCTTTTCTCAGCCCCAGACACTTCCCTATTTATGTGTTTGTTTTTCAGACACTGGGACTTTCTCCCCGGGTGCATATAGAGGGGGACTCTTGGTTACCATCATTCCCACCTCCAGCTAACAATGCAGGAGTGCTTCTGTGTCCTTGGGAACAGAGCACTTGGTTCCCACAGGACTGCTTCTCAGGACCAGGTTGATGCAGGCATGAGGAACTCAGCCAGTCCTCAACACTGTACCTGTCTCCTTTTCCAGACTCTGGTGTGTGTGTGTGTGTGTGTGTGTGTCCCTATTCTTCCTTTCTTTCCACTTCAGAGTGTTCAGATCCAGTTCAGTGCATCAAGTCTGCTAGTGTCAAGTAGCTAAGCTCATGTTTGCTTCTTGCAACAAAGAAAGAGGACTAATTTTCTCTCTAAAGTGTTGCTTCATTCAGGTTGACATCAGAGGGAGAGACAAGGCCTCATCATCTCAGGAACAGGATGGTGGTGAGCTTGTCGCAGATAGCTTGTCCTCCAGGGAGAGAAACTTAGCTGTCTTGAGTTGGGTCACATTTACTTTATTTCTTGTTCTTTCCCTTCCTTCTCCCCTTCCTCCCTTCTCCTTCCCCTTCCACTCCCCCTTCCTCCTCCCCTCCTTTTCTTCTTTCTCCCCTCCTTCTCCTCCTCCCTTCATCCTTCCTTCCCCCCCCTTCCGTGTGTGTGTGTGCTTGTAGGCCAGAGGACAACTTTGGGTCAGGAACACTGTCTGTCTCCTTTGAGACAAGGTCTCTCACTGACCTGGAGCTCGCTAAGTAGACTAGGCTGGAGATTTTCCTGTCTCTCCCTCCTCAGTGCTTAGATGATAAGTGGGTACCAGCACTCCTGGGTATTTTCTTGTGGGTTCTGGGGATTGCCCTGAGGTCTGCATGCTTATAAAGCAAGTACTTTACTGATATGGCTGTCTCCTAGCCTTTTACCTTGTTTCTTTTGTGGTGATAGTAGAGGAGCGTTTTCTAGGATAACGAAGGCCAGAGCAAGGGAGGGGGATGTGTTTATCTTAAAATGGCAGCAGCTTTGAGGAGAACATCTAGAAACATCAAAGCAGGCCCTGGAGACCAACATCTTACTCCTTTTCTTCATGATGCCTTCGATAGGCAGGATGGCTGGAGAAATGGAAGCATCCAGAAGGCAAGCTCCATGGTGTTAGCTCTCAGGAGTTTGGTTACTCTGGGAACCATCCAGTTGCTAGGCTATCCAGAGCCAGAGAAGTTGGAGGCTACACTCTCTCCCCTCTCCCTTGCCCTCAGATTGAGAGACCTCAGGCTGAGCCTTCAGCTAAATTTGGTCCAAGAGTGAGATAAATCCCTTTATCTCTGGATTCTCTCTTCAGCCATCTTCTACTGGGTGATGAAGAAAGAGAGAAGGCATGTTTTCGACCTGACACATAAATCTACCTCTGTGAGCAGATGAGAGACATGTGCATGCAACACCACGCTTGAATGAGCTCAGCCCGTTACAGTCCTCAGCCCAAAGCAAGGGCCCACTCTACCCACTGAGACACAATATTGTTTTGTGTTATGATTTAAAACAAGAAAAAGCCAATAAAAATCCCAACTCCGCCTTGTTTTTGTGTGGTGCTTTGAATGACCTCACTTCTTCTCTGAAGCTGTTCCATGAGATTCAGAACTGACTGGAATCATTAATGGACAGAAGGATTCGGATGAGACACTAAATGAAGGTTCAATATAAGGACGCTCTTACCAGTATCCTGCTGGATGGACACAGTCCTATATCCCTAATCCTATGTGTAGTTCCAGGAGATTGCCATGTTGGATTATTATAGTAACCATAGACCTCCCACGTGTTACTTTTGTGTGTGTTTGTGTGTATAAGTGCATGTAAATATTATGAGTATGTTTATGGAGGCCAGAAGTTGACATTTATAAACAATTTTTTTCTCAGTTGCTTTCCTCCTACTTTTAAATTTTATTTATTCATTTAATTCTGCAGACAGGGTCTCATTATGTAACCTAGCTGACCTGAAACTTATTATACAGTCCAGGCTGTCCTTGAACTCACAGAGATCTGCCTGCCTCTGCCTCCCGAGTGCTGGGATTGATTAAAGGTTTGTGCCACCACTCCAGACTTTTCTCTACTTTAGTTTTTAAGACAGAGCCTTTTAAATAAACCTGGACCTCCCTGATTTGGTTGGCTGACTAGCCAATGGACTCCAGGGATCTCTCTGTCTTCACTCCTCCAGCAAGGGGATTTCGAGCATATTCCATCATGCCTGGCCTTTTAAAATATATGGGCTCTGAAGATTGAACTCTCATCCTCACGCATGCATGACAAGCACTTTAATAACTGAGTCATCTCTCCATCCTGGATCTCATGCTGTTAAAGCACATGTCCTTTGGTGCGTCTAGCATAGTGTTCCAGTAACATCTTGGCAGTGATCAGCCTTGGCTTGTTTTCTGAGTTACCATTTATGTGTTTCACTTCTCTGTTTCTTCATCTGAGAGCTGGAGTTAAGTGCATCTCCTTTAGATAGTGTGATGGTTAGTTTAACTGTTAACTTGACCCACTGTAGAATGCTTGGGAAGAGTTTTCATGAGGGATTGTCTATACTGTGTTAGCCTGTGGACTTGTCTGCGGGGATTGTCTTAAGTTAAGGGATGTGGGGAATAAATCAGCCTACTGATTCTAATGGTGCCTGGCACCATTATCCAGGCAGGGGGTCCTGGATTCTGTAAGAGTAGGGAAATTGAGCTAAGCATAAATGTGCAGTTGGGTGGGCATGTGTACACTTATTTCTCTCTGCTCTTGACTTTGGATGCCATGTAACCAGAAGTCTCAAGCTCCTTCTGCTGTGACTTCCCCACAGTGTTGGACAGTGTCCTGGAATTGTGAGCTCAAATAAATCCATTCTCCCTGGTGTTGTTTTTTGTTATGGTAACAGAGATTTAACTAGGACCCGTGACACTGGATAAATGGGGCATATATGAAGAGAACATATAAATGTTGCCAGTATTATATTTCCTTATACACTTAATATGTGCTCAGGGTTCTCAAACTCGAGATCTCATTTTAAACAACATTATCATCTTAAATGATAGTTGGTCATTCCTAAGTAAAGGATAAGAAGCTAGGCTCAGAGAGGCAAAGCTAGATGTCTGTAGTCACACAGATAGTAAACACAGAAAAACAGATTCGAGAGCTCCATGAAGGAACCTTATACTTTACCTTACCCTGGGGGTCCCTCCCTTCCATTTCAGCTTGTTATTTCCAAAGTTTGTTCTCTGTCAGCAAAGATGTCCAGAGGCCTGCCTTTTTTAACCTTGGCGACTTCAGTCTATTAACGTTTGTCTTTCCCACCAGGTTTCAACATCCTCTAGTCTCCAGCATCTTGCCCCAGAAAAACTGTGCTCACTCAGCATGTGTAAAATTAGTAACCAGTGAATGTAAGGCAGTGACTATGGGGATTTCAGGGTTCAGGGACATCCCATGTAGCTGGCCTGCATTTCCGTGTTACTTTGCATAGACAGGCTGTCTGAGACCCCTGAGATGTCTGTGGCTGGTGATTTCCACTTACCTTGAGTCATCGACACTCCCCTGGCAGGATGAGCTACAGGCCCAGAGGCAAGGATGGAGTCCCACATCCTGCCCCCTTCCTGCATACACATCACATGGTACTAACATGCTGAGAGATTCTACACCACATCAGCCTTTTGTTCTTTTGTCCATACCACAGAACAGAGTCACACATGAGCTCTTAGTCATGCATTCAAACATGTGCTCATCCATCCATCTATTCATCCATCTATCTGTCATCTGTCCATCCGTCCATCCTCCATCCATCCATCCATCCATCCATCTATCCATCCATCCATCCATCCATCCATCCATCCATTTGTCTATCCAACCATCCATCCATCCATCCATCCATCCATCCATCCATCCATCCAATCATCTATTCATCCAGTCATTCATTTATCTATCCATCTATCCATCCATCCACCCACCCACTTGTTCATTCATGTCCACACTGATTTAAATCTCTTGGCTACCTTGAAACATGAACTAGCAGTTAAGAACAAAGGTCTCTCAAGGCACAATCTTCACCTCAGTCATGTAGAATATATTTTGCAAATACTTGGATCTGGGACTTTGGAGAAAGCTTAGTCAGTACACCCAGGACCCAGCTAAAAAGGCTTGTGTGGCCAGGAGCAGTCTGCCAACACAAAAAGAACTCAGTGTAGACTTTGTGTCTGATTTTGCTTTGTTTGGGCACTTTTTTTGTTGTTGTTTTATTGCTTTTTTTGGTTTGTTTTATATATTTGTGTGTTTTGATTTCCATTTTGTGTTTCCTATCTTTTTGTTTTTGTTTGTTTGTTTTGAAGAGAAAGAGAGAGAGAGAGAGAGAGAGAGAGAGAGAGAGGACATAGAGTTGGGTGGGTAGGAAGATCTGGAAGGAATCATGGGAGGGGAAAAATAATCAAAATATATTATATGAAAAAACTGTTATTTGGTCTCAGACAGCCTGTCTATGCAAAGTAACACAGGAAGGCAGGGCGGCTATGCGGGATGGCCCTGAACCCTGAAATCCCCATAGTTACCCCTTTACATTCACTGGTTACTAATTTTACACAAGCTGAGTGAGCAGTTTTTCTGGGGCAAGGTACTGGGAACTCAAGGATGCTGAAAAGTATTATTAGGAATTTAGTTCAGTGGTAGAGCACTTGCCTAGCAAGCACAAGGCCCCGAGTTCAGTCCTCAGCTCTGATAAAAACAAAAACAAACAAACAAACAAAAAAGAGGTATATATTTGTGATCCCAGTGCAAGGAAGGCAGAAGACAGGTGGGTTTCTGGAGCTCTCTGGCCAGCTTAGCTTACTTGGTGAATTCTAGTCTCAAAAACCCAAGGTGGTCAGCAGCTAAAGAATGACACCTGAGGTTGACCTCTGACCACCTCCAAGTGCACACGCACAATCTCCCTTTCCCTCACCCCCTCTCTCTCCTCTCCCTCTCTATCCTTCTATCTCTCCATCCTTCCTTCCCTCTCTCTATCTCCCTCTCCTAGAACTAGAAGAAGAACCTCTCAGTAGGCTGTAGGAAACTATTTAGGAGGCTCACCATGCGATTCTCAGGCACAGTTGCTTTGAGAACCTTCTAGTCTCCAGATTCACAATGTAGCAAACTCTCTTGACAGGAATCAAGGCAGAGGCCTGTGAGGGGTATAATGCTCAGCCCTACCAGCCTTTGTATTAGGTTTACTGTCTTCTGAGTACCTTGTAAGCATGACCCTTCAAAAGGTCCCTCTGAATCAAACTACCCCAGGCAGTCAGCTCCCAGAGGACAGGGTCACATCTATTTCCCTTACTGTTGTGTCTCCAGTGCTTATAGCAGGGCTTGGGACTTAGTAGGAGTCCAGCAAATATAGAACCCATCCACCCATGCACCTACCTACCCACCCATTTCCTCATCCTTTTCTCCCTCTCTCCATCCATGTGCCCATGCACGTGTCCATCCTTGTATCCAACCACCCATGCATCCATCCATTTATCCCTTCTTATCTTCCTCTCTCCCTCCCTCTTTTCTTTGACTCTCATCGGCCTGTGCTGTGACTGTTGGCTTTTTGCCTCATGGCGTAGTGTGTAGATCTGTGTAGAAGGCAGGCAGGGAACACCATGCTAGGGTGAGCACTCTCTCAGTGCTCAGCTTCAGGTCCTGGACTGTGATGAGCACTGGGACTAGAGGCTGAGTTGTGCTAGAACAGAGACTAGGCCACAGTGTGTGTTGCCCTCTAGCAAGTGTGGATTCATCTCAAAACAGACACAGGCCCCGGGTGAGCTTCGGAGTAGGGAGAGGTAGCTGGCACTGGGCAGTCATTAAAGCAGTGGCTGACCTCCTGTCAGACACGATGAGGCTCTGCAGACCTCAGCTCTCTCTAGCTGTCCCCTGAGACATTCAGAGAGAGGCCCATCCATCACAGGGTCCCCTGGGATAGCCACTGGCGCTTGTCTGAGACTCAGTTATGGGGTTCTGTTTTCAGCTCTGATCTTGTCACATTCAAGCTGTCAACTGTACAGACCCTGAAAAGCCAGTCACAGAACCCTGGGGATAGGTGCTCAGCAGATGACCTTGAGGGGACTCTGCTGAGTGTGGGACTGTGGTGATAAGAGGGACAAATGAGAAGAAGTCACTGGGCCAGCTGCCATTGTGCTGGCCCACCCCACCCCTTTGTGTTCATCCTTGGGGGATGGCTGGGCAGCTGCATTAAATCTATTTTGCCCTGGTACCCTCCTGGTGGCCTCTCTTGCTTTCTGCCAACCTTTACTGGAATATGGAAGGTGATGGAGCGGGATACACTAGTAATGCTACCTAGAGCTGTGCCATCTTGTTCTAGTGTAGAACATTAGTTCTTAATTACTTAACATTTCTGGTTCTGTCTCTCAACACAATGGTTAAAATGGCAGGGCAGAATGTACCGCGTGGCATTTGGGACTCATTCCATCAGTCCACAGTAGACCATTCATTCCCGTTGTCATTTGTACAGGGATGGAACACAGAACAATTTGGATTTTTGCTGTTTTGTCTTATGGAAAGAGCTTCTGGAGCTGTCCTATCCTGGAGTTGAACACCAAAACTAGGGCCTTGCCCTTGCTAGGTAAGCGTTCTACCACTAAGCTAAATCTCCAATCCCAGGAACATTTTAAGTTAGACATATTGCTTCATGACCTTCCAGGGACTGTGTTAGGGATATAGCTTAGTTGGTAGAGTGCTCGCCCCACATGCACAAAGCCCTGAGTTTCATCCCGGCATCTTACAAATCAGATGTGGTGATCCAAGCCTATATATAGCCCCAGTATTCAAGAGGTAGAGACAGGAGGATGGAAAATACAGGGTCATTCTTTGCTGCATAATGATTTGAGGCCAGTATGGGATATTTAAGATCTGGAACAAAACAAAATAATCAGATAAACAAAAAGTAGTAAAAAAAAAATTACTCCTCTCCCCCAACCAAAACATAAAAAAAAAATAAAAAATAAAAAACAAAAGGCAAAACAAAAAAAAGCAGAAACGTACCTAGGCTTGCTTAAGGAGGAAAGATAGGAATCGGGTTCGGATGAGGAAAGGTGTCTGTTAGTTTCTGTTTCCTCCTGGTCTCTTATATCACTCACAGGGACTGAAGAACACTTGTAGCCATAGGTGTGGACACAGTGACCCAGCTCTCCTCAGTGGGCACAGACGGGCAGTGTGCCGGCTTCTCTGGCTCTCCTCAGGCTAGCTCTAGGGCAGGAGGTATCTCAACTGGGGCTGTGGGAAGCCTGGAGCCAGGTGAAGAGCTGCTCACATTAAGGCTAGGTCATATTGAGGTCTGCCGTAGATAGCAACACACTCCAAATTTTTACAATATACATATTGTGTAATATGTATATTATATATGCATATACTTAGCCATGTGAAATTGCAAGGCTAAGAGTCTATATGGGGCTGAGGAAGCAATGCTGGGAGGGAGGAGCAAGGCTGGATGGAAGGAGCACATGTGGCGATGCTCCTCCCACGTCTTCCAGGACGCTCTTCTGTACCTCCTATAGCATGGCCCCCGCAGCTACTCAAAGGCATCTTCCTCTTCCTCCTGCCCCTTAAGGAAGGCACCAACATTGCGAAATGTTCGTGCAGAATGGAAACCCAGACACCACGCCTTCTGGGCTGAGACTCATGCAATCTCCGGTCCTGGCCAGTGAATGACGTGGAAGCTTGTTTGTGCGTGGGCTGTTCCCACAGCCAGGTACCCCATGCTAGTCCAGCCCCACCCCACTCTCAGAGGAAGGCACAGCCCTATCTACTTTGGCTCTGGATCATAGCAGTGACTGGGGGTGGGGTAGTAATTTCCCCCTTTCTTTGTGTCACATAGTTTAGACTACATTCATGGTTTCCAAAACACAGTTTTATACACCACTGGCCAAACACAAGCTGAATTTAGGAACTATATGACTAAATTCTTTTATATATTTATTTCAAGACTTAGCTAGTATGCCATGCATGTTATGAATGTACATAGTATGATTTCATGATTGTTACTGCCTGGCATAAGTTTCAGTTTATTTAAATATAAAGGCTGAACATAAACAATATGAGTCAGTTAAAATGTTAGCAGATTGGGCTGGGGCTGGGGCTAATTTGGTAGAGTGCTTACACGTATGTGTGAAGCCCTGGGTTTTGTCCCCAGCACCCCTAAAGCAAAGTGTGGCGATGCATACTTAGGACTCAGGAGGTGGAGGCGGGAAGATCAGAAATCTAAGGTCATTTTCAGATACATAGTAAGTCTGAGTCAAGCCTGGGCTATGTGAGACCTGTCACAAAACCAAACCAAACCTTAGAATGGAAGATAAAAATGTCAACCACATGTATAACTTATAAAAATTTCTGTTTGTCACATTGATTAAAAACCAAATAGAAGCAATTTTAATAATGTAACTGATATGTCTAAAATTATATATAATTTCTGTACATATATCTAGAAAATTATTGAGCAATTATATATAACATATATGTATATACACATATGTATATACACACATATGTATATACATGCATTACAATATACATATTATACAATATGTATATTGTAAAAATTTGGAGTGTGTTACTAGCCCTATTTCAGAATCTCAGAGGCCACAGTTGGCTGGAAGTACAGGCTTAGGTGCTCTGTGGATTTGACCCTATTGTTTCTATCTTAAATGTAGCCCAGGCTACATTTGGTATGCATGGTAAAGGATGGTTTCCTAAACTGGCAACATTGGGTGGTGTAACCTTTAAGAGGTTACACACACACACACACACACACACACACACACACACACACACTCAATCACTGCAAACTGAATCAGACTGAAATGCCTTTTGGGTCATTCATCTCTGCCCCTGCCATCACACTCCTAATAATAATAATCAGCCACCACAATTTTAACGGTTTTTGTACTCTTGGACTGTGCTCTGTCTGGGCTATTTGGCCAGTAGTGTGTGTGGTGAGGGCTTCCTCAAGTTACTTAACATCGTTTGTTATAATCTCATCTCCATCAGTCATGAGGGGGTGAGATCTTAAAGCAAGGTCATTTGGACACCATCAGATGGGCATATGATTAAGGTCCTGGTGTGATGGTCTTGGATGTGAGTTTGGGAACCACAATCTGAAATCTGTCCCTTTGACGACAGGCTGGCCATGGCTTATTGGACACCTCCAAATTGGAATTCTGCTGACTTCAGTTGCCTCAAATGGAAGCACTGTTGGAGGAGGAACAGACTTGTTCCACCTCGTGGCTGCCAATGAACTAATTGGAAATATTTACAAGATCGAGCACCAACCTAAAAATTGCCTTAGAAGAAATGCCAACTAAATTCCAGCCGAACCAGACACCAGCTTCCCTGGTCCTTAATGATGACTATTTTCACAAAAAGGGTTGTCACCCCAAGCCCCTGTTTGTTCACCCTGACATTTTATCCCTTGTAAAGCTCTCTAGGGATCAATTAATATTATCTGGAGAAACATGAGTCATAAGTGGGAGTGAGGTTGTCTTGGATGTGCTCTCCCTCCCTCTCCTCTCTGCATTTACGCTTGTGCACATATGTACAGATTACATCATAGGGAAAGCCACCTGAACCCAGAATCCCCAACCTCACCAAGGAGGTTGTCCTCCTGCCCCAGGCTAGGAACAAAGCGGGTGAAACTTACAGATCCCAAATGAATGAACTCAGTGAACTCGACTTGTTAAGGGGGAACAATGGACGGATTCTTAGGCTCAGATTCCATGGGGGGTGAAAACCAGGACCCAAGAGAAAGCACTAAAATCCTTTAAGTAAGACGGAGACAATTTAGATCCATTAAAGGTATACTCTTCAACAGTTGTTACCTTTTAAAAATGGTTTTTATTCTTGCATATTAATTATATATAATAATGGGTTTCATTGTGACATTTTCATTTATATTCATATAAAATATAAAATATTTTAATATTTTAAGAAGAGGCATGTGGTACCCCAGTCTCTTCTTTCCCCCATATAATCCTGTGCCTTGGCAAGTGCTACCCCAAAGTAGGCTAATAATAATAAAATAATGCCTGGCACATATGTGCCCAGGGCTAAGTGCTGGTCTCTGTTCCTACCTCTGAGAGCCTCAACCCCTGGCCTGGATCTTGCTTGAGACTGTTTCTCTATAACAACAGGGAAGGCTCTGTTTCTGAAAGCCTGAGTATTTGACTTAGTCTGGAGGCTCGTAATTTGCTGCTTGAGCCTCGTGTAGGTCCTCACCCACATAACTGGCAATATGACCTTATTCAAATTATGGCAGAATCTCCTGTGTGGTTGACGCTGGGGTCAAGTGACTCTGACTTGGACTTTCTGCTAAGAAATGTAGAAACTGACCCTGGATCAGGAGGATTTATGAAATGTTTGAGAAAGAGCCGAAGAGAGGATTGTGTTGTGTATCTTGAGACATATAGGAATTGTAATTCAACTGGGAGGCTCTAGAGTTGGGAGAGAGCCACTGAGATCTTCAACGCAGTGCCCTTCAGACCCCGACCTGCCTTCTCCTCTTCACTACCTGCCCAGTGCCCAGTGGAGGGCTAACCCCAAGGACTGCCCACTCCCCCACCCCCTGGCCGCCTCCAGGCTCAATGGCCAAAGGCTTAACAAGTGCAGAGACCCAAGCTAGGAGGAGAGGTTGGAGGCTTTTATAAAGTTTTTTTAATTAGCACATATTAATTGTACACAATAATGATCTTCATTATGATATTTTCATTATGTTTATAATTTTATTTGATTATATTTACCCTGATTGTCTTCTCTGTTTCCTCCCATGCACGTTGAACCCCAATGAGTCTTCCTTCTGTGTGTGTGTGTGTGTGTGTGTGTGTGTGTGTGTACTAGTGACTAATTGTGGTTACTTCTAAAACACATAGGTGAAGAGTTTCAGAAGCATGTGTGAGGAATTATTAACAGCAACCTGGGCAACCTACCAGTAGCTACATTACTGAAAACATACGTCTTTTCCATCCTCAGCAACTATCAATTGACTCTAGATTCTCAGGATGGGGTGGATCCTTATGAGAGCCAGCTACTGTTAACTGCCTATAGATCCTCTTGGGAGGGATAGGGTTTCATGAGCCCCTAGAGTTAGGGTGTTTTTCTGTCCTGAGTTCCTACCAATCACATCTTTCCATTTCTGCAGTTCTCACTGGACAGCCATCTTGAAGCCTCCAGCTCTCTCTGGGCTTCAGTGACATAATTCCTTTCATTAGGTGTAGCTGCAGCTTCCCACAGGTCTCTCATCTATTGGGACCTTGTGACCTGTGTCCTTCTTCAGCCTGTCTCCAGAGTCTGATCATTGAAGTCTCTTTATTTGAACCTTCCACCATGATTTGTGAGCTGCATATCTGTTTTAGTTTCGTTTATGCTGCTCTGATAAAATATCCTGACAGAAGGCCACACAGGGGGGAACAAAGAATTCTTTGGATTAAAATCCCAGGCTACAGTCCATTACTGTGGGGAAGGCAAAGAAGGAACTTGAGGCAGGTGATCACATTCAAGAGCAAAAGAGAATAAAAGCATGTGCATTGTGTGCTCACCAGTGCTCAGCCAGCTTTCCTCTCTCTTATATAGCCCAGGACCCCAAGCCATGGGAATGGTGCCACCCATTGTGGGCCGGGTTTCCTCACATCAATTAAGACAATCAAGATAATTTCTCACTGATGTACCTTCAGGCCAACTTGATTTAGACAATTCTTCAACCAAGACTGTTTTCATATGACTCCATTTTATGTCAAGTTTACAATTAAAACTAACCACCACCAAATCTAATGTCCTAATTACTCTGATGTACTTAAAACACACACACACACACACACACACACACACACACACACACACACTCATGGTGTTGGGGATGAAGGTACATCTTGGTTACACTTTATAAAGGTCAGAACAGTAAGAATTCACTTTCTCCAAGCTTGGATTTGCAGAATAATTCTGATGGTTGTCCAAGTTTCTGTGATTTTATTAAATTCTGCCCATTTTGGATGGAGGACTTCATCTCCTTTTATGCTTGTATAATGTCAGATATGGAAAATGAGCCCTTAGATTCCTGGGTTCTTAGCTCCCAGGATACCATTGTGTGCTATGACACATGTTTAAAAATTCTATTATCTCCCTGCCTATCTATCTATCTATCTATCTATCTATCTATCTATCTATCTATCTATCTATCTATCTATCTATCTATCTATCTATCCTATCATCTACCCATCAATCCATCTACCCTTCCATCTATTTAAGTGCATATATGTTTATGAGGGTGCTAATGTACATATGTGAAGGCCAAAGGTCAACTTTGGGTTGTGTTCTTTAGGTGCTGTCCACTTTTGTGCTGTCTAACTTTTATACAATTTTCAATTTTGTGTGTGTGTGTGTGTGTGTGTGTTGTACATGCATGGTATATGCATGTGAATGTGTGGGTGTGTATATCCATGGTCACATATTTGGAGGCCAAAGGAAGGTGCCTTCCTTTATCACATTCTACATTATTGCTTTGAGACAGGGTCTCTCATTGACCAGAGGCTCACTGTTTGGTTAGGCTGGCTGACTAGCAAGCTCCCAGGATCCTCCTGTTTTTCTAAGACAGGGTCTCTCACTGCCTTGGAGCTCACCAATATGAGGCTGGTTGACCAGAACTCTAGTGATCTCTGTTTCTTCAGCACTGAGATTACACATGTATACCATCATGCCTGGCTTTTGATGTGGATTCTCAGTATCAAACTCAAGTCCCCATGCTCTTCTAGGAGGGACTTTACCAACTAGAGCATCTCCCCAGCCCCTACAGTACTCTTCTATGCTCATTTCTCTGGTCATTGTCCTTCACATTTGGCCATAACTGAAGCAAAGTGAGCAGAAGGGAAAGTTGTCGCTTAAACTATGGGCCCATTGAGGTTATGGTGGATTCCTGTCCCTGTTAGAAAGAACTGTATCTGTCACACACACACACACACACACACACACACATACACACACACTGACAGATAACTTTTCTTCTCAGAGTTTTCCTGGTGCGAGAACTTGGAGACATGCAAGATTCCCACACCCTCGAGTGCCCCCAAGGAAATGAGTTCCAGCCCCGCCCCTGGAATGCTCTAGTATTTTACATATGGGAGGCATATTCAGTGCACTTGTCTTGAAGTCACTCCATCAGTCTGGGTTTGTTTAACTTCTCTGAGAAGTAGTGCCGTGGGAAGGGCTATTAAATATTTCCCAAGCAAGCTTTAGAAAAAAAAAAAAAAGCTTCCAGGAGGAAAAATGGTCCGCCCAAAAGAAGTTATTCCTGCATTGATGTGCATTGCTATGTGCTCTGAAGAAAGCTCCAAGCCTCTGGATCCAAGCATAGCCCATATTTTATAGCCTGTTCACCTACAGGGTTCATTCAGACCTGTGCAGAGTTATTGACGGCATCCGGCAGTGTCCACCAGGACATAAGCAGAGTTACTAAGGGCACCTGGCAGAGTCCGTCATGAGGAGAGATGGTGGCCCAGAGGATGAGGGCAGCTTGCTAAGTTTCTGAGACCTTGGTCCAATGGTTCCTCTTTTCTGCCTATCTGCTCCAAACTCAGTCTTGTTCCCTCTCTGGTTGCAAACAAGTCCCTTTGCTTTAAGGCAATAACTTGGATCCTTTCCACTCACTTCTGTCTGTCTGTCTGAATGTCTGTCTGTCTGTCTGTCTATTATTTTCCTTGTTTATCTGCTGGTTTCAGAGTTTGGCTATATCCTGTGCTTCTGGACCCCATTTAGTTGTGTATCTTTAAGAATGTGTTTGCTTCGTTTTTGGAACTCAGCCCTCTGTTCTTACTGATTTAAGCTTGACCCCCAAGATGAAAATAGCCCCACTTTTAGCCTTGGGTCCCAGGAGCCTGCTCAGCAGGACTGATGGCTGGCCAACCTCTGTGCTTACCATGGAGTGTGAGGGATGAGGAGGAGGCAGACTTTTTTCTTGAAAAAATTTGGTTCCCAAAGATACAGGGATGCAAATTGAAATTTTGAAGTACCATTCATGTCTACCATATCAGTAAAAATTAATTAATCCAATGACAGTTGGTGATGGTGAGCTCTGGGCATCAAGGACCTCTCTGGTGGGAATGTAAATTAGTACAGTCTCTTTGGAGAGCAACTTGGAATTTCTATTGAAATAAAAGAGGCATTCCTACTGTGAGACAGCAATTCTCCCCTTGGTTATTTAGCCTGGAGACTGTATTATATAAGCATACAGATATATCCTTGCATGTGCACATGCACCATCCCTATATGTATTATGTATACACATATATAAACAGCACAAGCACAAAAGAATGATCATTATGCAACCCAGAGTTGTGGTTCATGGAATATGTACTAGAACAGAACATACAGAAGTTAATACATACACTGGACTAACTTTTTATACAGCTGTGTAAATTTTAAAGGGTGTCAAACTAAAGCAAGATGCAAAAGGCTAACTGTGCAGAACACGTACATGTATAATGTATATAGGTACAATTTATGTTCTTATCAATATGTTCATATTTATTAAAAATAACAGTGATATAGGAAAGCAGATTGAATGGTAACGTCTGAGGAAAGAGAAAGGGTAGATCACGCAGCACTGGTTGGAAGGTGGAGGAGGGGAGCGATTGGCCAGTGGTACTGAGTTACAGTTAGGAGGAAGCAAAAAAATCTGAACCTGTTGCTCAGGACAATGACTGCAAGCACCAGTAAGTAATATCTGTATGTTTCAGAATGTAGATGGATATATTCTCAATATTTTTGCCATAAAGAAATGGTAAGTGTTTGGGGAGATAGTTATGCTTAACCTGATGTAAATGTCGGCATACATCACTATACTGAAACAGCACATTGTACCTCATTAATATGTGGAATTTTCAATGTATTCCAGTGGAAAAGTAAGTTTAAAACTTGCATTAGAAAAAACAGTGGAGGCCTGGCGAGATGGCTCAGCAGAGAGAGGTGCTAGTGTGCAGGCCTGACAACCTGAGTTCAATCCCAAATCCCACAAGGTGGCAGGAGAGAACTGACTTCCCAGAATCCTCTGTCTTCCACAGTAAAGCACCTGTGTATTATATATGTGTAGTACACATGCATACCTACTAATAGCGCAAGCACAGAAAAATGCTGATTATATAGCCCAGAATCCACAGACACAGAGTCACACACACACACACACACACACACACACACACACACACACACACACACACAAGTTTAAAAAAAAATGAAACTTTATTTGCATGTAGACATTTTACTTCTTCAAAAGGGAGTATGGAAGGAGGGGTGGAGAAAGAGGGTGAGGGGTAGAAAGGAGAGAGATAGAGGGGGAGGAGGAGGGGAGGGAGCTAGGGAGAGAAAGAGGGGAGCTTGAAGTTGTTTTAGCAAAATCTTGGTGATGAATTTTCAGAAATATAGTATATTATTTTTGTTGTTATGATTGAACTACGTTATATTTGCAAATTTTGAACATAAGAAAATGAATGGGGGCTGGGACTATATCTGTCTTTGTGGGTAAGGAGCTTATTGTACAACCATGAAGGTACAAGTTCACATTCTGGGCACCAACAGAAAAGGCAGGCATGGTAGCATGCATGCATCTGTAATCTCAGCACCAAGGAGTGGGGACAGGAGGCTTCTGGGAGCTCACTGAGCCGTCGGCCAGTCAATTGGTAAGTTCCAGGTTCACTGACAGGCCTTGTATCAAAAATAAGGTAGAAAGTGACTGAAGAAGACATTGTGCTATTGACCACTGGTGTCTACATTTGCACATGAACACATAGGCTCATGCTAACCCTTCCTTACACATGTATACACATGATCATGTACACACATAATACACAGAAATGTAGCATATTGTTCTCTATTGGTGTGACTGAACTATCTGATATTTTAAAATTTTAAATGCAATAGAATGATTTCTCAGACCAACTTTAAGTCTTTTACTCTTTGGCAAATATATATTAATATCAATATATTAATGTGTCATATTAATATATAACAATATATAATTACATCAATATATTATAACACATACTTAAATAATTATATATTGTGATATATTAAATATAATATAATACATAATTTTCAATTTCATCCCCACTCCCTCTAGACACTTTTCACTATATCTCCTTATCTTCATGTCCTCCTTAGACTCACTTTGATCTTAGAAAATTGATGCTATCTAGAGATATGTAGTCATGCATTTTCAAGCAGGGGCCAACCTTTGGTTTCAGTATTTCTTCTGTGACTCTGTGTCCACACTTGCCCTATTTGAGCTGTGTCTGTACTGAATTCTCCCCTAGTGGGACTCAGGAGAAGTGAATGCTCACTTTGAGAGAAACCAAGTCACCAGGTGACTTTAAGTCATAGGTGCCATTTCTGCAACCCCAGCCTTGAGCTTCCCACAACAGCCCATCTTGGGACTGTGAGAATCAGGGCCCCAGGCCAGCCTTGTTGGAGGACTCAGGGAAGATAGAGGAAGCTGCTCTCTGGCGTTCCTCTTTGGAAAGGTTGGCATGTAAGGGGACTTGCCAGGATCAGCCTGCAGAGAGGAGGAAGCCAGGCTCTCAGGCCAAAATTCTGTTGAAGTACGGTAAACTGCCCAGGACTGCTGCTTTCCCAGATCGTACTTCCCTAAATGTGGGCATGTGCTACAATGGCCTGGCGATAGAACCCTGAGATCTCTAAGGCCAGGCTAACAGAAGGGCGGAATCTGAGCCAGTGACTCATGGGGACCTTCCAAAGTTCTCTTTCTCCTAGGACTTTTGTGAAGTCTCCTAGAAGCAGAGATCACATGTCAGACTCCACTCTTGTCTCTGCACTAAAACAACTCCCTCAGATTCTTTGTGTCTGTTAACACATAGTCAAGCTCAGAGCCTCGCCAGCAACCAGAAAACAACAACAACAACAACAAAAACAACAAAAATTATGGATATAAATGAGAACTCAGTGCTTTAGCTTGCAAATAAAATGATGATTCCTTTAATTCTTGGGACGATTGGCTCTATTTTGTGGTAAGCAGGATCACACCACTTTCGAGATTTCCTTCTGTTTGTGTATGTGTGTGTGAGCATGCCCACCTGCACACAATTGTGCATGTGTGGTGCGTGTGCGTGTGCGTGTGTGTGTCCGAGGGTACATGTGGTGAAGAAGTCAAAGGTGCTATCAACTGTCTTCTATCATCTCCATCTTAGATTTTGAGATAGGTTCTGTCACTAAACTTTCCAATTGCTCCCTTGGCTAGGCAGGCTGGTGAGCCCCAGAGGTTCTCTTCCTTCCCAGTCCTGGAACTATAAATGTGGGCTGCAGTGCTTGGCTATTTTTAACTGGATTCTGAGGGATTGAACTCTGGGCCTAATGTTTTAGCAGCAAGCACTTTACCCACTAAACCATCTTTACAACCCCCTCCCCCCCAAGTTTCCTTCTTTTAGGAGGAAAAAAAGCAGTAAAAGATTTGAAGAAATAACAAAAATATCACTGTAGATGCCAGGGTGAAGCTTACAGTTAGTACAGCTCTGTCTGAAGAGCTTTTGTTCAAGATCTTTTTTGAAGGCAAAGACACCAGAATTGGCCTGGAGTGAGTTCTCCAACGAACTGATGCAGAATCTTAGAGACAAGATATGCATATGCACTTCCTTTTGGTATTTTGAGTTTATCTAGGCATGTGTGTATGCATCTGTGTGCATGTGAAAACTTCTGGGTGTTCTGCTCTATCTGAGATAGAATCCCTCATTGAACTATAACTATACCTAGCCTGTCACCCAGCAAGCCCTAGGAACCTCCAGTCTCCACTCACTCCCCATGCTAGGCTTACATGCAAGATTTTAATGCAGGTGCTGGTGATTCAAACCTGGGTCCTCATGCCCGTGAAGTAAGTGCTATAACTCACTGAGTCATCTCCCCAACTCTTTATCTTCATTTTGTCTAATTTCCTGGGAGTTCTCACCATGTCAGACTGGGAGAACCAGTTGTGTATATGCCTTTGACCCTTGAGTAGGTGTTCCTAGGGTCCTGGTGAAAAAGATCAAATCCCAAATTTTATGATGTTAATAATAACCCAAGACCACTGGGGGTGGTTTCCCAAGGACCAACTGCTGAACCAAATGTTTTCAGTGGATTATCTAATTAAAATTTCAAAGCAACACATTGAGATAACTCATTTATTTCACAGAAGAGGAAACTGACCTTCAAATAAGTTAAGGAACTTGCTCAAGGTGATGAAACAGAATGTGATTTGACTTCAGAGGGTGAACTTGGACCTGATACCGTCAAGGTGGAAAATTACAACCTCCCTCCTGCACGTGAATGTGCATGTGCACACATGCTCTCTCTCTCTCTCTCTCTCTCTCTCTCTCTCTCTCTCTCTCTCTCTCTCTCTCTCTCTCCCTCCCTCCCTCTTTCTCTCTGTCTCTCTGTCTCTCTGTCTCTCTCTCTCTCTCATACACACACACACATTCTCTCACGTACACATTCTTTCTCCTTCTCTGCCTCTCTCTCCCTCTGCACCTCTCTCTCTGAAGGTTTTTAAGCAACCATTTGTAAAAAGCTTCTGCTTTCAATTAATACCCAGTAAATACCTAGGGCTTGTTGCTATACTTCTTGAGCTTCTGTTATCAGCATTCTCTCTCTCTCTCTCTCTCTCTCTCTCTCTCTCTCTCTTTCTCTCTCTGCTATATGGATGGGACACAGTGTGCATGCTAATGAGTCCGTGTTGTAGAGGGAAAGAGGAGGACGTTAGGTGTCTTGCTCTCTCTCCATCTTTCTGTCTCTGTCTCTGTTTCTCTCTCCCTCACTCACTCTCTTTCTCTCTCTCTATCCTACTCTCATTAAACCTGAAGTTTGACATTTGGGCTGGGCTGGCCTGCCAGTAAGCTCCCAGGCTCCGCCATTTTCTGCCCCAAAATGCAGGTGGTTACAAGCACACAGGACTATGCCTGACTTTATTTTATTTATTTTATTTTATTTTATTTATTTTAGTTTTGTGAAAGTGCTGGAAATTCAAACTCAGGTCATCATGGATGGGTAATGAACGCTATTACTTACTGTGTCATCTCTCCAACCCTTGTCATTAGCTTTATATTGAGTATCACAGGGAGGCTGTGAAGTGGCAACATCTGGTGTTTATATACATAGGACCCTGGGAAGGAGGTGAGAACAGTATAATTTTAGGGTCCTTCGAAGTTGGTGGACTTTTTCCTTCTTTTATTTTTCCCAAGAGAGTGTGATGATGTAATGGAAAAGAGGAATGAGATCATGGTTTATCTGCTGTTCTGCTCTCGAGCTGTGTACTGCTGAGCAAGTGACTTCTTCCCCTCTCTGGGCTTCTGTTTCCTCATCTGAAAAATAAAGAAATCTGAAGCTGGGGATGTGGCTCCAATGAGAGCGTGCTTGCTTAACATTCAAGGAGCTCTGGGTTCCATCTCCAGCACTGTATAAACCCAATGTGGTGGTGCATGACTGTAACTCCGCCACTCAGGAGCTGGAGGCCAGAGGATCAAAAGCTCAAGGTCATCTTTGGCTGTGAGTTCAAGGGCAGTCTGAGCTACTTGAGCCTGAGTCATAAAATACAAACAAAAAAGGGGAAGAAATAAATCAACTCTTTGTAGACCTTCCAGCTCTGTGACCCAAAGCTGGCATTTCAACAGTCTCCTCTGTGTACCCAACAGATTATCTGTCCTGTGGTCATTGGTTCAGTTCTTATACCTACTACATTTGCAGGGCAGATTTCAAATTTATGGTTAACAAGAGATGGGGAATTAGTCACCATTCCAGAATGAACAGATCCCTCAGGCAGCAGTAGATCACGCAAGAATTATTAAAAAAAAATCTCACTTAATTATGGAATAAAGACTTTGCAAGTAGATTTCAACTTCATAGGGACAAAGGTTGAAACATGAGAGAACATGCAGAGAAAGGAAGTCGAGGCAAAACTTCATGTCAGACCGAGCTTCTCTGTGGTCAGAGAGATGAGGCTGGCAGTAGGTGGTGCTCATGGGAGATGTCAGCTGTCTGTCACAGCTGGGTACCTACCCAGCCTTGTGTGTCCCACAGCTCCCACCTCCTGAGGTCTTCTTTGAGATAAATCTAAGTGACTGGTAATCTTGTGAATTAGGTAGGGACTTTTCTTTCCTTGGAAAGCAGAATTTCTTTCTTTTTCTTTATCTGGAGGAAGAAACTTCTGCCCAAAACTATAGCAGGTAGGTTGGTCATGGAGAGGTGGTGAAGCAGGCATGGGGTCAAAAGCAAAGGGGTGTCTTTATAGGGCATGTCATCAGACTGGGTTTTGACAGCCCAGTGACTATTCCTATTTGCCATCATGGTCTGAGTTTGAGACTGGTAGGTCTGATACACATCATCTTCCATTCAAAGTGAAAGGCTTCTGGGGCTGGAGAAATGGCTCAGTTGAGTGACTGCCAATAATAGGACCTTAGTTCAATCCTCAGAACCCACTTTAAAAAGGTTGGGTGTGATGGTACCTGCTTGAAAGCAAGGGGTTGGGGCTCAGGCCAAGTACAGACGTATGTATGCCTGGGATTTGCTGGTCAGATCCTTTGAGACACCCTTTGTTGTTGTTATTTTCAAAATAGGGTTTCTCTGAGTATCCCTGGCTGTCCTGAAACTTTTCTATAGACCAGGCTAGCCTCAAACTCAGGGATTTACTTACCTTTGCCTTCCTAGTGCTGGGACTAAATGTTCTCACCACCAACAACCAGCTAAGAGTCCTGGCCATGAGTATTAAAACTTTAAAGTTACCTACTTTTTGAACTGAGAGATGGGTTTTTACAAAATACCCTGTTTTTAGTGTTATCAAAGCCTAAAGATGAGGAGAAGCATTAATTGGCTTGTCTTGGAAGACTTACACACACACAGACACACACACACACCACACAGGGGTTGGGGGAGATCAGGCTATATCAGGCCTTTGAGAAATGTATTTAGTGTCACACCAAGGGTTAAAAAGGCACTTGGGGCATGAAAACTTTGCTGAGCGAAAGCTGGGAGCAAAGTTTATAAACATTTCACAGAGCAGAAAAGATTGGTGGGAAAGAACTCAAAAGGGGGCTCTTAAAAGATTTTCACACTCACTGGGCATGGTGACACAGGCCTTGATGGAAATCACTGGGGAGGGAGAGGCAGGTGGGACTCTGTGAGTTTAAGACCAGCTTGGTCTACATATTGAGTTCCAGGCCAGCCAAGGCTATATAGTGAGACCCTGTCTCAAAACACTAAGATGTCCCTTTCAGCCCTCTCCCCCAAGCCCCCATACCCTCACCCCACTGCAAACCAAGTGACTCAGAATCTCTAGAAGGGGTCTGGAGCTCTGCACTTTAGATAAGAGTCAAAATGGTCTTGGGTATGTGTCATCACACAGGAGGATATTGCAATAATTCATTCCCTAGGGAGACATAAACAACATGTCTACCCCTTCCTCATAAAATCTCAGTGACAAGTTAAAGTAGGATTACACTACAGTTCATCCTGGGGGACCAGTTAGTTTATTGGTCTTATATACAAAGCATGGTGAGGGGTTACTGACAGGAGCATGGGAGACCTCAAAGCAGCCACATTGGTCTTCACCCAACATGGATAATGGCTTGCCCATAGGCAATTAGGCAGAGCAGTAATCTTCGCTACTGTTCTGTCACTGTGATAAGACAGCATGACCAAAGCAACTTATAGAAGGAGGAGTTTATTTGGAGTTTCCAGTTTCAGAAGGTTCATTCATGACCTTCATGGCAGGGAGCATGGTGGCAGGCAGGCAGGCAGGCAGGAATGGCACTAGAGCAGTAGTTGAGAGCTCACAATCTGATCCACAGGCTTGTGGCAGAGAGAGCTAAATGGGAATGCAATGACAAAGGCCTTGAAACCCCAAAGGTCACTTCTAGTGTGACATATTTTCTCCAACAAGGCCATATTTCCCAATCCTTCCCAAACACTTCCACCAGAGGTATTATATTCAAATATATGACTCTATCACAGTCATTCTGATTCAAACTACCACAGCCTCTCTTCAATTAGTTCTAGTACCTCTTGAAACCTAAGGCCAGTGTGATTAGGTCAGAACTGCATAGCACTGGCTGGGAGGAGCCACTGGAGTCTGATGTTAAGGTCCTATAGCACTCTCCTTTTGTATGAAAGAATGTCAACAGTCAACAGTGTTGCCATGGTGGACATTTGCAGGCAGGCTCATCTGATCTGATGAAGATGGCTGCTGTTTTGCTTGAAGTACTGAACTATAATATAACATGGGGGTAAGAAGAAAGGTTGGCTTTGAAGAATGAAGGTGGCCTTCCACTTTTGAACAGGGGCTTTGGGTCTGATGGATACATAGTGGTGTCTTTGGGGCAAGGCAATCTGTTTAGGATTTAATCTGAAGGATTGGAAGGTTTGCCAAGTCAGTGAACAGGAGGTACAAAGTTCCAGGAACTAGCTGCTAGATATTGTGGCAGGAAGTAGAAGACAAATTCCAGAGCTGAGGAACAGGAAGAGCTCACAGAAGGTGCTAGCTCACAGAAGGTGCTAGAATGGAATGCTGAAGAAATTATTTTGACATCAGCACAGTAGCAGAGATGGAAACTTCTCTTTACACAAATAGTCCTAAAGTCACCCAAGTAAAGAAGCTGGATGGGGACTGCAACCAATCTCTACATCTCCTTCCTGGTCCTGGATATGAGAAGATCTTCCATTTTTTTGACTATGGAACTAGGGCTCGAACCCAAGACCTTATGCATCCTAGGCAAGCACTCTACCACATAACTACTTCTCCAGTCCTCTGATTTTTCTCATCTTTTGATCTTTATAACTCCTAGGTTATCACTGGATTTGAGTTTCCTCCTCCCTGCACTGTGAATTTGAAGTGTAATAACAGAATGGTCTCACTACCCATGTATTCATTCTATTTTCAGCTTCTCCTGATGGTCCCTGGTGACCTATTTTCCCAGACCCAACAATGTTTATTTGTTTGTCTGTTTATTTATTTTTTTGAAACAGGGTCTCATGTGATCCAGGATGGTCCAGACTATGAGTCAAAATAAACCTTTGCTTCCTTAAGTTGTGTTTGTCACATATTTTGTTCCAATAATGGGACAAGTAAGTAACTCATCTACATCTCACTTGTCAGTTTTGACATATGAGTTGTGTGTGACTGTTCACACTGCAGGATAATTGAACCTGTGGCTCATCATGTGGACGACTGACTTAAGGTATTGTGTGTGCTAGGTACGTGTGTGTGTGTCTTCAATGACAGTGTACTAAAGAATGTGGACAAGATCATATGAGACAGTTTTTGTGATATGCTGCAGTTGACTTCCTTGTAAAATAATACTGTGGCTTAAATATAAAAAAGCAACTTGGCCTTGAGGCCTGAATCATGTCTAACACTGTCTAGAAACTTGGAATACCAGCTGGCTTTCCTTTTTATTTTTTTAAGGATTTATTTATTTTATTTCTGTGTGCATATAAGTGTTTGGGTGTGTATATCCCTATGCCTGGAGATGCCCAACGGGGACAGAGAGGGAAACAGATCCCCCTGCAGCTGGAATAATTATAGCAGTTGTGAGTCTCTTGACATGGGAGCTGGTTACACAGCTTGGGTCCTCTAGAAGAGCAGCAACTGCACTTAATTGTTAAGCCATCTTTTCAGTCTCCACCTGGCTTTTCTTAGTGAGCTATTCTTAGCTTACTCTATTCAACTGGCAAAAGTGGTTTGGAATATTGAAACAAGGTCTCTCACAGGCCTAGAATTCTAGGCTGGCTGCTAACCGCAGAGATCTGCTGTTTATCAATCTAGAGACCATGGGACCTAGGCTGATAAATGAGGCAGACTAAAGTCTCATGCAATAGCCAACTTTATTCAGAGCATCAGACAATTTATACTCTGAGGGTTAAGAGGAGTCATATGAGTACAGTGTACAGTCAAAAGGGCAAGCTACACATTGCAGACAAGCTATATGCAGCAGGAACATATTTTCATAGGGACATATAAACAAATAACAACAGCCAGTTGTAATTAATAATCTGAAGTACACTCCTATTCACCACACCTGGGATGGGTATAAAAGCATAATCCAAGAACAATTCCATGTTTTTGAAGAAACTGAAGTCACAAGACTTGTCTTGGCTTCTTGGAGTTTTCTCACGAGCACTCAAAAATCTCTTCACATGACTCAAGTTCTTGGACCATGTTCCACACGCCATCTGCCTCTTCCTCCCCAGTGCTAAGATTATAAGCATTTACCACAACACTAATATTACTTTGTGTGTCTTCTGGTATTGAACGCAGGTCTTTATGCTTGTAAGACAAACACTTTGCCAAATATGCCTTCTACCCAGTTTTATTACCTGATTGCTCTGTTTGAAATGCTTTGATGGATGTTGTGAAGGTTTTGGATCACATGCTGTGCATGTAGGTGAGGATCAGGAATATATAAAATTTGTTTTATGTTCTCCAGAATCCCTTATCTGTTTCATTGTAATTGTATTCTATGGCTGTACTTAGAACATAAAGCTTTCATCCTGTGAGTGTATTTTTAGTGAAACAGTCAGTAATACTCTAGGATTTGTGGCCCATAGGGGGTAGAGATGAATGAGCAGATAATGTCTGGATAAGTTACAAACAACTTAATTTCAATTTCAGTATCTTGTTCTTTGAATGGGGTGATAAAAATCTACCATCTTGCTCCTTGGGTCCTCATAGCCTTTGTGATTTGCTCATGTGCACAGAATCAGTAGAATGACATGGGAGCTCTGTTCTTCAGAAGCTCTCTGCTGCCTTCTGCAAGTGACCTTTACCTGCACTGTGAGGCAGCCTGCCCCAGCTTACTGGAGCCCATCCTGCTTCTCGGACCTACCTTTGTCAACCAGTACCAACCTGTAGACGAGGAAATGAGGCTATTGGAGGTCGTAGTACATTGTCTAGTCCTTGTCAAGCCTCAAAGGACTGCAGCTATATGCATGGCCTCTGGTGACATCAAATGGGGAGCTATCAGAGTCCAGCCCAGATTACTGACCTACAATATCATAATGAAATTTGAATGCTGTTTTTGTTTGTTTGTTTATTTGTCCCCAGATAGTATCTAATGTATTCCAGACGGGTCTCAACCTCACTATGAGGCCAAGGATGACTTTGAACTTCTGATCCTTCTACTTCTACTTCCTAAGTGGAGGGATTTCAGGCATAGACCAGTTTGCCTGGTTTATGAAGCTGTTGGGAATTGGAACCAGGACCTGGTGCATGCTTTACAAGCATTTTATTAACCGAGCCACATTTAAAAAAATATCTTACAAAGGAACAGATTCCTTCATGTCATTCTCATATGTATTTTGTCTTGGTTCATTCCCCTCTCCCCGGCTCTGTCCTCCATCTCTCTGTCCCCATTCCTTACAGTGTCCTTCTGCCTCTCAAAATTTAACAAACAAAAATCAGTTATACAATACCAGTGAAGTAAGGAAGGGAAATTAAGAAAACAGGCCTATTATCCATAAGAATCAAACAAGATAAATAGGCATACATTAATCAAGCAGGTAGAAAGTGTGCATACCGGAAACCATAAACCCTTGAAGAAGTCAGTACACAGTTACATACACATCAATATGGTCTACCTTCTGTTAGAGCTTTAGGCTGGCTTGTACCATCAGTTTCCTATTTTCTGACAGGGAGCTCGTAGTTGAGACGGAGCAGCAGGTACACTAGCTTGGTAGCTTCCTGAACTTTCCTCTGACTTATTTTTGCCCAACTCTTTTGTCTAAGTTACATGCTTGACTCTGAATCTGATTTTTTTTCTTTTCTTTTTGATTGTTTATTATTTTCTAACAAAAGTTTTCCTCTTCCATAAAATGTGGAGAGGGCTAGCTCTCCTGTGCTACTATAACCTACAGAATTCTTCAGTAATTAGATTCCCTACAGTTGAAGGACAGAGAGCCTTTTCACGGACCAGGGAGCCATGCCTTGCCTAGCTGTCTCCTCTGTCCTTTGCTACCCACTGAAAAAGTCGTTGTCTCCAGCAAGGTTCAAGCAGGACAGTTTACCAAGAAAGCATATTTATCTCTCTGTTAAAAAACAAAGAAAGCAGGGGTTGGAGATTTAGCTCAGCGGTAGAGCGCTTGCCTAGCAATCACAAGGCCCTGGGTTCAGTCCTTAGCTCCAGAAAAAAAAAACAAAAACAAAAAAACCCTCAAATCTATGTATGGACTGAAGAAGTGTCTCAACAGATTGAGCTTTGACGTGGCATGCACAAGGCCATGGGTTCAATCCTCAGCATCACAGAAACAGTTCAGCGGTACATACCTGCGGTCCCAGCACTCAGGAGGTGGAGACAGAAGGATCAGAAATCCAAGGCCATCCTCAGCTACACAGAGACTTTGATGCCAGGCGAGGCTAAATGACACTCTAAAATAACAAGTCATTTTTTCTACTATAAAAGGCACTCTCATTATTACTTGAAACAAACATCCTTCAGATGCTACTGTTGTGACAAAAGTAGACATTGTATCATTCTCAAACAGAACTTAGGGGGCCACTCCAGTCAAAGTCGTGAATGAGCCAAAAAAGCCAGCCAGGACCCTGGAAGAGCCGCCTTGCCTCCTTCTCAGTCCTGATTCGGCGTGTGGCCAGGTGTTCAGGGCATTGAAGGTCCCTTTGCCAGCTGAGTTTGGAAAATTTTCCACACCCCGCAAATAGCTTGCCTATTTGGGGGGGGGATTCATCATTATGTAGGACTCCATCATTATCTAGCAAATTGCTTTGAAGTGATTATTTGAATTGTGCTTTGCTACAAATTGGGTATACAAATATAGTGACTGGCACTCATGATAAGATCATCTTCTCGGAGCTGATACAATAGCTGCCCCTGTCAGTGGATGCTTGAAACACAGGCCAGCTGGAAGACTTGAGAAACTTGCATTGTTTTTTTTAACCAAATCCAGGATCTGTTGGTTGCCTTGGCAGCTCCTGCTCGTGAGTGATAAGGTCTGTATAATAGAACCTTGGTCACCACATGGGATTCCCACAAGGGCAGGTGGGCTGGTACTCAGAGTACCCTGTGCAGGGTTGGGAGACTGCAGACTCCCAGCCAGGCCTCTCAGGCAAGAGGAACTGGTGAGTGACTCAGAACGGTCTGCTTTCTCCTCTTCATCTGCTCGGCTAGGTCACAACAGTTAGAGGTGTGTTGTGGGAGGTGTGTAGCAGGCCATGGCTATTCTAACTCTTCCTGGAAGGCCCAGCCTTTCTGGATGCTACTTGTTGTGAATTATTTCCTTGGTGTGATGGTTCACATTGATTGTCAGCGTGACCGGGCCTAGAATCATCTAGGAGACAAGAGGGATGGACATGCCTGTGAGAGATTCTAGACCTGGTTAATTGAGGTGGGAAGATCCACTCTAAAGGTGAGCAGTACCACACTGAGGGCTGGTCTGAATAAAATGGAGAAAGTGAGCTGAGCACCAGCATCCGGCTCTCTGCTTCCTGAGCGGGGCGCACTGTGACAAGCCATCTCACATTCCTGCTGCCGTGCCTTCCCTGCTATGATGGAGCAGACTCTCGAAATAAGAACCAATCGACCTTTCCTCTTTTAAGTTGCCTTTTGGAGGGGGTTAGGTGTTCGTTCATAACAGTGAGAAAAGTACTGAACACACTTGGGGAGTTTGACTTGTGAGGTTGGGAGCTCAACAGATGGTGGGTTTAATGTAGAGGAGAATTTGGAGGAATCCAAATCCCTGTTGACCCTGGACTCCCATATCCAGAGCATCTGGATCACTTAGGAGAAAAAAATGGAGATTAACTCCTTGTAGCTAAGAGCATTCAGCTTCCCCAAGAATGTTCTCCACACGTAATCCTCAAAAACCCTGAAAATTCAGGACCCCACTTGTGACTGGCATGGAACCTCTAAGTGTGCTCAGGCTTCTGACATGGCAACACGACCTTGTCATCTGCAAGTTCACACTTGAGAACCACTCAGTTGAGTTACACACACACACACACACACACTGCTTTAAGTAAGTTTTTTCATTTTGTATTGCTATATATTCATAGCTATGCTGAGGTGCACGAGGCCCATGGAGCACAGACTGGATATGCCTACGAGTCTGGTGCACATGTTGGTAAACATTTTCTATCAGATAGTTAATATTCTAGGCTTTGCATGCCTCCTGTCTTCTCTTCCTCAGGTTTTCTTCATTGTTTAGACAGCCGGGTAAAAGTGAAAGCCATTTGTGTCATATGGGGCCATAATTACCTCCTTGTCTTATGTACATTCTATGACAATGTGCTGGATTTTATTTATTTCTTTTTAAGTTTTGAGTCAGGATCTTGTGCAGTCAAGGTTATGTAACTGAGAATAACCTTGAAATTCTGATCCTGCTGCTTCCGCTTCTTACGTTCTGACATCACAGTAGGCATGCACCACTTAACCTAGTTTATCCAGTGCTAGGGATGGAACCCAGAGCCTTGTGCATGGATATTAAACCAACACTCTAGCAGCTACATCCCAGCCCCAACCCTTTTTGCATCTTTTTTTCTTTGGCAAATTATTATTGTTATTAATTTGCAGTGCTGAGCACTAAACCCAGGGTCCCATGAATATAAGGCAAGTGGTTTACCACTCAGCTATATCTCCAGTTCTGAATTATTATTATTATTTGCAGTCTACATTGATGACATTGTAATCAAACAGTTGGAACTAAGTAGTGGGTCTCAGATCTGGGTATCCCTCTTGGAGAAAGACTAGGCCTGAAGAGCTCGGTGGCCTCCTGGTACCCGCTGCTGATGCTACTTGCTGTAGAGCCCCATCAGTCACTTTGCTGTATCAATGCCCACACTCCTGTCGAACCTTGGAGATAAAAAACACCTACCGCCTAACATTCGTAAAGACTTCCCAAGTATGCCAAGATATTTTCCTATACTTCTGCCCTCAAAGCTCACCTTGCTGCCCTGAGAGTTCATTGCAGAAGCAGCAAGCTTTCAGCCACTTCGCCCTGTCAGCAGCCAGCGCCTACCGCACTAGCAAGAATTGATTAGTTGATGGCTAGATGCTTTGACCTCACTGGCTTTCCCATCTTCTCTTTCTTTACCGTTGAACTCTAGGGAGTCACGGCAGTTCAGAAATGTGTGCTTTGTGAACTTCTTAGCAACCTGTTGACATATGTCTGCTCAGGTTGCTCTCTTGGTTCTGAGTATTTCTTCGGCCAAGGCTTGCATTGATCTTTGTGATCTGCTTTCCATGTACAGAGTGTGGATGCCCTTGCCTGGGAGGGAACTGGAGTGCTTCTGAGCCTGTGGGACCCCAACTAGGATACAGGTCAGGTTTTTAGGAATGCTGGTTAAGAAGCTAGAATTGATGTAGCTCAGTCAGTAGAGACTTGCTTAACAAATACAAAGGTCTGGTTTCTATCTGCAGCTCTACATTAACTGGGAGTAGTGGCAGGACTGCTAGGACTGTAGTCCTGGCATGGCTGCATACGTGTAATCCTGGCAGACACACATAGGGACTTCTTGTTATATAATATGTTTTGGGAGTGTTTGCATCAGGAGATAGAAGCAGGAGTGTCTAGGTTAGGGACGATTGCTGTAGTGAAACACCATGACCCAAACAGCTTGGGGGAAGAGAGGGTTTATTCTGCTTACACTTCCATAGCAGAGTTTACCATCAAAATCAGGACAGGAACTTAAGCAGGGCTGGAATCCAAAGGCAGGAGCTGGTTTAGTAAGCACGCTTCTCGATTCTCTCTCTCTCTCTCTCTCTCTCTCTCTCTCTCTCTCTCTCTCTCTCTCTCTCTCTCTCTCTCTCTTTCCGTGTGTGTGTGTACACATATACATATGCTTTCTTATGGAACCCAGGACTACCAGCCTAGGGATGGGACCACTCACAGTGGACTAGGCCCTCCCTCATAATTATTAATTAAGAAAATGCTTTACAGCTGGATCTTATGGAGGCATTTTCTCAATTGAGGTTCCTTTTTAAAGATAATTCTTGCTTGTATAAAGTTGACGTAAGACAAGCCAGCATAATAAGGATTGGGAGTTCAAGGTCATCCTTGACTCCACAGTGAGCTTGAGGCCAGCCTGGGATTTATGAGACCCTGGGGTAGGGCAGAGATAAGAGAAAGAAAGAATAAAGACCCAAGCTAGCATCTATTTAGCATCCCCAGCATTCACTGTGCCCTCCTGAGACCTCACACACAGGTTTGGGTCCAAGGTGCCCTACTGTGGTTGGGTTTGGGAGTGTTTGCAGCGAGCGGGCTCCCTGCTCTTTTCATTGAACTTGAGTATTCATTTTATCCTGGAGTAATTCCTCTTCCTCAGAGGTTCTCCTTATCAGATGGCAAGTTCCTCAGAATATTTTTGTATGTTAGAGCTGGAGTCACTGACAAATCTGCTTCAGACAGTAAGCAACTTGAATTATCTTTTATAACAAGAAGTCCGGATATGTGCGCTGTAAGGTGAGTTGGTTCTGGGATCACTTAGCCTTAAGGCTGAATTCTTTCTTCTCTTTGATTCTGCACTTGGTATGTTGGCTTTATCTATGCATCAACTTTCCTTGGGGCATAAGATATCTTCATACTTCATACGTCATATTAGGACAACAATATCTGAGGGGAGAAAAAAGACTTTGTGCCTTCCTTGTCCTTTTGGTCTGTAAGGGAAATTCTTTCCAGAAACTTCTTACCATCTTTCTTGCACTGTCTATAAGCCATAACTTGTCCTGTACCCATATCTAAATCAATTCTGATATAGCTTGTGAGCCATCAGGGTATTTAGCCCAATGTTTTATCTTCTGAGACTTCCTGAGAACACATAACCTCACTAATGTACTAATAATGGCTATAGCCACTTATAGAACTCTACTGAGGATAAAAAGAGGGGGAGCAGACTGGGGAGATGACACCATGGGTAAAGTGATTTCTGTGTAAGCATGAGGACCTAAATTTTGTCTCCAGTGTCTGTGTTAAAAGCCAGGCATCAAAAGACTTCCCCACCTAGGGATCCATCCCGTGTTCAGACACCAAACCCAGACGCTATTGTTGATGCTAAGAAGTGCTTGCTGACAGGAGCCTAGTACAGCTGTCTCCTGAGAGGCTGTGCCAGAGCCTGACCAATATAAATGCAGATGCACACAGCCAACCATTGGACTAAGTGTGGGGACCCCAATGGAGAAGTTAGGGGAAGGACTGAAGTAGCTGAAGGGGTTAGCAACCCCACAGGAAGAACAACAATATCAACCAACCAGATCCCCCAAATCTCCCAGAGACTAAACTATCAACCAAAGAGTACACACAGAGGGACCCATGGCTCCAGCTGCATATGTAGCAGAGGATTACCTTATCTGGCATCAATGGGAGGGGATCCCCTTGATTCTGTGGAGGCTCGATGACCCAGCATAGGGAATGCTAGGGCAGTGAGGTGGGAAGGTGTGGGTGGGTGGGGGAGCACCCTCATAGAAGCAGGGGGCAGGGATAGTTGAGGGGATGGGGGTTTAGCTTGGAAGGGGGATAACATTTTAAATGTAAATAAATAAAATAACCAATAAAAATGGAATTATTTTGTAATTAGCAAAAGTAAGTTAACGGTTAAAGGTAAGTTAAGAAATACTGACTTATTTCTTATTAATAAAACAAATGACCCAGAAAAAAGAAAAGCCAGGCATGGTGGTGTGCACCTGTAATTCTAGCACTGAGAGGCAGAGGCAGGAGTATCCTGGGGCCTTCCTGGCCAGCCAGGCTAGCTGATAGGGTGAGTTCCAGGGCTAGTGAGAGACCTGTCTCAAAAAATAATGTCTCTCTCTCTCTCTCTCTCTCTCTCTCTCTCTCTCTCTCTCTCTCTCTCTCTCTCTCTCTCTCTCCTCCCTCTCTCTCCCCTCCCCTCTTCCTCCCCCCTCTTTCTCCCCCATCCTCTCTCCCTGTACACAGATACAGAGACACACTAACATGCACACACACACACACACACACACACACGAATGAGATGAGAAATATCTCTAAAAAGCATTTCACAGAACACTCTGTAGAATCTTACCTCTTTGAGATGCTAGAGGACCAAGCATCCAAAGATTTGAGAAAATCACTTTAAAAATATCAAATGTGACCTCTTCTATCTCCACACTGCATTTAGATAAGAACTATTGGTTTTTCTAATCCCAGCTTTTATTATCGAGCATTCTCTAGAGGAGTGAAACCCTACTGGATGGATATATCACAAAGGAGGTTTATTAGAATGACTTACACAACAGGGTCTGGGTCGTCCACACTGGCCATCTGCTTGCTACAGAGGCAGAGAACCTGGTAGCTGTTCAGCCTACCAGGATGGACGCCTTAGCTGTCCTTGGTTTTGAAAACTCCTAGGATTCCCAAACAGCCTGCATGATTTAGTCCATATCAGAAGAAGCTTGAGTCTGCAGTCAGCTGAGGATATCAGCACCGAGAAGTGGGTAGACACACTGGCCAGCAAGAAGCAAAGGCAGGCAGGCAAACAGCACTGTCTTCTTTAGGCCTCTTATATATCTGGGCTGTAGCTGGAAGGTCTGCCCCTTTGGGGGAAGGCCTTCTCCTTCACTTAATCCTTCCTGAAAATGCTTTCACAGAGACATGCGAGACATGCCTCTCATTCTAGATCCAAGTAAGCTGGTAACTTGGTAAGATTAACCCTCACACACTTCCATCCTTGGCGTCTTGGGTTTGAAGGAAATAATGGCAGCCATTATTTACTGGTACCTACTAGGTGCCAAGTGTGGGAAAAGGGGTACACATAGGAGGCTTCTGATCTACATACTAGGAGAGCTAAGTGATCATATGACTTATAGACTGGAGACCGGAGCCTCAGTTCAGCAAGGTGCTCCCTGCAGTACAGCCTGTTTCCATGGTTGAGTCAGGAGCCAGCAAGCACTTTCTGATCTAGGTGCTGCACTCAGAGAAGAGTAACATCTAGCTCCTCTTCTCAGGGAGTTCATAGCTTACTCCTTCTAAAAGGTGACCTAGGATAACTGAATGTACTTACACATTCAGGATGAAAACCAGCTTTGGGTGGTGAAGAAATGAGTCACTTGCTTGTACTCCTTCTGTGAAGTCCAGGAAGTTGGATGCTTTGTTGAGCAGCCCATATAAAAACATAATCAGGGTCATGGACTTTATTACTAGATGGCCTGAGTGAATCTCAGCTCTGCCACTTTGGGCTACATCACTATTAGCAAGATGTTCAACCTCTCCATCTAACCCACATCATGGGATGCTGTGAGGTTGAATTAGGAACTCAGTGAAGGCCTGGTGATTTGGTCCAGAAGGCAAAGGTGCCTTGTTGCAAAGCTGGACACCCTGAGTCTAATACTCAGGACCTACACGGTAGAAAGAGATAATAGACTCCCATAAGTTATCCTATGACCCTCACATGTGCAACTGTGGCATGAACACCACCCCCACATTGGTATGCACAAAAAGTAAATCCAAGTAATCAGTGAAAGTCAACAGAGAATGTTGTCAGTTACTGCTTCTCTTCCCTGTACTTTGCAGATCTAGTTAAGATGCAGCTGCTTTGTTTCATCAAAAAAATAATTCCACAAAATCGGCTTAAGGGAGGAAGGATTTATTTTGGTTCAGTTTGATGATACCGTCCATCATGGCGGGGAAGGCATGGCAGCAGGAACGTGAGTCCACTGGTCGCATCACATCCACAGCCAAGATGCTGGTGCTCAGCTTACTTTCTCCTTTGTATTCAGTCCAGAACTCCACCCCATGGGATGTGGTGGCCCGCATTCAGGATTTTTCTTACCCAATTAGCCCAGTCTAGACAACCCCACACAGACATGCCCATCACAGTCCTCCCACCCCCACTTCTGCCTTAGTGTGTTAATGTTTTACACCTCCACCTGCACAGCAGAGACTTAGGTTGCAGCTGCAGTTTGCTCCAGATGACACTTGGCCCTTTGAGACACTTGATCCTCCATCCTTGATGTGAACAGCAAGTTTACTAGCCAGCTTTTATTGAAGCTGTGACTTCTGGGTGTGTTGGCTACAAAAGAGGTCAAAGAGAAAGGGGATTCCACTCTGCCCTACCTTTTGCCTTCTCATATACTATTTAAATGCAGCCTTGATTTTATGCCAAAGTCTCCCCCAAACCACTGCTTCTTAGGGGAGTCGTGACAGTGCAAACAAGAAGTTCAGCAGGGGAATCCTCCTACGTGGGTCTGGTCGAAGCTTCGGCTGGGGCACCAGGAAGTCCCCTAGCCTCGGTTTCCTCTCCTGTGAACTAGATCCGGTCTTATCAGACTATACCCTCATTGAAAAATCCCCTGGTGTGGAAATGGAGACAGCGGCTGAGAAATAGGGCAGCTCAGGCCTGCTTCCCAGGCAACTGGCCAAGAGGGATGGACCTTGCTGCCACAAGCTGTCACTCACTCCTGTTGGCTCCACAGGTCTGCATGCAGACCTTCTGTTTACCCAGAAAGCTTTCCCAGGTTGCTTCTGCCCAGGGTTCTCAGAAGATTATCTGACTGATGGGAAACAATTAAGGCCTACACACATTGCTGGGCTTTCATGGAAGATGGTATTATTAACAGTTAAAAAGTCTCCAGCCTCAACTACATCTAGACAGCAAGGCTCTTGCTACAATTTTTCTTTGTCCAGCAAGAAGGGAGGACAAGGACGATGAAGGAGTAGAGGGAGAAGAGCAGTGTGTGTGTGTGTGTGTGTGTGTGTGTGTGTGTGTGTGTGTGTGTGTGCAGGTACACATGTCTATGCTGGTTATGTGTGCATGCAAGTGTTTGTTTGCAAGTGTGCCTGTGCCTGCGAAGGACAGAGGACTGCCTTGGCCATCATTCCCCAGGATTTTTGGGACAAGATCTCTTATTGGCCTGAAATTCACCAAGTAGGCTAGCCTGGCAGGCCAGCAAGTAGCAGGGATCCTCCTGTCTCTATCTCCCTAATGCAGGGATTATAAATATGTGCTCCACACCCAACAAACAAACGAACGAAGAAACAGCGAAACAAACATGAGCTCTGGACCTCAAACTTAGGTCCTTGTGTATGGAAAGCATACACTTTACTGTCAGAGCCATCTCCCCAATCCCCCAAAACAAACTTGGAGAGAATAGAAAAAAGACCACTGGGTTCAAGAATTGCCTGTGCATTTGTAGTCTTTCTGTGGGACAGGGAATGCTGACGGGGACACACACACACACACACACACACACACACATACACCCACCCACCCACACACACACACACACACACACTCACTCACTTCTTCATAGCTCCTGGAGCTGGAGCTTATGTATTCACAAAAGGGTTTTAGCTTATATTTTCCTGGGTGGGGGCCTTTCAATGATCCGCCCAAGGTCCCTTGTGCTCTTTCTCTTCTCTTCTACATCATCATACTGGGGCATTTTTAATGACAGACTACATGGAGCAGAACCCAGTGACACAGTGACTCTCTTCTAGCCTCAGAATGTTACAGGCCTCTTCTGTCTTCCTACAAAGCCAGCTTTGGGGGCTGAAATCCAGTCCAGAAGATCTGATTTCTCAAAGGCCATTTTGATCTTTTCACTTCAAAGAAAACTGGTCTTATACCCAAGCCCCATTCAGTAGGCTTAGACCTGCCCTTTAGGGTGAATGGAGCCTGTACTCTCTTTATATCCTGTTGGAAAAATCAGGATCCCAACTCGGTGCCCCCCTCCTCAAGTTAGCCTATGGTGTAGCAAGCATTACCCTTGATGTTTCTGGTCCCCAACACCTGCCCTGTCTACCCTTTATCTGTCTTGGTTTCATTCATCTTCCTATTTCTAAGACCCCCCATCTCCTTACTCCTTTTATGAAAACCCATTCTTGGAACGAAACCAACAGAAGCTTTAGAAATCATGCAAGAGTGTTCCATAATAGCTGCAGACACACTTCACCCGACTCAAGATGAAGGACCTTTCCTAAGAGCCCCACTGTGTATTGGAAAGCTCTGCAGCTTCCTCCAGTAGAATCCTATCACATTTTGCTTAACTACCCTTTTCCACCCATGACACTATGAAACAGTGAGGAGGCCCTTCACACAGGCCCTCTTGGCTAACATGATGCCCAAACATGATAGGCTCTTGGGAGAATTTCCTCCAAAAGTTCTTTTCAGTGTCTCATGGTTTGTTGTAAGGGATCAAAGACAATCCAGGTTGGTAGAAGAAGGGGAAGAGTGGTGAGGGAACAGAAAGGGACATTCTGCTTTCCGCTGGCTGCCTGCCATCTCTCAGGTAGCATGCACACCTGGCCCTGACAACAGCAATTTTACCTCTCTCTGTCTTCTATTCATATGTGCATTTATTATATTTTAAACATTATGTCTAAGAGGCCAGGTATGTAGGTTAGTCAGTAGAGTGCTTGCCTAGCATGCATGAAGTTCTGGGTTCCATCCCCAACAACACACAAAACAGGAGTGATAATATACACCCACAATACTGGGGAACTGGGGATGTAGAGGCAGAAGATCAGAAGATCAAGGTCACCTTCAGCTACACAACAAGTTCAAGGCCAACCTGATCTACATGAGTCCATGCCTTAAAAAATGTGTCTATAATAGATAATATGCATGCTATATAAAACATAATATTCATATTATATATAATATATATAATAGTAAGATATACACATTTATGCATACATTCACCTTTTTTGTTAAAGTGGCTCTGTTTTAAGAACTTTGAAGAACTCAGCTGTAGACTCTCTACCGCTCATGATGCTGTGATGGCCAGCATGCTGCACTAGGAGTCAAAAGTCTAGTAGGTAACTGATAGTTACCTCACTTTAAGCTCTGGGCAGATGGAGCTACCAGCCCCCACCCAGAGGATATGAGATATGTGGATGAAAAATACAGATGCACACATGTAGCTCAATTCCAACCTGCCTTATTGTCTCAATTACTGGGCGCTTCTAATCTCTGGCAGCTAGGGTGCCCTTCCTGATACTCTTAGCTCAGCATTCTAAATCTGTCCTCAGCTTTGGTATGTTTTACCTCCTGCCTAGGGAAGTGGCCTATGACTGCTCCCCCTGAGATCTCACCTGAATGGTCACCTTTTCTCCCTCTGAAGCGTGAAATCTCCCTTCCTTCTCCCGTATCTCTTAGCTTGCCTTCAGAGGCCTGGAAGTCCCTCCTCTTTTCTTCCACCCAGGAATTGCCTCCTGGCATCTTTATTGAAGGATCAAGAACCAATTGGGGAACAAGACCTTAGCATCAGAACCACCCCCTACACACAAGTGGATTTTAGGGCTTAGTCAGTAAGATGTTTACTTTACAAGTATGAGAACCTGAGGTTTTTCTATAGAGCTCATGTGAAAAACTCCATGTGAAAAGGCTGGGGATGGTGGCACATGCTTGTAATCCCAGCTGTAGGGAGACAGAGACCAGAAAATCCTTGTAACTCACTGGCTAGGCAGTTTAGTCTCTTTGTTGAGTTCCAGGTCAGCAGAGAAACCATGTCTCAAAACACAACGGATTAGGTAAATGGATAGAGCTGGAACCAATCACTCTGAAGTAACCAAGACCCAGAAAGACAAGCATCTCATTTTTTTTCTCATTTGTGGATGTTGCTTTGAATCTTCAGACATGTATGTTATATTTGTAATATCCTTAAAGGTCAGGTTAGTAAAGGGTATTGGAGGGCTCTCAAGGAAGGAGAGATAGAATTCAGTGATACAAAAGATTACAGGGGAGTGATGGGAGAGGAAGAGTTACATTGGGATGGAGATGGGAGAGCAGGGTAGAGAAGGGAATACAAGGAAGAAATATATACATACATAAACATATATAGAAAAGAATTAAAATGGAGTTACCCTACAATGAGGTGATACTGTCCATATTATACACTACAGGCTAACAAGTAGAAAACCCAGTGCCATCTTTTGGAGTTGATGACCACTGTGGTCCCATAGACTCCTTAACAATTATAGGTCAGGGCCAATGCTATTGATTACCCTCCAAAACTTGTCAGTAAATCTCACTTGCTGAAGACATCACATACTTGAGTCATAAAACATGGAGAAATAGAGCTTGAAATTTTATTCTGGAAACTTTATTCCTACTGGATAGTTTTCATAGTGCTGTGAGGTGCAAAGAAGAAAATAATCAGCAACACAACCCAACCATGAACTCTGGGGGCATAGTAATGATCGACTTGGCAAGACATGCCCACTGGTGCACTAATAGGCATAAGCATCACGGGAGTAACCAACCACTTTCCAACTAGATTACACAAGATGAAACTCATACTAGATAATATGCCCCACAGGATAATCTACTACCATTATTCTGCTAAATGGACATGGTAGTAAATCAATTCCTAATGACTTATTGTTATACTCATAGCATTGATGCATTTCTTAACCTTTGTTGGAGAAGCTTCTATTTGCAGTAAATAGTGATTAAATTCAGGGACCCATAACTGATCAAAGTACAGAAAACAGGAGACTGCATGATGCTAAGCACTAAATGGGATAGCATTATAAACCTCCAAAGGCTCAGGAATCACTATGGAAGAGTGGGCTGGAAGATGGTAAGAGCCAGAGCTGGTGGGTAGCTACAGGGAAACTGTCTTCCTGGACAGACAAGGGCAGTTGTCTGTGTGAATTACAGTGGTTGTGTCAGAATGCACAAGACATGTGCAAACTTAAGTCAGACAAAATCCCAGCCCAGAGAGGTGAGAGGGGCATACAGTCTCCTAGATGCAGAGATGTTGGCGGGTTTTGGTTGTTGGGAGAGAGAAAGTCAGTTTCAGTTAAGAGTGATTAAAGGAAACACTCCTCCAGTGGAAGGTCATGCTTCCAAGAATATTTTGGTAGCACAAATTGAATTGGAACTATTTGAAAAAGAAAAAAAATGAGCCAGGCGGTGGTGGCACATGCCCGTATTGCAAGCACTTGGGAAGTAGAGGCCGGTAGAACTCTGTGAGTTCAAGGCCATCCTGGTCTTGTTCCAGGATGTGAAGTTCCAGGACAGCCAGGGCTACATAAAGAGAAACCCTGTCTCAGAAAACAAAGCAAAACAAACAAACAAACAAAAGGAAAAGTGAAAAAGAGAGCGCCAAGTCTAGTTGGTAGGGAAAGGGAACACCAAGTCTGGTGGGTAGCGAAGGGGAGCGCCAAGTCTAGTTGGTAGGGAAAGGGACCACCAAGTCTGGTGGGTAGGGAAAGGGAGCACCAAGTCTGGTAGGTAGGGAAAGGGAGCACCAAGTCTGGTAGGTAGGGAGAGGGAGGTGAATCTGCGAGGAGTTGCAGGAGGAGTGAAAATGTTTAAAACATATTGCACTAAATTTTCAAAGAACTAATGAAACAAACAGACAAGCAGAAAACCACTCCCAAACAAGGTAGCACCTGAGGAATGACAGTTAAGGTTGTCTGACTCTCCCCCTCCCCCTTCCCACCCAGAAACAGATTTTGAACTTGGCTCACTCCTATGCCCTTACCTGTATTTACTTCATTCTAATTTGATTCAGCATCTCCCTAAGAATCCATTGGAAATTCTGTATTTGTTTTCCCAGAAACGATGTTCAAGTTTGCATGACACTTCAGCCGATCACACACTGGTCCGTGAGGCTCTCCCTGCCGTCCATCCCTAAGCTCAGCATGCCGTAGGTTCCCATGCTCCCCTCATAGGTCATGCTTCCTCTGAAGCTTTACCACTCTGCACCAATACACGAGTCCCTCAATAGGGCAGTGTTTCTCATCTCCACGGAAGCTGGAGACGCTCCCCGTGTCTCTTGTGTGTCTCTGTGTGTAGAAGTGTGCATACACGTGTGTGTACATGTTTGTGTACATGCATGTGTGTGTGTGTACACGGAGACCAGAGGTTAACCTGCGGTGTTGCCCTCAGAAAGCAGATCACTTTGTCTTTAAAATTTTATTCCATTTGTTTGTTTTGTTATTTATTTAGTGTATGCCCACGTGCATATACACACATCAGAATATGTGTGAAGATTGGAAGACAGCTTGCAGAGCCCCATTCTCTTCTTATGCACACACATAAGAAGTGTGGGTTTCAGGCATTGACCTAAAGTTTTTAGGTTTGGTGGCAAACATCTTTACCCACTGAGCTATCTTGTCACTTCTCGTTTTCTGTTTTTGAGACAGAATCTCTTACTGACCACTGACCTGGGTATGATCCAGGGATCTGCCTATTTGACCATCCCAATAATGGGATTACAAACTCATGCACACTCGCTTTCTTACATGGGTGCTGGAGATCTGACCCAGAGCCTCATGCTTGCACGGCAAGCACTTTACTGACCGAGCCACTCCGCATCCCCCTGCATTTTATCTGAAGACTGAGGTTTGAGAGCCAGAGGTTGGCTCCTGGCTCCTGGGTGCTGCATTCATCTCCCTCAGCAAGAGGGTGAACGGCCTTGTGATGGGTTTACGGTGGGAATTTTGCTGTCTGAGAATGTGAGTGGAAGGTCCTCCAGTGAGTGAATGACCCACTGTCTTTCTCTCCTAATCACTTGGAATTCCATATCTGTTCTGGTACCTAAATTCATTAGCATAATCTCTAGCAGGATGAATTCTTTAAATTTTCTCATCGGCCTTTGACAGCTGACAGGGGGAAGCACAGTCCTACATTTTAAGGTACCAAGAGCCTTCTCAGGGTCTAGCGCCTCTCACTCCTCCAGTCCCACTCACCAGCCTCACCCACATCCAGCAGGTACAGTCACACTGTGGCTCTTGGAGCAGCCCATGTCACTTCCTTCCCGTGTATGTGGGGGGTGTTACCCTGAAGTGACTTTAGATCTCATACCGAAGTAACTCTCGGCAAGTCTGCATCTCAGAGTGTCAGCCAAGTCCTCAGGTGATAGACCAGGTCCCCTGGGAGTGTCTCCAAGGGCCCTGTTATCTCGCTGGCTTCACCCCATGTCGTAGGATTTTTTTTTTAATTCTGTGAAGAGACACCATGACCATGGCAATTCTTTTAAGGGCAAATATTTACTTGGAACTGGCTTACAGTTCCTGAAGCTTAGTTCATTATTGTCATGGTGGGAAAACATGGCATAGTGCAGGCAGACATGGTGCTGGAGCGGAAGCTGCGAGAGTTCTACATCTTTATCTGTAGTCAGCAGACAGTGTTGCACACTGGGTGGAGTTTGAGCATATAAGACCTCAAAGTCCACTTCCATAGTAACACACGTCCTTCAACAAGACCACACCCACTCCAGCAAAGCCACTCCCCCACAACCAAGCATTTAAACACATGAGTCTATGGGAACTATACCTAAGTCAAACCACCACAGCCCCTGCCCCCACCCCATACTAACTGACGATTCTGTCTGCTTCCTAGGACACAGTGGATTAAAAACATCAGACATGTGTAGAGTCTTGGTTCTGAGGGTTCAGAACTGGAAACCAAGGTGCTGACAGGGAGAGCTTTCTTAGGTCTCCTTCCAGCCCCAGTGAGTGACTGTGCCATTCTTTAGCTAGTGGCTGTGCCACCCACCACAGTCTCTGTCTGTTGTTATGTGGCCTTTCCCCCATGTGTTTCTACTCCGTCTCTTCCGGTCAGGATTACCAGTTAAAGTAGTCACTGTCGCTGTACAGTGGTCACATAGCTGTGACCAAACACGTGGCAGAAGCAACCAAGAAGGAAGGGCTTCTTTTGTTTTACAGTTTGAGGGAATGGTCCATCAGGGTGGAGTGTCATGGCAGCAGGAATGGGAAGCAGCAGGCCACATGCACCTTCAGTCAGGAAGCAGAGGGAGTTGAAGGCTGGTGTTCATCTGGCTTTCTCTGGTTTTGTTTGTCTGTTTTTTATTTTTCATTTTCTTTTCAGTGTTGGGTCACAGCCTAGAGAATGGTGCCACACACAGTAAAGGTGGGCCTTTCTACCTCAACTAGACCCATCACAGCTATGTCCAGAGGTTTTCAAGGTGATTCTAGATCCTATTAAGCTGATACTTGATAATAATCACAGCAGCTATACTGGCTTTGTTGTCTCCAGCCACAATGTCACCTAGCCCTAAATAATTACATCTGTCATAATACGATTTCCAAATAAGATTCCCTTGATGGGGAGATATGACTTTAAAACATTTTCTTTAGGGGACACATAATTTAGCTGTAATTTACCCCCTCTTTGATATTGTTTCAGACACATGGAGAGTTTTCAGACTTAGGAAATAAAAAATATCAGACACCCAGCTAAACTCAAACTTCCAATGAACATAGATGTCCCAAATGTTTAGATAAACTATGTTCCAAAATGTTCCACAAAATATCCAATATCTGGAACATGTTTATGCTATAAAAGTATTTGATGTTTATCTGAAATTTGACTTTAACTAGGTATCCCAATTAGGGTTTCTATTGCTGTGATGAAACATCATGACTGAAAACATGTTGGGAAGGAAAGGGTTTATTTGGCTTACACTTCCACATTGTGGCCCATCAGTGCAGGAAGTCAGGGCAGGAGTTGATGCTGAGTTCACGGAGGGATGCTGCTTATTGGCTTGCTCCCCTTGGCTTGCTCAGCCTGCTTTCTTATAGGACACAGGACCACCAGCCACAATGAGTTGGGCCCTATCCCATCAATTGCCAGTTAAGAAAATGCTCTGCAGGGCTGGAGAGATGGCTCAGCGGTTAAGAGCACCTACTGCTCTTCTGGAGGTCCTGAGTTCAAATCCCAGCAACCACATGGTGGCTCACAACCATCTGTAACAAGACCGGATGCCCTCTTCTGGTGTGTCTGAAGACAGCTACAGTGTACTTACTTACAATAAATAAATAAATCTTGATGATGACTTCCTCTTTAAAAAAAAAAAGAAAGAAAATGCTCTGCAGGCTTGCTTAAATCTTAGTTTATGGAGGCATTTTGTCAATTGAGGTTCCTTTCTCTCAGATGATTATAGTTTGTGTCAAGTCGAGGTAGAGCTAGCTAGCTCACTAGGCTTCTGACAACTTTTATTCTGTGTTTCTTGGATAAGCAAATCTGCTCCCATCTCTTATACTTGCATGCCCACTGCTTAAGCATTCTTTCCTGGTCTATTTAAGTTTGTTGCTCTCTGGTTACTTTCTATCTTAATTCCATAGATACACTTTCTAGCTTCCTTTCTTGCTTTGAACTTGCCTGTGGAAGGCTTCTTGTCCATAAAGGATTCTCTCTCTCTCTCTCTCTCTCTCTCTCTCTCACACACACACACACACACACACACTCCCTTATCAGCATAATAATATCAATAGTCGTTATATTTTGCCTACTGACTGCGTGTGTTGTCTGTCATCCTCAGGAGACTTTAAGCTTGACTTGTGTGACTTGTTCCCACTGTGCGAATATGCACACGGAGGTATCATATGCATATCAACATCAGGTGCTATTCCTCAGGAGCCTCTACCTGGATTGTTTTGAGACAGGATCTCTCATTGGCCTGAGCTGTTTGATCCGGCTCGGCTGACTGACCAGGGATCCCCTGAGCCCTCCTCCCCACATCAGTGCTGAGGTTACCACTCACCACCACTTAGGGATTTTTTTTTTATTTAATGTGGTTTCTGAGGATCAAACTCAGGTCTCATGTCTTCAAGGCAATTGCTGTGATAACTGAGCTCTCTCTGAAGGTCTCAGGCTTGATGGTTGGGTTTCTCTTAATGCCACTCTAGGGCCCAGAGAAAATGTTTATTGACTCAATTAAAAAAAACACAAAACCAAGCCGGGCGGTGGTGGCGCACGCCTTTAATCCCAGAACTTAGGAGGCAGAGGCAGGTGGATTTCTGAGTTCGAGGCCAGCCTGGGCTACAGAGTGAGTTCCAGGACAGCCAGGGCTACACAGAGAAACCCTGTCTCAGAAAACCAAAAACCAAAACAAACCGAAACAAAAAAAAAAACCACCACTAACAACAACACAAAACCATTCTTTCCCTCCAGCACCAGATGAAGGGCTTTGTGATGGTGTTCTTTTTTTTCCTTTAAATTCTCCCCCTCTCTCCCTCTCCGTCTATCCCTCTCCCTTCCTCCCCCCCTTCCTCCTCCCCCTCCCACTCTCTCATCCTGTGTGTGTTCATGTGTGTGCACACATGAGTGCAGTACCAGCAAAGGCCAGAAGAGGGCATTTGGATTCCTTGGAGCTGGAGTTACATGTGTTGTAAGCGGCTAATGGGGATGCTGAGAACTAAATGTCGATCTTTTGCAAGAATACTTAACTGATTCCTGCCAGGACTTCCTCACATCCCAATTCACAGGCACTTTGTGGCCTTCTTTCTTGCTCTTCTTTGCTGTAGAGGGCTCGGAGGGCACTCTGGACCACTGAGCCACTTCACCACTGTGGGTCTTACTTGCCTTCAGTCTGCTACCCATTTTATAAAAAAACAAAACAAGACCCACCCCTCCCTCATTCTCTATTTCTGCAGTTTGGAAAGGTCTCGCCAAAGCCCCAGAGCCAGGCTTGGAGACATGGCCCAGGCTGATCAGTTAATCTCATCTTCTTCACAAGATGTAGTTAAGGGATGGTAAAGTCCCAGGTTCAGATAAGCTCCTTCTCCTGAGTTACTGAGAGGAACAGGGCAGAAGTCTGAGTTGCTCATTGCATCTCCTCTCTAGAAGGAAACAACTGGGAGGTAGATCTTAGGTTTTTAAAAACTACTTTTAATGAGGGTTCTCAAATGCGTTGACCTCCCCCACTTCTAGCCCACCATCTAAAGGTAAGGGAGAAAAGGTGGTAAATAGGATGCGGGGATGTGGACCTGTTTAGAAGGAGTTCCTTGGGGTGATTTCAATCTCTGTCAGGATACAGCAGTCCAGTTCAGTAGTGACAGGATGGCAAACACTCACAGGCAGTGGTGGCACGATCTAGCACAAACTGCCAGGCCTCTGTCAAATCTGCGTTGAGTCAGCAGCAGAGACCGTGACCAGTCAGGAAGCCAGGAGTTCTCTGCCATGCATCTTTCAGTGAAGTGAAGATCAGCAAAGACAAAGACCAAGGAAGTGTTGCAAAGCGAGCTAGGCAAGCGTGCCACCAGTGTCTGTGGAGTCCTATTTATAATCTGTCCAAACATCACATGCCCTCCTATGGGTCTTGCCTCAGCAAAACACCACGTGCGTCTGCATCACATGACAAATCCAGGCACTTCCCTCTTCACAGATTCTAGCCAAAACCTTGTGAACAATCCTCCAGGCCAGACTGTAAGTGAGTCCAGGCTCTCCCTGATGGCACAGTGAGTGCTCATGGGAGGCTGATATTGACAAAGATCCAACCTTCCAGTGTCTATGCCCTTCCTTACCCATATCTGCACTTCTGGGTCAAGTGTCTCCCTTCAGAGATTTTATGGTTCCAGACCCTCACCCAACCTTCTCCAGGTACCTCTGCACACCTGCCTTCAGGAGAATGGAACTTTAAAGCCACTTTCCCCCTAAAACTCAGCAGCCAGAAGTTTCCAGTTTTGGACCACTAGGAGTGGTCCATGCACATAAGGGCAGGAGCTTCCTGTTTGGGAGCTAGGGTTTCCTATCTCTGCTGATTAACCAGCAGTGAGCCAGTGCTGTCTCCTGTGTTGCCCTCTGCATAGGCCATCACAGGAGGTAAGGACCTTTTCATTTCCGTGGGGTTGCCTTTTTCTTTTGTCTTCAACCTAGGGTTTCATATAGCCTAGGCTGGCCTTGAACTCACTATGTAGCTGAGGATGATCTTGAAGTGATCCTCCCTTCTCCAACTTCTGAGTGCTGGGATCGCAGGCACGGCCCACCACACCTAATTTATACATTGCTGGGAATGGAACCCAGAGCTTCGTGCATGCTAGGTGAGCTCTCTTCCATGGAACTCCAGCACTGATGCACTTTATGACATGAGTGTCCAGTCTATTGCTTTCAACGGTGTGCATCTGGTTGCATCCCTTCCTTCTGTATTTTGATGGTCCAGTCCTCAGGCCGAGTGCCTAGGTGGCCACTAATGCAAACAAGGTTTTAATGAGCCATCTCTCTCATGACTTGTAAATCTGGGTGCGAGTTCCTTGGGGATATTTACACACCCAGAACTGGAGTAAGTTCCATGCATAGTTTTGGAGGGAAAGGGCAAATTACCCACTGTAGGACTATGCTAGTGTTCCTTTCTCTCTAGTCATGCTGAAAGGACACGTGGGACAACAGTTGGGATTATCAGTCAGTTTAAAGCATTTTAGTTATGTAGTATGAAGTAATATAGCATTAATACTTTCTCTCTCCTCCCCTCCCCCTTCTCTCCTTCCTTCCTTCTTTCCTTCTCTCCTTCCTTTCCTTTCTTCCCTCCTCCTTTTCTTCTTCCCTCCTCCCTTCTCTTTCCATTCTCCCTTCTTTTCTTCCTTCCTCCCTTCCCTCCTCCTTTCTCTTTCCTTCCTCTTTTCTCTCTTCCCTTCTTCCCTTCTTCCTTCCCCTCCTCCCTTCTCCCTTTCCCTTCTCCCTTCTCTCTTTCCCTTCTCCCTTCCCTCCCCCTTTCTCTTTCCCTCCTCCTTTCTCTCTTTCCCTCCTCCTTTCTCTCTTTCCCTCTTCCCTTCCCTCTTTTCTCTTTCCCTCCTCCCTTCCCTCTCCCTTTCTCTCTTTCCCTCCCCTTTTCTCTCTTTCTCTCCTCCTTTGTTTCTTTTCCTCCTCCCTTCCCTCTTTTCTCTGTCCCTCCTCCCTTCCCTCCTCTTTTCTCTCTCTCCCTCCTCCCTTCTCCCTTTCCTTCCTTCCTTTTTGTCGTCATGTTGAAGATGGAACCTTACACACAGTAAGTTCGCATTTCTACTATGGAGCAAAGGAATGAGGTTTCTAACCTATGCCTTAAGGTTGACGAATGTTTCGATGTATATTTTTCTGATTCTCATCAGCTTGAGCATCTGCACCTATATTTTGTCTCACTTTCTTCTTTGTGCTCTTTAAGATCCTTCTTTTTTTTTTCTGCTTTCTCTGCAGCTCTCCGAACACAGCAGGTGTTGAGGAATGATTTAAGGAAAGGTCAGTGTGGCTCTTTCTCGAGCTTCCAGATTTCAAGGCCTTTTTTCCCTACACATCCCTGGGACTTCGTCAGAACACATGGGTCAAATCACTGCCTGGTGCCAATTTCCCCACACAGTGTGCCCTCGTCAAAAAGACTGAGGGACCATAGGTCACTTTGTCAATGGAGTAAAGGAATGAGATATCATCAAACAAAGAATGAAGTGTTTTATTTTCTTCCTTTTCCACTTCCTCTGTGTGTGTGTGTGTGTGTGTGTGTGTGTGTGTGTGTGTATACACAAGTACATTCACCTGTGGAGACCAGAGGACACTCTCAAGTGTCACCCCTTAACCATCAGCATCTTGTTTTGCTGAGACAAGGTCTCTCACTGAGCCTGGAGCTCACTGATTTGCCTCGGCTGTCTTGCCAACAAGTCTCCAAGATCTGCTTACCTCAGCCACCCTGTGAACCATGCCTAGCCATTTAAGTGTGGACTCTGGGAACTGAACTCAGGTCCTCATGTTTATGAGGCATGGCCTTTACCACCTAAGCTATGTCCCAGTCCCTGAGCTATTTTCTGACTTCTGGCAACCACTTTACTGACTCAGCTATTTCTCAGCTCTGTTTCTGTTTTTGAGACACAAATCGACACATCTCAGTGAGTGGTAAATGCCAGAAATCTCATAGATTTCATGCCAGAAAGGACATCCTTCTCCTCACTGTATTCTTTGAAGGTCAAAGTCTCAATGTGACAATTCAGATCTACAATTCCTGAGGATGGAACATTCCTAGCCTAAGCCTGACTATGCCCATACCATGTATCCCTAGACAGGGCTCGTGGTCCATCTCTGAAGTTAAGAAGTTAAGTACCATTCATCTACACCACATATGTTCATCCTCCTTCCTTCTAGGTTTAGGATAGGACATGTTGAAGATAAAGATTCTGTTCTAGTTGATTCTCTCTTTTATTCTGTTTGGCAAGGTACTTGTCACATGGTGAGGGCAAACACATGGACAATGTTGTGATCATAAAAAGAGAAAGAGGCATAAGAATATGTTCTACAGCGGTGTTGGGGAAGGGGGTACCTCAGCTGGCCCGTGCCGAGGAATACCTTCCCCCTAAGGAACCACACACACAATGGTATAGTATAGAATAGAGTTTATTTAGGGCATGGGGAGGGGAGTTAAGAGAGTAGTAAAGGCAGAGAGAAGGAGAGAGTAGAGAAGTAGAGGCCAGCCATGACCACGTGGAGAGAGGGGGGAAGGGAAAGGAGAAGGGAAGAGCCCAAGAGAGGGCAAGAGAGACGCTAAGAGAGTAAGAGAAAAGAGGGAGAGGAGGCAAGCAGCCCCTTTTATAGTGGGTCAGGCTTACCTGGCTATTGCCAGGTAACTGTGGGGAGGAGCATAACTGGCTATTGCCAGGTAACTGTGGGTTGGCGTTTAAACAGAATCCTAACAGACAACATGTTGCTTGAGTACCTTCCTGCTATGTACTATGCCCAACATTAGGCATGCACAGAGCAACAAGGTAAAGTTTAACTAGATAACCATGCAGAGAGGCCAAGGTTGTATTTCAGTTGGTACAGTGTGGATGAAGGCTCAGGTTCCATCCCCAGCACCACTGGGAATGAATAGTGGTGTACTTCTGCAGTCCAGTACTTGAAAGATGAGGGGGAAACAGGAACTGCAGAGAGGAGTCTACACTTAAAAGTGCATCCTGATCTTCCAGATGACCCAAGTTTCATTTCTAGCACCTGAGTTGGACAGCACAGAACCACCTGTAACCCTAGTTACAGGGGATCCAATGACACCCTCTTCTCTCCATGGGCACTACATTCATAGGTTCAGGACAGCTCAGAACCACTCGTAACCCCAGTTACAGGGAATCCGATGCCCTCTTCTCTCTGGGGGCACTGTGCTCCTAGGCACACATACTCCTCCCCAGATACCCACACAAGCGTGACTCGGCAGTTAAGAGTGACTGCGCTTCTTTCAGAGGACTTGAGTTTAGTTCCCAGCACCCATGTTGAGTGGCTGGTAACTGTGTGTGACTCTGTCTCCAGGATTTTAATGCCCTCTTCTGTTTCCTCTAGCACACACACACACACACACACACACACACACACACACACACACACACACCTTTAGATCACTGCCTTCCTGTGGAGATGCATCTGCCATATAATTTCCAGGCCTTTTAGGAAACATGAAGCTGTTCCTTTGTCCACATATATGTCAATATATGTCAAGGGTAATATTGTAGACAGTAAGGGACTGGATACTGTTCTCAAAGGAACACCTCATGAGAGTTACCATGGCAAAAGTGAAAGAGTCCACAGTGTCACCCAGCATGGCTTTGCCATTATTCCAAGCAAATAACTTAAGAGCAAGTTTCTCTCTAAGCGAATCAATATATTAATGTGCATATAGACCATATTGAGCCCTTGAAGACTGGAAATAGTTCCTGAAGCCCGTGAAGAACAATGATCAAAGAAAAGGAAGTTAAAGAAAGAGGAACTTGGGTTTGGTTGAAAAGCCTGACTGCTCCTCCTAGAGAAGCACATTTTGTAAGGCCTAAGGGGAACAGCCGGTGCTGCTGGAGCCCATTCCCTGTGAACTCATGGCTTAATACAAAAAGAGAAGAGGAGAGAGAGAGAGAGAGAGAGAGAGAGAGAGAGAGAGAGAGAGAGAGAGAGAGAGAGAGAGGAATGGGTAGAGGTATGTGCCTCTCTGACTGTGCCCGCTACATTTCAGCCTAGAGTCTGTATAGAGAGAATGTTTGCTCTGACCAAAGAGCATGGCTATTTGATAGCGACATCTGTGCAACCATCTGGAACTTGGTGCTGGATACTCGACTCCCTGGGTATGAGATATAATGTATAGAATTGTTGAGGCCCCACTCCAGATATGATCATTGCAGCTCCAGCCCAGATAAAGACCAGTGTTCAGCATCTTGTTCAAGTCCAAGGTCTGTCTACAGGGCTAGGGTCCAAGCAGACCTTGATAAGTATTTGCTGTAAAGCTCAATTATGTATGTCTTAGAAAGCATGACAGTCAGAGCCCAGCATGCGGCTCAGTGGGTCACAGGGTTTGCTTGCCTGTGTGTTGGTTAATTTTAAGATGTCAACCAGTACCTCACGCAGAATCACCTGAGGATGCTCAGCTGGGGAACTGTTTAGATCAGGTTGACCTGTGGGCGTGTCTGTGGAGAGTGTGTTGGCTGTTAATTGACTCAGGCCCCATGGTGGGTGATACAATCTTTAAAGAATGGATAAAGCTAGCAGGCCAGCAGGCCAGCAGGCCAGCATGGGAACATTTGTTTCTCTCTGCTTTTGATTGTGGATGTTATGTGACTACCTGCTTTGAGTTCTGGCCTCTGTGACTTTACTTCAATAATGGACTATAGCCTGGAAGGATAAGCCAAGGGAAATCCTTTCTTCCTGTAAGTTGGTTGGGTCAGGGTCTTTTTTTTTTATCTCAGCAACAGAAAGGAAAAAAGAACATAAGGCAAGCCTGCTGACCTGAGTTCTACCACTGGTATTTGTGGGGGAAGGCAAACACTGATTTCAGAAAGCTTTCCTCTGACCCTGACATGCATGCCTGTGCATGTACACACAATTAATCAACACTCTTAATTAAAAACAACAACAACAACATGAGAGTAGGAACACCTCAGGTATTCTGGGCATGGATTAGGGCCCAGAGGGCCCTTGTTGAGATTTTCATGTTCTGTGTCCTGGAACAAGGAATTGGAGCAGGGACACATAGAGACATGTCGAGACAGAGTGTTTATAAGAAGGAAAAACACATTTTGGAGACTGAAGTCGTCTTGGGAGTTGAGACTGCTCAAAGACCCTGGAGCAGGCCTCTCTTTTTTGGGTCATTTACATAGCCCCACCTTCCCCAGCGTTTGGAGATTGACATATTGTAGGACTGGGATGGGTTTTTTTTGTTTTTTTGTTTTTTGTTTTTGTACAGGCTTTATGTTTTTACATGTGACTGGAGGTTGGGAGGATTTCCAGTTGTCCTTTGTCATTGGTTTGTTCCTATGTAGATCTTGGTGCTTCTGGACACTTCTTCTCTGTCCCACTCTCCTATGTCATAGGGACCTTGGCTCCTTTCAGGTCAGAGTGAGAAATACTATGATATCTTCTACTTGTCCCAAAGGCATGAGAAGAATCCAGGAGTTTGCTGGATCTGCCATTACATGGTCCGTGGAAAACGAAATACTAATTTGTTTACTCTCAACTTTAAACACAGTCCTTACACAAAAGGATTCTCTGTGAGGAATTGCTTCATAGTGAGTTTTCAATGATGCCAGGCAAATCTGAGACCCCTTAAGCAGATCCCCAGAGAAATTTCCTTCATTTTCCTATCTGAACAACAGACTTCAATAACATCTTTTCATTTTTATTTCACAGGGCAGGGTTCTTTTATCTCTCCTTGTCTCTGATCTTGCAGCACTTACTCAATAACCACAGAACACCTTTATTTAAATATAACTCCTACTTTTGACATTCAATTTTTAAAAAAAAAATTGGACCAGTTGGCCTGCATGCAACTGTTAACTCTTAACTATAAGTAAACACCATACAATATATAAGAGAGTTTATTCAGTTGTTTTAAACAGAGTCTTGTGTAGTCCAGGCTGGCTTCGAACTTCCTAGATATAGCTGTGAATGATCTTGGACTTCTGCTCTTCCTGCCTCCACCTCTCAAGTGCTCAGCTCCATTTTGGTTTTTTTTTGTTTTTTCCCTATATTCAGTGCAAGACCCCAGCCCAGCCCGTGGAACAGCAGTGCCTGTATTTAAGGTGGGATGGCCCATCTTAATTAACTCAATGTAGAAACCCCCTCACAGACATGCCCAGAGGGTTGTTTCCATGGCGACTGTAAATCTCATCAAGTTGACAGTCAAGATTAACCATCACTGAAGCCATGGCTGAGACCCTGGCTCTGGCCACTGCTTTCAGAAGGAGCAGTGTCTGATGGCTACAGGGTCATCTGTGCCTGAGGTGCTTCTAGGCAGAGACTCGGGGCTGGTGTCAGGGCCATCAATTAAGGCAGAAGGGGAGACGAAGTGAGGAGACAGTGATGGGGTCAGTAATTACACCACAGTGAGCTGACCCCAAGAGCAGGTGGTAGCAGGAGAGAGTGACATTTTGGCTTCCATCACTTGGGATTCACCTTGTGTTGAGGCCTGAGGGGGAGCTCACTGGAAGAGTCTGCCTGTGCTGTTTCATTAGCAATAAGGATAAAACCAGGAGTCACGGTTCTGCCTGTTTTTAATTTCAGCACTAGGGAGGTAGAAGCAGGAGGATCAAATGTTCAAGGCCAGCCTGAGATACATGAGACCCTGTCTTGAAAAAAAAAACACAATGGTAATGAGAAAGCTATGTGTTTAATACAGTCGGATATTTTCTTTCCCTTTTAGTTGCTATTGTTTGGGCTATAAGGTGCTTATTTTAGAAACATAAGGAAAAAGGCTTGATTCCCAGAACCCAGTCAAGAAAATCCAGGAATGGTGGCGGTATGTGCTTGTAAACTCAATGGTTAACTTAATCTTGGGGGAGTTTGAGACCTTATCCAATGATACTGGTCCATGTTTCTTTCCTAATAACCATCTCCACAGAGGTAGTGATTCTTATGGTAAAAGCCACTATTGTATATAGAGACTATATGATAATTTTTTTAAAAGAAGTCTGATCTAGCAACTTTGATGAAAATTCTCTCATCCTACCCACCCCATAGCATAATGGGGGAGAGATAGTTTTGTTGTTTTTGTGTAAACCAGTGGGAAGAAATGAAAGTTTTTAGCCAGAAGGTGGGGAGTAGATAATTGGGGTTTTGGGATATCTTACATGCATTATATCACACATAATTTTATGTGATATATGAATCTACTCTATCTACTGTCGTACATGTGTTTTACACATATGAATCAGGATTTAATTGTGCCAAGTTCAATGCTGTTCTAGTTTTCTTACGAGTTTGATAGCTAATTCTTCTCCAGCTAGGAAGAGGAGCAGTATTCTGCTGTTCTAGGAATGAGCACCCTTCCCCCAATGAAATAAACTGCAGAGCCTCGTTGGCTGAGGGCCTCCATCCTTTCCCTGTTCTGTTCACAATCTTCAGTTTCCCTCTGAGAGAAGCTGGGCATCACATCTGTCTGGTCTGTGTTTGAGTGTCTCTATCCAGGTAACCCCTATCTACTTGGAGTCCTATGTGGGGTAAGAGAACCCAGGAGCTATGCTGGGTATCTCAGCCCCAAGTGTCACTGGACAGGCAGGGAGCTAGTCAGATACTCTCCACAAGAGTCCAGTACTGGAGAGACACTGAGGTCTTGAGAGAAGCTGAAAATCATGTTCTGGTTTCACTAAAGTTATAAAAGTGTCATTGGACTTTAAACCCTGACATTCATGATCCTGGGCAGTTTATTCTTCTTTCTTTCTTTCTTTCTTTCTTTCTTTCTTTCTTTCTTTCTTTCTTTCTTTCTTTCTTTCTTTCTTTCTTTCTTTCTTTCTTTCTTTCTCCTTCTTCTTCTTCTTCTTCTTCTTCTTCTTCTTCTTCTTCTTCTTCTTCTTCTTCTTCTTCTTCTTCTTCTTTCTCTTCCTCTTCCTCCTCCTCCTCCTCCTTCTTCTTCTCCTCCTCCTCCTTCTTCTTCTCCTTCTCTTTTTCTTTCTTCTCTTTCTTCTTTTCTCTTCTCCTCTTTCTCCTACTCCTTCTTCTTCTGATATTTCTTTGAATACCAAGAGCTTGAGGTAACTGAAAAGATAAAATATCCCAAATCCTTAAGGTGCCAATTATCCTTCATGCTAACTTTTATTTCTTCCCCTTGGTTCATACAAAAGCAGTAGACTTTTTTTCAGTATGTTATGGGCTGGGTAGGCTGGGGGAGGGCTTTTCATGTCCACCAAAGTAGCCATATCAGACTTCTTTTTCTTTAACTTAGCATTTATTAACTATACACAGCAGTGTCCATTTTTTGTGCATGTACATAATGTAGTTTGGTCATACTCTTGTTCCCTTCTACTCTTGATGTTGGCTGAACCCCATTCCTCTTCTCAACTAGTATCCTCTTCTACTTTCTTAGACCCAGTGAGTTTAATTAAAATTACTCAGAAAAGCATGGGAAACTTGCCAGTGCCTACATCACTAAAGAAAACACCTCTCCCCAGATCAGACTTGGTAACGAACCGAAGTTAAGGGGAGGGGAGGATAAGCAAATGGAGTTTTGCAGGGAAGCTGGCTATTCCTTACAATCTGTTAGAGACTCTTTCAGGCAGAATTCCCCTCTCTTTTTGACTGTGCTTACAGATTTTATGAGCAATACATCCTCACAACATTGATGTATGGCCCCTGGAGCAATCAATTTCTTGGGAGTGTCTCTACCTGCTAAGGATGCTGGTCACGTGCTTCCAAACACAGAGGCGTTAGAAATGAGACACTGCTTCCAGGATAGAAGGTACAGGGCTATTTTCTCAAGAACACTCATCTCCTTTGAAAATAAGGCAATTTGGCTTCTCTACCTGGGTTTCGAATGAGATAATGTTCTAGGTTGGAGAGACGGGGAATGAAAACAGCAATTGTGCAGTGTTGCTGGCAGGGTTTCTGTTTTTACCCTGAGCCAGCATGTATTTATCTGCATTGCCCAAGTGCCAGTGTTGTCTACAAGGATGTAGGGAAGCTGCCTCAGTTCTCTTGGCTGAGGAAACACCTCTCCTTTATTGGGAGTCCAAATACACTTTGAGGGTCTAAATTAGTCCATGTTCACTGAGAGAGAGAGAGAGCGAGAGAGAGAGAGAGAGAGATCATTTAGGTATGCATTTACATGTATGTGTGCATGCATGTGGAGGGCAGAAGCAGAGGTCAATGGGGGGTCTTCCCCATCACTGTCCACTATTTACTTATTTATCTTGTTTGTGTGTGTGTGAGAGAGAGATGTGTATATGTGTACACATATTCATAGGCATGTGAATACATGTGAATGTGTACACATACACACACACACACACACACACATTCCCACACGTGCACACATGAGTGTAGAGGTCTAAAGGTAACTTCTAGTGACCTTGATCATGTTCTGCTTTATTTATTTATTGAGGCGGGGTCTCTCACTGAATCCAGAACTCTAGCTGGCCAGTCTACCCCAGGTAATCCCTTTCTCCACTGTCAGGGTGCTGGCCTTACAGGTGTTCACCATGTCTTCTTCTTCTTGGCTTTCATGTCGATTTGGGGATCCAGACTTTGATCCTTACTGTTGCGCAATAAGAGCTTTATGCACCCCACATCTCCTCAGTCCCACCTTAATTTCTGAGCCTGAGCCTGGAGCTTTCCGATTCAGCTAGACTGGCCGACCAGTAAAACCTCAGGGATCCCCACAGCTGCTCTGGAGTTACGGCATATGCGGCCACGTCCACATCTCTACGTGAGTGCTAGAGATTGAACTGAGGTCCTCGCGCTTGAATGGCCTCTGAATCATCTCCCCAGTGCACCTCACTACTTTAGAATTGCTAGCATTTGCCTCGGAAGATGGAGATGCCAGGTGGGCAGTTACTGTGTAGCCGTGATGCCACAGCACACAAATTATGTTTCAAATGTCTGGAATTACGGTAGTCTAGTCTTTGAAAATTTGCAAAACTTTTATCTGCTCTTCTTTTGCATGAAACAGAGGTGGATCTGTTAATTTTGGAGATGGGTGATGGCGGGTTTTTGCTCCTCCTCTGTGGACAGCCACAGAGCATGTACTAGAAGGCTTTCATCTCTCCAGTGATCAATCTTAACTGGCAGGGTAAATCTTAAAGCCCAGAGTCCCCTTGCTCTCAGATGCCGCTCACACATGCTAGAAAGGGAACGAGAAGGAACTTGAAGTCTTTCCTGTGCTTTTTCAGCCAAACTAGACCAGGCTTTTCAATTGGGGGTATTTATTGGGAAGAATGTATTTGGAAGGAAAATACAAACTCAAGAAGCAAGGGACTTTCAAGGTGATGACAAGACAAGAAATCTCAGCTCCAAGCATGCAAATCCTCGGCAATCGGATAGCAACCCTCCTCATTTATGAACAGTCAACAAAGCCACTGCAGGTGACAGTTGATGACTAGGCCCCCACAACCTTATTCAGCACCTCATTAAAGCAATTTCAGAATCAATTCCAGATTTGACAAGCCGTCAGTGCATTGTTGCTTCTCTATGCTGGGAGTGACATGTTAAGAGCAATTAGGCGTTCACGCACACACGTGGGAGCCCGTTCAGCACAGTCTTTATTAGAAGAGCCCAAAATGTGTTATTATAATCATCTAACCTGAGGTCATGGACACATGCTCTGTGATCCCTGCCTCTGTCACAGACCCCTCAGTGAAATCCCATCTATTGTCCATAGAGATTAAAAGGAAGTGCTAACCCCAGATGCGATATTGGAAAATCAAAGGTCAGAGCACAGCTCATGGTAGCCTCCATGTTTTTTAATACAAGTGATGGAAGCAATCAGATTAGCATGAAGGGATATTGCTTCTTCTAACAGATGGAGCAGGATTCTTATGCAAATTAGGAGAATAGGCTAAATAATTTGTTGGTGACATTCTGGGGCCAGCAGTGGGATGTTCTTAGTGGGGCTGGTTTGCGTCCAGAGAAGGTGATAACAAGAGAATGGATTTCCACTAAGCAACCCTTCTTATCATAGAAACTACTTCCTTTTTTCCTCCTTTTTCTTTCTTTCTTTCTTTCTTTCTTTCTTTCTTTCTTTCTTTCTTTCTTTCTTTCTTTCTTTCTTTCTTTCTTTCTTTCTTTCTTTCTTTCTTTCTTTCTTTCTCTGTGTGCTGTTGTTTCCCAGGCACCATCTACCTTGGTTTTGGAGTCCAAGTATGTTCTTGGTCTGGAACTCAGCAAGTTAGCTAGGTTGGATGGCTAGTGAGCATCAAGGAATCCACCTGTCTCTGCCTCCCCTGAGATGGAATGAGAGGCATGCGATAGCTATGCTGGATTTCTTTTCTTTTAAATGTACACTCTGGGAATTGAACTCATGTCCTCATGATTGCATGGCAAGCATTTTACTGACATCTCTCTGGCTCTTGGTCCCTCTCTTTGGACTGGATCTCTTTCTATAGCCATCTCTACTTAGGCATTAAATAGTGTGCTCAATGGGAACTGGTTTCTCTTCCCCTTCTGCAGAAGTATAATGCCATCTGATTTTCCCAAACTTCAGTCAAACAAATGATATCCAAATAAGCCTCAACTCTCACTGGGCCCCATTTATTTCTGGGCACTTCTGAAGGAGTCCATCGAGATTATGACCAGGTCTCTACTGGTCATCTGTTCTGGTTTCTATTTAGATGGTTATCATTGCTTTTCTGGTACAAAAAAGAACCTTGGGCCTTGAGCACAAAGTGATCACTCTTGTTACTGAACTGAATTCTCAGTCTGAAATGTGTACTGTGTGCATGGTAGGCAAGTGATTTACCGCTGAGATACACCCTCAATTAGATTGCTACCATTTTTGAGTAGCTTGACACCAACTGACCACCAGTGTGAGTAATACTCCTATCTTATTCAAGTGAGGACCTAATCTCTTTTTTAAAAGTGACTTCTTTCTTTCTTTCTTTCTTTCTTTCTTTCTTTCTTTCCTTCTTTCTTTCTTTCTTTCTTTTTTAACTTTATGTATAGGTGTTTTGCCTGGATGTCTGCATGTACACCACAGAACTGGTGCTTATGGAAGTCAGAAGAAGGCATGGGATTCTCTGGAACTGGCATTTACAGATGGTGGTAATTCATAGACCACCATGTAGGTGCTGGGGATCAAACCTGGATCTTCTGCAAGAACAACAAGTATTACTAATCATTGTGCTAGTTCTCTGGTCCCATGAGGACTTTTTCTAAAATTCCAACTTTGATGGGAGACAATAATGCATCTAGGACTGATTGGTTGCTTTGGATCTTCTAGCTGCAAGTGGTCTGTTTTGAATTCCTCCTGGCTAACCATTATACTATACCATCTTTTCAACAAAAACGGGCGTCTACCCAGTGGGGATATCCTATACCCAAAAGTTGTGAACTCTTCAAGAATGAAGAGTTTATCACTAAAGATGAATCCTTTAATGAAGTGAATTCAGAGTTGTGAATCCTTTAAGAGTAAATGCTACCTGAAACTGAAAGAATATGTCATCAAATTCAAGGTTACATAGGATTTCATGCCCCTGGGATGATGGATTTGTACATATTGATGGACCTATGTAACTTTTATTTATTATTACTATTATGTTTGTTTGTGTATGATATGTGTGTGCGTATGAAGGCTCAGGTATGTCATGTGGAGGTCAACTTTTAGAAATTCTAGAGATTGAACTCAAGTTATTAGACTCACATGGAAAACACTAATACCTGATGAGCCAGCTCATTTGCCCTGATCAGTCTATTTAAAAATGGAAACAGGCTGGCAAGATGGCTTGGTAGGTAAAGGTGCTTGTAGCTCCAGTCTGGTGACTTGAATTTTATACTAATTAAAAGCTGAAGGTGATAACTAGCTTCATAAAATTGTCTCTGACCTCCATATGCCTGCCATGGTACATATACCCTCCTTCCATATCACCAAATAAATAATATTTCAAAAGATGGTATGTATTTAAAAAGAAAAGTGGAAATAGCCTTCAACCCAGTTATCTACACTCACCTTCTTTCTGTTCCTGTACAATGCTCATCTCTGCTAGCACAGTTATTGCATTTGTCTATCTCTCTCATTGGGAAATAGATGCCTGAGGGCAAGAATTGTTTTTTAACATTGTACTTCAAATGACAGTTATTACAGAGCCTCTGATAAACTCTTTCTAGATAACTGTTGAATTAGTGAAAGAGCATCTTAGGCATAAGTGAGATGCAAGACATGCTTCTTCTATCTTGGCTGGGCTGGGGAATACAGCCACTGATCTATGGGTGCCAATGGTGGGGAACACAGCATTTCAAAGCTGCACAGGACTTCAGGACTCATTTAGCATCACTTGTCATTTTCAGAAGAACTCAGTTTGGTAATATAAAACCGGTGGCAGAATGGGAGTTCCTTATCTGGGAGTTAGGAAACAGTGTTTCCTAACTCCGTAGTATGTATGGTCAGACCTCAGCTTTTTGTCAAAGGTCTTAGAAAACCCATGCTGGGCTGCTGCTGGGCTCCACTTCCACTTTGGGCTGCTCCCTGATTGGCTGGCTCCAGGGGCTTTTGAGGGTCCCTGTTGTTTTAGGGGAAAGGTATGTGGCTTTTGAAACAGTTTAGAGTCTGGCTCTTTAATGACTTCCTTTAAGCATTTGTTTCTAAAACTAGGGCATCAAAGACCAGCACTGAGCTGAAATTCCTCAGGTCTCGATCTCATTGGAAAAGCCTGGTACACACCCTCACCAAACCATTTGTTACCTTCACTGAGTTCAGATAAGCAGGAAGTGGCCTTTTGGGAAGCTAAACTGGCAAGTCTGCAGGCAGTGTGCTCAGGACTTACATTCTTTTGTTTTTTGATTAAATGTGGTCTTCTTATGAGTTCCAAACAGTGACATAGACAGTTATATGTAAATTAAGTTGCACTTCCATTAAAAAGTTTTATTAGTATATGTTAATTGTTCATAATAATGGTTTTTCATCATGATCAATGGATATCAATAAAGATTATTCTTCTGTCATTTTGAGTAGGGTCTTATGTATCCCAGGCTGACCTTCTGCAAGTTAAGCAAGCACTTTAGCCACATCCCCAAGCCTTGACTGAGATTTTTCTAGGACAAAACTTAACTTAAATGACCGTTACCCAGGAAAGCTCAAAGATAACCTGGCAATTAAGCTATAAGTGTTTACTATCTGATTTTCCTGCCTTCTCTATAGTATTCGCCTGCCAATTAAACAATCGATAGTTATCCTGTAAGTGGTGTGTGAACCCATAAAATCTGTGACCTGGAAAATCAACCATTACATGAGTGGAAGTGTTAAATGGTCTGGAAATGATCAGAGCCATCAAATGCACACTTGTGGGCAGGTAAGACTGTTTCTTCCCTTAGACACATTTGTGGACGCTCCACTCTGGGATCACTGAGTAAATCTTCAGGCTGGGACTTGACCCTGCGTGCAGGACATTCCACATGGGAGTTGGAGACATCTATGGCAGCAACATTTTCCAGGCTGTGGGCTACTAAGATCTGCTCAGTTAGAATTCTGTAACTGGGGCCTGGGAAGGGAACTCATTTGGTAAAGTGCTTGCCATCCAAGAAAAGGAACCTGAGCTTGAAACTTAGTATCATGCATAAAGTTAGGTGGAACAGTATGTGCATATCATACCAGTACTGAAGACACGGGGGCAGATGAGTTATTGAGACTCACTGGCCGGTGAGCATAAAATATTTGGAGAACCCCAGTGAGAGATTCTAACTCAAGAAACTAGGTAGAATTGGTAAATTTTAGCCAAAGCCTGATTAGATGCAATTTTTGCACAGGTCTCTGACTACTAGATACATAAATTATAAAAATTAGAAATTGCTCCAATAAAGAAACGTGAAGATTTAATTTAGAAGATAAAGGAACATGAAGATTTAATTAAAAATAAAGAAACAGAAAGATTTAATTAAAAAAGGAACATGAAAATATAATAATAAAAAATAACTCAAGGTCGATGGCTCTTGAGAAATGACACCTCAGGTTGACCTTTAGCCTCCATTTGCATACCTACAAATGCATGCACATTCATGTGCCCACCTAACGCCTACATGCAGCCACATGAACATGTAACCACACCAGCACATGTATACCTGCACACACGAGTATATACATACAAACCCATAATTTATTCCCAGGTGTGTGATTAATGTAGGCAATCGTGTTGGGTGGTCAGCTGAGTTGGCTGCCCCTGGCAAGGATGGATGTGCATTCTTACGACCTCCTTGCAGAGAGAAGCTCCAGTAAAAACAAATGTTTGTGCCCAAGCCTGGGGAACTTGGAGGGTGCCGGTCTCTCTACTGCCAATATGGACATTCTTTGTCCAGGAGAGGGCAACTCTCGCTTATCCCTGTATGCTTTCCAAAAATAGATAGGGACCTTGAGAGAGCTCAGCAGGTATCTGCATGCATGCTGTGGCATGCCCAAGACTATACCCTCTCCCATACAAACACATAGAAATAAGGATAATTTTCAAAAAGCAAGTCAGTCAATGCCACGATTACTAACTAATTCAGGATTGCGGAAAGAAGGTAATATCCATGTCTGTTCTTCAGGAGCTGCTGTTTTCACAGGAGGTTCAGGATGGACTTGAGCCTCGTAGGAAGAGGAAGATGTAAGGTTAGTCTCAAGAGACTTGTTTGTTGGTGTTCAGGAAGCAACAGAGGTGAACAGTTGGTTGTCTGTCGTTCCTTGGGGGCCACACACCTTGATTTCTGAGATAGATTCTCTCATAGCATCTGCAGCTTGCTGCTTGGCTGGGTGGCTGGAGGGAGCCCAGGACCCTTATGGCCACCTTCCAGGTACTAAGATTACAAATGCACATCCCCCATGCTCAGCTTTTAACATGGGGTTGGGTTTGACTTTAGGTTCTTAGGTTTGCACACCTAGCACTTTACTGATTGAGCCATCATCCCAGCCCTTCTCAGAAGGCTTTAGACACAGATCTAGTTCTTTTGCATTTGAGGTCATCATCTGCTTTTTGGAGAAGGGGGGAAGGGGGAGAAGACAGGCTTTGGGGGACTGGTGTAGAGGTAGAAGCTTTGGAGGGGGCAGGTTTAACATCCTGGATCTGCCACATACTAACACTAGGATGAAAAACAACTTAAAATCTTGTTTATAATCTGCTACTTTCCTACCAAATAGGGATAATGCAAGCTATGGAAGGTGGTAGTAAGGTTTAGGTGAATCTTGGGGATCCTCCTTCCATAGGTTATGGAAGAATCTGAGTTTGATACCTAGAAATCAGGTAATAAGAGGGTATGTACGTAAGGTCTGTCTCCTCCTCAGCTCTGGCATGACAAGCATGCACCATTAGACTGGGCTTCTTTTTTTTATTTCATAGATTCTGGGGGTTGAGATCAGGTCTTCATGCTTGCACAGCTAGCTCTCTTCTGACTGAGTCATTTCTGAAGTCTGCGGATCTTTTAGTTTGTTTGTTCGAATTTTTACAGGATCAGCAAATGTCTAAAAGTGACTTTAGCAATTTCATTCCTGGTGGCCAGTTGGTATCCTAAATGAACATTATGTTGACATATTTCACTTATTTGGTGCCTTTACATCCTTAAAGTACCATTGAATATATTCTCTTCTGAAAACCCAGCTAGGCAGAGATTACTAGCCCGGTTTTAAAAATGAGGTCATGGATGCACAGGTCAGTTATCTGGATGGAAGACTTGCCTTAAGGGTCACTTTCTCTGCTGTTTCTCTGTCCTGTTTCTTCCTCTGGAGATTGAGATGTATAAATGGTGCTATGGGGCTGCATTTACAAGACTATAAGGGGACCCTTGAGGGACCCTGACCAACAAGGAATGGTCATTCAGTCCCTAGTGTTGGAAATCCCCCTGCTCCACAGACTGACAGCCACTACTGTTAATCCCCAGAACTGTGACTCTCCCAGTAAGATATGACAAACCTCAGTCCCATGTTCTCAGATAACTGTTAGTGGCCACCGAAGTTCCCCCAAGATGGTTGGTCAACCTTTGTCAAGTCTGTTCTGACTCTGTGTGGATATCTGGGTTTCACCAGGAGGGCACTGATAGTACAAGCCCAGACAGTCCAAACCTAGAGCCAGGAGATCCCCACTTCTTCCTTCCCTCCCTCCTGCATAGCTTCATAGTCCTCCTCTCTGACATACAAAATATGATATCTTGGACATATGTTCCTGAACACTGTATACAACACTTGCTTCCAAACTTCAGCCGAATCCTATGTAAGGAGGAATCAAAAGAGGGTCCCCAAGGTTCTAAAATACAGATCAGAAATTCAGTGACAATACCAATCAGATGAACTGGTTTTTCTGAGTGATTTCTGCAGTTAACACCATGAAATAAAGGGAGATTATAGCTTTAAAAACTGGATGTGAGAAAATAAATGTCTCTTTATTTTTCATTGATCAATGGTTCCCTGTGTTCCAAAGAAGTTACTGACCCTTGCTGGTTTCATGAACTTAAAAGTAAAAGAAGAGGAGGAGTGGGTTCAGTCAATAAAGTGCTACCCAGGCAAGCACAGGAGCTGGGTTCATTATGCCAACACTCATGTTTAAACAAAAAAGCTAGAGGTCATGATAAATGCCTGTAATCTCAGCACTGCAATCTCATGCCTGTAAACTCTCTACAGCACTGTAGAGCTGAATTAAGGAGAATCCCTGGAGCCTGTGACCAGTCAGTCTATCCAAATCCAAACCAGCAGCTCTGAGTTCAACAAAATACACTGTTTTAAAAGAACAAGGTAGACACCTTATGTCTACCTTTGGCCTCCACAAGCTTGTGTGCATATACAGAGGTGTATACACATATACATACCCCAAAGCAAACAAGGAAGGAAGAAAGAGAAAAGTAAGGAGAGAGGAGGAAGAGTTGCTTCCCTTTGTGTGTAGAGTAGATTGCTAGCAGATAGGCTTAGAGCTATGACTTGGAGAACCTAGCCAGATGGCTTCATAAACACAGTCCCTGGGCAGCATAGGTTTGGAAGTTCTATGAAGATGAAGATCACAGGCTTGAAGCTGGGATATCAGCTTAACAATGAGGCTAGACTATAGGGAAGTCACACATTGACTCTGTGCTTAAGAAAGGTCGCACGTGGAGAATCTCATATCAGGTGGTTAGCCCCCACAGAAGACCTCACAATATATGTTTCAAGTACCCGTGAGTCTCAGATAGATACATCCTGTTTTCTTTTTCCAGCCTTTCAAAAGTGGCATTTAATACTCGAGAAAACCTCAAGCTTTAAGTTGGCACTTGCCAGCCCAATTTAAGGTCAGGTTTTGCATAGAAGACTCAGACAGGAAGCAGGCTGGTGTAAAAGCAACCATAAGGGTAACGAAACAATACCACTCCGTCTACCGACTACACACAGAGATGTGCTATGTCATCTGATGGTAGCTTTGTTTTCCCTTAGCAGTTTCATTTGTGAAAGTGACTACTACCCTTTAGTATGGTTCCTAAGATGACTGTGTGTAGAGGAATTTTAATCCAGCAACATAGCTGCTCTGGGAAGGGATCACATCCAAAGACATCCTAGGTCTATATGATCTGGTTGGAACGGAGACATTCCCTGGATTATAGTATGATCTGGCTGGAATATAGACACACCCTTAATACTCACCTTTAATTCCTAACAATGAAGTAAGGTTAGTTTGCAGAAGGAAGCAGCCATATTCAAAAGTGATGCTTTATTAGGGGATAGTCAAAGTGACAAATCAGAGAAAGGTTTGGCAGAATGAGTTAGAGATAGGATACACCCAGCTCTCATGAGAACAGACAGAAATGAGAGGCTACTGAAGAACATTGCAGAGAGAGCAGCAGTCAGTTCAGTCTACTGAGAGGCAGTGCAGTGAGGTAGAGTTCATGGCAGTTCATTTGTTGGCAGTTCAGTCCATAGAGTTCAGAAGCAGTTTTTACCAGGACAGTTTTACAGAGACAGGTTTCGGAGAGAACAGCGAGATACAGGTGAAGACAGAATGAGGCAGAAGATGAGAACAGATTACCAGAGTTAGTTTGAGGCCAAGCAGAACAATTCAGCCAGAAGCTGAGAGAGAAGCCAGACTGAATCAGTCAGCTTGGAGAGGAATTTGGTCCAGAACAGCTAGTTGAATCAGCTAGCTAGAGTTCAGAAAGAACTAGAAAGGGTGCGTTTACTCAGCAGTAAGCCTCCGAGATGACAATTTCATCAGGTGAATAAAAGTTACGTTTACAGCTGTGCAATTCTGCAGATTAAAAGGAAAGTTTCACTCTATAACCTGGAGTCCCTTCTCAGTTAGGACTGAGCCATGGATGGCATGAGTAGGTATTGTGACCTCTAGTTAAAACAGAGTACAGTCTCCTATCTCCTTGGTGCATGTTTGTGTGCATATGCTTGTACATGCACATTTAAGTTTGTATGTGGAAGTCAGAAGACAACCTCAATTGTTCCTCATGGACTAACCACCTTCTTTGTTTGAGACAAAGTCTCTCACTGAACCAGGAGCTCTTTGAGTAGGTGAGGCTGTCTGGCTAACCCCAGGGATCCCCCTGTCTCTGCTTCCCAGTGCTGGGAATTGCAGGTACACATCATACTATGCATGGCATTTTACACGGGTTCCAGGGATGAGACTCCTTTTGCTTTTGTGCCAAATACCTTACCCACTGAGTCACCTTCCCCAGCCCCAGTCTCTTCTCTCTAAAGGAGGTGTCCAGAGGAAACATCACCATCTTTCCAAGGAGGGAAGGAGTCAGAGTGGCAAGGTGTCACCTTTGCCGTGTGCCTGTCATGGTTTTATGACCCCAGAGTATCATTCATCTCTGACAAGTCTGTGGGCTGGCCTGTTACATTTTAAACTGTTGAATTTTCATAGTCTGTTTATGAGTGAGTACGTTCCCCACTGGTTATGACTCAGGAGTCACAAGGAGTGATCTGGAAAAGAGGATGAGTTATGAGAATAAACAGACAACTCAACGGTCCCTCTTGGATCAGACAGTTTAAAGGAGAACTAGAGACCAGGAGCTTTGATCTTTTAAACAAGCTTTTTAAAGGGCATGTGTTAATTATCTATAATAATGGTTCCATTATGACATTTTCGTAAGGCATGTACTTTCGTCGTGTTCACCCCGTTGTTCGTTGTTCTCTCCTACCTCCCCTACCTCCTGATGCTTTCTTTATTTACTAACTTGCCCCCCTTTTATTTTCATCTCTATTTTTTGTGACTCAATGAGTTTGATCAAGATTACTTATAAGATCATGGGTGAGGACTTTCTCACAGGAATGCCAGTAAGAGTTACATACAGGGGTGCAGGTGAGGAGATCCTTATAGGAGCATGGGTGAGAGGTTACATACAGGGGCGCAGGTTAGGAGATCCTTATGGGAGCATGGGTATGAGGTCACCTTAAGGAGTATCAGTGAGTGGTCACTTATACTATCATGGGCAACTTGCCATGGCTACACCACAGAAGAAAATACGGAGACTTGGATTTCTAAACAATATTAACCAATGTTAAAATGTTCTGGGCCAGTTGGTAAGACTTATTAACAGTAGCATAGTGTGGGTGCTCTCAGAAGGGTCACATGAAGGCTTGTATGGTGATTCCTCAGAAGACAATTAATTACAAAGGTAAATTCTAGCAACACATGTTAACAGGTACATTTTGACTATTTTAGTGAAGAGTCAAAGGCATTTCAAAGTATATCTTTATTAAGTCAATAGATGCAAAAGCAAACAACATAATCGGGGGAATAATGATATTAGAGGAAAAGTATATAAGCAACGCTCGAAACCTTATGTATCAAATTACTACCCCCCAGAAATCCTCACACAGTCCACATCAAATCATATGTTCAAGACACCCACACTTAAACACACACACACACACACACACACACACACACACAGAGTCACATACATACTCACACATACACCTGATTTTATTTATTGGATTTTAAAATTACAACTAATTTTGTACTTTTATTTAGCTGATCATTCAGACACTTGGGGACCCTCTTGATGTAGTCCATCAGAATCTTCAGAGTTTGAATTTGTGTGTGTGTGTGTGTGTGTGTGTGTGTGTGTGTGTAGATGTGTGCTCATGTGTGCACTCTCACAAGCAAGGTTGATATCAGGTATCTTCCTCAATCACTATTCGTGTTATTGCTTGAGACAGGGTCTCTCACTGAACACAGAGCTCACTGATTAGCTAGCCTGGCCAGCCAGCAAGACCCTGGGATTGATTAGCTAGCCTGGCCAGACAGCAAGGCCTGGGGTTAGCCCACCTTCACTTCCTTGGGCGAGAACTGTAGATCTGCATTTTCAGAAGCAGCTTTTATGAGGGTGCTGGGGACCCCAACTCAAGGCCCTCACATTTGTACAGATTGTACTTTATCAAATGAACCATGTTCCCAGCCTAGAACCCCATGCTTTATTTCCTTCCTTTTTTTTTTAATTGAAAATATTTTTCCCCATACCATATATTCTGATTATGGTCTCCCTCCCTCAACTGCTTTCAGATCTTTCCACTTCCCTGCCTGCCCAAATCCACACAATTTTTCCCTTTTTCATTGGAATACAAGAGTCATCATTTAAAAAATTAGTAATAATAAAATAAAACCAAACCAGAGTAGGGCAAAACAAACAAAAAGAACCAAAGAAAAAGCCCATGAAATATACACAAATGCTAAGACACACACATTCAAGAAAAAAAGGAAAACACAGAAGACACAAAACACAAAACAAAATCAGAAACTGCAATATATAAACAAAAGATCTGTAAGTTAAAAAAAAAACAACAAAAAAACAAAACCTCAGGCAAAACATAGTGAGAAAAACAAAAACAAAAACCAAACTAACAACCAACTAACTAATCAAACAAACCAACCAACCAACAAACAAAAAACTCCAAGAAATACCATGGAGGCCATTTTGTGTCAGCCATCTATTGTTGGGGATGGTACCTGCCTTTAAGTGTGGTTTGTGTACCCAGCGAGACACCATTAGAGAAGACTAACTTTTCCTTTATGAGTGGTTGTTTATTGGAGATAGCTTCCAGGTTAGGAATGTGGACATGCTGTCCTCTTCATTCAGATCAGTGCTGGGACCCCATATGGCTTAGACCATATGTGCAGCCCTGTGTGTGCTCCCACAGTCTCTGAGTTCATAAGTGAATCAGTCCTGCTGTGTCTAGAAGGCCTGGTCTCCTTGGTGTCCCTACTTCCCACTGGCTCTTCCACTCTCGGCCTCCTTTTCTGCAGAGTTCCCTGAACCCTGAGGGAGGGCTTTGATGGAGACATCCCGTTTAGGACTGAGTGTTTCAAGGTCTCTCAATCTCTGCACAGTGCCCAGTTGTAGGTCTCCATGTTCATTCCCGTCTGCTGCAGGAGGAAGCTTCTCTGATGATGGCTGAGCAAGACACTGATCCTATGTGTGATATTGGCAGTTCCATGACTCACTCCATATCACTGTTGTCTTAGAAGAGCTGCTAGATGCTCTGAGTTTGTCTCCAGGATGCAACACCAAGAACTTATGAGCTCAGAACTCGTCTCAAGCGGACAGAGATAAGTGAGATAGAGATTTCCCTTAAGACAGAAAGATGAGGGGGTAAGATGATAGATGCTTCTGATGTTGGGCAGAAGATGGTGTGCTGTGTTGGTCATCTCAAGAAATTCACTTCATTCCCTTGGGTTGGGTGTGTTCTTGCTGTATTAATGAACTTCTTCTGTTTGTTCATACTTCATTTGAACTGCATGGGACTGGTTCAAAACCATCTCGTCTTTCTGCTGTAGATGACTACACTTGCTTGTTTTGTGTCTGGGAACATTTTTTATTCTTCCAAAAGCATTAAAATCTAAGGCTCAGGGGGAAAAGCAATGGGAATGCTACATTTCTACTTGCTTTAGCTCTTGGGAATTTACATATATTTTCTTTTATGATAAGGTCTCTTTGAGCCCAGGCTAGCCTTTATTGCTTTGTAGATGAGGATGATCTTGAACTCCTGATCTTCCTGTCTCCACCTTTACAGTTCTGGAATGATAGGTATGCAGAATGTTCCATTCTATGATGCTGAGGATGGAACTCAGGGATGCATGTGTGCTGGCCTGTCTACCAACTGAGCTACATTGCCAGAACAGGAGCAAATTTTAATGTGACATTTGAGAATTCTTTCTGGGACATCTCTACTGTGTTTGAGTTTGTCACTGTGTCTGTACTGCAGGGAGACTGTTCTGGGATAGTAAAGCAAAACTCATGGAGCAAAGCTATGTATGATGCCAATAGAATTTATGCTTATTTAGTTCTGTGTGTGTGTGTGCGAGCATGCATGCATGGGAACATGTGTGCACATGTGTGTCTAGAGGCCTATTGAGGATGGGTGGCTGAACATAGCTTCCTGTGACTGTTGGGGCCCAGGCTTTGACCCTAACAATCCAGGTAGCACCAGCTTCCCAGAGGACTCAGGGAAAGGAAAATCCAAAATTAAAGGATGAATGAGTCACTCCAGGAATTATACCAGTCCCCTTTTCTGTGTGATCCCTCTTTATCCTGTTACCTCACCCCTTCCACCTTCCCTGCCTCCGCCAGTCTCAGCTTTCAAAGTGTTTTTCATCTCACATCTGGTCTCCCAAAGACTGTGACACAAAGTGGCACCTAGCATCTGTCACCTGCCACAGCAGCTCTTAGGTGTCTTCTTCTTTTGTACCCTAGGTGTCTTTTCCATGGCTTCTGGTGAGCCCGATCCTTGAATGACATCCACGTAGTCATTTAGCAGTGTCTTTTCTAGGTTGGCTATGTGCCACATGTAGGCAGAGAGACACCATGTGATAGCACTCAGGTCCTGGGCTCAGTAGGACGCAGTAAAATCCAGTGGATAACCGGAAGAAGTGGTACTACAACAACAATTCCCAAGGCAAAGCTTGAAACCTAACTTCAGGCATTAGACACTGAATGGTCCAGAGCAGCTAAAGTCCAGGGGGTGGGTGGTAGAGAGAATTGTCCTCTCAAGAGTAGAGATTTAGTTGGTGAGGCGAAGGGCAGGTAAAGGTTCTTGCTGCCAAGCCTGGTGACCTGAGTTCCATTCTAGGGACCTGTCTGCTAGAAGGAAAGAGCTGATTTAGGTAGGTTTTCCTCTGACATAAGAAGTGGAGGTACAAGGTAGCTAAGGGATAGTGACCATCAACTGGATCTCTGCATACTTCTTCCTCTTTAGGCAGGAACTTAAAAATGTTAGGGAGGCCTGTACCAAAGGGAGCCTGGGAGGAACAAAGGGTGGGGGTTCAGGATGTGGGCCACTAAGATTCTAATATTTAAATAATTGCGTCCAGGAAGGTGGAACTTGTTAGAACATTGGTTCTTAAGGATCAGAAGTAAGTTAAGCAAGATCTCAGAGTGTGGCTCAGCCCACAATCTTCCCTCTGCCTGCATGCTTCCTTTCTCAGCATCATGTCCCAGCAGGGTGCCTGACTGTAGGAGGTACAGGCTTTCCAGTTCTTGCTAAGTAGGTCTTTGGGCTGAGGCTAGCCCACAAACCAGACTTGACCTCCCCATGTTTGAGAGAGGCTCCTTGGAAGGAAGGAGTGACTCAAAGATCTCCCCAGTCACACCCCTCCTCTCAGGATAGTTTCAATTCTGGGTCAAGAGTTGAAACCACCCATACAAACTACCTAGGCACTCTGGACTATCTGAGGTTTCAGGTCAGGCATTTGCAGAAGTTCATCTGGCCTCATTTTTCTTACGGTGTGACTCTGGGAATTTTTACAACTTATTCTAAGTGCACTCTGGGAGTACAGTTGTTCTGGGAAAGAAGCAGCTCTTGATCATGTGTCTATATTTGTTTGAAAATGTCTTACTTGTGTGTAAACGGTGTGTGTGTGTGTGTGTGTGTGTGTGTGTGTGTGTGTAGCGTGTGCCTGTGTCAAACTGTGCATATGGAGGTCAGAAGATGACCTTAGGTATCAACTGTTACCTTCCATCTTGTTTGAACCAGAGTCTCTTGTCAGCAGCTGTGTACTCCAGGCTAGCTGGCCTAACAGCTTATAGTATCTCTTGTCTCTAGGTCCCTATAAAAGCCATGGGACTGTAGACATGCGCTAAGCATCCAGTCTTTGTGTGGGTTCTGTGGATGCAGTCGCAGATCACTACATCGGTGCAGCAAGCACTTTACCCACTAAGTCATTTCCCCCACCCCTGTCTTTAATGGACATGGAGTAATTATACATTTTTATGGGACACATTTTGACACTCTATTACATTTGTATAATGTATAATATTCATAGGGCAATTGACATATTCATTGTCTTAGGTATGCATTGTTTCTTTGACAACAGTTTGTTTCTGTTACTCAAAAGTGGGTTTTGGCTTTTTTTTTTTAACTTTTATTTACAGATATGTGTGCATGTACATGTATGTGTGTTTGGGCACATGGTCACATATGTGCCATGGCCTATGTCAGAGGTCAGCGGACAACTTGTGGGAGTTATTACTTTCCTCCCACAAGTTTTACTTGTGTAAAACCATGTGGGTTCCTCCCACCATGTGGGGTCTGGGGCTCATGTTTGAGTTATCAGGTTTGTAGCAAGGACCTTTACCTGATAAACCATTTGCCAGCCCAATTTCTGTTATTTTCGCTTCATAACATTTCAGTAATACATACACACACACACACACACACACGGGGGGGGCGGGGAGAGAGAGAGAGAGAGAGAGAGAGAGAGAGAGAGAGAGAGAGAGAGAAACTTTTCTACCCATGTACATTTAAAGTCTACAATAAGCATGTACAACAATAAAACTAACACACCAGTATTATTTCCAAAATTACATATGAAATGTTACAGGTCAAAGGGCACTGCTGTATCATGTTTTTGTATTTTAATATATCTTGAGTTTACTTTTAATTATGTCTGTGTGTCTCTCTCAGGTTATGTGCATGTGAGTACAATACCTGTGGAGACTAAAGAGAGTGTCAGATCCCCTGGAGTTGAAGTTATAAGTGACACGATCCACGTGGCTTGAACCCTGGGATCTGAACTCTAGACCTCTGCAACAGCGGTTAGTGCTCTTAACTGCTGAGCCATCTCTCCAGCCCTACTTTATGCTTGTTTAAAAGTCATGTAAGTCCATGTACACAAAATGAAACTATATGATTCAGTGGCATTGAGTATACCTACATGTGTGACTTCCATCTGCACCCAGACTGTTTTCTTCACCCCCAAATAAAGACTGTATCCAATAGGCAACAATTCTTAGCCTCCCACAGCCTCCCACAACCACCTTCTGTCTCTGTGGACTTAGCTCTTCCAGATACATTATGGAGATGTACTTGTGTGATATTTTCTGTCGGTTTATTTTTTAAATCTGAGAAAGGGAGGGGGAGAGAAACATAGAGAGAATCAGAGACAGACACAGAGAGAGAGAGGTGCCTTTGTGGATAGGCACATGCCACAGTGTGCTTGAGTAAGTCAGAGGACAACTTTTGGGAGCTGTTCTGTCATTCACTGTAGGATCCATTGATCAAACTCAGGTCTCCGAGCTTGCTCACTCACTGGCCCAATGATTATTCTTTTAAAAAAAATTAAAATGTGTGTATGTGTGTGTGCACATGTGTTTGTGTGTATGTTGGTGTGTGTATGTATGTATGCACCTGTATATAGAGGTCAGAGTGTGACCTCAAATGTTATGCCTCTGGAACATTTCACCCTTTCTTTGAGACAAGTTCTCTCTTACTGGCCTGGAATGTATCAAGTGGGACAATCTGGCTGGCAGCCAGCCCCAGGGATTTGCTTGTCTCTGCTTCCCCAGTGCTGGCATCACAAGTGCGAGCCACTAAGTCTGGCATATTTTTTAAAAACATGGGCTTTGGGGATCCTATGTGGGCGCTTGTGCTTGCTGGGCAAGGGCATTGCCAACAGAGTGGGCGATCTCCCTGCTCTGCTTTATTGTTTAACACCAGTTTGTAACATTTCAAGTTTCTTCCAGACTAAAGCATACGTCCAAACAGTCCAACCTTCAGGATAATACTTCAACATGTTTGTGCCATGTTTTACTGATTTATTCTTTAGTTTTTTTTTTAAATTTTTTTTCTTACAACTGTTTAAAACCTTAAAAGTTGAAGCATCTGAAGATGCAACTTTGTGTTGTTTAAAGGGAGAAACAATGTTTAAAGGAAGTGGAGATGGTCCAAGGTGTGATTCTGTCAAGTTGACACCCTCACATCAAACATAGTTGGTTGTTAGGATTGTCACTCTCTGATGTGGCTGTTAGATAAAGGTGGCAGAGATCTTTGCTGTGTTTTACTATTTTTCTGGCTTAAAAGAAAGCCCTGGGCTTCAGTTGCTACACAGGTCGCCCTTAACTATTATTGGGGTTTTCTTAATGCCCTTAAAGTGGACTTCTTAGGCAAGGTGTTGGTGAGCACAGTTCTCCAAATCTCTAAATAGAGAGATGACAAAGCTCAGATGTGAACTCAGATAGCTGCTTGTGCCAATTTGGTACTTGAGCTTGTCTTGTCTCCCATGCTCCGAGGCTCCACTTTCATCTTATCATCAAGCGTGACAATTGTTTGAACCAGAAGATTGGAGATGGGAAGACTAGTAGCACCAGGACAGCAGCTCTCGCTGTCTCTCTGTCTCTATCTGTCTGTCTGTCTGTCTGTCTGTCTGTCTGTCTGTCTGGCTGGCTGGCTGTCTCTGTCTGTCTGTCTGTCTGTCTGTCTGTCTCTGTCTGTCTGTCTGTCTGTCTGTCTGTCTGTCTCTGTCTCTGTCTCTCTCTCTCTCTCTCTCTCTCTCTCTCTCTCTCTCTCTCTCTCTCTCTCTCACACACACACACACACACACACACACACACACACACACACCTTTCCCTCCCCAGCAATAAATTACAACCAAGGAGATGAAGTGGCGCAGAGGGATCTCAATAGAAAGAAACACGCCAAGGAAGAGCATCAACATATTTGCCCCTCATGGGCAAGAAAAGAGTGTGGGAAAGGCAAACTCATATGCTGACCTGACTGTGGGGAGGGGGTACTCTTTCCATGTGGGGGATTCTTACAGGGCTGTTAGGGCTGAGAATCAGGGCTTATAACCCTTGACTTTATCCCCATCTGGTAAGAGCTCTTTCTAGAAGAACCTTCCCTAGGGTCTGTTTACTAGGATGAAGTCCAACTGTGAATTTGTTCTGAACCTTTTTATTAGAAATGTGATTATTTGGGGAGCTAGAGAGGTAGCTCAGTGGGAAAAGTGCTTGCCACTTGAGCATAAGGCTTGAGTTTGTCCCACAGAACCCATGTAAAAAGAACCTGAGTGTGGCGGTGTGCATCTGTAGTCCTGTCACTGGGGAGGCTGCTGAGACAGGAGGATTGATAGGGCTTGATGATCAGCCAACCAAACTTAATTGGTGAGCCCAAAGTCCCAGTGAGAGACCACCTTTCCAAAAACAGATCAGATAGATCTGGAAGAATACCATGAGTTTGACCTCTGGCTTCCATATGGATGTACATACACATGCATTCATACCTGCACATATGCATGCATTCACCTGCACATACACATTCACCCTCCCACACAAGTGCAATTGCACAAAAGCTTAGTTTGTGATTTTTATTATTCCTGTTAGGTGCGTAGGGTCTTCCCCTTATCTTGGTGTCTGTATTAATTACTTTAGATGTTTCTGGGACAAACTACCTGACAAAAACAACTTAAGGAAGGAAGGTTTTATTTCTTAGAGCACACCATCTCTAAGTGGTCCCAGAGGAAGGAGTGACTGGGACTGTCTGCATCCAGCTTCTGTTTATAGTCTAGGATTGATGTTATAGCTCTCATCAACACAGCTAGTAATAGAGCAAAGGGACAAGAGGACACCATGCCATTTCTTATCAGGTACAACACATGACCATGTGTAAAGATAAAATATAGTATCTAGCTTGGGTATGTGCCTCATTAAAATTCAGGGCTTATTTCAAAGATGAAGAGGATGAAGACTGGTCTACAGCCATATTCTCAGCTAGGAGACTTATACCAAATTATTTTCCAAAATGAGTTCCATCAAAATTGCATGGACCTGTCGGTTTAACAAGCGTTTGTTGGAGACCGTTTACTGTACAAAATCTCTAGACACCTGTTCTAATTTCATTCCTGTTACTGTGATACAATATCTTGGCCAAAAGCAACATAGGGAGGAAGGTTTATTTTCTGCTTACAACTCTTAAGTTGCAGTCTGTCATTTCAGGGAAATATTGGCAGGAACTCAAGAAGCTAGCCATACCACATCCACAGTCAAGAGCACAGAGAAATGAATGTACCCATTTTGCCTATTTGCTTAATACTCAACTAGCCCCTCACAACTCTTATACACTCCAAAACTAGTGAATGGTGTTGCCCACAGTAGGAAGGGACCTCCTATATCAAATAGTGACCAAGACAACCTACTATCTCTATAGACATGCTTACAAGCATGCCAACCTGGTCTAGACAATTCCTCAATTGAAACACTCTTCCCAAATGCTTATAGGTCGTGTCAAGTTAACAGTTAAGAATAACTGGCACAACAGTGTAGGGATGCTGATGTAGATGATGTGAGGAGTGGTTTAGTACACTGGAAACAGCTGGAGAAAGGGTGGTGTGGTCCCTATACAACCCTTGAGGATCCTGCAGATTATGTATAGGATTGGTGAAAGCAGAGCTGCATAGGGCTTTCCCTTGTCTCAGAACAGCATTACTCATCAACTCTTGGTTTCTTTGTTCCTTTCTCTCTTTCTTTCCTAATACCTGATCTTATGTAGCCCAGGTCAGTCTCAAATTTACTATATAACCAAAGATCATCTTGAACTTAAGATCCTCCTGTCTCCACTTACTTCCTACATAGGACATTATTACTATGTTGTGTTTTATCCAGTATAGTGGAGATGGCATCCAGGACTTTGTACATGTCAGACAAGTACCCTGTCAACTGAGCTATACCCCCGAGCTCCTTGATGGTTCCTGCTCAAGAGGAAATTTACACTTGACCCTCAAAACCATTGCAGCCAGCCCTTTAACCTTTCTACTAAATTTTCTACTGTCAACAAATAGCACAATGGTAAAAGGCTTGAAATATGTTTCCTTTTCCTGGTCTTGAGTAGAGCATTGCTGGTTTCAGTGAAAGACTCAAAGGAGGGGCAGGAAAAGACAAGTCCTATGTGCCAGTCAAAGGCTATTTATAAGTTCACCGAATGAATGCATCTCTTCCAGCTGTGGGAGTAAAGGCTTTCACCCTACACAATCCTTGAGGAAAGCGAGGTCTCAGTTTCATCTATACATGGACACAACTAAACACTTCTAAACCAAAAGCATCTCTCAGGTTCCTTTTGCACATTCTATGAGTTGGTGAAGGGAAGGAATTAGTAGATTGTGTGGACAATTGGCTACATGAAATGATGTCATTTGGTGACTTAAGACTGTGCCTTCCTCAAGGGTTCTGACTATAAAAGACACTTTGCCAACATTACCTTTCCCAAGGTTTATGTCTCTCTGCTATTCCCCACCAGCACCATGATACTGTTCGTCCTCTTCTCTCTAAACCATCTTCTGTGTGGTGATATCTCACATTCCCAGATTGGTTTTCTCCTACTGTTAACAATATGCATTCTGTCCCTAACCCCCCACCCTTCTGTTTTAAGCGCAGGGATCTTTGTGCATTCAAGGCAAACAGCTACGGAATTCCTTCTACAGTTTCTGGAATTTATGCCTGATTCCTTTTCAGTCTTCCATTTTCCATCTCTTAATCTACCTCCTTTGTTATCTGCCACACAAAGCATATATATATATGTATATATATACATATATATATATATGCACCTATCCAAACATCTACCTATTCATAGGAAGGATTTAATAACCTTAATATTAAATGTTCCTCAGTTGAAAGAGTTTCTGGTATGACCCCAGGCTAATAGGATAGGTGTTTAGAGAGAACATGTGGGGTATTTAATTATCTTCTGTTCTCTAATCTCAGAGCTCTCTACTATATCAGGATAAAAGCAGACTTGAAGATGGCTCTGCTTAGCGTGCAGTCACTCCTGCCTAACCACAATCCTTCTAGAGTGTGATGTAACCCTCGTCTGCGGCAACAGAGGCCCGACCAGGGATGTTGGAAAGCCCAGGTCTGAACATGTGTGAGCTCTGCAAGGCTTCTGCCCTGGGTCTAGCCACTGACCTCCTCTCGGGGAGTTTTGGTGGCAGCTTCATCTGTGGTCAGGCCCTGGGATTGTGGGTCTGGTCTTTCCTGTCTTTACTTTCACTCTGAAGAAACTGTTAGCCTCTCAGAGACCTTGGTTGGCCTGGCAAAACCAGATCCCCTCTCAGAGACTGATTTAATCGATTTGTGTAGAGGCTGATCTTGAGGTAAAACATTCCTTTTCACGTCAAACACATCTGACATGTCAGCCCACAGTCTCTCCATGTACATCCTGGTCTTTCTCAGTTTGGGTGTCTCAGCATCATGGGGACAGTCAGCCAGAGAGGTGTCTGGTTGGCTTAAGTCTCAATGTGTCAGTCACTTCTGGGCTTGATGCCACCCAGCTCCGGGTATAATCAAAATCTGCAGCTTAGTGGGACATCCTCCTGTTCCGGGTGACTCACTGTGACAGCTGGTAGAACTTTTGTTTGTAACAGCACTGCCTACTCACACTGACACCTCAACTCCCACAAACCACTTCACAGGTGGCCTAACTTTTGGAGCAAATAACATTTTTTTTCAACTGTTGCTCTTTTTCTTTTGTCTTTTTCTTTTTAAAGTTACCTAGACAAAATTAAGCCACAGAAGTCCATTAATAAAAGGTTTCTATAACAAAATTATTGGCACACTGTAAGGGGGCTATGGAAGAGAGTGGGAAGATCAATATTAGCTAGAATAAAATAGCAGGGCAGGCATTACTCAGGGGAAATTTGCTCTTAAGTCTGAAGGGAATATAGATTTGCACCTGGGCAGTCAATGTTAGAATATGATGAACTGTGTATTAGGATCGGTGGGCTGGTAATTATTTCAGGAGACTTCAGAGACTCTAAATGTACTTGGAAAAAAAAAAGCTAACAAACAAAAGCCTTCGCCAAATCTTTTCAGAAACCAGGAGGCAGATAGAAACCAGAAATTAAATTTCTGGTTTTGCAAAAATAGAAGCCAGAAACTAAACGACCCGGGTCTATCAGATGACAAAAGGACAGAGTGTTTGGTTCCTCCGTGGATGCCTTCAAGGCCACTGAAGTGGCCGGTGGCTGCCTCAGGGAGGGAGGGAGCGGAGGATAAGGAAGAAGAGCAGCCTTCTAGTTGGGTGGCTAATGAGAAGCTATTCCTCTTCTTTAAGGCTATGTCCTTTTCTTGTCTCTTGGAAGTTTCAGAAGAATATGAGAATGGTTATGGAGTACAATAGAGTTTGGCTGTAAGCGCTTGCATACAATGGGTGACGGTTGGCTCTCTGTCTCTGTCACAGGAGCCAATTAACCTGCAGGCTGATACAGTGCAGCTGGCGGCTAATCTGGCTGTTGTCAGAGCTGTACACAGGCCTTGATACCGTTAGCAAATTGTTGAGGTCGAATCTCTGGATGGCTCTAGATGGCTCTTAGTGTGAGGAAACCCGTTCAGCTGCAGCTGTAGCTCTGTAGTTGTAGCTCTCAGGATCCCAGGGATTTGGAAGGGAACCGCTGAGAGCCCCCAGATAATTGCCAAAGGCAAGGGAGAAGAAGAGGAGAGAAGAAAGGAATTCCCAGGTAAAAAATAATGTATAAGACATATGTATATACACACACATGTACCTACACACACAAACACGCATGTACCTACATGTACATAAACACACATGCACTTACATGCATACAAACGCACATGTACCTTCTTGCACACAAACACACAAAAGGTATAGGCTGTGGGGGGAGTTGGGTGAGGAGGTCAGCTACAAAAATGATTGTATTTTTCTCTTATTTGCTTGGTTTTTATCTACAGATATTACTTTCTCATATTTCATCATATATCCAAATGTGTGTGTGTGTGTGTGTGAGAGAGAGAGAGAGAGAGAGAGAGAGAGAGAGAGAGAGAGAGAGAGAAAACCTTGGCTGTCATTCCTTAAGCATTGACCACAAGGTGTTCGACATTTTAAAAAATGTGTATACTTTGGATTGATTTATTTTGCTATCTGGGTGTTTTCCTTGTATGTATGTGCACATATGTGCCTGGTGTTCAAGAAAGACAGAAGAGACTATTGGATTTCCTAGGACTGGAGATACAGATGGTTGTGAGCTGCCGCATAGGTGCTGGGAATCAAACCCTGGCCCTCTGTTAGAGTAACAAGTGTTCGTAACCAACTAAGCCCTCTCTCTAGCCAGTTTGCTCACTTTTAACCTGACACTCTCCGATTTGACTTGGCTGTCTGTTTGTCCAGCAAACCTTAGGAATCTACCTGTCTCTTCCTCTTCAGTCCTAGGATTATAAGGGTACACCACTATGTGTGGCTTTTGATGTAAGTGCTGGGCATCAGACTCAAGTCTGCAGGCTTGGACAGCCAGTACCTTGAAGACTGAACCATCTTCCTAATCCCCAGGAGAGCTTTGGACACAAAACATGATTGACAATTTAAATCCCGAAACTTCACTAGTGGCAGGCCGGAGTGGCTGTCTGGGTGGGAGGGGTATGGGGATTTCAAACACAGTTCTTTGTTCTCTTGTATGTTTTCTGGATATTACAAAGGGGTATTTTCCTTGACTATAAAACAATAAATGCTAATAAAAAAAAACCAATGAAACAAAAGCATAGGTCTGAGTTGGGCCCCGAGGGCCAGGGTGAATAGGAGGGATCCCTGTGGCTCTCTGGAGTGCCCTAGCAGGACTTATAAAGTGACCAGTACCAGCGCCTCTCAAGGAGGCAGCCTACAGCATAGACAATCCAGCCCAGTCAGGGCTAGCCATCCCAGAGGGCCATGTCCCTGACTCAGCAGGGCAGCTTGCAAAGGCTTCCTTTGGGGACTGAGGGAAGTGTGTCTGGAGCTGACTAAACACACCAGTGCTTTAGGGCTTCCTTGCTTTGTGTAGGAAATGGATTTATTTAAAGAAAAAAAATTAACAATCACAACTCTAAACCCCAAACCATTTTCCATGTGCCAGGGAGTTTCCCTCTAGTAAAAGACTCCTTTTGTGAGGCCCCAGATAAAAGGAATAATCCTCTCCTGTTTGCCTTTGGCATAAATGTGGGGTTTTTCACTTGGGTGGTTTGGGATTCTATGAGAAACCTGACAGGCAAAAACATATCCTGGAACTTGTAGCCAAGTTTGGTGGCTGGCAGTGTCATCCTTCACTGGAAGGACAGCCCAGACCAGCTCTAGCCTGGCTCCTAGAGCTTACATGCAGGCACTGACTCTCCTGCCCAGAATGCTCTCTTACAGAGGCACATGGCTCCCCCTCCGTGTCCTTTACACACATGCTCAAAGGCCGCTTGTCCTCCTATGAGGTCTCCCTCATCAGGAGGGTTCAGTGGATAAAGATCTGGTCACATAAGGCCTGAGAACATGTGCTCAGATTCTCAGAACACGGGTAAAGCTGGGCACTGTAGGTTATGTATCTGCAATTCCAGCACTCCTACAGAGAGGGCGAGGCAGAGGCAGGGGCATCCCCAGAAGGTTGCTAGCCAGCTCACCCCCTGCCCCATGCAACAGTGATGAGACCCTGTCTCAAGCAAGGTGGAAGGTGAGGACTGACCTCTGTTTGTGCTCTATGACATGTGTGTATCTGTATTACACACACACATACACACGTGTATATACATACATACATAAACAGAGAGAGAGAGAGACACAGACACAGATAGACACAGACACACAGACACAGACACAGACAGACACAGACACAGACACAGACACAGACACAGACACAGACACAGACACAGACACAGACACAGACACAGACAGATACCCACACATACATTGGACCACCTTTTTTTTGTACCCTGGCTGGTACTGGGTATAGTGGTACACATCTGTAAATCTATCTCCTGGGAAGTGGATGATGGAGGATCAAGAGTTCCATGTAACCCTCAGCCACATAACAAGAATTCAAGACCACACTGGGCTACAGGAGATCTTGTCTCAAAACATAAAATACATATATAAATACATGTAAATAAAAAATAAGAAAGTTGCCCATTGCCTTCATAGAAATACAGATAAAATCAGTCCACGATGTAGATAGAATGAGTCAAAGATCCGAGCCACAGGCTTCCTGTCGTATTATTTTTTTCAGGTTTGTGGGATATAGAGGTTTTCTTTCACACAAGGAAGGCACTCCGGGGGCGGGGCGAGGGCGGGGTTTAGCGCTTATTGGATGGCTTGTGTTGGGGAGGGGAGGTTTCGAGTCTTTTCCATTCCATCACTCTAAAAATCTCATTTTACAGCACATTTTATTCTCTCATTACAGTCTCTGCTCCTTGAATGCTATTAACCAATCTTAATGTGTGTATTTGATAATGTGTGAAATGTCCCAGCAGGTCCTCAGAGATCAGTAAAGCACAACCGTGAAGCTGTGGCCGCAGCAGATGGAGAAGCGCCCAGCAAACGGGGCTGCTCCTGGGTCTCTGCTCTCATGACCCCCAATGACATTGGTTGTAGTCGGGCATTTTCCTGCTGCAGAATGAGTTCTTTTCTATCTATGGTGTGGCATGGGGGCGTCATTTAGAGATGTGGGAGAGAGAGAGAGAGAGAGAGAGAGAGAGAGAAGCCTGGACAGCTGGTAGGACTAGTGTTGACATGGATAAGGTGTGACAAAGGCAGATGAGAAAGGAGGAGAGGCAAGAGGGGTGATTATTGTGGAGAGCAAGAATTGCTAGGGAAGGTAGACCCAGCGCCCGGGCTTTAGCATCACAAACTGTAACTCTATTGCTTATCGGTGATGTGTGCAGTTTCCTCAGTTTGTCTGAGATCCAGTTCCATCATGTGTAAAATGGGGTTGGATGGGGCTGGAAGATGGCTCAGCTGGAAAAAAAAAACATGCTTGCTGGGCGAACAGGAGGAGCTGAGTTGGAGCCTCAGAAACCATGTGGGAAAAGTTGGGCACCGTGATGTGTGCTCTCAATCTCAGTGCTGGGGAGGCAGAGACAAAAGGACTTCCGGTACTCACTGGACAGCCAGCCTGGCCTATTTGGTGAATTCCAGGCCAGGGAGAGACGCATCTCACAACAATCAAGGCAGATGGTACCTGAGAAGGACACCTGAGGTTCACCTCTTATCTACACACAAACACACACACACACACACACACACACACACTCTCACACACACACACACACACACACACGCACAGAGAAAAAAAGAATAGAGCTGGCTGAGCAAAGGCACTAGCCGTCAAGCCTGATGAACTGAGTTCTGCCTCTCGGACCCAGGCAGTAGAAAGAGAGAACGGACAAAGTCCACTTGTTGTCCTTAGACCGCCACACTTAAGCAGAGGCACACAGACACACTCACAATAATAAATAAATGTAACACAAATAAAATAAAACAGAGTGGATATAGTTATGTCTTCCTCCAGGGATCCCTAGGAAATCTCATTAACTATTGTATAAGTGGTGTCCTATATAGCAGAGTTAACTCTACACCATCCAGCCCCCTAAGACCGTGGACCAAAGATCAGTTACAAAATCATAGCTGACATTGGCCTTCCCCTGGAGGACAATCTCAAATATTCAAATAACGGAGACAGAATCATTAACATACAGACAGAGCTTAGAGGTAGAGTGCTTATCTTGTAGGTCCAAGGTCCTGGGTTCGATCCTGCCACCAAAGAAAACTTCACACAGGATGTAACCAGATAGAAAACTGCCAGACAGGCAAAGGAGAAGCACAGTGGGGACATGTGCTTCTTGTACAAACATTAGGGACTGAGTTCCGGTCTCCAGAATCTACTTTTGAGTCTGAAACTAATGCCAAGAAGGTGGAGACAGGAAGGCCCTTGGGGTTCCTGGGCCATCCAGACTAGCCCATATTGCAAGGCAAGCCTCAGAGTCAGTGAGAAGTGCTTTTAAGAAAATAAGATGGACAGTGATATAGAGTGACATCTGGTGTCAACTTCAGGCTTCCCCAGATATATCGATGGGCTCACACACTTGCACACACATGTACGCACACTCACACACATATATATGAAGACTTATAAGACAGACACATGCCAAATAACTTATGTTCCTACCCCAAGTTGTTTGTGTCTTATTTGTCGGGATAAGGCTCGGATATAGGCATTTTTAGTTTCCCAAAATTCTTCTGGGGAATTCAGTGATGCAGCTATAATGACCAAATTTGCAGTAGTGGTTTGTAGTGGTAACGTTGGATTAGAGAGAATAATGATTCTAACTTATCTAGAAACATATCTCACAGAACAATCAGAATTGTGTTCTGAGGACATTCCATTTTACTCCATAGTTTCATCCTCAAATGGAAAATAATGAAGACATTTGTTCTCCCTCCCTATCTAGTCAATACCTTCATCTGCATATGTATAGTAACATACATATCTGCTAAAAGACAAAGAAATAGAACCAAAATTTGTTGGTGGTTGTTGGAGAATTATTTGTTCACATAACATCCGTTGTTCCTTTTTTGGTGTGCATACGTATTCATGTGTGTGAAGGTATATGTGCGCATATATAGACAACTTCGGGTATCATTCCTTCTGCATGATGTCCACCTTATCTTTTGAGACAGGGTCTCTTACTGGCCTGGAACTCACCAAGTGTACTCCGCTGGTTGGCTGCCATAACCCAGGAAGCCTATCGATAACACAAGATGACCAGCACACACCACTGCTCCTAGATTTTTCACATCAGTTCTGGGGACCAAACATGGGGTCTTGACAAGCACTTGCCCCCCTGAGCCATCTCCCCAGCCTCTTAAATGTCTTTTTCTTAAACTTCCTTGACCAAAAAGGACATACCTGGCTACTTTAAAAGAAACCGGAAAAGCGACATGGTGTTTTCGTTCTCTGTTAATGGAGGCAGCTTCTACAGTCAGGAAAGAACTGTAACACAGAAGCTCTGTTGTTAAGGTACATAGATGTGGAGAGAATGGGTGGTGCCCCAGTGTGGGTGGAGAGTGCCCTTGATGTCAGAGATGCTTCGGGACATGAGGTCAAAGCTAAAATAAAGACCAAAGTAATCTCTATTGTAAGCTCTCTCTCTTACTATACTGGAGAATGTAGTTGCCCACATCCTTCCCAGCAGTGCCTATAGGCCTCCCGAGGAGCTGAGGGAGGGATGGAGCCTGAGAGAGAGATTTACTTCCCTGTGTTTGTGAACTCTGCTTTAAGGTTCTGAGGGTGGTGTTCATCTTCCAGACTAGCGGGAGACCTGACCTCCTCCAACCAAACCCACTAACTTGCTTTAGGTGATTTCCTAGGTACTACAAAAGGAAACTTAAGAGAAACTTTCCCACATACCTTGCAAAATAAGAGCTGCTGCATTTTTATCCTGATAAATATTTTTCTTTTTCTTTTCTGCCTTGTTTTACCTCACCGCCTCCCACATTTTTGAGGCAGGGTCTCATGTGCTCCAGGCTGCCTTTGAGCCACTGTGTATCGGAGGATGACCTTAACTCCTGATCCTCCTGCCTCCACTCCAGGAACCTGGGGTTCCAGGCATGGTCCACCTTACTCAGTTCATGTGCTGTTGAGAATGGAACTCAGTGCTTTACCAAGGCAGGCAAGCACCCTGCCACCAGTGCTACCCCCCCCCCCACACACACTCCTACTGTTTAATTCCATGAATTTACATGTCTTTCTAGACTGTTTTCTTGACGGCTTGGTGAATGATATATGACACCTAAGATAGTTCTAATGATCTCCCTGGATGGTGTATAGCTTACCATCCAGATGGCCAGGACTGTGGGATATCAGTTACCAGCTCAGGTCAGGCTGGGAATGGCAGATTTAACTGGCTTGCCCACTCTCGAATCAGTCCAAAGATTGCTTTTGAAAATTTGAGAAATACAGATCTAATGCTGAAGGTATGGCTTAGGTGATAGAGTGCTTGCATCACATGCACGGAGCCGTGGGCTTAATCCCCAGCACTGTATAAACCAGGTAGGGTAGAGCGTGCCGGAAATCCTAGATGCAATTAGATGACTTTTCACTTGGGAAGTGAAAGCAGGAAGGTCAAAAGTTCAAGGTTATCTTTAACTACAGCCTGCCTGTGTTCCATGAGATTGCATCACACACACACACACACACACACACACACACACACACACACACACACAAATGAATATAAAACTCAAAGTAATTTACCATTATAGTTACCAGGCATAAGTGTAGTTTCCATTTTGGCGAACTATTTACATATTAACTATTACACACATTTACCATATCTATACAGATATACTTGTAAAATCTTTCTTATGCACACATATTTTTTATTTGAACTGTATATGCATTTACATCACATGATAGTTATACCAGTGGGCATACCCTTGTCAGGCCAGCTGTTAATGAACAGTTCTTACTTAGATGATTATACTATCATGTATTTGACCACACATGTGCATTGGCTTCCGAGGGGATTATATTCAAATGAACTCACTGTACATTGAAATATTTACTTTAAGAACACATTTAACACACACACACACACACACACACACACACACACACACACACACGGTATGAAACATTATGCTCAGTCTAGTCCACCTATGCATCTTAAAAACACTAGCACCCCATAGCTTGGCAAAATCACTCTTACAATAGTGTTGAATAGCTCGTGTAAATGATTAAACATGCTACTGAAAGTGAAAGTCAGGATGCTTGCCTGGGCATGTGCTCACACATTGCTTATTCAGTCAAACTATCCTGAGTTGGCGACTGTACACGTTTTTAATTTTTGGCTTTTATGCTGTTTCTATTTTTCTGTCAGAAGCAGTGCTCTGATATAAGTTGCCTTCCAGCTGAATACCCAGAAATGTCCATATTTTAGATTAAATTCCATGGAATTAATAATTGACTTTGTAACACACAGAAGCACTACAGTCTATTTGTCTAAATGATAGACAGTTATTTGGGGCTGTATACTGGGGGAAGAAAACTTCAGAGAATCTTCCAGTATGACCAATCTGAGCTAGCTAAAACACAATAAACAAGGCTGGGAGATGGCTCTGTTGGTAAAGCATTTGCTTGGGAGTGTGAGTACCTGAATTAATTAATAAATTAATTAATTTGAGTCCCAAATTCCAGAAAAAGTACCTGGCATGGTGGCGCATGCTTGTAACCCCAGTGTTGGAGAGGCAGAGACAGGAGGATCTCAGGAGCTTACCACCAGCCAGCCTGCCCTAGGTGGTAAGCTGCCAGCCATCGACAGACTCTGTTTGCATTCTGTTTGTCTATAAAATGAAAATCACATTAATGTGCTCAAGAAATGAATCAGAGTAGCAAGAAGAACTTTTACAGAAAAGGTCCCGCTTATCTCACAGAGTGGAAGACAGAGTTGAACAGTGGAGCCTGGGGCCAGCCTAGACCATGGGTTCTGCCAGGGAGAGCTGACACCCCCCCACCCCCCCTCAGCACCCTAACCTGCCTCACTCAGCAGGTTCTCCTGAAGAAGGATCGGGTTGGCTGGAGTGAATCAACTTTCCCAGGCCACACCTCCTCTTCAGGAACGTGAGATTAGAGAGTTTGACTGGCAGTTCCAATGCAGTCATGTGAAATGAAGAAATAGCCTCTCTGTAACACGGAGAGACATACCAGGTGTGTGTCCGTGAAACCAGGATACTCACTCTCAGCTTCTAGAAAGAGTGTGGATATTAACCTAAGGTTTCAGGCTCATGGGTTGTCTTAAACAACAGCCACTGTGGCTCTGATGGGTCTTAGTAACTAACTCCCAAATAAGCCATTGTGTTTGTATAGGAACAAGGCTAAGGATTCAAAGACAAAAGCAAACAATAATCAAAACAAACCAAACAAGACAACAACAAACCTCTAGTGCTTTCTCTTTTGACCACATTTTACTAAAATGCAGTTTTCCTGGGAGGGTTTTCTTAGATGGGCTGCATCAGAATTCCCCCAGTGAGGTTAGTCTAGGCCTCTTCATTAGTTATCATCACCCACACTTAAAGTACTGAGATCCTGAATCCCTGCATCCTAGTTGGGAGAATGAGTCTCTCCATTCAGGAAACATTTGAGAATGAGAGATTTTTCTCTCCCATCCAGCTCCAACAAGAATACATTTTGGCTTTGTGAGAGGTGAATGGTTTTAAGTTTGGAGATTAAGGAAGACACTGAGATGGACTGACTTTTGGGGTAAGAGATTTATTAGAACAGTTAACAATCAATGCCATAGTCAGACAGCACTGTGGCAGGAGTTGGGGATCTTAAGGGAGTTCAAGCCTCAAGGCTGAGTGATGGGGGGCTTCTTGTAGATTTCAGAGAAAGGGAGAGTTTCTATACCATGTGGTTGGTTGCAAGTAAATGTCTGCAGTCTGGCTGGCTCAGAGGTATCAAGTGTATATTCATGAGCCTCTGAAGATCCTCTCTCGGCTCCTGAGCTATAGAGCTTGAGGAAGCAGAATCTTACATTGCCAGGAGGGGAGGAGGTGATCTTACTGAGATGGTTCATCCAGTAAGGGTGCTTGCTGAACAAGTATGGTAACCTGCGTTCAATGCCTGGAACCCAAGTGTGGTGATTTAGATGGGACATGTCTCTCCCATAGGCTTACATATTTGAATACTTGGTCCCTGGTTGGTAGTGCTGTTTGGGGAGGATGTGGAACCTTTAGGAGGTGGAGGCTTGCTGGAGGATGTACATTGCTGGAGCGGCTTTCAGAGTTCATAGCCTCCTCACACCACTTCCAGATCACTCTGACTCAAGCTTGCCGAAGAAGAAGATGTAATCTCTCAATTTCCTATTCCAGATGCTTGCTGCCACACTACCCCAGCCATTATGGAGTCTCCATCTGGACCCATAAACCCAGGTAAACTCATTCTTCCTTAAGCTGCCTTTGGTGGGGGTGGTGGTTTTTTGTTTTGGTTGTTGTTGTTTTAGTTTGTTTGTCTGTCTTTTAATCATAGTAACAGAAAAGTATCTAATAAAGCAAATAAAGGTGGGAGGAGAGAATCAACTCTCTAAAATTGTCCACTGATCTCCATGCGTCTGTTCCTTTCCCCACATCATGCACACGCAATAATGTTTATTAAAAGGAAAGATAGTAATATCTAGGTCCTGTCCTAGACATCTCAGTGTGACTATTTTCCTTCAGCAATCAGATGCTGTCAGTGTATGCCAGTCAGTGAAGAATGATGGAGAGAAGGTGGGCGGGGGGCTGGAGAGTATAATCTGGTCTATGCCTTTACTCACAGATTCAATGAGGTTGTCTGTGTATCCAGTGAGCCTCTCACCTCCTTTCCAATGCTGGGATAGTAAGCTGTTCTAGTTTCATTTTGTCTCTGTGATAAAACACTCTTGACAAAAAGCAACTTATTGGAGGAAAGGATTTATTTGGCTTATCCTTCTAGGTCACAGACCATCACAGAGGGAAGTCAGGCAGGAACTTGAAGCAGAAATCATGGAGGAACACTGCTTGTTGGCTGGCTGGAAGACTGTTTAGCAAGCTTTCTTATGAAGAAGCACAGGATCACCTGTCTAGGGATGATGCCACCCACAGTGGACTAGACCCTCCCACCCCACATCAGTTAACAATCGTGATAATCTCTCAAAGACATGCCCACATACCAATCTGATCTAGGCAATACCTCAGTCCCTCTCACATGACTCTAGGCTGTGTCAGCTGGACAATTAAATCTTACACTCTCTCACATGACTCTAGGCCATGTCAGCTGGACAGTCAAAGCCAGCAAGGAACCAAGCATACACCAAGTAGGCTTTTTTACACAAGTTCTGGGAAACCAAGGTACTAAAAGCTTACAAGGCAAGCACTTCATAGAATGAGCTCCCTCCGCCACAGCCACAGTGAGAGTCTTTTACGACTCACCCTGGAGGCCCATTGACCTTGCTTTTCTGGCAGGTGACTAAGGTTGAGCAGCTGTGGCTTCAAAGCAGACTTATTTCAAAAATTTACACAGAAGTCCAATCTTCAGGCAGGGAGGGACAGGGTCCCCGGCTATGATTTTAGAGATGAAGAAACTGACTTCTCCAAGATTGACGACTGATGTCAGCAAAGATGCCCAGATTTGACAGGCCGAGTCAGAACTAAACAAAGCTCGTTCTTCCAGCCCAAGGCTCCCAGCTCTGACCATACCCTTAGAGAAACTGGAGGAGCACATGGGGATTTTCCAGCTTGCTTTAAAGAGGATCAGGGAGACGTTCGTGTGAGCCTCAAAGATCTCTCAAGCCTGTAAAGGAAAACACCCTTTGGGGCCTTTAGTCTCTGTCTGGGAGGTCTTTATGCCATCTCTGTGTTTTACGGTTTGATTTAAGTTACCAGTTCTGAGCTCTATGCCTTCTGTGCGTGCTTGAGGGGGTAGTAATCAAGGCTGAGCTCCATGCCATCTGCGCATACATAAAGAGGGTAGTAATCCATGACTGTGCTCCTGCCAGCATCCTGGAAGATGGGCTTATGCTTTGAATATATATATATATATATATATATATATATATATATTCTGGAAGGATCTACAACCTCTGCTATATCTGGAGCCTGCTTTAATGTTTTCTCTCCATCCAGCATTGAAAATTAAACCCAGAGCATACTGCTAATGGAGGCGAGCCCTGGATGAAGAGTCTTACCATGTGACATCTCTAGCATCTTCTGCCTCAGGACCACCAAGCTATAACTTGGATCTTGAATGTTCCTTCCAAAGTTCTGTGTATTTGATGGTTTGCTCCCCAGTACTTGATGCTACCGGGAGCCAGAGGAACCTTTAAGAGATGAGACTTGGGTCAGAGAAAGCGAGGTCATGCCAGTCTCTTCTTTCTTCTCCCTCTCTTTCCCTCTTCGTCCTCCTGTCCTTCTTCCTGGCCCTGTGTTTTCCCTCCCCACTCCTTTTTGCTTCCTGGCCATGGCAGTGTTCTGAGGTAAGCACAAGTCCTGTGCCACACCCTTTCTCCTGATGTTCTGTGCAGACACAATACTGAAGCAACAAACCTGAGTGACCACACACCAAACCTGTGGCCCCAATACCATTTTCATTTGTTATAGGGACAGGAATCTGACAAGCACAGCCATTTTGTTTCTTTCTTTGTTTTGAGACAGGATCCCATGCAGCCTAGACTGGCTATGTAGTTGAGGATAATCCTGAACGTCTGAGTCTCCTGCCTCTACCTCCGAAGTGGTTGGGATTATAGGCATATTTCATCACATATATAATCAGTTAAATTATTTCTTAATAAGTTATTTCATTGGGCCTTTACTCTGTTCATCTTGACTCCCTTTCCTGTTCACCCACCTGTCTGTTTTCCACTTTTCTATCAAGGCACAGGCCCCAGATAACCTCTGAATTATGTCTCCAACCAATATATTTATTTGGGGTGGGAGGAGAGGGAGGAAGCAATGGAGGGAAGGAGGGAGAGAGGGAGGGAGGGAGGGAGGGAGGAGAGAGTTGCTGGAGTTGCTTTTCCTTCCACTATGTAAGTTCCAGGGATCAAACACAGGTTGTCAGGCTTGGTGGACAGGACCTTTACCTGCTGAGCCATCTTGCTAACCTCTGTAATCCATTTTGAAAGCAAATTTTTTTAAAGTTAAAAAAAGTGGTAGTCACTAAAGAAATGCAGAAAGCGAGAAATAATAAAGAAAGAGCCATAGGTTTTGTTTTGTTTTGTTTTGAAATCGTAAGTTATATGTAGCAAACTTTGTCTTACCTCATCTACACAGTAAGTCAGTTTCTCACAGGAGGAACTTTAGAACCTGAGTTAACCACCATCTCCCTTCCCTTCCTCAGATGCTAGGGAAATGGACCTAGGTCTGTGTAAAGAGTTCAGCTACTTCCTTACAAGGAGCCCCTTCCTAGTTTACACCAAGATATCTTCTAGCTGCCTGAGGAAGGAGGGAGATGCTGAAGTGGCTAGGCATTTACTCTTCTCATCTTGGCATGTGGCACAACCCCCGTTCACCCAGATGTCTGCTTCCCACTTTGCAATCAAAGCCCAGGCCCTATATAACCTCTGTGAATTGCGTCTCTAAAATTCTTATGCTAAATCTCCAACCTCCAATATCTTAAAGCATGAGTGTATTTGAAGATGGCGTGGCTCTCTTGGCAGGAATGAAGATTCCTAAGGAGACACTTATGTTCCTCCCTTTGGCTATCAAACTATTAAAACAATGAACCCCAAGAAATTAATTTCTTTCAGGAGATTTGTGCTGAGGAAGAGCTGGGCTGAAGTCTGGTGCCAACCAGAGGAGGAAATTGTCTCCCAGCTCTGATAACTTGTCAGAGAACCTGGAAGGAGAGACTAGAGTGCAGATGCTGCTGCCTGCATCAGTGATGGGCAGGACCACTTCTTGGCCAGGGATGCTTAGTTATACATTCTCTTGCCCTTTATTTAAGTGTAACTTTCATGTCAGGACCCCAAAGGTAGATGGGCGGCGGGGGGGGTGCGAGTCTCCGGACCTCTTTCTCCTCTCCCCAATCTGGCTTTTCACTATAACGTGTATTTTAGTTCGTTTATTGAGGACAGGAGGGCTAAGAGATGCCAGAGCATAGGCTCTGACCCTAATAACTATAGTAGTAATGGGGTCTATGATGAACCCCCAAAGTGTCAGGTGCTGAAACTCAATAGGCATGTGATTGTGCTGGGCAGGAAAGCGAGAGGAAGGGATATGGCCACTAAGATCTCCCTCATGAACGCAATTTTACCACAAAGCAAACAAGTTCCATCTGTTTTTTCTGCTTCTGGCCTGTGAGGACAGGGTCTCTCACTCCTAAGGATGCTCAGGCATCATCTTGGAGGTGGAGAATGGACTGTGACTAACCTGCCAGTCCCTTTATCCCCATCTCCCTCGAGAGCCTCTAGAGCTGTAAGAACTCAGTTTCAGCTCTTTGTCAATGGTTCAATGCCAGGGGTTTGGCAACAGCAGTACAAACTGAAGTAGGGGCTTTAAAACTGTGAGGTGATTCAAAAGAGGGTCTTGGGTGGGTTCTCCTCTGATAAGGCTGGTGTCCCTGTAAAGGAGGAGACTTGGGCATGCTGGGAGAGTCCAGGGAAGTGCTCACAGAAAGGCCAGAGGTGCTGTCAGCTAGGGGGCTGCTTCTGAAGCAATCAAGCTGCTTCCTCAGTTTCTCACTTCCAACTTCCAGAACTGTAGTAAGTAAGTTTCTGCTTAAACTATTTGATCTCTGTCAGTGGGATCTTGTCTGTCTGTATGTCAATCTTTCTGTCTGCCTTATTTAGGGTTTCTACTGCTGTGATAACCACCATGACCAAAAGCAACTTGAGGATCAAGGGTTTACTTGACCTTACACTTCCATGTATCAGTCCATCACTGCGAGAACGCAAGGTGGGAACTGAAGGCGGGAGCCTCTCTCTTTCCATCTCTTCCTGTCTCCCTCTTTCTCCCCTTCTCTTCCTGTCTCCCTCCCTAATCTTTTCTCTTTTTCCCTTTTATACCAATATCTTGCTCTGTGTATCTCTTTCTATCTTTGTCTTTCTTTCCATCTCCCCATCTTTATCTTATCTCTTTCTCCTGTCTGGTCTGTATCTGTCTGTCTGTCTATCTATCTATCTATCTATCTATCTATCTATCTATCTATCTATCTATCTATCTATCTATCTATCTCTGTCTCTTTCCCTTTGTCCCCATCCCCAAATAACTGAAATCTCTCTATTACCCATTCCTGATAGAATTCTCCTCCTTTCCCTAGTGCTATCCCAAGGTCCCCTCTGAGCCACAAGCTCCTTGAGAGTCACACTGCCTGCCTGGCTCATTTCTACACTGACAGCATCTAGCATCGCACTGAGTACATCTCAGGCTTAAGGAAGTCAGATATGAATGAATGCCTTATCAATGGGATGCTTTCTGGGAGTCCTGACACAGAGCAGGGATGTCAGGCAGGCAGGACTGGGGGGGGAGGAGTGTGTGTGTGGGGGGAGGAAGGCTATCCAGTCCCTCCCCCACTTCTGTTGACTGGAATGTCCTGGATCAATCCTGCAATTTTTCCATCACCTGCTCCCCCATTCCTCCAGCCTCCCAGCCTCTCTCCCATCCCAGGGTTTTGACTCTCTCAGCCCAGGGCTTTAGCTTCCATTCCCCACCCCTTCATCCCCACTTAATGACATGCAGAAGATGTGAATTCCCCTAGGCCCAGCTGTGTGGTCCTCTCCTCAAAGGCTGGCTCCCCACCCTCACTCCAGCAAGTCCCTTTGGAGGGTCTGACAGACAGTCTTCCTTTCTCACCCCTCCAGCTGGACCCACTCAGGGAGCAGAAGGATTTTTCTGGGAACTGAACAGGGAGGAGGGGCCAGGAAAAGCCACAGAGGCACAAGCTTGGGCTGTCTGTGTTCTGTGCCTGATGTCCAAGCAGGGCTCCAAGCCGCCTGGGTGAGGTACATTGGAATGACAGAGGGGGAAGAGACTGTGAACAGGGCCATGTTTATCCAGCCCAGCCTGCTGGGAGTCAGGCCTGGTGGTGGCCAGCCTCTTAGCACAAGGAAGTCCTCTGGAGAAAACAGCTTTCAGTGAGAAAGAAGCCAGGCAGACATGTCTGGCCAAGGATGAAAGCCTCAGGCCTCAGAGGGTGGGCGGCACTGAGGACGGGCTGGATCTGATGGCCTGGGTCTGTGCCATTCTTAGGAAGGACCCCAGGGAACAGAACAGGCTTGGCACATGCAGAAGGTAGCCTCTCCCCTAGATCTGGCTCTCAGGGTACTGTAGGGGTTCCTGCCACCCAGGAAAAGGTGTCAGACATCTGAAGCAGCCCCACCCCCACCCCCTGTAGTGGCTGAAAGATCTGGAGTTTCCAGGGAAGTGGGGGTAGAGGTTGGGGGTGGGGTGGGGTGCATGGTAGACAGGGACAGTGTCTGGGACCTCTGACCATTGGCACAGGTCACAGCTACACTACAGTTTCTTTTAAAATCAGAAAGAGGAGCTGGGAGCTGGTCTAGTTTGCTAGGAAAGCCCAAGGCCTGGAATTCTATCTCTGGAATACCCTGGGGACAAAAGCTGGTGGTGGCAAATGTCTGTAACCCTAGTGCTTGAGCAGTGGAAAGACTGAGACTGGAGGATCCTTAGGGTGTGCTAGCCAGTCAGTTTAGCAAGCAGAATGGCCAATCTCCAGCCTCAGTGAAAGACACTGTCCCAAAAAATAAAATAAAATAAAATAATAAGATAAAATGTAGAATAAAAACCCTGAGGAACACAGCTGATCAGATATTGACCTTTGACTTTCAAGAACTTGTGTGCATGCAAACACACACACACACACACACACACACACACACACACACACACACACACAGAGAGAGAGAGAGAGAGAGAGAGAGAGAGAGAGAGAGAGAGAGAGAGAGCAATTTGAACTTACGAGACACAGCAAAATGGTACATTGGTACAATTTTATTTACACATTATCCCAAGCAGGCAAATCTGAAGAAAGTAGTTAGTAGTAGTCAGGTGCTGAGGAGAAAAAGAGGAACAAGGTGGGGGTGGGGTTGTGTGATTTACAGTGAATTTGATTTGCCTGGGAGAGTCATGAAATTATTCTAGAAACAGCAGTGAGAGTTGCACAACTTCATGAATAGCCTCAAAAGCCCTTAAATTGTGCACTTTAAAAGGTTCAGTTTTATGTTGTGTGGATTTTCTTAATTAAGCTTTCCTTATTGGTTGTTATTATTTTTAGGACAAAGGAGTCAGGACAGAAAGAGGGGAAAGGATGCAGTAGAGACAGCAGCATAATGTACAATAGTTAACCCAGTGAATTCGAAATGTGCTTAAACAAGCGAAAAACAGGGATGAGGGCAGGTAAAATCAAAAGTGGGAAATAGGTTTCATCTGGCATACAAAAAGGGAGGCTACCTGGAATGTTAAACTAAGGAAAATTGAGGCTGTGTGCAGACTCAAAAGGAATAAATTTGTTGATCGGCTAGTGATGTCTGCCTTGGCCACTGGACAGGGGGAGAGGAGGTACAGATGACATGAGGATTATCCCCATGGTCCTTTTCATCAATCAAACCCCAGACCCGAGATGATTGGCTAGGAAGGCTGATGTGTTTATAAAAAGATAAAGAGATATAGGAATATGTTCTATGGGGGTGTGGTGAGGTACGGGGGAAGAGGGCCCATGCCAAGTCATCCCTTCTCCTGAGGGACTAGACACAGACTGGTAAAGTATAGAATAGAGTTTATTCAGGGCATGGGGAAGGGGGTTAAGAGGGTAGTAGAGGCAGAGAGAGGGAGGGAGGGGGAGAGAGAGAGAGAGAGAGAAGAGAAGAGAAGAGAAGAGAAGAGAAGAGAAGAGAAGAGAAGAGAAGAGAAGAGAAGAGAAGAGAAGTCAAGGTCAGCCATGACCATGTGGAGAGAGGAGGGAAGGGAATGGGGAGAGAGGAGGAGCAAGAGGGAGAGCAAGAGGCAAGAGAGAGAGGAGGGAGCAAGCAGCCCCGAAAAATCTCCTTTGACAGCTATCTGAGACACTGCTCTCTAGATGCCTGTGAGGCCCACGCATGTGCCTTCCTTTCTCACTGTCTTCTTCCTCAGAATACTCACCACCCCTGGGCAGCTGCTGCCTGCATTGTACCGGTTCCCAACGGGCAGGTAGCAGCTCTGAACTGCACAGGTCAGCAATCTTGCTTCTGTTCTAATTGCCCCCTTGTTTTCCCACAAGACCAAGCACTGCCCCTGGAGAAGCGGCAGCCGAGCAAAGAAAGGCTTTCCCAGCTCCTCCTGGTGCAAACCCGTTCATTAAAATATGTGCATCGCCAGCCCGCTCTGCTCTGCTCGTTGCTTTCCAGTGGGCCTCAGCAATTAAGATCCCGCCCCCCTCACTTTTTACGGTGTGTCAAGAGACCAGTTCTGGGCAGCAAAGAAAAATACATTTGTCATTGGGATGACAGCCACAACAGCTAAAACCATTTTTATCCCTTAGTAGTGTGGCTAACCTCATCCCTTCTGGGAAAAAAAAATAATGAATATGAGAAATCCTGTTTACAAATATGCACTTCTTACTGATCTCTCTCGCAGCCCGGCAATTTTTCAAAAGGACAGATTTCTCGGAAACACTGTTCAAGGCCAGAAGATAAAACGTGCCATCTAGAGAGTTGCCCGGGGCTCGGTGTGTTTAACTGGGTAATTGGGCACAGATTGTGGAAGGTCAAGTTCTTGAGCCAAATTGCCCCAAGGTGTTCATCTGGAAGGAAGTCCCAGGGTGACACAGTAGGGTCTAAGAGCATCTCTCCCTTCTCTGCTGCTCCTAAAAGGCCAGTGGTTCTGTGAGGCTTATAGAGTATCTCTTCACTTTTATTCAAGCAAATGTGTGTGTGTGTGTGTGTGTGTGTGCACGAGGGAGTGCACACATGCACATCTGTGTGTACATGTGATGCCTAGAGGTTGTCTTCAAGAACTTTCTCTATCACTCTTTTCCTTAGTTCTTGAGATGAACCTGGGGCTCACCATTTCAGCTGGACTGGCTGGCCAACCAATCCCCCAGAGCTTCTTGTCTCTGCCTTCCCCAGCACTAGAGTCAGCTACACTGCCACATGCCTGGCTTTATACGTGGGTGTCGAGGATCTGAACTGTGGTCCTCCGGTCGGTCAGCAAGCACTTTACCCACTGTGTTATGTTATGTGCTGCAGTATAATTGCGGTGGCCGTGGGGATACCTTGGCTGGTCCTGCCAAGGTTTCCCCTGGAGTAATCATGCCACACAGCAGGCCTAGTATAAATAAGATTTATTGAGGGGAAAAGGAGCAGGGACCTGGAAAGGGGTAGAGGTAGAGAGAAGGGTTGGGGGAGGGGTAGAGAAGGACAGGAAGAGAGAAAGAGAGGAAGGGAGGCTGGCTGGGAACACGTGGGAGCAGAGAGAAAGAGAGTAAAAGAAGAAAGAAAGAAAGAAAGAGAGAGAGAAAGAAAGAAAGAAAGAAAGAAAGAAAGAAAGAAAGAAAGAAAGAAAGAAAGAAAGAAAGAAAGAAAGAAAGAAAAGGCTGGGGTAGCGTATTTGTCTTCCTTATAGGCTGCTGCCACCACTGCCTTGCCTGACTTGCGGCACACGCAGGTGGCTGGCGATGATGAAAGCTGTTGCTAGGTAGCCCTTGGGCAGAGTCATTAAACCGACACACTGAACCATTCCTTAGACCTTATTTAAGAAAATCTGAAGCTCTCGGATGCTCATGCACTTTGGTGGAGGAACTGAATGTGTGAGCCCTTGGCTATTCGAAGCTACACCTGTGTTGTCTCCTTGATGCACTGAGATACACTTAAGGCCAGAACTCTTGATGGGACCAGAGGAGATGAGCCGTCCTTCCACATGTGACTCTGATCAGTGGTGGTTTCAGGAGAAAGAAAACACCGCCATCCCCGCAGCCCGCAGATTCTCCAATTCTGTTCGTGTTCTTCTCTATCATCGACACAGTTTCTTTTTCAGGTATAGTGTCTCTAGGAAATTCTCGTCATGGGCAGGTGCCACCCATGTGGTCACATCAGGACACTGAATGACAGCTGTCACAGTGTTCCAGCTCAGGCGTTTCTTGAGACACGGAATACCTTTTCAGTAGTCACTGGATTAGAGGGAGGAGCCTGATCTGCACACATGTACATGTGTTCCTTGCTTCTCCTTACTTTCCCAGGCTGAGACTGGGGGTGGCCACTTTAAAGGAGTTGGGGTTCAGAGGCACACCTGTATCCTTTTTAGCCTTTACTCACTCTGCGTCACCCCAGGGACTTTAGCATCAAGAAAGCCATCACCAGATGTGAGTCCTTGGATCTCCCAGACAGTGAGCTAAATAAGTCTCTCTATAAAGTTTCTGTTCTAATTAGCTTTAACTGTCAGCAACTTTGCACGACGCTAAGAAAGGTAGTCTCAACTGAGAGGCTGAGATTAGACTGGCTCTGGGTGGTGGAAGATTGCCTTGATCAGTCCCAGCTTTGGGCTGTATCACTCCCTGGGCAAGTGACCCTGGCCTGACACCCTCAAGGATGAACTGTAATTGACAATTGAATGTAACTGAGAAGCTGCAATAAACCTGTTCTTCCCTAAGTTGCTTTTGTTCAGAGAGTTTTATCACAGCAACAGGAAGGAAACGCCCGCAGTAGGGTCTATGAGGCACCCGGCATGTAGAATTCGAGCACAGGAACTGTGGCTGAGCCGTAAGAGGTGAACGGCAGGGAGCTTTACAAAAGTAGCTGAATCAGCAGCATTCTGAGATGCTCACCGAGTCCTGCCTTAGAGTGTGCACAGTGCAGAGGGTGAACCTCTTCCCCCGACAGTGTGAATGCTGTTTTGTTCTGAAGGAAACAGTAGATCCCCAAACAAGCATGGAAAAAAAACCAAAAAAAACCAAACAAACTTTCTTTGATTCATCGTTTCCATTTTGGTTTGCGTAAAGCACCTGGTTTCTCGCGTCAGCCCTGGCTGTGTGGTTTCAGCCCCGGCAGGCCTCAGTGAGGTTGTGAAAATAGGTGAAGCTTCTTCTCTGGGCCCAGCTGAGTGCCAGTGTGTGTGGGAGAGTGGTGCACAGCTACATGGGGTGCCTGGGTGCTGCTCGGTGACCTTGGACGAGTTCTTGACCTCTGACCTTGGTTTGGAAGTCTTTTTTCTCCTCAACTCGATGTGCTCACCAGTTCTGTGCTGGCGAAGACACCTACCAAGTTAGTTTTGAGGGTCTTTTAAAATGACAAGAGACCTAGTGATCAACAGTCAGCATGAAGCAGATTTCAGCCAGTGTCCACAGCTGTTTCTGTGGCAGGCTCTAGAATTTTTATGAAAGATCACAAAAGCAAAGCAAAGCAAAAACGACAACAGCAACAACCAAATCAACAATCCTATTCTTCCCCCTGGGACAGAGGCTAGAGTCTTGTATAGACCAAGTGGGCCTCAAATTCCCCCATGTAGGCAAAGACCACCTTAAATTCTTAACTTCCTGCCTCCACTCAGCATTATAGGAATGCACCACCACATCTACCCTATGGCCTGCTGGGGTTCGAATCCAAGGCCTCCAGCATACTAGGCAGGTGCTCTACGGAGGTAAGCCTCCATCCCTGAGATCAGTCCTCTTATAGAGTCCTAAGAGGGTGGGAGAGTAGGGATCTGGATGAAGCTTCTGAAATAAAATAAAATATCATATTTTCCCTAATCAATGAAGGCATGAAAATTTCCTTACAACACATAGAAATTGCATTTTAAATAAGAAAGTGATAAGATAGCAAGTGTCCCTATAATGGAATGCCATCATTTTTCAATGGATTCCAGGTCTCCATCGTAACATGGCTATTGGAAAAAGCCATGCTTTCTTTGGAGAATGAGGGTGGCTCATCTTCTGGCTTGTAAGAAGAAGTTCGCATCATCTCCGTATAATGTGGATGTGCCAGGTGAACCCAGTCTCCCTAGACTGCCTTGGCACTTTGTAGAAGGTTTTAGACAGATCAACAGCATCTGACCCTCCCCCTTCTCACTGGCTCTGGGCCACCGACAGCTTTTCACAGGAGCCTGGAGGAAAGGCTGTGAGAGATGGAGGAGAAGGAACACTCAGGAACAGGCAGAACTGTCTTCCAATGGCTAGAGTGAGCCAATGGTGGGTGAAAGGCAGGGGCCATCTGGACCTTGGTATTTCATCTTCTCCCTTCATATGCCCATTCCTTTTTTCAAGAACAGTTTACACATGTGCACGCACGCACACACGCATGAACACACACACAAGCACAGAAGGCAGAGTCTGGCAATACATCCAGTTTGCACTGTACTTTTGAATACTGCCGAAGGTCAGGGCTAAGGATGGCATCCCAGAGTCCGCTTTACACTACCCTGTGTTTTAACCTCTCTCCAGAGCAGTTCTCCAGGTCCCCAGCCTTCCCTCCTCACCTAGGGAGGGGCTCAGTTCTATAGCGGTTTCTTGGGCTGTCTTCCCTGACACACTGTCTGCAGGCGGCTCTCTTTGCCTGGGCATCTGTGTTTACTCAGGTGAGCAAGGAAGCAGAGAGATGATCCGTGGGGGAGTAGCAGATGAGTTTCGGAGAAATAAAAGTACTTTATTTCTACTCCCTCACTCTCCTCCCCTCATTGACTTTACACAGGAGGAAGCTCTCAGCTCTAGAAGAAGAAAAAAGCTGCAATAACAGTGACCTAAGCGTCTCCCTTGACTTGTCTTGGTTTAGCAAATCCTTAGAACACTTTGGGCTGCAAATGACTTGAATACTTGCCCAGAATGGCAGGCATGTACTGTTTCCAGAGAAGGCTTCCAGAAAGATGGAGGGGGTTTGAATTGGTGCCCATTTCTGCAGAAAGCTGACTATGTGACTCCAGGACAATGATCATAACTTTCCAATAGATAAGTGCTTGCTTTAAACTTTCTTCTTCATTCACGGAACACTTACAAACCAGAGAAGTTGGGAGTCAGAGTAAGCACAAGAAACCTGAGTTTGACTCTTTGCACCCAGGTGAAAACCTGGGCATGGTGTGTACCTTTGATAATCCCAGAACTGGGGAGACAGACACAGGAGGATTTGGGGGCTCAGACATGGAAGGATTCTTGGAGATCAGGGCTCCAGCCAGCATGGTTGAGTCAGAAAATTCTAACTGTGAGTACCTTTCTCAAAAAACAAATGGGACATGAGGTTGGTCTTTCCACATGTCTTCCCCACACGCATGCATATCCCCACACATGCCACAGAAGAATGAGAGGGAATAATATGATAAAACCACAGAGTTTGTTATTTTGCTACAAGTTTAGGATTTTTTAAAAATGAAATATATATATATATATATATATATATATATATATATATATATATGAGTCTCTCTGCCTTGTTTCATTCCATCTTTTTCTCTATTTTTCCTTCATCCTCAAAAGTAGCTGCTCATGTGGACTTGATTTATGTTAACATCCTAAGTATGTAAGAAACCCATCTTAACTCAATAGCAAGAAAACTACATAATCCCATTCAAATGGGCAAAAGACCTGAATAGACATATTTTCAAAGAAGGTATACATGTGGTCACCACCACTGATCACTAACATGTGGTCACCACCATGATCACTAGGGGAATGTAAACAGCAACCCCAATAATTTATTGTCTCCCACTTGTTTAGCTATTTTCAAACAAACAAACAAACAAACAAAAAATGTCCAAGCTGTGGAGAAAAGGCAGTGTTGTCATTTGGGTGTGAAATGTGCCCATACTTCCAAGTGTGTCCCAACACTTGGTCCCTAGCTGCTGGTATATTTAGGAAGATTGCAAAGTCTTTAAATGGTGGAGCCTTGCTAGAGGAAATGGGTCCTTGGGGGTAGGATTTGAGGCTTCTTACCCTGCTCCCATTGGCTGTTCACTCTCTAAGTTCCTGATTGCACAGGTCACGTGACCAGCTGCCTCAGGCTCCTGGCCTCCCCAGCATGACAGACTGAATCCCCTGGAACTATGAGTAAAGATAAGAGTTTCCAACTCTACCTCGCTTTTGTCCTATATTTGTGCCCCAGCAAGGAGAAAATTAAGTCATATAGGGAAATGGCCCACTGCTGGCAGGAATCCCTTATGGGAACTTGTGTGGAGTTTCTTTAGAAAAAGTAGGAGTAAAATCCCATATGATCCAACTGTCCAACTTCTGGGTATGTATGCAAAGAAAAACAATCAGATCCCGAGGACATCATTTAACTCCCATGCTCTTTAGACACAACCGGCAAGAAGTAGAAACAACCCACGTGTCTATTAATGGATGGATGGACGGGGGAAATGCACAGTGCAGTATTATGCCACCTTATAAAGAGGGAGGGAGATGACTGAGCAAAGTGCTTGCTGAGCAAGCGTGAGGACCCGAGTTCAGATCTCCAGCACCCAGGTAAATGCCAGGAGGCATGGTGGCTCTCCTGAAACTCACTGCCCTCTCAGAAAGTAAAGATTGGGAATCTCTGAAGAAGAGCCCATACTGGCAGACTCTGGGCTCCAGTAGAGACCACGCTTCATGAAGTAAAATGGAGATCATGTGACCATGCACATACATGTGCATGCACACCGCACATGCATATATACAAATACAGAGGGAAGCCCTGCCATTGTGTCAACATTAAACATGGAAGCTATTATGTTAAGTGAAATTTAGCCAGAGAGAGAGAGAGAGAGAGAGAGAGAGAGAGAGAGAGAGAGAGAGAGAGAGAGAGAGTGAGTTACAGTATGAGATCACTTACATTCAGAATGGGCAAAATGGTAGGCACCCTGGGGATGTGGGTAAACAGGGAGACACCAGTTAAAGGTATAAACCCTCAGTCACTAGATGAGTAAATTCTGGGCATCGTCCAATTACAAAACACTGATCATAGTTATCAGTGCTGTATCACCTGCTTGAAATTTGCCGATAGACCTTAATTATTCTCCCTGTACACAAAATATATAACCACATGAGGTAATGATTAAGATTCTAGCCCATTCATCATGTAGAGCAGATCACAATAAACACATCTCTCACAATACAATGCCATATGCATCACCTGTATCTCAGAAAAGCTGTGAAGAGAATAACCCCTGAGAATGGAACTGTGAATGCATTGTATGCTTTGCTTTTCCCTCTACAGATTTTCTTCTTTCTGTTTAATTTATCTTTGTGCAGATTAAATAACTAGATCAGCTCTGGCATGTGCATGCGTGTGTGCACAGATGTGCAGGTGGATGCCTGTACGGGTGATTGTGGAGGACAGAGTACTCCCCTCCCTTCCTTCCTTCCTTCCTTCCTTCCTTCCTTCCTTCCTTCCTTCCTTCCTACCTTCCTTCCTCCTTCCTTCCAAGCAGGTCATCCCCTGGCCTGGTGTTTGGTAATTTGGCTAGACCAGCACACCAGTGAGCCTCAGGTCTCCTCCTGACTTTACTGCTGCCCTGCTGGGGTGGCCAGCACGTGCCACCCCATGCCTGGCTTTTTACAGAGATTCTGGGGATTAAACTCAAGCCCTTATGTTTGTAAGGAAAGCGCTTTACCTATGGGATCATCACCCCAACCCATGAATGGATTCAGTGGCTTTGCAGGCCAATGCATCTTGCTAACAGTTCACAGGGAGTTTGGGGGTGCCCTGCGTCTGTACTGCTGGCTTACAGCTTGTGTTCTCACGCTACTGTGTCCACTCCTACTACCTCAGCTCCTCTGTTACTGTATGAGGAGAGGAATTTCCTCTTTTTAATTTGCTCTGACACCATAAGAATCAGACTGAAAATATCAGTTCCTTCATTGTTTGGTAATATTCTCCTGTGGAGTCTTCTGAGGTTGGGTTTTTTGGTGGGTACAAACATGAGAGGAGAAGAAAGAGAGGAGACAGTGGGGAGGAATCAAGGGAAAGAGAAGGAGGAAGAAAAGGTTATTTAAGTATGTGTGAAAACATTGAAAAATATTGATTCGGTTTAATCGCATTTCATGTTTCCTTGGGGCAGTTTGGCTAAACCATATTTTCAGAATAGAATGTTATAACTTTAACCTAAATGCTCAAATGTTCAAAATATTGTTATTTGTAGCATTTTCTTGTGATTTCTGAAAATCTCCACTGCATTTTTAATTAATATTCTCTTTATACATCTTCATTAGTGAGTGTTGTGTGTGTGTATATGTGTGTGTATGTATGCGCATGTCTGTGTATGTAGGTGTGTAATTTAAAAATCTATTATTGTTTGTTTCAAGGTTGATCAATTTTAGTCATTTTTCAAATAAGGACATTTTTAAAGCTGGTCTATCTTTTCTCCTTTTTTTTTTAATGTACTGATCTTTGTAATTTCCTTTATTATTTAATTTTTAAAAATTAAATTGAATTTTGTTTTAAACTATTACATATGAACAAACTGTATATGTAATTGGGGTGGCATGTAACATTTGGCACGAGTATATTGTATGATATTTAGATCATGTTAAACACATGTATCTCCTTAAATATTTATTTATGGTTAAAAGCATTCAATTCCTTTTCTTCCTCCTTCTCTTTCCCTTGATTCCTCCCCACTGTCTCCTCTCTTTCTTCTCCTCTCTTCTTTTTCTCTTCTTTCTCCTCTGTTCTTCACCCTTCTCCTTCACTTCCTTTTCTCTCCAATGGCGTTGTGAGTTTAGTCCATGGTCTCATACATGCTCCGCAAGTTTATCAGCACTAAGCTGTAGGCCTTCTCTCTTGCTTTTTGTTTTTGTTTTTTGTTTTGTTTTTGCTTTTGGTATCCAGTTTTTTTTTTCCTCTTTGTTTCTGTTTGCTGAGACAGAGTTTCTCTATGTAACCCTGGCTGACCTGGAACTCTGTAGACCATGCTGACCTCAAACCCTGGAATCAGCCTGTCCTACTTACTGTGCTGGGATTAAAGGCGTGCATGATCCACCACAACTGGTGATATCCAGCTTATGATGAGAAGTTTACTTTGTTGTTTTCCCCAACTTTTAGAACTAAAATCACTGATTCTCAGTGTTCTTAACTACAGCTACAGTTTATAAAAGTCCCCTGATTGTTGTCCAAGCTGTGTAGCCCACAGCTCCATGCATGCTATCAGGCTAGTGTCTTATTTCTTTCAGCGCATATATTTGCTAATATTTGTTAAAATTCCTTCTTTGGCTCACAGACTATTAATAGACACATGTGAGCTGGAAAGGGTTACAGTCTCTGTTTTAGATTTTAATTTTTATTGTCTTTATGATCACAGAGCATCATTATGTAGTATTTGCTGTATGGCATCTGTTGGAATGGGGAATGAGTCAGGATGCCCTGTGTTATTCCATTTGTCAGTGTAGGAATTTACAGATAACTCTTACATCAAACCCACTAGTCCTGCTATTCAAGCCAGGCTGCCAGCTCCCTCCCTCCCTCCTTACCTCCCTCCCTCCCCCCTCCCTTCCACCTCATTTTTTTCTTTCTTTATCCGAGATAATGTCTTTATGTAGCTTGGGCTGGTGTTGAACTCTCTATAGCTTGGATGACCTTGAACTCTTGATGCTTCTGCCTCCAACTCTCCAGAATGTTGGAAATATAAGCCTGGACAATCCAAATCCAGCTCATGAAGTTCTAAAGAACCGGGAACCAGAACTCTGGGCATGCTAAGCAGACGCTCTACCAACCGAGGCACAGCCCCAGGTCTACCAGACTTCCCTAAAGGAATGCTTTTTACTTACCAGATATTAATTATTTTAAATGCTAGCATTTTTATTTTACATTGTTTCCAGTCATAGTTCTGCTAGTTCATGTTCCAGAGAACACAATCTTTTTGATGCTAGTGTGTTCTGTCTTGTGTAGACAGGTCCATTCCTCCTTATGTACTTTACCTGGGAATGTAGGTGGCCATTTTACCTCTGAGTTCCTTTCATCATTAAAGGTTTTGTTTTCCCCAGGAGCTTCACAGTGATCACTGAGCGTTGTGCCCTGAATTAGCTGAAAGGAATTCAGCAGTTTCTAAAAAAGCAGGGAGGGCAGTTTGAACCACAGGCTTTCCAGGCGTTCCAGATTCCCACAGGAGAAAATACTTGGTCATCGGGAATTTAGGATTCTTTTTCCATCTTTTTTTTCTAGTCCATATTTCTAGAGGGGATGTAAATCTTTGAGTGCCTTAGTTGGAAAGTTCTCAGCTCTTCTCTCTACCTTGGATTGGGCTCAGTATCTTCACAGCTGCAAAGATCAAGGCTCCATCCTCTGCTCAGCTACCACTCTGGTTTAATTCTTCTCTTTGGCATTTGCAAGATTCCTTTTTATTTCTTTATGAGACTAACCATGTATTTAGAATTGATGGTAATTATTGGTTTGGGGGAGGATAATACGTTACTCATTAGGCAAGTGGGATTTTTCAGCTGTTGGGTTTGGAAGCCAGAACTTTTGTTGCTGCTGTGAACTGGTATCTTAAGTCTTCCATACTCTTGGAATTGGAATTCAGTCTTTGAGTCTTTTAATTATGATACCCCTGAAACAAACACCAAAGAAAAGTTTCAGCAGTAGTTTGTTTCCTGTTGGATTCAATATTGCAACAATGTTTAAATAGGATCTTCTGCTGTTAGCCATTATTACTGGCCTGGTGCTCGTCACGCCAGAAACTGCTGGATCACGAGAGTAAAACTCCAAGCTGTGGTTATTTCCTATAAAACAGTGTGTGTGGTTTGTGTATATGTGTGTATGTGTGTGTGGTATATGCATTCACATGTATGTGAGAATATGTAATTAAATGCATTTATCTGCTCATGCACAGAGGCCAAAGGAAGATGTTGCATGTCTTGGTCTGTCATTCTCTGTCTTATTCCCCTAATACAAGGTCTCCCTTTGCTAGGTTGGGAGGCAGCAAGTGAATCAAATAGAGGCAAGGAACTGAGAGGGAGGGGCTATGGGTGGAGTGGGAGGGCAAGGGGAAGGGTGAAAGTTGTTGTGCATACAGTACTCACATATGAAAATCTAAAAAATTAAACGAAATAAACACAACAGGCATTTTTATTGTTAGACAGTTTTGACATTCATACAATGAGCTTCAGTTGTTCTTACCACCCTGAGTCTTCCTTTCTCTTCCCCTTTCTCTCCCACTGGAACTCTTATTCTTCCTAGCAAGTCCCCCTCCTACTTTTGTGTAATTTATTAATGTTGTTTAATTTACAAAATTAATAAGTAAAATCAATTTAATCAATTAGATGGTTAATTAATTAATTAATGGGTGGACGTTATTTACTATCGCAAAGGCAACTTACCAGTAGCTATACCACTCAAGATTTCTCCCTCTCCTCCAACAACCTTTAACTGCTTCATCGAGGGGTGGCACCTCAGGACCTTTCCTCCATCCATGGTGGGATGTTGACAGGTCCTAACTTGCATCAGTCTTATGCAGATAACCACAGCTGCAGTGAGTTCACGAGTACAACAGCCGTGCTGCTTCTGGAAGAGATTTTTTTGCTATTTATCTCCCTGTGCTTGTGCTCAGCAGTCTGGTCTATGTGCCTGAGACTTGTAGGGATTGATCTAGACATCTCATTTAGGGCAGTGTTTTTTATTCTTGGCACGTTGGCTAGTTATGGGTTTCTGTAGTAACCACTGTGCATGACAAGAAGAATCCTCTTTGATGACAAGTGGGTATAAACATGAATATTTAGGAATCAGTTTGACAATATGACCATCTAGTAAAACAATAATAGTAATAAGTTCTCCCTGGGGTCTATGATCTCCCCAGATCTAGGCTTTTGCCAGATTCAAGAATAAAGCATGAAACCCCTCCAATGGAACAGAGCTCAAATCCAGTCTGAACGTAGTTGTCTTCCTCTACAACAGCCATGCCACTATTGCACTAGGAGGCACTTTCCCCTGGCAGCTGTTACTATAGGTTGCAGGAGTCTTAACCCATCTTTCCCAGGGTGGAACTGCAGTTGTACAGTGAGATGTGCTTGACTACTTCTCCAGCAAAGGATCCCTTGACTTCTACGTGGAAAAGAGTGTTAGGACTCTCTTTGCTTATTACTGCAACAAAAGACGTGCAAATCAAGAGACCACGAGCAGAATTCTCAAAGGCAAGGTCTTAAGGAGACAATCTTCTTGTTATTCATTCCTCTACCCGACTGTGCAAATATACAAACGTCTGTACATTTTATGGAGGGGTTTTATGTGCAGTAGCCTTATTATACCTTGCTTAAGAAAAATGCTCCCATTGATTAAAATCTTCCATCCCATAAAAAGAGGCAGTTATTATACAGCTCATGCCAGGAGATTCAGGCCCTACGAGCATATTCCTTTCCCATAATAGCCAGGAGCAATGATGTTGCCATTAGAACTGTAACTTCAGTGTCCTCTAAGTGCTAAACATTGCTTTAGTGCTAGAAATACTAAAGTAGAAAGAGGCCTTTGCGCTGGAGGAGTTCACAGACTGGTGGGAGCGAGGAAATGATTGTAGAGACTTGAGAGCGACATAACCGGAAATAGGTCAATGGAATTGCCTTCCTCCGTGGACACCCTTGCTTTCCAAGAAGCACTGTTAAGGGAATGAAAATCCAAACCACAGACTTGGAGAAGTCACTTAAAATATTACATCTCATATGATGGTCTATCAGAGGTATATGAGAGAGATGGTGCATAGCTGTGATCCCAACATATGGGGCGAGAGTCTGGAGAGTTTATGGGCAGCCTGGGCTACATAGTAAGATAGTCTCATCTCAAAAACAAAACACAGCAAATCAAAACAACATATACACGTACACATGTATAAGAAGAACATACAGGTTGATAACAAGGAAAGAGGTTCTTGGATCTAAAACCAGACAAAGGATTTGAGGCAATTCATCAAGGAAAGCGTGTCTACTTCTGGTTAGACAGAAGCAGGCAACTGCTTCATGGGTGTGTACCAGACTCTGAGCACAGGGGTGGTGCTCTGCTTTAGCTAGTAGGGAAATGCAAAGGCAGCTACAATCCAACCCTTCCACAGATCCCTTAGGAAGGATAAGATTCAGGACAGACAATATCAAGTATTGATAGAACGTGGGGAAGTCAGAATTCACCCACACCAGTGGTGCAAATGGCCATTGTGCAAAACAGATTATCAGAACTGTTAAAATAATTTAGTATACTCCTATCATATAGTCTATCATTTTGCCCTGTGTGTACCCAAGAGGGACAAGTTTACATTTACAAGGAGACTTGTATACAAATATTCAGAGACACTTGTTTAATTATCTCAAACAGGAAAGAGCTTGTGCCCATCCAAACAATAGAGGAACCGAAGAGTATGACATGTAACGGGATCCCACTGAGCAATAAAGAGCATGGGATACTACCTCCCAACAGGAAGGATGAGTGTCATCACGCTGCTTATGAAGACAGTGGTAGGACAAAGTCTACGACACACAATCCCATTGGATTACGTCTTGGAGATAAGAGCTAATCCAGGGTGAGAGAGAACAAGTGTCAGTGGCTGTCTATCTGGGGAAGTACCGGGCAGGGAATTACAAGAGATGTAAAGTAAGTTCTAGGCAACTGCTTCACGGGTGTGTACGAAAGTCAAAGTTATCAAACTGTTCGGGTGAAGTGCATGGAGTTTGTGTGAGCTGCTGATACTTCAATAAGGTTGTGCTTTAAAAAAGACTGAGTGATTGCTCATAGGAAGGTCCCTTAACTCAAACTACTCAGATGTCAGAGCCAGTGACATGGATGACCTGAGATTTGCAATTCGATTAGATGCTGTTCAAGGAAATGGGGTGACAAAGGGAGCCAGAGGGGAGCAGGTCCATGGGTAGACAGTTCTCTCCTCCTTGGTTTATCTTTGAGGCAGGCTCTCCCTATGTAACTCTGGTTGGCCTAGAACTCACAGATCTACCTGTCTCTGTCTTCCTAGTTCTTGAATTAAAGGAGTATGCCAGCATGCCTGCTTCCTCCCCTCCAACACACCTAATTTTTTGAGACAGGGTCTCTTACTGAACCTGGTGCTCCTCACTTGGCTAGACTGTCCACCTTCATCCCTGTCTCCATCTCTCCAGCCCCAAGATTACAAGCATACACCGCCACACCAGTGTCCTCCGCAACACCAGGATTGCAGGAGGAGAGTGCATAGGAGTGGAGGAGAAGGGAAGATTGAGAGGAGAAAAAGAGGAGAGAGTAAGGAGAAGATAGGAGAGGAGAGAGTCTAGCAGAGGGGAGGGGGTATGTGATGACAATGATCTTTAGATTCTTTTTGTTTCAATTTGGTTATGAAATATCTCCCCAAAGGCTTGAGTGTTGGTCTGTTCCCAGTTGGTGCTGTCTGAGGGGATTGTGGAAATGTAGGGGGTCAGAGTCTCACTAGAAAAAGATCACTGAAGCCCTAAGCTCGTCCCAGGTCCCATTTCTTCTGGTTCCTGTCTTCTACCAGGGGAGCAGCTTTGGCCACATGCCCTGTCACCACCTTGTTCTCCCAGTCAATGGTGACAATGTCCATAGGCTCTTTAAGCTGTGGGAAAAAAGAAATACTTTCTCCATTTATATTTTTTTCTGCTACAAGAAGCTAACACACTTTTCTTTTTGTCCAAGTTTATTAAATTCTTATTATATGCCACTCACTTATGTCACCAGGTTGCCCAGGCACACCCATTCCTGAATACAAAAAGAGATCCCAACTCTGTCAAGGCACAAATTACAATGGTGTTTGCCCAAAGTGCTCCCTGGATATTTTGAGGGAGTCCCCAAATGGGATCTCATGCAGATGCTCACAGAACAATCTACCACGGCCTTCTTTTCCTCCCCAAGTATCCTAATTTTATTTCTGTTGTTGTTATAAAATACTTCAAGAAGCAACTTAGAGGAAAAAGGGGTTCATTTGCCTTACAGTTCCAGCTTAGAGGCCATTGTTGTCAGGGTTGTCACAGTCAAATGAAGGAGTCAAGTCACAGGTTGTGGCAGGAGCTTGAAGCAGCTGGTCACAACACGGTGGTCTGCAGTGAAGTGCAGAGAACAATGTGTGAATGCATGCTTAGTACTCAGCTAGTTCCCTGCACTCTTATACAGGCCAGGACCTAAAGTCAGGGAATGAAAGTTACTGCCCACTTTCAGGATGGATCTCCCACTGTGGCATATAATCTGCTCTGTCATGCCGCTCACTGGACTTCTTTGAACTCTAAGGCCAGCCAACTTTGTGCCACCTGTACCCAGTAGCTGCTCTAATTTTGTAAATCTTCTCATGAAAATCAGGTGCTCAAATGACTTTTTTTTTATTTTTATTTTTTGAGTTTATAGCATGATTACAACCTTTCTCCTCTCTTCAAACTCTCCCACACTTCCTTGCTCTCTTTCAAATGCATATCCTCTTTTTAAAATTAATTATCTGTTAACATGAACATATTCATATTCCTGTGTATTCCTAAATATAACCTGCACAATCTGTATAATGTTACTTGTGTGTATGTCTTTATGGCTGACCAGTTGGTATTAGATGGCCAACTGGTGAGCTCTTCCCTGGGGAAGAATATGTCTCCTGCTCCCAGTTTTCCTCCATTGCCTGCAGTTCTTTGAGTAAGGTTGAGGCCTTGTGAGCTTTGCCCCAGAAGTCTCACCAAAGTGACTTCTCAGACATGAGCCCAACAAGGACCTCTGGACATGCCAAATGATCTGCTTTGCAGGATTTTATTTTTATTTTTTGTGTGAGTACCATTAAAGGCCAGATGAGGGCATCAGAGCCCCTGGAGTTGGGAAGTTGTGAGCTGTCTGCCCAGAGGTGCTGGGTACTGAACTCTGGTCCTCTGGAAGTGCAGCAAGCACTCTTAACCATCTCTCTAGCACCAAATGCTTGTGTACTGACCTTTACTCTACAGGCAGAGAATCAAAGCGTCCATGTGGATTTGAGGTGAGGTGAAATTTACTCTTTTCCCCCCAGTCCCACTCCAAACAAATGCTGTCCCTCTCCTTCAGTTCATAAGAACAAAAGCTTCCTACACTTCCATGGGTGTGAGCAGATGTTCAGTGTGGGTGTGAGTGCGGTAGAGGGCTCTTTGCGGTCCCCACCAGCTGTCTCTGGGCTCTGCTCTGATGGCCCCCAGTGCCTCGCAGGGACGATTAACTCCACCCAGAGCCTTTGATTCTTGCTTTCAAAGAGTTCTGGCAACTTGACCCTTTCCTCATATGTCTTTGTTTCTTTACCCGTTTCCTTTCTGTAGGACTTTGCCAGGGTGCTGGGATAGATTACAAGGCTTCTGAAAGGGTCTAGCCAGCTGGAGAAGAAATTGTGAGAAGAATCTTTTTTTTTTTGTGAGTCCTGCATACCCTGAAGAATCTTGCACACTCCAATAAGCCAGTCTGCAAGATCTGGAGAAAGAGAAATCCCATAGTTCATCCGAATAGGCTTACTGAATCTCCCTGTGTGACTCTCTTAGATTCTGGGCAAGTCTCTCTCTATCTCTCTTTTAAGCAGATCCTGGAAAAATACAAGGTTCTCTCCCTCCATGTTCCACAGGGCATTAGGAACAGGAGAGGAAGTGCTCTAGAATCTGAGGAGTCGTCTCCTCAAAGTAGTCATTTCAACACCATTGGTCCACTGTATAAGCAGGTGCTGGGCTGGTGGATTTAACCTACCTTGGACTGATTTTTTTCTTTTAAATTGCATTTGAGGTCAAGGGTGAGGGCTCAGTTGGTAATGTGCTTCCCATACAAGCATGAGAACCCGATCAATGCCCAGAACCCATGTTAAAATTTAGGCATGGTAGTGTATACTTGTAAGCTCAGTGCTAGGGAAGAGAAGACAGGAAACTTCTTGGGGGTTCCTTTAGCGAGCTGGTCTACCCTACTTATCAGGTTCAACAAAAGACCCTTAGAAACATTAAGGTGGATGGCTTCTAAGAGATAACAGTGGAGGTTGTCCTTCAGTCTCCAGATTTATGTGTATACATGTATATTGCACCTACACACACACACACATACACACACACACACACACACACACACACACACACACACACACACTCTGTATGGAACCCACATGGGCTTTTTTCTTGTTATTATGCCATCGACAATAAAGCATAAGAATTATGCACACAGTGTACACAGCCTATGGTATCGTATGTTAGAAACCGGCACAGCTTTCCCATTCCACTGCTCCATAAGATTTTCAGCAATAGGTTGGGGTGTTTTGGATTTTGGAAAAAGTTCTTGGGTGACTCCAGAGATCAATGGAGTCTGGAAACAACTGATGTCGTCAGCAAGAGATAGTGGAAAGGTCCGTATGACATTCAGGGGTTCTGGATACACAACCAGTGAAAATGGAAGCAATTATTCAGATAATCCCTGCATGCGCGCGCGCACACACACACACACACACACACACACACACACACACACACACACACCCCACATTTTTATTGGAATTATGACTAACTTTGTGAAACCTCGGGACAGGAAGCCCAGGTCTTTTACCCACTTGCATCCACATGCGGCTCCTGTGAGAAACACTGAGGTGGCAGTTTGAGCAGAGGGGTGGTAATTGTGCTCTCTGGATGGTCTTGCTCCCTGTGGCCGCCACCCACCCTGGACATGCTGACAGCTCCCTCATTTCATACATGCTCATAGCTCATTAGTTTTCCAGCTCACAGGCCGTGAGTCTCCACTCTGACGTGGAAAACACTGCCTGTTGTTTATAGTGTGCCATGTTTGACTTGGCCTTCAGAAAATATATATTGAACCAATTTCCCACTCTTTTAGGGCTTCAGCATCTCCTGTCCTCGGGATTTCACTTCTCTTCCTCTCTCCTTCCCCACCCCTCTTTCTCTGACAGATTTGAAATCTGTAGCCCATACTGGTGTCTAATACACGGTCCCTCTGCATTAGGCTCTTGAATGTATCCCCATGCCTGGTTTAGGATTGAAAACTTTAACACACCCTTTAATGTGTATCTAATTTCAGGTCACTAACAGTTGCATTATAACAGCCAGATGTCTTATCCCAGATTTTTGGGGGGTCCAAAGATGTACTATTCTGCCTCATTGTTTCCCATACGACCAGTTGGCTCCGTACTTCCTAGCTTAAGTGTGGGAACTTCGGTCCTGTCTTTAGAGACCGAAAGGAATGCTTGCAGCCCCGTTTTGGGTCATTGTTCTAGGCGCTGCATTTGCTAAATGAATTTGTTTAATGCCAAGTTTCCCGGGAGAAAAGCTAGCCTATTTTAGTCCATCAAATTCATCAGCCGCTTTTTATTGTCTTTGAGGGTATCAGAGGGTTTAGAGGCCAGCGGCCCGAGTTACCTGAACGTTCGTCAATTGAGGACTGCCATCTAGTGGCCGGGCAACCACTGTAGCTGATGATGTCTGTGAAGCAACCTTCCAGAACCGATCCTACCTGCTCGGTGGAGTCTCCTGACAGGCTGGGCGCACCTTCCATTTCTGTTCTCTGATTCAAGAAAGTAACTGCCACAATGTCAGGGTAGCAACCTCCCTAAGTCTTTAAGGAGAAGAATTCATTCTCGTTCTGGTTGTAGTTATTTTTGAACCCGCCTTTGGGCAATGTTTTGAGTCAAGGTTTGAGAGGTTTAAAACAAAAGTTTTAATACTATACAAGGTCAGACAGAGGCTGACAGCGGCGGGTGGGTGGGGGCGGAGTCTCCCCTGCTGAGCACAAGTTTTCTTTGTTTTTCGTTTTTAAAAAAGTTTTATTCGAAAGATTTGTTGTAATTTTAATCACATATAAGTGCGTGCATCTGTTTGAGCGTGCGGTAGGTGAGTGCAGGCACCCACTGACAAAAGAGGATGTCAGAGTCCCCGGAGCTGGAGTTACAGGTAGTTGTGAGCTGCCCTTTATGGGTGCTGGAATCTTGGGTCCTTTAAAACAGCAGCACACTCATGCGTGCATGTACACACACACACACACAAACACACACACAAGCATGTAGGCTTGAGGACAACTTTAGGTGTCATTTATCTCCCTTGTGGGGCTCTCCTTGGTCCAGAGCTCACTCAAACTGGAGGGACTGTCCACTGAGTCCCAGATATCCCTCTGTCTCTACTTCCTCAGGCCTGGGAATGCAGATGCATGCCACTGTGTCTGACCTTTTTTTTTTTTTAATGTTTTTGGGAATTAAATTCAGACCTAAAGTGTAAGTCAAGCACTTTACTGACTGTGTCACCCCCAGTCCCTGGGTGCGGGCTCGCTAAGTGTGGCTCCTGCACTAGCAGCATTGATATTGCCTGTGACTTGTTAAGAACTCACAGCCTCTTGGCCCCTGCTGGGTGGGAAACTCTTGGGAAGAAGCCCAGAAATCTGAGTCTTAGATGCTCCAGATGAACACTCAGCTTACAGCACTGTGCTGGGGAGAGGAGCCGACTCTGGGCAAACAGGAAGTAGGTGGCCTCCAGGGCCCATTCGGTTCTCTACGACCCTCCTTCCTCTTCAGAGCCCTTTCCCTGTGCTATTTACCCAACAAATAGCATACTTTTATTAGGTGGATGCTTCAAGCAAGCCACTGCTTCCAGATGTGTAGAGATGGGAGATGTCCAGAGAAAGGGACAGAGTTTACCTGTCATGATTTTGTTTTGTATGTGTTTACATGTTCTCTGTATGTTCAGGTGCATATGGAGGCCAGGGCTTGAGAACAGGTGTCTTCCTCAACCCTTTGCCACCCTAAATTTTTTTTTTGGTTGGCCAGATGTGGTGACACAAACCTTTAACCCCTGTACCTGGGGGACAGAAGAAAGAAGATCTGTGAGTTTATGGCCAGCCTGGTCTACACAGTGAGTTCCAGGACAGCCAGGACTATAGGAGATCCTGTCTCAAATGAAAATCCAAACTAATTTTTCAAAAAATCATTTGGGGAGTTAGGGGAGGTGTCACAGTGTTGATGCAGAAGTCACAGGACAACTTGTGGGAGTCAGTTTTCTTCTACCAGGTGAGTCCTGGGCTTGCACTCTGATTGTTAGTTTAGGAGACAAGTGCTTATACCTGATGAGATCTCCTCGGCCCGCTATCTTATTTTGGAGACGAAGTGCCTTGCTGACTTGGTGAGTCTGGCTGGCCTGGGATTCCCAGTGTTGGAATTACAATGTGTGGTGCCAGGCTTGGCCTTGTCTGTGGGTGCTGGAGATCTGAACTCAGGTCTTTATACTATCCCCCTGTCCCTCTATCTCCAACAATTGTCTAGCCTCTGCTGCTGCTGCTGGGACTCTTGTCTAGAGAGAAGCCCAGCAGAAGCTGAAGTGGGTTTCGATGGAGAACATTGTACAGGCTCTCTTAGGAGCCAAGTGTGGCTTTAGAACTGCTTGAAACCTTCACATCCTCCTGCCTCCAGCACTCAGGAGACAAGCTTTTTTGCTTTGTTGTTTTGTTTTCTAAATTGAACTCTAGTCCATTATAAAAAGATTAAAACAACATGCTGCGATTTCACCACCCAAAGGTTAGGCAATTCCAAAGCCGAGAGTAGACGTGTGCTTATTGAAAGGCCTTGGGGAAGCCTGTCAATAGTTCTGGAAGGTTTGGCTGCCCGTTCAAAGACCTGTTTCATGCCCTGCATCAGCTCACCTGGATCAATACGGCCCGCGTGCCGGCCAGCACATTTGCCTTGTGTTTAATTTGTCATTTATAAGTTTGGTCGGTCCAATGTGTCTGAGCAATTATAATGCAGAGGAATAAATAAGCACGCGGCCAATCAAACTGGATTTGCGGCACAATTAGACATCAAGTACCCACAGAGCCGGGAATAACACTCCACTCGCAGACGAGAATACAAATGTTTGCTTGTACATCAAATGCAGTCTCTTCTCTCTCCTGAATATAAATGGCTCCAGGATCGATCTTCTAGGCAGGCCCATAGGAGAGGGAAAGAGCAAGGACCTGCTTTGTAAGCCTGAAGTCTTGGAGAGAGACGGTGCAGGGCAGAGGTTCCTACTTTTCTTTCTGTTGCTCTGGTAAAGCACCCTGACTGAAAGCAATTTAGAGGAGGAAAAGTTGTATTTGGATTCCACGTCACAGTCTATCATGAAGGGGAGGCCAAGGCAGGAACTCAAAGCGACTGGCTGTGTAACGTCCACAGTCAAGAACAGAGAGAGACGAATGGACTGGTGCTGCATGTCTCCTTGCGTGTCAGTCACCCAGCTAGTTTTCCCTAGAGTCCAGTATCCAGTCTTGAGAATGGGTCCCACAGTGAGCGATGAACAGTCAAGACAATCCCTCACAGACAGGTCTCCAGACCAGCCTGATCTGCATAGTTCCTCAATTGAGGCTCTCTTCCCAGGTGACTCTAGGTTGTGACAAATTGACAGTTAAAACTGTCACAGCAGCCTTGCAGAGTACCAAATACAACTGTCCCCCCACCCCCAAATCCTTTGTACATTACGGGATGTTATTTGCATCTCATTTGTTATCTGTAAATCTGGGGCAAAGCAGATGTCTTCACAAGCAGCTCGAGAAACATAGTTTAAAGGGGCAGTGATGCCCACGGTACAAACTCAGTATCTATCAGCTATTTCCAAGCCTGTAGTTTCAGAGTGCTGGACTTCTAGGCCAAGCAGGAACCAGGACTGGGGCCGAGCTTAGTGGGAGAACTGGGGTGTGTGTTTATCACAGCTGTGGATGTGATCTCCATCACAGCAGAGCAAACGAAGTGGACGTGTACACCAGTGTCCTTTATCCTCCAGGCTTCTTCTCCCTCTGACTACTGTTGAGCATTCTTCATGAGTACATGAGTGGACCAATGGAAGCTCTACCACCCCAAGAAGAGCAGTTGTCACTGGTCTAAAGGGGGGGTCCGGGTGATCACGCACCAAAGGGTTAGACTCAAAGCTGATGAGGGCTGACAGAACCGTCCCTGCACATTGGAATGGTTAAGATTTGTGGACTTCATAAAGGACACTGACTGTTCGGAGTGGGCTCTGTGTCCGTGTCTTGTCAGGCGCATGCCCCCTGGAGAAACTGCTGGTAAACTGATCAGGAGGCTTGGTTATGACAGAGGAAGCCTGAGTTGGAGAAGTGCTGGGGGATTGGGGGGGAGAGACTCACTCCAGTGGGGATGGGAGGGCAAAAAGGGAAAGTGTACTTAGGACTGTGTGTGTGTGTGTGTGTGTGTGTGTGTGCGTGCGTGAGAGAGAGAGAGAGAGAGAGAGAGAGAGAGAGAGAGAGAGAGAGAGAGAGACTGTGTGTATGTGTGTGAGAGTGTATATATTTGTGTGTGTGTGCATGTGTATATGTGTTTGTGTGTGTGAGTGTATGTATTTGTGTGTGTTAATGTGTGTGAGAGTGTGTGTGTGTGTATGTGTGTGAAAGAGGGAGACAGAGAGATAGACAGACAGAGAGAGAGAGAGAGAGAGAGAGAGAGAGAGAGAGAGAGGAGAGAGAATGAGAGAGGAGAGAGATGCTTTGCTTTGGAGATGATATTTGTAGTACTTTTGAAGACTGGCCACTCTCAGACCACAGGTCAGCCCTCATATGACAAAGCCTGACTGATGAAGGAGTTCATCTCTGAATAAGCAAGACTCAGAAAAGGAAAGCAAGTCAGGTTAGTAGCTGGGTAAAAAGTATGTAGGTTGTGGGTGAGATTTACAGCAGAACTGAACTGGAATTAGCTAGAGGACACTGAGCTATTCATGTAACCCCTCGGTGACTTGGGTCTTGCTGTAACCTGGGATTAGACACATGCCTATTGGTGATGATGATGGGGTGGGGGCGGGGAGAATGCAATCTGACACTTAAAAACGTAGCAAGATTTCTGCTTAAATAGAAGCATTCCAGCATTGACTAATGTCGAAATGAGGGGCTTTCCTTTGTGGCTTTGGGCTGTGTGACCATTACCATTGTCCTTTCTGAGACCCAGTTGCTTCGCCTCTTGAGACAGATATAACCATAGCAGAGTCCTGGCAGGGACTTGTGGCTGACTGTGCACAGACAAACCATGCATCCGAGGGGAGCAAAATGCCTGAGTCCTGGATGGGAGAGTGATGTTCATCAGAGCAGGCTTGATGGAAGGAAAAGTATCAGCAATTTCAACTGAGAGGAAACAGGGAGGGGAGGGGATGTTATGTTCCAGAGGCAGGCAGGGTCAGCTGCTCAAACACAGAGGCTGTGTCTTTCAAAGGGAAATAGGATATTCTCTCCCACTCTTGATTCCCACTAGCTGAGGAACCAATTTATCACCGTGGCGGAGCTGGCCACTTAATTTGAATGTAGGTAAATTGAGGCAGCCACAGCAACTAGGACCTGGAAGGATTCCTTGCCATCATAGATGCCCAGGGTCCCAATATTATAAAAGATTTTTTGGGGAGAGAGAGAGAGAGAGAGAGAGAGAGAGAGAGAGAGAGAGAGAGAGAGAGAGAGAGAGAGAGAATGCCTAAGGAGGGCTAGAAAGGTGTCAGATCCTCTGGGGCTGGAGTTCCAGGCAGTCGTGAGCTTCCTGATGTGGCCTCTGGGTACCAAACTCGGGTCTTCTGGAATAGCATCGAGTGCTCTTAACTGCTGAGCCATCTCTTTTGTACCCCTATTGCCTAAACTTTGCTGATCTTCATTTAACAGTCCATTGGGTGTTTTATTGATCACTTACTATATGCAAGTTTGGGGAAATTCAGCACTGAACAAGCAGAATTCAGAGCCTTGCTCCTGGACCTTCCAGTCTTGTAGTGGGTAAAGGAGACAGACAAATCTCTGTGTGTAATTAGCATTTTCACCGTGGAGTAGAGGCTCAGACTGCTGTGGGAATGCATGATATTATGGGACGAGACCCCATTTATGTAAGGGCTTCAGCAGCAAGAGAAGGGAGGTAGGGGTGGAGTCCAGAGAGGAAATGAGACACTGGGTGGGATGGGGCAGTCCTGCCTCCTTCTCAAACACAAACCTCCTTTGTTAAACAGGCACAGGCCGTGGGAAAAGCTGTCTTCCTGCTTCCTGATACTATTCTCTGAGAACACATGTTGTGCTTGCCCCTTCATTTCTCCTATGTAATTTGTGCCTGTTTGCATGTATGAGTGTAAGGTGTGTGTCCGTAAGGTATGTGTTTGCATGTGTGTGAGAAGGATGAATTTTGTATGTGTGTATATAGTGTGTGTATTTACATGCATGTACAGTGTATCTATACTGTGTATATGTACATACAGTTCATGTGTTTGTGTGTATGCAAGGTGCATGTTTGTATGTGCATGTGCAGTGTGTATTTGTATGTGTGTGAGAATGATGCGCATTTGTGTGTCTGTACAGTATATGTCTGTGCATATATGCGTGTGATGTGTTTTATGTGTCTCTTTGTATAGTATCTCTGTGTGTGTTCATGGGTACATGCATGCATGCATTCGTGTTTGTGTTTGTGTGCATACACATGCATACATGTGTGCATGTGTGTACGTGTGTGAGTGCACATGTGCATGTGTATGTGGAGCGTGTGATGTGAAGACCAGAGAACAGCCTCGGCTGCTGTTTGTCCTCGGCTATGCACTGTCTCATTTTCTTTTTCCTGAGTCAGTCTCTTACTGCTCAGAACTAGCCAAGTAGGTGATGTCAGCTGGCCTGTGATCCCCAGAATCCACCTGTCTCTGCTCCCCAGCTTCGGCATTGGGAGCATGCGCTGCCACACCTGGCTCTTTCCCATGGCTTCTGGGGTTTGAATGCCAGGCAAGGCAAGCCCTTGACCAGCTCACGATGCAGCCTCAGGATCCTTACTGTCATTCCTGGTCCTCCTGTTCCCCACCTTCTGCTCCTTTAGACGCAGCCCAGGCAGTGCCCTCGCTCAGTGCTGCCCTTCGTTCTGTTTGCACGAGTAGCATGATGACTTCTCACTTCTGTGTAAAGCATCGTGTGTGTGTGTGTGCACGTGTGCATGCGTGTGTATGTGTGTGTATGTATGTGCGTGTGTGTGGGGAGTGTGTACACTCGCATGTGTGTGCCTATGTAGTGACTCTGTGCAAATGTGGAGGTGACATTTTCCCAATAAGGAAATGGATGATGGTATAAATTTGCAGTGTGTAGGTTGTGACCTCCCACATAGGTCACAAAGGAGGTACTTACGCTATGATTCAGAACAGTAGTAAAATTACAGTTATGAGGTAGCAAACCATAACATTATGGCTGGGGTCCCCACAACATGAGGAACTGTATTCAAGGGTCGTAGCATCAGGAAGGTTGAGGACCACTGTGGCAGAGTGACATGAACCAGAAGGGTGTAGGACCCCATGGTCACTGTGAGAATCTGGGCTTCTGGATGGCACCTTTCTCTTTTGTGGGTACGCCTCTCTGCTGTGTTTATCAGGATGCCTGCTCCAGAGTCGGAACATTTTTTTTCTTTGTCATTTTTTGTGTGACTCAGTTGCCTTATCTGTCAAATGGGTGCAAGTAATCCAAATTAACATACATTTATGAAATGCTTGCTGTGTGTCAGGGCCCTGTGAAGCTTTGAAGATGCAAAGATTTCAAGACAGATCCCAGCCACCATGCTATATGTAGCCTTTTCCTCTGGGTACCCATACTGGTACAATATGATAAAGGAGTAATCAATTATAAATAGCAAAAGTATATCTATAATGAAGGGGCATGCCAAACACGGGGAAACAGGACAGACTATCAGCTTTGTCTGGATGGATGTGAGAAATGCTGTCCATGTTATCAGATTCTAGGGAGGCAGTGCACTGATTGGGAAGGGTTGGTGCAAAATGTCAAGGGCTGTATAGGAAAGTGGCTTTCAAAAAGGTGGTGGTGTGGGCTGGGGATGTGGGTTAATCACTAGTTATCACCTAGCTTGTAACTGAAACTCTGTGTTCCATCCCAGAAATTGGTTACCCGTGTGTGGTGGTGCACGCTTGCAATCTCAGCACTTAGCAGTGGAGACAGGAGGATTGTGGGTTCAAGATCATTCTTGGGCATCTGTTGCCAAACCTGACTCCTTGGTTGCCAGGGCTTGCTCACATGGTGAAGGTGTTAACTAATGTTTGCAAGTTGCCCTTTGTCCTCCACACATGTTCTGTGGCACACACATGTCCAGAACCCTATGCACAGGAAAAATATAAAACGTGAGAAAGATCATCGTGAGCTACACAGTAACCTGGAGACTGAATTGATCCCCATGAAACTCTGCTTGAAACAAAAGGGCAAGTATGGTGTGTGACTTGAGAAAAGTCAAAGAAGACATGGTGGCCAGGGCACCAGAGGGACCCTTCATTTATTTTGATGGACCACAACATTTTACAAAAACAAAATTCAAGTTCATGGGTTCGTCTGCCTTATCCACCCAGCTTGCAAATGAAGCTTCTGGCTATAGGAATGACCAAATCTAGCCACTCCATGAAGAAGAACTTTCTTGGTAATGTAGAGCATCAGGACTCGTTCGTTAGCCCTTTGTTGGAAGAAGATGGGTGGAAGGAAGTACACTGGCTAAGTACACTGGACGCGGGTGGGTGTGAGGATGCGCGTGGGAGGGTCGGGGTGGGAAAGCCACAGCGAGGCCGGTCCTGTCAGTCCTGTGAGCACTGCCTGGCTGGTGAGAAACTCTTCTCCCCTGCAGCCTGCAGTTGCGGAGATCTGAGTCGTCATTCTGAAACAAGCAGTTAGCAAACAAACAACTGTCATAACGAAAGAGCGAAGTGCGTAGAAAAGTGTTTCTCTGTTAGGGTTCCCAACAGCATGGGTCAAAGGACATTGCTCAAAGCAAAATAATTATGTAGGGTGAGAGTCTGACGTTATCCCAAGAGGACTATTTAAGCAAAGCAAAGCAAAACAAAGCAAAAGAAAACAAAACAAGCAATCCCGTTGTGCTCTGCGCTCTTGGTTTTGTCAAACTCAGATATCACGTAACCTAGAGGGAAACATGACCACAGGGCGCCCTCTGGTGTCGAGGCAAACCCACTACAGCCTGTGGTCTGAGACCTTGCTTGCTCCAGAGGAAAAAATCAGATGTGTCATCCTCTGTTGAAGATCTTTTTTATGTGTGTGTGGGGGTGTGTGGGGTATGGGGGGTGTGGGGAGTGTGGGGGGTGTGAGGGGTGTGAGGTGTGGGGGGTGTGGGGAGTGTGGGGGGTGTGAGGGGTGTGGGGGGTGTGGACGACAACACAGGTAAGCCCCATGAAGACTTCCACAAATGGCTCATTATTGGAATGGAAGAGTTACACAGGAATAGTCTCACTAAATCCTAGTGACCTACAGCTAACAAACCAGAACTAAGGTCCTCTGTCATACACAGCTATCTTTCCTTCTCCGTTTGCTTCCTCTGTTTAGCTGTCATTAACCAGCAGGGGTTACTTTCTTTGAAGTTGAGCGAGTTAGACACAATTACTGTAGAAACAACAGTAATTGTGGTACCCCAAACCATCTGTGGGGTGTCCTCTTTGTGGCTCTGTGGACCTCAGGAAGCACAGATGGAAAGAGGAAGAACAATTCTAACGTTCTGTTGTCCCTTCACTCCAGGAGGGATGTCTTTGCTGCTAATTGATGCACAGATGTTGCACGGCTGTTGGCGTTGGTCCCTTGTGTGATAAAGAGCTGTCGTCTCTTGTGGCTAGACCTGCCCTGGGCTTAGCTTCACAGCAGCACTTCATCTGACCTCAACTGTGGTGAAAATGAGGGCTGGCCGTAGGATCAAATGACACTTCAGTGCTGCCTGGCTTTGTCTATGCCTAAAGCTGACCGGTGACACCAGCGCCAGCTGGAGGTGACCACAATAGTTATTCCACAAGGTTAACTTTGCCAGTTTGTGCCTAGACATCCTTGATTGTCCACGGGGTCCACTCTAGCTGCTCACTTGCATGTGTTGGGAGGACACAATACCTAGAGACTTTGCCAGTATCTGTCAGACCACTGCAGCAGAGAACAGAGAAGGTGTGTGCTTGGTGGACTGCAGTCTGAGTCTGCCGTAGCAGGCGTGGTCTGCAGACTGGCGCTTAAACCATTAGATGCTTTTCATCCAGGGAGTCTCTCAGCATCATTCTTTGGTGATGATGAAGAAGGCACCTGTGGTCAAGGCTGTGTTTTTTGCCCACAAACGTTGACATTATTGCCTTTAGATGTTCTGAGCGGTCCCTAAGGAAGTGGAGAGGAGAGAGGGAGGGAAGACTGGGGAGAAAATAGAACTATTCCGGAATGCTGGCGTCTCCCCATAGCAGAAACATGTCCAGACAGTTTTTGGTACCCAGAGGGAACACAAGTCTGGCTCCACCTCTCTTAAAGCAGAGTGTGTAACATATTTCTCTTCACAGACAGCCTGTAGGAAGCTACCCCTGGCCCCAGTTTCCCCTGGGCCAGTGACTCCTGGGAGAGTGCGGTAGGAGTGGGTCTCATGCACAGATGATGACCCTTGCTGGGAGGGCACCCCAGACGGAATCAATCAAACTACAGTGGTCCACATTCTTTCTTTTCCAGCTAATCCAATCCAGATATTCTGAATGTTTGGATAATCTGCACACTACACACTTTTGGCTAAAATATGCAAATCCAATGTCAATAGTTGTATAATTTTGTAGCCTATTATATTGTCAATGTTGCTAGTTGAATGTCCAGACAGTGCTTGTCTAGTATATCATGACTGCATGCTTTTCAAAAATAATATTTTCTATATTTGTGTGAGGGCTATTACATGTTGTGTGGGGGTCAGAGGACAACCCTGGGTGCTGGTCCTCAGGCATCTTTCACTTTTTGTGTGAGACAGACCTCTCATTGGCCTGGAGTTTGTCTGTCTGTCTGTCTGTCCATCCACAGAGCCCCAGGGATCTGCCGATCTCCACCTTCCCAGTGTAGGGATTATAGGTACATACTGCTGAACAGGATTTTACATGGGTTCTAGGAACTGGTTTCAGGCTCTCATGCTTGGGATGCAGGCTCTGTACCCACTGAGCCATCTTCTCAGCCCACATTTAAAAAAATAACTTAAAGGCATCCTGAGGTCATTACAGGAAGTGGAAGAATGTGACCTTCACTCTTGTGAACAGCTTCCATCCCCATCAAAGTTCTTTCCCTGGGGGCCTACAGGAAAAACACTTCTGGGAAAGTTTCCTTGGCCAGTGTCCATAGATGCTGATGATGGGTATCTGTGTGACTGGGGCTGCTCATGTCCAGGAAGCTAATGTGTGCTGTCATCAAGAAATCAGCCATCAGAGATGTTTGAGTGCCTCTGGGCACTAGATGAGAGGTGACATTTTGGGATATCTCCCTATGATGAAGGATTCCTTTAACCCTCCCATGAAGGCATCTCTGTGAATTGACTCATGTTACATCCTCTGAATGCTGCTGTTTAGCTGGGCTCCCAGCCTACATCCCATGTAGTCAGAATGTTATTCATGGGAAAGTGTGAAGCTGTGTGACATGAGCAGTAAGAAGAGGTGATATCATTTGTTTTCTCAGTGTCTCGTTTAACCTATGCCAGCCTCAGCTTTGCTATGTGGCCGAGGGCAACCTTGAAATCCTGACCCTCTTACCTTGCTGAATGAAGTCCTGGATTCCATCCTCAGCACCACATGAAGCAGTAATCCTGTAATCCCAGCAGCAGAGAGGTGTGGGGGCTTACAGTCCAGGAAAGTCAAGATATTTTTACCTCTGGTCCAATTTGATGAGTAGTGTGGTCAAGGGTACTAGCCAAGACCCTGTGAAAAATGTGTGTGTAGTATATTTATGTGTATCTCTCGTGTGTGTGTGTGTGTGTGTATGTGTGAGTGTGTGTGTGTGTGCGTATGAGTGCACATGGGCATTCGAGTGTGTGCCCACCAGTGCACTTCAAATTGCATTCTTCTCAAGTGCCATCCATCTTGTTTTCTGGAACAGTGTTTCCTGATGGCCTGAGGCTTGCCTGATTTGGTTGGATGGCCACCAGGCCCTGGGAAGCTGCCCATCTCTACCTCCACAACTCTGAGATGACAAGCACATATCTCTATATCAGGCTTTTAGATGTAGGTTCCAGAGATCAAATTTAGGTCTCTGTGCCTCAGTAGCAAGAGCTTTATGAGCTGAGTCATCTTCTCAGCATCAGTGAAGAGTGTTACTTCCGCTAAGAATGCTATTATTGACTAATTTGCAATGCCAGTGCTGGTCTGGATGCAAGAGTCAGCGGCTTGTAGAATCATCTTCCCTAGGCTCATGGCAGATTTCAATGAGGCAAGCTACCTAAATAAGTATGGGAGGCCTTCCGGGAGTTTCTGGACCTGATAATAGTTTCTTCCACACATAGGGAAAAGATGATCTTTCTGTGCCCTCTGGACTCTGTCATGCTGGATAAGGTACTTGCCTTGCAACCAGGACAAAGATGAAGCCAACTTTGAGGATGAAGGAAGAGGCAGATCAGAAAATGTGTGTGGTGACCTCACTGAACCAGCAAGCCAACCAACTAAACTCTACTTCTCTTTCAGCCTGCTGGACTGGTGTGCAAGATGATTCTGCCCATGCTGTTTAAAAGTAGTCTGAGTGAAGGTTTTAGTTTCGACTTCTAAAGTCAAATTTTCTAAAGTTAAACTAAATAACACAATTCTCGAGGCAGCGTGAAAGATGCTGAGATGTAGTAAGTTCCCCTGTCAAATGCGGGGAACCAACACTAGCCAACCTGGGCTATTCTTTGTATTTTTCTTTTTTTTAAAACTCTATCAAGATTTTTATTGGTAGTAGTCCAAGCCTTTGATCATCTACAATTTTGATGCATTTTTCGTTTTTTTCTAAGTTGTTTTATTTACATTCCAAATCATTTCCCCTTTCCCGTTTCCTCCCTCCACGACAGTCCCATAAGCCCCCTTCCCTCCCTCTTTTCCCCATTCAACCCCCTCTCACTTCTCTGTCCTGGCATTCCCCTACATCCAGTCTTTCCAGGACCAGGAGTCTCTCCTTCCATCTTCTTGGAAATATGCGAATTATGTCTAGGGTATTCCAAGATTCTGGGTTAATATCCCCTTATCAGTACTTGCACACCATGTGTGTTCTTTTGTGATTGGGTTACCTCAACTAAGGATGATATTTTCAAGTTCTGACCATTTCCCTAGGAATTTCATGAATTCATTGTTTTTAATTGCAGAGTAGTATTCCATTGTGTAAATATACCACATCTTCTGAATCCATTCCTCTATTGAGGGATATCTGGGTTCTTTCCAGCTTCTGGCTGTTATAAATAAGGCTGCTATGAACATAGTGGAGCATGTGTCCTTATTGCATGCAGGGGAAGCCTCTGGGTATATGCCCAGGAGTGGTATAGCAGGATCCTCCGGGAGTGTCATGCCCAGTTTTCTGAGGAACCGCCAGACTGCTTTCCAGAGTGGTTGTACCAGCTTGCAATCCCACCAGCAGTGGAGGGGTGTTCCTCTTGTATTTTTCTTTTATGACTACCAGAATAGTTCCCCTGTCCCCCATCTCTTTCTCTCTCCCTCCCCTACTTCTCTCTCTCTCTCTCTCTGTGTGTGTATGTGTGCATGTGTGTGTATGTGTGTGTGTGTGTGTGTGTGTGTGTGTGTGTGTGTGTGTGTGTAGGCATATGAGGCTATAAGGTTAGAGAACAACTTTGACTGTCCTTCCCCAGGCACCTTCTACTTTATGTTTTGAGACAACATGTTTCATTGGTCTGGAATTTGCCAAGTAGGCTAGGCTGGGTGGCTAACAAGCCCCGTGATATGTCTGTTTCCATCTCCTATCTTGCCATCAATAGGATTCTAGGTGCTCAGTATTCTAGCCCCCCCTGATGTCTGTCAGGATTTCAAACCCTTCCTGTAGATTGGACAGGAGCTCAGCACTTGGTGGTTCATGTAAAGAGCCAGCTTGGTAGTGCAGACAATACAGCACACGGGGTTGATGTAGCTGCACCGTGCACAACTCTGTCAACGTCTCAGGCTGAGATAACTGATCGGAGGGGCTTAACCAGTGTCTCCTTTGTCTGACCCCCATTGATCAGTGAGCAGTCATTCAGAAGCTGTGGGGCTGGGGCAGGAGAATGCCACATTCTGGGAGAAAGAACAGGTCCAGAGTATCCAGATCAAGTACTAACAGCACGCGCAGCTCAGCTCCCTACCAGTGTTGTACCAGGTCTTGAATGCACTTCTCGGTCTGTCAACAAGACCTTAACAATGTAGCCATCATTTCCCAGGGCCCTCCCACTTTATAACTTGGAAACAAGTTGCAGAACGTCACATGCAATGTTGTTGTAAACTCAGCCGAGAATAAAACACGAACAGTTTACACGGGTGTGGCTTGCTGTGGAAGAGTTCATGATGCTCCCAGCAATAGACTCCTTCTATCTTTTTTTTTCCTGTTTGCTAATTGATTAAAAAATATGTATGTATTGCAAAGCTCATTTATTGATCGAGGGGAGAGCAAAAAGGATAGCTTCCCTAATTAAAACCGATCGGAGCTGTGAAAGTTTAATTAATTGGATGCATGTCAGTTCATTTTCATGTTATGTTGTGCACAGTGCTCTGTTTTCATAATTACCATGTTGTGTCAGGGTGGCGGGTGTCTCTCTAATTAACAGTCTGAGGGAAACGTGATATATGGGCCTGCTGAGCAGGCAGAGAGGGTGGAAAGAGAAGGTCCAGCTAGCATCCTGTCTCTCCCCAATGGCATGTTCCTTGCCTTTCTGTCATCCTTTCTTCCACAAACAAGGTCTTGTTGGATATGGCTGGTTATGTGATTGCTCTCAGGTGTGTTCTCCATGCACACACAGGGTGGTGGCTGGTCTCTACTTTCAGAGACTGTAGGGGGAAACTCCTGCAGGTGGACAAAGGTTCTCCCAACTTCTTTCCAGGACCCTCGTGTTTCCTGTCAACATCCTCACACTCAATCATCGCTGAACACCCAATACTTATTCTACATGAATTGTCACTGGGTGTCAACTCTGCAATGTAAAAGACTGGTGAGTGACCTTGGGTCTAGGCTTCAGCCTGTCAGTAGACATGTGACTATGAAGAAATTACCTATATTCTTTGTGACTCAATTTTCTCATGTTAAAAATGAGGGCTACAGCGTGAGGACCTGTAAGAGGTATCAGCTCAAGACCCCAAGAACAAGTTCTCTGCACAAAGATTTATTTGTCCCAGAGGGACAGAGGCCAGGGCATAAGACACAAAGACAGGAGATAGAGGACAAGGGGAAGGGACCAAGGGAGAGAGGGAAGTAATATTTGTCCCAGAGTAGGATGATGGACTGTCTCTGGATAGAGAGGAGACAGATGTGCCCTATAGGCTAATGGTAGTTTATAAAGGTAAAGGGGGAAGCTCTCTGTTAGTATGAGGTGTTTAATTTTAATTGGACATGTTAATTTGTTAGGGTCCAAGAATCGCTGAAAGAAGACCCAAGGCTCAACTAATATGCAAAGGCAAAGAGTGTTTATTCTGCAGAAATTAGCAGCGTACAGGGGCCAACCATTCATCAAAATAGTAACAACTTGAGGGTCTTGCAGGCCTCCTTTAATGGAGGGCTGGGGAGTTTTCCAGGACGAGGTAACCTCTAATATGATTGGGAGGGGCAAAGCAGTGACATTAGTACAATTTTGATTGACTATTTGGTGAGACCTTGAAGAGTTTCAGTAACCAGCTCAGCTCTGGCTCTGTTATCTCCTCTGACCAGGTGTCCAGGAGACTGTCTCAATTCTGGAGCCATCCTCCCAAGTTCAGCGTTGTCATTGACTAAAGCCCCATTGTGAGCCAAAGGGGGCTTTGGATTGTTAAATTTCAATACTTTGACAGCCAGACCTTGGTAGTTGGCCTCAGGAGGAAGAAGTGGCCGTATAAGGGAATAAAACTTCATGGTTAGGTTTAGGAATGTAATCTAATGTAGGGAATGGCAAGCAGGGCCCGTGTACCTGTAGAGGGAGGCTACGCAGCTAGGGGAGATGAAGTCCTTGATCCAGTCTTAATCCTGTGGTGTGAAGGCCTGAGTACCTTCGAAGGAAGCCAGACCGGGTGGGGAAGTCCTTGGTCCTTTCTGTGGACTGAGGACTCTTCGAGGCCTGTTCCATTGTTTCAACATGGTGGGTTTAGATAAAAAGAGACAGTCCATGACTTTAAAGCTTTATTGTAGAAAAATAAAGTGAGAGAAGGGAAGTAGAGAAGTAAAAACCTTTCACGACCATGTGGGAAGAGGGAGAAGAGAATAGAAAAGAGAAAGGTAAGAGAAAGAGAGAAAAGAAAAGAGAGAAAACAAGAGAGAGGGGGGCAAGAGAGGGGCGAGAGAGGGAGGAGGGGCCAAGAAGCCCCTTTTATAGTGGGCCGGGCTACCTGTCTGTTGCCAGGTAACTGTGGGGCAGGGAAAACCTGGCTATAGCCAGGTGACTGTGATGGAGTCCAGCCAGAACGCTAGGGGCCTGGGGCATGGCCCTACTTGACTGATGGTCACAGGGTTATGTCCAACAATCTAGTAGGTTTTTTTTGTTTTGTTTTGGTTTTTTGTTTTTGGATACTGGGGAGAAGGGCAAGGCTTGCCAGAGCTGTGTCCACCATGTCCCTTCAGAACCTGAGTTTGATTCCCAGAACCCACATAAAAAGACAGATACGGTAGTGGAATATTGTAATCCCAGAGCTAGGTAAATAGGCAAGGGGATCCCTGAGGTTGACTGACCCACTGAATTGTCAGTACTAGAGTTTAGTGCTGGGGACATGCCTCAACAAATAAAAAGCAGCAACAACAATAACAACAACAACAAAACAAAACCAAGGATTAGTGGACCCTGCAGAATAAGACCTAAGGTTGAGTTCTGGCATCCACGTGTGTGTACATATATGCACACACACACACACACACACACACACACACACACACACGAGGATCTTCCCAGTAAAGATATGTGGCAGCTGTACCATACTCTCCCTTCTCTTTAAGCAATCCCTATTTTAAAAAATATAAAATTCAAATTTAAAAATATATTCTAAAAGTTAAGTGCTGACATGACATATCAGGTAGATCTGTACCTGGCCTTATGTGACAGATTATGGTCAAAATGCAGGCCATTACAAAGGTAGAATTCTCTCTAGGAATCTGTCTCGTCATTGACTATTGGCTCCATTCGGGCAGGAAACATTTCTGTCTTGTTCTGTTTTGCTTTGTCTCTTTCTCTTTATCCGGCACATGGTAGGTACACAACAAAGAAATAACAATCAGCACGACACTGGGCCTACATGCTTCATAGGTTTGTTACAGAGGCAAATTATTATGAATCTCATAGTTTGTAGGATTTAAAAATCATTGAGAAATACACTAAGGCTATTTATAGTAGAACAAAAATTTATTTGTGAGACAGGGCCTCAAACTGGCTATGTAGGTGTTGTGTGATGATTTCCTCAGAGAAAGAAACATTCTATCCTTCATGAAAGCTCCTTTCAAAATAGCTCCAGGAAGTCCCTGAAACTGAATAGATTCACAAGGCTCCTTCCTGCCAGAGTAAACAATCTGCAAAGCTCTCTCTCTCTCTCTCTCTCTCTCTCTCTCTCTCTCTCTCTCTCTCTCTCTCTCTCTCCCTCTCCCTCTCCCTCTCCCTCTCCCTCTCCCTCTCCCTCTCCCTCTCCCTCTCTCCCTCTTCCTCTCTCCCTCTCCCTCCTTCCCTCCCTCTCTTCCTTCCCTCCTTCTTTTGCCTTTCTTCATCCTGTAAGTAGCTACAATATAACTCATTGGTTCACCAAATTGGACTTTGGTGGGGATCTGTACTTCGGTCTACCATGAGTTTCCTGTCTGAGGTGAGTAGACATGTTTGTCCCTAGAAAAACTTCTGTCCCCAAAATAGCTAAGGGTGACCTTGAGCTTCTGTGCTTCCTGCCTCTCCTTCCCTAGGGTTGGGATTGTCGGTCACTATGCCTGTTTTGTGCTATGCTGAAGATCAAACCCAGGGCATCATGCATGGCAGGTAAGGATTCTCTACCAGCTAAGCTACATCCCTAGTCCTATAATAGAACAAAAATTGCTAGTGATATTATTACTACAGTAATATTATTAATAAAGATTAAATAATATAAATAAAAAATGAAAAGTAATTTCATGTGTATGCGTGTTTTTGTCTCCATGTATGTCTGTGTATCATGTACATGTCCTTGTGCTCAGGAGGCCAGGAGAGGGTGTGGTGTCCTGGGAATGGAGTTACAGATGGTTGATTATGAGTGTGCTAGGAATGGAACTCAGGTCCTCTGGAAGAGCTGCTAATACTCTTAACCACTGAGCCATCTCTCCAGCCCACCATAATACTTCTTACAATACTGGATGGAGTGTATTTCCTTTTTTGGAGTAAATTTCTTGAGTTGCCTTGAACTCTGCATGTTGTTACTGTATCTTAGGTGACATTCTTGTGAAGACTCACAGGCTGCCCCAACATGGGTGAAGGGTCTTTGCTCAGTGATACTGTACCGGAGCTAGTGAGCCATAGACTGCTTAAAATAAATCCTGTAATCTTAAGACTGCAGAGATGGCTCATAAAGGTGCTTGCTAGATTGATTACATGAGTTCAATCCCTGGGACCTACAAGGTGGAAAGACAGAGCCAGAACCAACTTTTGCTGGTTGTTCTCTGACCTCCACAATATGTATACTAGAGCATGCATGTGCGCATGCACACGCACACACACACACACACACACACACACACACACACACACAAGCAATGTGAAAAAATAAAATTAAAGCTATCCTATAATCCCGGGTTTTCCTAATATACTATTCTCCCTTGGTGACAGGTGCAATAAATAATGTATTCAGATAGTTTTAGAGAATCAATTTATTTCCAGGGACTTGTATAGAATCTAATCAATATTTATACTTATTCAAACTTCATCTTCTTCTTTTTCATTAAGAAAGGTTTTTGCTTTCTTCTTGTGCCCATTTGACCTTGTAGAAAATAACAAATTCTTTTCTAGTAGCACCTAAGGGAACAAAACCAAGCCATGGAGATTTTTGACCCTACCCCTCTCACTAATTAGGGAATGTTTATAGGGAAACAAACCCCTATTACACCTCCCATTTAGACTGGTTCTTTATAGTTGACTATAGTTCAAAAAATTGGATTATGAACTACATTTGGCATCTTTAGTCAGAAGGTCTGCACTTCTATCAGCAATATTTATCAGACTAGAGCAAGCTGGTGATTGTAAATTCCCAAGGTAATTAGAAACAAGCAAACAAAAAAATATATACAAAACCAAACCACTGGTTTTAGAGACCTTATTTCTTATCAAAATGAGTATTACCCGTAATTATCTCCCTAGCTATACTCTTTATCTAGGAGAGAAAAATCACCCAAATTCACTTGAAGAGTTTTGCCAGATGTTTGTTGTATGACATGATTTCTGGGGAGACCAGAACAAACCTATCTACTTAACCTCAAATAGGTGACAGTGACAGACCAAAGCAAGGATATTGCCGAAGTCTAAGTTGGCGAGGGGTTTCTTACAGGAATATAGGTGAGGGTTACAGGGGCAGGAATGATTCAAGGACCATTACAAAAGCCCACTCTGGAATGGGTGGCAGTTCATGAAAACGGGAGCCTGGATCTCACCGCATGACTTGCCGGCAGCTGGCCTGAGTGTCTTCTAGACAGGCAGTTCTCCTTGTCTGAGAGTCTCTCAGCCATTCTTACAGCTTATGTAAATGTGGGGATAAAGGAACCTAGAGCGTCTGGTCAGTTTCAGGGACTCCTGGATCCTTTGAGTTGTTTACTGCCCCAGTTTTAAAGAGCACCCTTCAGGATACAGTAATTTCACTTTCCTTTAGCACATCCTAGGTCTTAAGGACTTTCCCTTCAAAATGGAAAGTCTTATCTCAGAGGAGATGGCTATGCAACCCTAGGTAAGACTTTTGAAGGTGGCCTAGGGACTAAGGGACTATATTGGCCATATGATGGGAGGGGAGACCTCTGAACTTTCTGAGTTTTTCTGGTGGGTATGGCGGGGGTACCCTGCAAGAACAGATGCTGTGCTCCTATCTTGTATTTATAATGTGCTAGGTGCTGGGGAAACAGGAATGAAGGAGTCTTGCTAGCCAAAGGCCACAGGCCAGTGTGCTTAGCTCACCCTCAGTTCTGAAGCACAAGTTAGGTTTAGGGCTCAGGTTCTTTTTCCCCAATATGGAACCCTGCTCGGCTCCACCAATAGTGATTTTCCTTTTGTCTGAGCTTTAATTTCTGCAGAGGGCTCCTAAACACAGCATGTGAGAGGTCTTACAAATACATGGACCCTGGGGCTGGGGACAAGCATGGGAACCTGAATTCAGTCCATAGAACTCATGTAAAGAGACTCTTTGGTTGGCATTCTATAATCTCAATGGTGGGGAGGTGGCCAGTCAATGTAGCTTACTCTAAAACCCACAGACCACTGAGAAGAAAACTATCTTAAACATAAAGAACAGATCATCTTAAACATAAAGAACAGATCATCTTAAGAACAAAATCAAAAACCAAACAAAGTGGAGAACGCTTGAGGTGAGAAACCAAAGTTTTCTTCTAGCCTACATGCACATGCACAGATGTTCCTATGTACAGCTGTGCACACATGTTCACTGACAACACACACACCCACACACACACACACACACAAACACACACACACACACAGAGTTGGGGGGCTCTGGAAAGCAGAATGAGATCTTGGAATACTGGACTATTACCTCAGCTCTCTAGCATCCTTAACATTCTTTTACAGGGTCAGTGATGGGTCCCCAGGCCTTCATGGAGCCAAGGTTGGACAGAGTGGACCAAAGGCCATCACAGGGTCATAGTCAAATCATCTAATAAAATTTCAGAACCAGAGTGATATGCTGTGTTCCTTCAGACCAATAGCTTTTTTTTATTAAATTATTTCTAGTTTTAGGAGAAATAACACAAATTTAGCATTGTATAAAAGACCCTCCTTTTTAATTTATTTTTTCTTCATTTCATTTCCCCCCTATACTTTCATTCTTTGGGTTCCCACTAAAGAATTCTAGTTACTTCTACACGATCCCATGGTTTCTCCTACCTCACAACCTGTATTCATTTTCTGCTCTGTTTCTAACTCTATCCTTCCCAGCCTCCTCCAAGCTTCTGTGGATCATTGAGATTCCAGTCTTTCCCAACCTTTTTATGCTAATTGGGGTTAGCCAGACCTATGTTTTCAGTTTCCAAAAAGTTTAGTTCACAGTTAATAAACGTAGATTATTTTTCAATTTTTCCTTCTCTGATATAGAAGTTCTAAAAGAGCAGTTATTTTTTTTGTGTGTGTGATTTTATTTACTTTGAATATACAACCCAAAATAGAACACTAAATAAATTGGATATCTAATAATAGTTTTTGGCAATGTGCAAATATATTGAAAATTCTCATTATATACTGTAAATATATACAATTTATATTTGTCCAGTATACTTCAATACAACTTGAAAAATAGCAAGGATTATTTATTATATGAGTGTAAACACACTTAATGTTTTCAACATTTTCTTCTAATTTTATAAACATGTTTTACATTGGAGTTATAAATTCACTATAGTTTAACATTCCCATATTTGATGCATAAATCATAGTTGGCTTTACCAGCTATGAAGTATAACAATTAGGTGTCTTCAGAATGTATTGGAAGAGGTGAAAGGAGGAGGGGTGGTCAAGAGCTGTGTGGTCCAGGCCTGGGAGGCCTTTACTCTTTTACCTTTACCTTTACCACCTTTACCCCAGGCCACAGATTCTCTACCTTTATTGGGTCAGAATCACATTCATGGTTTGTTCAAATAGGCACAGATTGTTTCAGATGCTGCAGGCCTGGAGAAGCCTGAGAAGTTCCTTTTCTGATAAGTTTCTAGGAGTTGTTGATATTGCTTTGTGACTCACTGTGTTAGGGAAAGCTTTGCAGGGGGATGATATGAATGAGAGCAGTATTAGAAGAATAAATATTTCCTTAGAATATTAGTGGATCATGAAGCCCACTTGGATGTATTAGCTATAATAGAAAAGTATATAGCATTGAGAATTTGAAATGGTTCTTACAAGACACCTTCATCAGAATCAGCTAGGGCCTTCCTACTAACAATGATGCTCCATGCCTATATCATCAGCATCATCTTGGTGTGCAGAATCTGTAGCAGGGGTGATAGCTGAATTGATAAATTACTTATTAAACAAGTGTGAGGAACTGATATTTGGTCCTCTAAACTGTAAAAGGTGGAGTGGATGGTATGATTATAATCCTAGTGCCAGAGAGGCAGAGACATGCAGATCCTAGGAGCTTGCAGATCAACCAGCCTAGTCTGCTTGGTCAGCTCCAGGTCAGTGAGAGACCCTGTCTCCAAAAACAACAAGTGGACAGCACTTGAGTATCATACCCAAAGTTGATCTCAAGCTTCAGTATGAATGCGCTTACATGTGCATGTCCATCCATCTACACTTATCCAGTCATTCACTCAAATGACCATGCACCAACACACACACACACACACACACACACACACACACACCCCGAATATAAGTTGGAAAAAGAAAGAAAACAAAATGAAACAAAAAACAAATGCAGAATCTTGGAGCCCGCTTGAGACATAGTAAACCAGGAATGGCTTTCTAAGGAGATTGCTGGAAGACCTATAGGCAGCTTAGGTGGAATGGTATAGCTCTCTGGGGGTTTTACAGATATTCCTCTTGGATGCGTATCATTGAGGTGGAATGGGAGGTGTCTGATATAGAGTATAGATTATTCTAATGTAGAATCATTGTATCTAGCTAGGTGGAGGTGTCACCAAGAATGTGACCATGGATGGGGACTTTGTCAGGGACAATGACTCAAGCTTCCATAGAGTATGCATACCAAAAGACAGCCTGCAAGAAAGCAAAGTGGTTCCTATACATAATCTGTTAATATCATTGGTATCTTTTTGAAGATCAACATGCAATGTACTCCTTTAGCTTCTGTGTTTTGTGGGAACAGATACTTAAAAGGTAGGAGCAAGGAGAGGAAAGAACATTTGGATCATTCCTTTAAAATGAATATCCCAGTAAGAAGGACCTACTCTCATATTTACTGGGATGTAGGGGAGTGAATGAGATTAGAGCTAAACAAATTGACAAGTCTTGTTCTGGTCAAGACCCACAAACAGCCTGCTCTACCTCCTTGCCATCTCTGACTATGTCTGACTGATGATAGATGTCCTAGTGGTGTAGGCATCTCAATGTGACTGTGAACTATTTGCCTGAGCCAGTTAGTCCAAGAGGCCTGGAGGCACCTCCAGCAGTGCATACTCCGCCACTGTCCCGTTGCTCCCCTCTTGAGAGTCAGCCATGGTTCTGACCCTCCCCATGAGCTCTGCGTCCTGAAATAGACCTTATTCTGGGATCACCAAGGTTTACAGATGCTTTCTACTGCATAAGGGCCTTTCATCCTTATTGCTGAAAGCGGAACCCAAGATAGTCACAGCAAAATGGGAATTGTGGGGTGACTGAAAAGTCAAAGTGGGGTCTTCTCTGGTTCAGAGAAAGACATTATTCTCTTTTATTTGGTCACCTCTTATATTCTGTCTGTCTGTCTGTCTCTCCTCTTTCTTATAGTAACAAGAGATAACTCTAAGTCTTGTTTATTTTATCATTTCATCTTTGTTTCTATATATTAGCACACATCAGTTATACATAATAATGGATTTTATTTTGACATTTTCACATATACATATTTTGATTGTACACTCCCATTACACTCTCATCTGTCTCATTCCCCTCTACTCCCACTGATCCCCTTTCTACTTTCATCTGTGTTTCATCTATTTCCAACTAATTCCCTTCTACTTTCATCTGTGTGTGTGTGTGTGTGTGTGTGTGTATGTGTGGTCACTGAGTTTAATTAGGGTTTGTACAGGAGTCCTGATGTGAGGTTACTTATGGAAGCATGGACAACTTACCAATGGTTACACCACTGATGAAAATGTCTTCTCTATCTCCAGGAACCACTAAATGCCTGCAGATGCTCAGTGAGGGGCTGGGCCTTCTGGGCCCCTTGTACCTGATGTGGATCTGTTATCTGAGTCTCACAGGGACTTATTGGATCTTATGAGACTGTATGTCTGATTCCTATATCTAGAATGGTGATATCCTGGCCAACTTAGGCCTAGGTCTTATATTCCACCTTTGGAATGGCATTGATAAAGCTCCACGTTAACTATGTAACAACAACAACAGCATAATGAGAACAAAACAACAAAAGCAAAAACAAACCACCACCACCACTACCAACAACAACAAAAACCAACAACACAGAAAATGGGTAGGAGTGATGACTTACATACAGAACAAATGTTTTACTTTTGTTCTCACTTCCTGATGCACAGCTCCCTAGACTCTTGGAATTTGCTGTGTTTTGTATGTTAATGAGATGAAAGGTATCAGGGGACCCTAGATAATGTCAAGATGGAGGCACAATCAGCAGCGATTAGCCAGTAGGGACTTTCAGCCCCCTGAGGTTGGGGTTAAGGGCTGGTGACTGATTTCAATCACTGGTGGACAGTAACTACATCGATCGTGCCAACGGGATGAAACCTCCATTAAAATCCCTAAGTGCCGAGGCTGGAGGAGCTTCCAGTTGGTGAACGCAGAGCTGTTGGAGGGCGGCATGTTCAGACAGGGCTTGGCACTCCGCCTACCTTCTCTGTGGACTTCACCCCCCGTGTCGCTTCCATCTGGCTGTTCCTGAATTGCATCATTCACAGCATGCTGGTAAATAAAGAGATTTCTCAAGTTCTGCAAGGGACTCTAGGGAATTCCTGAACCTAGAAGTGCGTAATGGAACCCTGGGATTTCCTGGTGGGTTGTCTGGAGCACAGGTACTTACCTTGGACTTGTGACTGGCATCTGAAGTGAGGGCTTCTTGTAGGACTAAGCCTTCCACCTGTGGGGGACTGGGCCAATGGGATGTAGTGTTAGAATTGAATCAAGCTGCCAAATAAGTAACTGGTATCAGAGATTTAGTGTTGGAAAAGATATGGTGTCTGTGATGGGACAAGTCCCCTTAGGTGCCTTCCTAGACAGCGTGTATCAGAAACACGTCAAAGGAGGTAGGTGACTAAAAGGCATAAGCCATTAAAAACCTGGTTGAATTTCAGATCTGCCTTTCCTGGCACATGGATTCATCTTGTGGATATTACATTCTTAGAGGGTACCACCTTCCTTCCAGCCCCAGACACCACAGCTCATCTGGGAAGTGGTTCACTGTCTGCGTAGAGAGTGAAAGTGAAAATTCAGACACAGCAAGGAAAGCTTAGTGGATCAGAGTTTCCCTGGAGACAGCTTGGCTCTATGCGTGTTCATACCATTTGGCTTCATAATTTTAAAATTTGGGAATTTCTGTAAAATGTTATTGGATGCAAAAGTAATGAAAAAAATCATACTGTCCTCAGGATTATTTATATAATCATCAAAAATTAGCTAGTGACTATATTATTCATTTAAGGTATCATGTCTTTAATAATGTATGTAATATCACCCAAATTATGTCGACCAGGGTGTAAAAAAAAGGACTAAAACTATATACAGCAACACCATAGCTGTTACCCTGAGTGGTGAGATAATTGGTTTGAATTCTTTTTTTTGCATTTTTACCTTATATTTTCTATAAAGCGGCTGTCTCTGTTTCTAACTTCCAGGGTGAGATGTAGAAAAGCAAGTTGCCATTATTCTTTTAGAATCAGGAAAGAGGTAAATAAAAATGTTTTCAGGGCTGTATTCCACACCAGTGGTTAGGCTGTCATGGGCAGAGCAGTGCAGAGGCACAGGGAGGAGAATTCGTGGGCTGCATTGATTTCCCACATTCTTTTTCTCTTATTCATAACTCTTAACTCACCCAGTTATACTCTAGGTGAACTCTCCTAGAAGGAATCAGTGGGAAGTCAAATCAAAGACCTGTGACAAGTGAGACAAGGCTTGCCTGCTCCACCACAGGCAAACTGGGGAAGGGCAGAGGAAGTCTTCCACTAGATTTTGCCACAGGACAGATTCACAGCGTCTCACATGTGAAGTGTTAGCTGTTCCCAGTTGGACTATTGATCTTAACCGTTGCCTAGGACAAAGGAATCAGAAGGATTTTCCTGGGGTCATTACACTCAGCAACGGGATCTTTGAAAGGCTGGACTCTTCAGTCCTAGAGAAGTCCAGTCCGTGACTTCTGGTCCCTACGTCTCTTAGCAAAGCTCAAGAGATTCTCCTGTTTGAGAACCTATCCACAGCCTGTCCTCTTCCGAGCCTTCCAGCAGACCTCAGGGACTCTGGTCAGGCTTAACGTGCTTAGCGACCTCTATCTTTTGATGGATCCAGAGTTTAAGTGACTTGCTCAGGGTCTCGCAGCTGGCAGTGGATGAGCCTGTGACAGCAGAACCTCAGACAGAGGTGTGACTGATACACTGTTCTTTCTCAGAAACTCTTCTTACAACTCACATGGAGACTGCCATGGATGTGGATCAAGAGTGCTGTGCTCAGCGTCCTGTTGAGAACTCCGAGTGTTTGCATAAAGTGTCTCATACTTGTTCTCTCCACAGTAACCTTCTGGGGCAGACAGGCTCATTGGTGTCTTAGTCTCCTGTCTCTGTTGCTGTGAAAATACACTCTGACTTTGTGAGGAAAGGGTTGATTTGGCTTGTACTTACAGGTTACAATTCATCACTGAGGAAAATCAGGTCAGGAGCTTAACACAGAAACACAGAGGCAGGAACATCGCTGGCTTATTGTCTGGATTGACTACTCAGTTGGCTTTCTCATACAGCTCAGGACCACCAGCTGGGCTATAGTGGGCTGGGCTATTTTGTATCAACCAACAGTGAAGACAGGCCAATCTCATCCAACCAATTCTTCAATGATAATTCTAGGCTGTGTCCAGCTGACAGTTAATGCTAGCTAGGACAGTCAAATATATTAAGGGTAGGGAGTGAGACTCAAGTTATTTAAGTCATTGGTAGCCATTTGCCACATATGTGACTACAAGACCTGTGCTATTTAAATGTGTTAGGGACTCCATTTTCCCCATCAACCATTCATTCTTCCTCTTCATTTTCCGGCCACAATCTATGAGCATTTTCCAAATGCCCAAGAGAAAAATAGGCTAGGTTGTGGGCTCCTCACAGCCGTGTCTCATGTTTGAATTCCTGAGGCAACCGCAGTTTTCAGACAGTTTTGCTTTCTGAGGTTATAAAATTCCTTAGATAATGTGCAAACTCAGCTGCAATGCTTTGTGTTCTAGAGAAATTAATAGATGTGTTGTCACAAAAGATGCATAGGTCTGGGTCTTTTGTGACGTCTTAGTTAGGGTTACTGTTGCTATGATGAAACACCATGACCAAAAGCAACTTGAGAAGGGAAGGGTTTCTTTGGATTATACTTCTACATCAGTGTTAATCACTGAAGGAAGTCAGGACAGGAACTCACATAGGGCAGGAACCTGTAGGCAGGAGCTGAGGCTGAGGCCATAGAGGGTTACTGTTTACTGGCTTGCTTCTCAAGATTTGCTCAGCCTTCTTTCTTATAGAACTTAGGACCACTGTCCTAGAGAAATGTTCCCACCCACAATGGACTGTACCCTCCACCATTAAACACTAATTAAGAAAATTCCATACAGACTTGTCTGCTTCTAGTACAATCTTATGGAGGCATGTTCTCAATTGAGGTCCCTTCCTCTAAGATGACTACAGCTTGTGTCAAGTTGACATAAACCTAGATGGCACATGGTACACACCTATACTCCTAGATATTTGGAATCACAAGTTCAAAGCCTATGTGGCCTACAAAGTGAGTTTAAGTTCATCCCAGTCTCACGTAGTGAGATATTGTCTTACAATAAAAAGTTCAAAGAAGCCGAGGGTTGTAGTTCAATGACAGAGTGTTCTTGCATCAAGCCCTGGGTTAAATTTCCTGTACTGCAGAAGAAAAGTCGTCCTTAAGCTTACGTCCTGGGTGATGGGTGACCTTCATAAAGATGCCCCCCTCTTTTGACCCTGAGAGTGGACTGGGTGTACCTTTGATGGATTCCCAGGCATGCTGGGACCTTCTGTTTTGTGTGATGGCTCAGTAGGCATTTGATAACTCGTTGCTCCCCTTGGCTTTGAAATGCTGAGGACAGAGAGCCACGGCTCAGCTGCCCCTGGGCCTGGCACACAGCAGCTGCCCATCAAATTCTGGCATGTGAGTAATGAGGAACTCTGTCGCCAACAGCTGTCTCCATCTGCTGCACCAGTTCATCCGTTGGCAGCTCTTGGCTCCTTGATTTGGGAGCTCAGAAAAACCTTAACTCCAAAGTCAGAGACAGTGAGAACCTTTTCTTCCAAGAAAGGTTTTCCTTTGTGAACTTCTGATCTCACACCCCCTATTTCCTGGACTTCAAAGATCTCCCTCTTCCCAGAACTTCGAGCAATGTCCCTTCTAGGTTCCTTTCTCTATTTGCCACATAGCTTTGGAAACTACCAGTATATGCCCACTACCAGTATGTGCCCACACTTTCCATCCCCGCTCTGGGACCTGGAGCATCAGCACCAGGCCCTCCATGGACTTCCCAACCTCTGCTTCTCCAGTTCCTCCTCTTAGTAGCCCATAGGCCCTTTCTTGCTTAATTATTTCTTCTCTTGGACTTCCTTTGTATTCCCCCTCTACTTTCACCCCAAGTACAGATTTTCTCAAGTTGCTCTGAAAAAGGATATTGTCTCAGGATGGTTGAAGACTCTCCAAAAATACCCATAGGTTATCTGGGGTTATCTTTTTCGATTTGAGGGAGGTAGAGTCTCAGGTGTCTCAGGTAGTCTGAATGTTGTGGGACCTACTGGTATACCACAAAGTCCTGGTTTGAACTCATCTAACTTTTACCTTGTCCTCTGGATATCTCCCAGGGCAGCCAAATGATAGACTGCCACTGTCCATTCCTCAATGGCAGCTCAAAGAGTCAGTTTTCAGGGTACCTATGGAATAGCCAGTAGATGTTGCAGATACTCAAGGAGAAGGTCAGGGTATCCAATGGGTATCCTCATGGGCCCAGTTCTCAGAGTCTTCAGACTTGCTGGATAAGTCCGTCCTCAGTTTCTGTGCCTTTTAGAATTAAGAAGAAAAGTGAACAGAGAACTGATGTTCATCTCTGCTTCCTGACTGTGAAAGCCATGTGACCTCCTGGTTTCTGCCAAGCCTCTCTGCCTTCTCCACCAGGATGTACTGCATCCTTAGACTGTGAGCCAGAATAAACCCTTCCACCGTGACAAATTGCTTTTATCTTGTATTTGTCTCAGCAATGAAAACAGTAATGAACAGAGATCATCAGGGATTTAAGCAGGGTCACTACAAGACAATGTTTCTAGGCCACTTGTCACCATTTCCAACTTGGGTCCTCCAGGAGAATAAAGCTAAACCTCTTGTGCAGAGGCTTATTTGAACATAATAAAAAATATGTTTAAAATGCAAATTCAATTTTTCTACTTAAATATTTGAAAATGTTTATTTTGGCATTTCATATAAATTCAATATTTAATACCTTTCTTAAACTTTAGTATTTTATTTCTCTTCAAGTATAGGCAAAGGATAATTACATTTTTCATATTCCATTCTAAACCTCCTTTAGTCTACTCCAGGCTTTGATATAAATGTTATAATTTTCTCTGTATGCCATTAAATAAACTATATTGGAATGCTTTATAAAAAAAGACTGTGGGGGCTGGAGATATAGGTCAGTGAGTAGACTCCTCAGTTGGCACACCACAGAGACCTGGGTTTGGTCACCAGCACCACATAAACGGCATGGCAGACTACACCTGGAATCTCAGTGCTAAAGAGCGAGAGGTAGGAGAGTCAGGAGTTCAAGGCCAGCCTGGGTTTCATGAAACTGTCTTAAAAACCAAACCCAACCCAAACCCAGCATTCTGAAAGCATCAATCCAGTACTACATAGCTCACCCATTTTTTTTTATTTTCTAAGTTTTTTTTAATTTACATTCAAACTCATTTCCCCTTTCCTGTTTCCTCCCTCCCCGAAAGTCCCATAAGCCCCCTTCCCTCCCTCTTTTCCCCATTCAACCCCCTCTCGCTTCTCTGTCCTTGCATTCCCCTACATCCAGTCTTTCCAGGACCAGGGGTCTCTCCTTCCATCTTCTTGGAAATCTATTGATATGCGAATTGTGTGTAAGATATTCCGAGATTCTGGGTTAATATCCCCTTATCAGTGACTGCATACCATGTGTGTTCTTTTGTGATTGGGTTACCTCACTAAGGATGATATTTTCAAGTTCTGACCATTTGCCTAGGAATTTCGTGAATTCATTATTTTTAATTGCAGAGTAGTATTCCACTGTGTAAATATACCACATCTTCTGAATCCATTCCTCCGTTGAGGGACATCTGGGTTCTTTCCAGCTTCTGGCTATTATAAATAAGGCTGCTATGAACATAGTGGAGCATGTGTCTTTATTGCATGCAGGTAAAGCCTCTGGGTATATGCCCAGGAGTGGTATAGCAGGATCCTCCGGCAGTGTCATGCCCAGTTTTCTGAGGAACCGCCAGACTGCTTTCCAGAGTGGTTGTACCAGCTTGCAATCCCACCAGCAGTGGAGGAGTAGCTCACCCATTTTTAATGTACAATTAAATATTTATTCCAATGTGGCAATTTCATGAAGTTTTTGCAGTAACAAAGAAAACATAAATCAAGACACTTTTCAAATACAAAGGTGAGAACACAGGTGACCGGGTTACAACAAAGTGGGGGACTCCTCTATTACAGATATTATGGCATGCTTAGCCTCTGGGTGGGTGGAGGTTATGAATCTCTGTACATTCTGAAAAGATTTATCAAACAGTCACAAGGTTCCTAAGTCACACAGAGCTGGGAATCAATGGCTATTTAGGAGGCTATAATAGACCAGGGTAATTTGGCTCTGGATCGGAAACATTCCAGCTCTCCAGTCGTTGATGTCTTAACCAGTCAGTCAATCATCCTTTCAGAGTGTTTAGGATGGGTGTGGATCCTCCCCTGAAAGAAAGTCACTTCCACCAGCGTGGATCAGACTCTTCAGTGTGTCAGAACACAGGGAGTAGGGCAGGGCTGGGATTCTGAGCCAGTTTCCATCCCTGTGCCTCGGTGTCTACCCAGACAGGGCACAAGAAGCCTCCACAGGGGGCTTCTCTGGTATAGATCCTGCATGGGAATCCTGCATCATGGACTCTGCCTAGGCAGAAGAGCCCTCCCCAGAAATACAGGGAAAGGCAGCAAGCACACAAATTGTCTTTATTACTCCCGGAGACAGGTATGCGGGCAAGATGGCTTCTCTAGACACAGGAAAAAAAAATTGAAGAGGCTTAAAGTAAAGTAATCAAGCTGCTTTTGAGTGCACTTAACAGCTTCCCAGTTTTGGAGACCCCACTTTAGAAGTAGAGTTACTTCACTAATAACAGCACTCTCCCACACATTACTTTTTCAACTCTGCTTCCCACTTTCCCCTGGTTCTCCACTCACTTAACCCATTTATCCTTTCCTAGAAGCCCACACCTAAGGTGATGTGAAATACCATCCAAATGCCACTGGACAGCTTTCTGCTGGTGGCTCCAGCTAGCAAAGGAAGGTCTCCTGGGGACAGGGGACCCTCTGTAGGCAATTGCTGACCCAGGTCTCTCAGTAGGTTTCACAGCTGGGGATGGACACTGCTTCGGTGCATACATGGGTTTGGAGGTTTCTCTGCTTCTCTGGGCTCCTAATCGGATCCCCAGGTGTTGGGGCAGAAGCCCTAGCCCCGAGAAGTGACACACCCCTTCCATTCCCTGGGTACTTCAGGGCCAGTCTAGGCAGAGCTTCTTTGCTGCCTAACTGTGTTGTTAATTAACAAATCTCAGCTTCAGACAGGGGTGGGGTGGGGACATCCCCCAATTAGTGAAAATCCTCAAGCATCCACTTGCTTTTGTAATAATGATTATTTTGAGAATGGACCAAGCCTGCTCTAAGGAAATAAATTCCCCTTCACCTCTGAGTTTGAAGCATGTACTTCCTAGATTTTTGGCTTCGCTAAGCAAGCATGGGGAACCTGATTACCGAAGAGGATAATACCACACTTGTCTCATCTGGGTTCAAAGACAAAAGGGATTGTGAGCACAGAAGGGCAGGGACTATCTCCTGAGGATGTGACTCATTTGAAGGTGTTGTCTTCTTTTCAAATCAGGGTGAGAAAAACGGGGAGTCGAAGGCCAACAGGGGGCTTAAAAGTGTAAACATTGTATTTAACAAGTGAAGGTTTTTTAAAAAGCCCCTTCTCACACTTGATTCTATATCATGCACTCAGCCTGCACAGCTCTAAATCCCATGGGGGGCTCTCAGCCTCCTGGGCTGGTGCTGAGCCAGCCAGTAGCAGGGACACTTGAACGTCTGGAATGGTAGTCAGCTGGGCGGCAGCCTGGAGTGGGAATCTCCAGCAGAGGGTGGAGGCAACAAGGAATCAGGTGGCCCCCCAGAGCAAATGTAGACTTTGGCTGTCATTCCTCAAACGCTAGCCATCAGTTTTTAAGTCAGGGTCACTGGTCTGTTACTTGTCAAGTAAGCTATTGTCAACTGATCAACAAACTCCAAGACTTTCTCCATCCCCACTTCCGCAAGGGTGCTGGGTTTAGAAATACGTGCCACTGAGTCCAGCTTCTTCTTCATATGTCACTCACGGGGATGAAAGTCAAACCCAGGAGCTCATGTATTCTGTTTTGTTTTTGTTTTTCTGTTAGTGGAAAAATAATTTGACCAAAAGCAAGTTAGAAGAAAAGGCTTGTTTGACTTATACTTCCATTTCACAGTCTCTTGTTGAGGAATGTCAGGGCAGGAACCCAAATGGTAATGTGAAGCAGAAACCACACAGAAAAGCTGCTTGTTGGTGGCTCACTAGATAGCTCATGCTTAGGTCTATTCTCAGGACCACCTCTCCTGGGAACAGTGATGTCCACCCTGAGCTGAGTAACACACACTCACTCCCTACTTTTTTTTTCCCCGTTTGCAGGGATTGTGGCTGTGCTACATTGACATGAGCTAACTAGGGCATCAGGCTTTCAAAGCAAGCATTTAGTTGAGCTATATTTGCAACCCTGCCTTGGGCAATTATTTTGAAGAACAGATAGTGCATGATATGTTAGAAAGGATTCTGCCTCCTATGCCTTCCTAGAACTCCCTACCTTCCATCCTTGAAGGGCAATCTCTGTTGTTTCCCCTGTTTCTCATATTGTCCTCTCTTTTCCCAGATTTGCACATACATAATGTCTAGCTTCACTTTTCCTCATCCTTTATTGCAAGGGCCCTTGATTCACCCAAGAATGACACTCTGGATTCAAATAGTATGTAAACGCAAACGCAGAAGGTTTTTTTTTTTGTTTGTTTGTTTTCTTTCTTTCTCTTTCTTTCTTCCTTCCTTCCTCTTTCTTTCTTTCTTTCTTTCTTTCTTTCTTTCTTTCTTTCTTTCTTTCTTTCTTTCTTTCTTTCTTTCTTTCTTTCTTTCTTTCTTTCTTTCTTTCTTTCTTTCTTTTTGGTTTTTCAAGACAGGGTTTCTCTGTGTAGCCCTAGCTGTCCTGGAACAGGACTAGGCTAGTCTGTGTAGACTAGGTTGGCCTTGAATTCAGAAGCCTGCCTCTGCCTCCCAAGTGCTGGAACTAAAGGCATGTGCCACCACTGCCTGGTGCAAAGAGTGTTTTATTCTGCAGAAATCCAGTATGCTGGGGTCTCTCATTACCAAGATATACAACCAAGTGAGCTCATAGGCCTGATTTAAAGCACATTGGGGGATTTTGGGGTAGGTGACCTTTATCTTGCTCCTTCTCTCATGACATTCCACTGCTGAGGCATGGGGGCTGGAAACTGTTGCAGAGGAAGTAGTGGAGGAAGTCTGGAAACTGCTGCTGACCGATTGTCCTTGCCTCAGGCCAGATGGCGGGGCAGCTTCTGAGGCCTGGACTGGCTTGAACTTGCCCAATCCTGAACTGTCAATTTGAAGCCTGTCATGGAGTCAGTCTAGCCTTCTCATTATCACACTGGCCTGGCTCGTACTGGGAATTGTGAGCCTTTGGGAATCCATGTGAAAGGATCAAACAATGGTGTCTGTTGTGGTTAGGTGCAGTGTTATATCTCAAGAATATTTCTTATCTACTATCTCCATTCTTTTAAAATCAAAACCTTAACTGTTTTAACACATAAAATTGACTTTACCATCTTAACCTTGTATAAGCGTATGGTCTAGTGTGTTAAGTGCATTTACTAATTTTCAAAAGGGTTTTCATATTCTAAAAGTACAGTTGTGTACTCATTAAATAGCCACTTTATATTTCTCCTCCTCTGGCTCTTAGCAAACATTGCCCTACTTTCTTTTTATTTCCCTCCCTCCCTTACTCCCTCCTCCTTCCCTCTTTCCATCCTTTTCCCCTCCCTCCCTTTTCTTTTCTTTTCTTTTCTTTTCTTTTCTTTTTTCCTTCCCTTCCCTTCTCTTCCCTTCCCTTCCTTTCCCCTTTCTTTTCTTTTCTTTCTCTAAAAGGCTATCTTGAATCAGGGTTGATTTATCTTCTTTCAGTTTAGGTTGGTCTTGAACTCTTGATCTTAGTTTTATGTCTCTACTTGACACAGGCTAAAGTCACCCAAGAAGGGAATCTCAGTTTAGGGAGAGCCAAGAAGGACATGACTGTGAGGGATTGTCTTGATTGTAGGAAGACCCAGCCCAATGTGCGTGGCATCATTTCTTGGGCTGTATAATAGAACTAGGCAACCATAATCTTGTGAGGGAACCAGCAAGCAGCATTCCCCAAGCTTTCTGCTTCAAGTTCTTGCTTGAGCTCTTGCCCTGACTTTCCTCAGTGATGGACTGTGACCTGGAAGATTAAGCCAACATCCTCCCTTCTCTCATCCGACAAGTTGTTTTTGGTCAGAGTATTTTATTGCAAGAGAAAGAAAATTAAGACATTCTTCCCATCTTTGTATGTACAGTCACACCTGGATTTCTATTTCTATGAATTTGATAACTCTAGATACACATGTAAGCAGAGTTATTTGTCTTTTGTGTACTTGGCTTATTGTATTTAGTCCAAGGTCTTTCAGGTTAATCTTTGTTAGATTATATGTCAGAATTTCTTTCCTGTTAAAATGAAATCATGTTCACTGTAGGTATTTATTTACCTTGATATTATGGTTGCTTCTACCTCTGGATTATTACAAATAATGCTGCTATTAAGAAGAGCACACACCCACACCTCCCCCCTCACATGTTAATCACATAGTTGAGAATAAAGACCACTGACCCAAATCATCATGAGCAAATTAATTAAAGTTTTATTTTATTTTATTCATTATTCAAGGACATGCGCTGTCTCTCCATAAAGGTAGGGCTTGTGAGGTCAACATTGCATACGGGGAAGATAAGGGTTTTTATAGTTCAGGAGTAAACATTTCCAAATGGGAGATTAGATATCAAATAGGTGTTATAGAAGCAGAACATATGTGTACAAGTTTGTCATAACAGCCTTCTGAAACAAGATCTGGTCATAACAAGGTAGTTATGATAACATGGTCATAATAAACTTTTTTTTAAAGATTTTTATTTTATTATTATATGTAAGTACACTGTAGCTGTCTTTGGACACACCAGAAGAGGGTGTCAGATCTCATTACAGATGGTTGTGAGCCACCATGTGGTTGCTGGGATTTGAACTCAGGACCTTCAGAAGAGCAGTCAGTGCTCTTACCCGCTGAGCCATCTCACGAGCCCCATAATAAACTTTTGAAACAGAGACATGGTGGCCATTTCCTGGAGCAGGCAGTATTGGATAAGGCATTTATAGTATAAGGTTACAGGTGGGACATAGCCCAATCCTTGAGAAACAGAGTTTTAATCATGAATAGGAACGAACCTAGTTTGTCTTTACTATAAGATGGCTTTCAAGCCTAAGATGGAAGCAGGCTGGTTCATCAACACAGATAATTTTTAAACTAAAGATGTCCCAAAATTCAATGATGTAATTAAATGGTTTGCAACTTTGGATGGATTAGAATTACATGAAAATCTTTTGAGAGAATATTGTTCCCTGAACCAGAGCCCCAATAGCTATTTTGTCTGCAAAGCTCTCTGTAATGTAAGAGTCATAGATGATTATACCAGTTCTCTCCTCATTATTATAGCAAAATACATGAGAAAAGTGACTAAAGAAAGAAAGTTTTCTTCTGGCTTAGTTCCAGATACATTCCACCATGGCTTCTGCTGTTTAAGACAGCTGGTTGCATTGTGTCCACAGAAAGAAAGCAGGGAGAGATGAAAACTGGGGCTAATCATGCCTTTCCTTTTGTATTCAGTCTGGGACCCCAGCTCGGTAGGTGGTGTTACCCTATACCCACTTCACCTAACTTAAACTAGAGAATTACTCATGAACTTAAAGAAGCTGTTCTCCTGGGTCAGCAGTTCTCAACTTATGGGTTGGGGGCGGGGACATCCAACTATCTTTCACTGGGGTCACCTAAGACCTTTAGAAAACACAGATATTTACATTATGATTCATAACAGTAGCAAAATCACTGTTATGAAATAGCAATGAAAATAATTTAATGGTTGAGGAACCACTTCACCACAACACGAGGAACTGAAGTAAAGGGTCACAGAGTTAGGAAGATTGAGAACCACTGTCCCAGGTAATTCTAGAATCTGTCAAGTTGACAGAGAATATAAACCACCACAGTGATTTTTAAAGAAAAAGAATTCTCTGGAAATTGTGATTCAGTAGAACTCAGAACCCGCACCATTTAAAGGAGCCTCTGGTTATTCTCATGACGGAGCATTTAGAAGTACCATGTAGCTCATTAAAGGCCACACTAACCTCCACAACATCACTGTTCCTGGATGATAAAGGGGTTAACATGGTTCCTTAATTACCTTATTACATATCTCAGCCTTATGTTTCCACTTGGAATAAATTCATAAAACTGTAAAATTTACTAATTAAAAGGGCCCCAGAGGCCAGATGACGTCTGCCAAAACCACAAGTGTTGATTTCTACCTTGGTATTGGAAGCAGCTCAAGGGTTCCAATACTCCTTCAGCCAAACTTTAAAATTGTGTTTCCTCATGGTGCCATTGCAGGACAGTGCCTTACTCCTAAGAAAGGCTGAAGGTGTTCCTGTTTTCTGGGGACAGGCTCAATGGGGTATACTTTCTGCCATTCTGAGAGTATCCTCTCAGTCGAAAACTGTCCTAGCATTCATGAAGGATGGAGAATCCAGAGAGTCAATTGGCCACATTCAATGCCAAGCCCAGGGGTTCAGAATGAAAGGAACCATGTATAGCACTGGGGCTGAGAAAACTGACTTGACTCCCATCAGATATAAGAACCTTGACCCTTACGTGACTTAAACTACAGCAGAAAGATGGATATAATTGCTATATGAGGAAGTATGTTACTGGACATAGTGAAATGCAACTTCTACAAGAGTTTATTTTGGCTTATAGTAGTACTAGGGGAAAAAGAGTCCATTTTGGTGGGAAGGCATGGCAGCGAGAGAGAGAGAGAGAGAGAGAGAGAGAGAGAGAGAGAGAGAGAGAGAGAGAGAGAGAGAGAGAGAGAGAGAGAGTAGGGTAGGGCTATATTCTGTTTAAATACCAAGTCTATGGAGGACGTTTCTTATTCAAATCACCGCCATCATTATAGCCATCACTATCATCACTATCACCATCATCATTACCATCACCACCATCATCCCTGTGATCACCATCATCCCTGTGATCACCATCATCCCTGGTTATCATCACCATCATCACTGTGATCACCATCATCCCTGGTTATCATCACCATCATCACTGTGATCACCATCATCCCTGGTTATCATCACCATCATCCCTGTGATCACCATCATCCCTGTGATCACCATCATCCCTGTGATCACCATCATCCCTGGTTATCATCACCATCATCACTGTGATCACCATCATCTCTGGTTATCATCACCATCATCACTGTGATCACCATCATCCCTGGTTATCATCACCATCATCCCTGTGATCACCATCATCCCTGTGATCACCATCATCCCTGTGATCACCATCATCCCTGGTTATCATCACCATCATCACTGTGATCACCATCATCCCTGGTTATCATCACCATCATCACTGTGATCACCATCATCCCTGGTTATCATCACCATCATCCCTGTGATCACCATCATCCCTGTGATCACCATCATCCCTGTGATCACCATCATCCCTGGTTATCATCACCATCATCACTGTGATCACCATCATCCCTGGTTATCATCACCATCATCACTGTGATCACCATCATCCCTGGTTATCATCACCATCATCCCTGTGATCACCATCATCCCTGTGATCACCATCATCCCTGTGATCACCATCATCCCTGGTTATCATCATCATCATCACTGTGATCACCATCATCCCTGGTTATCATCATCATCATCATCACCATCCTCCTCCTCCCCATCAAAACGCAGCAAACCATGGCTTGTATCTTATTTTGTGGCAGGCAATGTTCTTAACACATTTATTTGCAAAGCAACCCATGAGGTAATATCACCACTACAGATTTTTTTTTAGAGGAAGAAACTGAGTTTCAAATAAGACAAAACAGCCCACAGTTATTGGGCCAGGAGATGGCAGAATTAGGATTTGAACTAGGGAGCCTGGCTCTGAACTTGATGTCATGGAGTTGTACGCTCTACTCTCTTGCACATGGTAAGCAGAAAATTAGTAATTTAAGAGACTCTCAGTCTCAGAGCAATAGCAACATTTTCCTACAATAGCACCATCTTTGTAGGCATGCTAGTAAGATAAAAATAAATATGATAATAGAGCCGACTGTTCTTTGGATGTCTCTCCATTTTGCCCTCTCAAGGTCCTTAAATGACTCAGGCTAATTAATACTAATTCATTGCGTGTGATTCTTAGTCATTTTGCATGTGACCTCTAGAGAGCAACCTCTGGTTGCTCAGAGTTGCACTTTTTTTATTAATCATTTTATTCATTTCAAATGATATCCCCCTTCCAAGTTACCCTTTCATAATCCCCCATTCTATCCTCCCCTCTCCGCCAACTCCTTTGCTTCTATGAAGATGCTCCTCTACCTACTGTCCCACTTCAGCCTCACCGCTCTAGCATCCCCCTACTCTGGGGCATCAAACAGGACCAAGGGCCTCCCCTCCCAGTGAAGTCAGATAGGGCCATCCTCTGCTACATATATGTATCTGGAGCCATGGTCCCCTCCATGTATACTCTTTGTTTGGTGATTCAGTCTCTGGAAACTCTGGGTGGTCTGGTTGGTTGATATTGTTCTTCCTATGGGGTTGCAATCCCTTCAGCTCCTTCAGTCCTTCCCCTAGCTCCTCCATTGGGGTTAACAGGCTCAGTCTTATGGTTGGCTGTGAGTATCTGCGTCTGTATTAGTCAGGTGCTGGTAGAACCTCTCAGGGAACAGCCATACCAGGCTCCTGTCAGCAAGCACTTCTTAGTATCAGCAATAATGTCAGGGTTTTGTGCCTGCCAATGGGATGGATACCTAGGTTGGATGGTCTCAGATGGCCTGTTCCATTTTTTTGTCCCTGTCTTTCCTTTGGGCAGAAACATTTCTGGGTTAAAAATTTTGAAATGGGTGGGTAGCCCCATTCCTCAACTGGGGACCATGCCTCTCTACTGGAGGTGGTCTCTACAGATTCTATCTCCCTTTGTTGCGTATTTGGACTAAAGTCATCCCCATTGGGTCCTGGGACCCTCTTGCTTCCCTGGTGTCTGGGACTTTCTAGTGGCTACCTCCAGCTTCCCATCCTCCACTGCTACATATTTCTGTTCAATTTCCTGACCCTCTGAACTTCTCTCATGTCCCTTCCAATGCCTGATCATGCCCTCCTCTTTCCCTCCCCTTCCTCTCTCCTCCCATGTCCCTTTCTCCCTCTACTTTCTGAGATTATTTTGTTCCCCCTTTTATGTAGGATTTCAAGATTGAAGAAGTCTTAGAGATTTAGGGCAGAGGTTCTAAACTATCAGCCTGATCTCTACAGCATGTATAAGGTTGATTGTTGGAGTTGAGGACTAATGTGTTAGTATAAAACAAGGGAAGGGCCACAGTGACTTTCCTGGGAGGTTCTATCATAGTGACACTTTGCTTCCAGCTGTTTTTCTGATCCTTCTTAGCTGAAGGAGGTCACACTCTCCTGCTGACTTTACTCTCTTTGCCTTTGTTCCTGTCCCTATCCCTGTCTCTGTCTCTGTATTCTTCTGCCTCTTGCTCACCTGGGCCTCTGTCTCTAATATTCTTTCATAGTCTCCTGTTTGGGTTTCCAAATTTTCTCCAGTTTAACCAGTGCTGGAGCAGATGAGGATACTTTCCTGGTGTCCTTTTGCTGCAATACCAGAAAGTCACTGAGGCAAGGGAGAAGCATTGGGCATGTGGACAAAGGGAAGGGGGCTTCTATGTTTCTTCTGGCACACCCATGCATGCTGTGTAGGTTGAGCTGCCTCTACAGGGGCATATGTTGGAATTCCAAACTCTAGAAGCTAGCTCTGCTTTGAATCTTTGATTTTGGGAGCAATCCATTAGGAATAGAGTAGGGTATACTCTTATTTCAATATGACCTTAAGAGAAGTAGTGTTCTTATAGGGAAAGGAGGGACACAGAGACAGTCCCATGGGGAGAAAAGAGTCCCATGAGGATGGAGGCAGGGTTCTCCAGAGGAATAGAACTGATAGAGTAAATATATATTATGAAAGAGACTTATTGGATCGTACTGGGTAGTCCAAAAATGGCCATCTACACACTGAGAAGGTTGAGACCATGGCAACTTTTCAGTCCATGAGACTGGATTACTCAACAGTTCCAATCTGGTATTGAAGGCTTGGGGGCTTTTGGGAGCATCTGCATTTGAAGACCAAAGAGCTGAGCTGTGGTGTCAGTGAAGGGGCAGCAGCCACAGCGTGACAGTCACAGTGTAGGTACACTCACATGCAGGGAGCAAGGTCAGGAAACGCTGCTGGTCCTTGGACCTCTGTATGTCTGGGCTCCAGTTGGAAAGTGTCCTCCATTTTGGGAAGGGCCTTCTCCCCAGCTAATCCTTTTTGGAAATGCTATCACAGAGGCACATCTCTTAGTTGATTCTGGAGACAATCAAGTTGACAATCACAATTAACCATGACAAGGGTGATATATCAACTGGCCATTGGTTATTCATACATTGTCTCGGCAAACTTCCGGGTCAAGGATTTTCTCCAGAAAGCAGGAGCTGGGAGAGGCAGCGATTCCCTGTAGTCTTCTGAGGGAGCAGAGATCTGCAGTTGCTGTAGTCTTACTCTCTGGGCTGTGAAGTTTATGAGACAATGGTGTCTGTAGCCCTTCATTTGGAAGCTGCAGAAACATAGGTGCTGCCTCACAAGACACACACTTGTTGAGGATGCCATGGGTTGAAGAGGACAGAAGTGATGATAGACACTAGGCAGCCTTGTTCCTCTTCACTAGGCCCCATCACAGAGGAACAACAGTTACACCAAACCATACAAGACATCAGTCAAATAAGCACCCCAGTGTAAACAAGATGCCCCATCTATAGATTATCACCTGGCACATTTAGGATAAATCGGTCTTTCCTCCATTCTCGCTATGCACCAAGCTACTGGCCAGCGATACTGCAACTCTCCTGAAAGAAATGAAGCTGTTATGAAGAGAAACTTGCACCCTTCCTTTGACTATCAGACTGTTGAGACAATGGACTCCAAAGAACTAGAATTTCCCTAGAGAAGAAAGGAGAAGGAAAAGAAGGAAGCCCAGTGTCAGTCAGAGGAAAAAATTCTCCCAGGAAGAGATTTCACATGTTTCTGACCACTTGTTACTTCTGATGACTCTGTGCCTTGTACAGAGACTGGGGCCAAGACGATGGGTCAGTGATGGGCAGGACCACACTTTGACCAGGAATACTTAGTCATGCACAATTCTTGTCCTATGTTTAAACCTAAACCCCAAGTCAGGATCCCCAAAATGGATTTGAGGGAGCGTCATGGGACCTCTTTGTTTCTCTTCCCAAGTGGCCACATTGAATAAATCTCCTTTCTGTTTTTCACTATTACTTACCTTCTTAATAGACTTAATGAAGATGGATGGGTGGCCTAGCATAGGTTGGTGGGGCTGCTAGAGTCCAGGATCTGACTCTAACAAGCCCAGTAACAGCATCAAGTCACTACCACAGGATAAATGACATGACTTTTATTTCATCTCTAATTTCCACTTTTAAGCATTTCATTTTAAACAGTATATATAGTGTTTCTTCATTAAAGCACACCTTTATATCGTATACATGACTGAATAATTACGTATTTATATACTGGTAATATATACTCATTTGAATAAATGACAGGGTGAATAATTAGATTTGTAGACCCAATCTAGTCAATACTCACCCCTTTTATGCACAAGGAAACAAGTTGGAGTCTTATGTGTTATATTCGTTACAAAAGTTGCAATTTAAACTTCATTTTTGGACTTTAGGGTCAGACACCTACCCTGGGGAATTGTTTCCTGATAATGTTAATATTGGGATCCATAGGTTCAGGAGCCTTGTAAGTTTTTTGAGTCTTAATAAACCTCTTCTCTTCCCCCACTAAGGAATGCATCAACCCAGAGGAAACAGGTGCAGAACAAAGTGGTGCTGTACAAAGAACACATTATAGGACCTGGAGATGCAGCTCAGTTGGTGGAGTGGATGCCTGGCATGCGTGGAGCCCTGGATTTATTTTTACAAACCAGGTGGAGTAGTGCATGTCTATAATCCCAACACTGGGTGTAGAGGCAGGCAGATCAGAAATTCAAGATCACCCTCCACTACATAGCAAGTTGAGGGCTACTTTAGGACACATGAGTCCCTACAAAACCAAACCCAACCCAACAGCAACCCAACACCAAACCAACCCCCAAACAAATGGCAGGGGAGGATAAATTATGTGCTATTGCAAATGTAGTGAGATGCAAACTCTGCCCTGTTACACTCTTGGAACCTTGGGTGACCTTGAACAAGTCTTCCTACTTAAATTGTCAGTGGGATAAGCAGGGTATTCCAGAGGCTCAGGAAAATACGACTTAAATTTTGGGCAACATATGCTCTGTGTGATCTGAGTGGAGTACATTTACCTCCGTGTTGCACATTTCCTGTAAATATGAGTCACGAACAACCTTATTTACATGAGAAGTTATTGCACGAGTTGTCCAGGGGAGTCAATTTATTAAAAAAAAACCTAGAATATCTTTCCGTTGACAATTTTTACATATAAATAATGTATCTTCATTCCTTGATAGTATCCACCCTCAACTTCCCCATCTTGCTTCTCTTAGGCACACCATCCATCATATCCCAACCCTTCTTTATGTCATTTTCTCTCTCTCTCTCTCTCTCTCTCTCTCTCTCCCCACCCCCCATTAAATCCAATTTGTGATGCTTGGGGTTTCAAGTGATCTTGTTCACTTCGATCATCTTGAGGCCTTGTGCTCATGAGTGCAAAGTCGATGTCATGTTCAGAAGACAGTATTTTATAGCACTCCTCCCCATCTGCCGCCTCTTCCAGTTTTCCTACCCTCTCTCTTGTAATGTTCCCTGAAACTTTTTTTATTATTATTTATTTTATTTTATTTTTTTTAATTTACATTCCAAATCATTTCCCCTTTCCCATTTCCTCCCTCCCCGAAAGTCCCATAAGCCCCCTTCCCTCCCTCTTTTCTCCATTCAACCCCCTCTCGTTTCTCTGTCCTGGCATTCCCCTACATCCAGTCTTTCCAGGACCAGGGGTCTCTCCTTCCATCTTCTTAGAAATCTATTGATATGCGGATTATGTCTAGGGTATTCCGAGATTCTGGGTCAATATCCCCTTATCAGTGACTGCATACCATGTGTGTTCTTTTGTGATTGGGTTACCTCACTAAGGATGATATTTTCAAGATCTGACCATTTGCCTAGGAATTTCGTGAATTCATTGTTTTTAATTGCAGAGTAGTATTCCATTGTGTAGATATACCACATCTTCTGAATCCATTCCTCCGTTGAGGGACATCTGGGTTCTTTCCAGCTTCTGGCTATTATAAATAAGGCTGCTATGAACATAGTGGAGCATGTGTCCTTATTGTATGCAGGTAAAGCCTCTGGGTATATGCCCAGGAGTGGTATAGCCGGATCCTCCAGGAGTGTCATGCCCAGTTTTCTGAGGAACTGAAACTTTTGTATTTGAGTTTGTTACAGATGTCCCATGTAGGGCTGAACATTCAATAGTTACCTATTCTCAGCACACTAACCGGTCATGAGTCTTTTGGGACTGTGAAAAGAGCCTAGTTTCTGGTTGAGCTAGGTTTAAAACCCCAGTGACCCAGCAGGGGATAATCTTGCAAAAGAATGGTAGGTGTTTTGCCATGCTCTGAGACACCAGGCTCCTGACACGAGGCCTCAGCTCTCTGTAATTCTGTGGCCATCAGTCACGTAAGGACAATGCCCCAGGTCCTTCCACAGATAGAGGACGTGGCGTGGCCATAGATCAAGTAGCTTCAAGACAGATCTCTATTTTAACGAGGTACCTAAAGGCCTGAAGGGCTTAGCCAATTAAGTCCTCCTTCCCAGACACTCCTCTCTGCAAAGGTATTTAACCTCAGGCCTGCTCTGACAAAGTGGGGTATGGTTTTTACTCTTCAGCTTCTCTCTATGATAATAAATGTCTTAAAACCATGAACTTTCTTTTCTCATCGGGATTGGCCATGGGGAGCAATGGAGCAGGTCTTCGTCTAAAGAAGCCACGTCTAATCTCCCACAGAAGACCTCTCAGCGCTCCCAGTCACAGTCTCCACCAAGCCAAGTGGCCGGCTGAATAAGCCAAGGATTCTCTCGTTCTTGTGGGACCCAGCCGGAGCTCTCCTCCCTCCTTTCCACTTGGGCCCTGGGCTATATCCAGCTGGAGGGCCCCCACTCCATTCTCAGCTCTTGGCCGCATCCAGCAGCGTCTGGGATGTCCAAGAGTCTGAGAGCTTCCTGACCCCAGAGCCAGCCTGGCTGTCCTGGGGACCTCAGTTTGTGCTTCCCTACCTCCAGAGCAGGGTCTCACGGCTTCTCAGAGCCTGACATCCACCTAGCACTGGCATAGAGTAAGAGCAGTCAAAACTCCTGAGTAACCCACAGAGTCCCTCATGGTACAGAGCACTGCAGAGTCAAGCTCTTCTGGCCAAGGTTGAAGGCAGCAATAATCTATTGGTATAAACTTAAAACATTTAATAGAAAATTTGACAATATGTTTATTTAGCAAGATAAGACAATAGTGTAGGATTCCTCTTTCTGAGCCACTAGCTTTTGGCCAAGTTTACAGAACCAGACATGACTTCCCTCCTGAGGAAGAGGACTTAGATCCAATAAAAAAAGCAGTTGATTGAGTCTATAATCTTCATGATCCTATTGCACCAATGGGCACATCTGCCTGGCAGGTCATTACATAACAGGGCCCCAGAACTTAGCAGAACTGACTCCATGATGGAAGTGCCAGTCAGGCTGTAAAACTCAGCATGCAGACAGTACCGCTAGCCAAAGATGGAAACAAAGACCTAATCCATCAAAGTCCGTAGTTCTGGGAGTCTCTAATGTCTGACCTTGTGTTTTGGCTTCTGCAGCTCTGCTTCTGGCAAATGTTCTTGTTTAGTGAAGTATGTCAGCCCAGAGCATGGTTTTTGGCTTTTTTTCTTTAAATTTTTTTGAGAACGGGTTTCTCTGTGTAGCCTTGGCTGTCCTAGAACTCACTCTGTAGACCAGGCTGGCCTAGAAATTAAAGAGATCTGCCTGCCTCTGCCTCCCAAGTGCTGGGATCAAAGGCGTGTACTACCACTGCCAGGTGGTTGTTGTGCTTAAAAGCTAACCCTGAGAAAGGCTTGGGGCTACACTAGGATTTCAAACACCCAGAGTGGTTGCCAGTCAGCCAGCTAATAAATAAAGACTTTCTATTGGCTTAAACCCACGTCCCAGCAGTCTTCTCTGATGGATACCCCACAACAAGTATGTAGCATTCAGCGTCCAGTGCTGGATAATACCATTGGTGGTTCTTTGGGGGTTAGTCTGTTTCTATTCATTCCAGATACAGAAGACAACTGTACTCCAAAGAACAGTTCCATCCATGTTCAGCTTGGTCAACCAGTGAATTTATTGATTAAAAGTGAATAATCACCTTTGGCCATTCTAGTCAAGCTGTTCTCGTAGGAAAAGCAGGAAGTCATTTGCCAGAGTGGATGGAAATAAAGTCTTATTATTTCTCAGAAGAGAATGGAACTTTAAGAGGCTGGATTGCCTCACCCAATACCAGATCATGTTCCTCTCTCCTCCCACTCCCTCCCCCTGTCCACTTTTCCTCCCAGGTCCCTCCCTTCCTCCCTCTCTCCCTCCCCATTTGTGATTGCTTTGTTCTCCCTCCCAAGTGTCCTCACTTGGGCACTTCATCTTGTTGACCATTTTGAGTTCTGTGGACTGTATCTCAGGTACTCTGTACTTTTTAACATCCACTTATTAGTGAGAACATATCATACATGTCATTTTGGGTCTGAGTTATCTCACTCAGGATGATATTTCTTAGTTCCGTCCATTTGCCTGCAGAACTCAGGATGTCCTCATTCTTAATAGCTGAGTAGTATTCCATTTCTAAATGAACCACATTTTCTGTATCTGTTCTTCTGTCGTGGGACATCTGGATTGTTTCCAGCTTCTGACTATCACAAATAAGGCAGCTATGAACATAGTAGAACACGTACCCCTGTGGCATGATAGGGCACCTTTTGGGTATAATCCCAAGAGTGGAATAGCTGGGTCTTCAGGTAGAGCTATTTCTGGTTTTCTGAGGAACCTCCAGATTGATTTCCAGAGTGATTGTACCAGTTTGCAATCCCACCAACAGTGGAGGAGTGTTCCTCTTTCTCCACATTCTCTCCAGTATGTGTTGTTACCTGTGGTTTTGATCTTAGCTACTCTGATTGGTGTAAGGTGGAATCTCAGGGTCATTTTGAACATTTCTTTAGGTGTTTCTCAGCTATTCGAGATTCCTCAGTTGTGAAATCTCGGTTTACTTCTAAACCCCACTTGTTGATTGGGTTGTTTGTTTTTTTGGTGAAGAGGGCCAGCAGGAAGAGTGGAAACAGGCAACCTCTGGAGGTAAGAGGTTGGGGGACCCTCCAGAATACACCAGAGACCTGGGAGGTGAGAGACTCTCAGGACTCAAAGGGAGGGACCCTAGATGAAATGACCAACAGTAGGGAGAGGGAACTTATAGAGCCCACCTCCAGGAGGAAGACAGGGCATCAAATGAGGGAGAGGGGGCCATCCCACAGTCACAACTCTGACCCATAGGTGTTCCTATCTGAAAGAATTACAGGGATGGAAATAGAGAGAAGCCTGAAGAAAAGAAGGTCCAGCACAGACCCAAAGTGGGATCCAGCTCAAGGGGAGATCCCAAGTCCTGACACTATTACTGAGGCTATGGAGCGCTCACAAAAAGGGACCGAGCATGACTGCCCTCCAGAAGACCCAACAAGTAGCTGAATGAGTCACATGCAGATATTTGCACCCAACCAATAGACAGAAACAGCTGACCCCTGCTGTTGAATTAGGGAAGGCTGAAAGAAGTTGAGGAGGAGGGAGACCCTGTAGGAAGACCAGCAGTCTCATCTAATCAGGACCCCTGAGATCTCTCAAACACTGGACCACCAAACAGGCTGCATACAGCTGGTGCTGATATGAGGCTCCCAACACACATACAGCAGAGGACTGCTGGGTCTGTGTTCATTCAGAGATGGTGCATCTAACCTTGAAGACACTGGAGTCTCAGGGAGTTTAGAGGTGAGGTGGGGTGAGGGGTGGGGACATCCACGTGAAGACAGGTGGGTGAGGAGGAGGAATGGGATGTGGAACAGGGTGGATGGGGGATGGGGAGAATAAAATATGGAGTGTAAAAAAATTAATTAATAAGAAAAAAGAAAAAAGAAATATGAGACCAAAATAAAAACAAAAAAACAAAAAACAAAACAAAACAAAAAAGATGGATTGCTGGGGTTGGAACACACACACACACACACACACACACACACACACACACACACACACACTGGGTGAAAGGCTGCTGCTTTCTGGATGCTGAGTTTCTTGGGTACTGAGATGCAGATGGGTCAGAACCCACTGCACTCACAGCCCCGACGGCCCTCTGTTTTGTTACTGCTCAGAGCTGGTTTCTGTTGCAGCTGTGGTTGGCTGACACCCATAGACTGCTCAGCTCACCTGGGAGTGGATGGTCTCATATCTGATCCTGCTTTCTGTGTATTTGGGGGTGGCAGATGATTTTTAATGTTGAAAAGTCAAACATCATGAACTGTTTCACCCACTGTCAGCTCAGGCTGTCCCAATCTCATGCTTGATAATGGGGAGATGGAACAAATGTGTGCTTTCCATGACTCCCCATTCCCTTCTCAGCCCCCGGGTTTGACGTTTGATTTCTTTCTGGTTGTATGTAAGCACCCCATGACATGTGCCCATTATTGTGTATGTGTATGTGTGTGTGTGTGCAAGAAGGGGGATGTCTATGTCTGTGTCTCTGTTTCTTTGTGCTTGCTGACTGTGTGTTTGTATGTACATGTCAGCCCAAAGGTCATTCTTAGGTGTTGTTCCTGGGGTCTGTCCACCCTGTGTTTTAAGACAGAATCTCTGCCTGAAACTTGCCAGACAGGCTAGGCCGTCCGACCAGTGAGCCCAGTGATGCATTTGTCTCTGCTTTCCTAGTGCTGGGATTAGGAGAGGGTACCCTCCTGCCCAGCTTTCAAAACATGGGTTCTGAGGGTCAGACCCAGGCCCTCTTGCTTGAACTGCATACAAAGATGAACTCGACCTTCTGAAGTCTCCTACCTTCAAGTGCTGGGGTTGTAGGCCTGTGCCACCACACCCAATTCATGTGGTGCTGGAGCTTCAACCCAGGGCTTAATGCATGCTGGGTAAGCTCTCCATCAAGGGACTGCCTGCATCTCTAGCCTTGCATACTGGTTTCACTCTTAGAATTCAGCATCTCAGAGAAGCAAGATTCGGCCGGCTAAGGCCACACGACTGCTTTCTAGTAAGACGACCAGAAGCAAGAGCACAGGGCACTTCTTTGGCTGCCTGCAGCTTCTACCACATGGAAACAGACCCTCAATTTTATAAGGTAGCTCTTGCAAGGGATGCAGTGCTGGGGGTTGCTTTCCACCCAGGTAGGGAGAAGCATTAGGATGTGAGGGCTGCGTGTTCTGTGAGGAGGAGACTCAAGATCAAAGGCAAAGTTATTACAGGGTTGAGCTGAAAGTCCCAGAGCTGCAGCTTGTGATGGTGGAATGCCTTTGAGGAGGGCCAAGTCCTTCATGTAAAAGCTCCTTTAATCCCCCTGCCTTATATGGATGTACGAGTTATTTCCTGGTGGAAATAGGAGCCCATCTAGTTCCTGGGCTGTAGGTCTTTGCACCCCAGTCAGGCTCCAGGGTCCAATCTGCTGCAGCAATGTGGGGGTTCAATAGGTGGGTTCTCTGGATTCCCACGAAAATCAAGGTCTCCTCCTGGGGCTGGACATGTCCAGGTACTGTGTGAGACCAAAGCAATTATGTGGCTTATGGCTAAGGTGGCTGCACACAGTGGCTTTCAGCTGAGATATCTCTGTGCCTTAACCCCAGAGTAAGACTTTGCTAAGGATGTTGGTAAGATGTCCACAACTATAGAACTTTGTAAACTTGGCCCCCCAGCGTCTCCACCTGGTTTGTTTCCTCTTGCAAACACACATAAATATATGCCACTGGGGATGTCTATCAGGAGGACAGCAGAAGCTGAAGTGTCCCCTTGCTTAGGACCCTCCACAGGCTCATAGACCCAGTAGAACAAATAGACTGTCTAGTGAAAATAGCTAGGTTGATAAACTCAGTTTGATTGAGACTCCGCCTCAGTGAATAAGGTGGAAGAGCCATTGAATATGATTCTCAGCACCAACCTTGGGCCTCTACACGCACATGACCATGCACATACATGCATGCACACCCACACCCATGTGCACCCACACATATGAAAACATGCATACACCCATGCACACCGTACATAAAAAATGAAAAAATAAGATATTATTGCCATATTTGGTTACATATAGAATTTGAGGTCAGCCTTGGGTCCCTGAGACCCTGTTTTACACACACACACACACACACACACGCACAGAGACAGAGAGAAAGAGAGACAGAGAGAGAAAGAGAGACAGAGAGACAGAAGAGAAGAAAGAGAGACAGAGAAAGACATAGACAGAGAAAGACATAGACAGAGGAACAGAGAAAGACATAGAGGGACAGAGTGATTTACTTGTCTTGTATTTACTGTCTCTCTCCTCAAGGCTGTGAGCAGTTGGAGTAATTGGAAGTGCGCGTGATCTCATATGAACTCCTTAGGAGGTGAGAACTGACTGGACCTCAGTCACAGCCTCCTTTCCTTCCCAGGCCCTGGTTCCCCATCTGTGTGGTGAAGGTTGAGGCCATCCCAAGAGGTTCTGTTTTCAAAATCACTTAGGGCTGTTAACACTAAAGATACCCAAAAGAGGTCCAGTTTGACCCCGCAGGTTTGCCTCTGGATACATGGTTAAGAACGGAAGCAGAACCACAAAGAGGGGCTCTCACCATGTCGCAGCAGCAGGGTCACAGGAGCCAGAGGTCGGAGCAGATGCTGCTGCTGCTTCCAGATGATGACGGCTGCATAGAACATGGCTGCACACGTGGTCAAAAGGAAGAAAATCCCCTCACACGCTGGGGCGTGCTAAGTCACGGGGACTTCCTGTCATCCACGGCTGTTACTGTATGCGGGCCCTGGAAGAGCAGAGCTCAGAGACAGAGAGAGGAGAGCTTGTCAGAGCTTAGGGGAGGCGGATGGAGAGCTCTTTAAAAGAAATGGCCCAGTTTTCCAGAGAGAATCAGTTCTGGGGGATGTTTCCCAGTGTGAACACACTGGACAGTATCAAAAGGACACCCCGGCCGGGGTAGTTCTATGTTGGTCCTAATATTTGTTAGGGCTGTGAGAACTGTGTGTGATGCGCGTGTGGGCACGTGTGGCATGGTGTGTGTAGAGTTCAGAGGACAGCTTTGTGGACACTGTCTCCGCCTACCTCCACATGGGCTCAGGAATCAAGCTCAGGTCCTCAGACTTGCATGACGAGCATTTTTGCCCACTCAGCTATCTCCTCTGCTCTCATGCTGTTATTTTTTAACCACGATAAATTCATTAACGACATAAAGACAAGAGACACTGATTCCAGAGATCTTGGGTTGAAGGGAGTGAGTGGGTGTTGACATTTAACCCCAAGTCCCAGAGATTCTGACAGAATCTCTGACAGAATCAAGAGCCCTTTTCTGAATAATGTTTGTTTGTTCCATCTCCAGCACTAAATGAACTTGGCAAGGTGGAGAGCTCGCTCGCTTATAATTCCAGCACTCAGGAAGTGAAGGAAGGTGGATCATAAGTTCAGGGTCACCCTCTGTTGCATTCAAGACCAGCCTGAGCTACACGAGACCTTGTTTAAAAAGTAGCATACTAAATAAACAAAAATGTGTTTGGTTTAGACCTGGGGCATTGGAAATTTGCCTCATTCTTGTAAAGCTTTAACTGTTTGGAGAATACAAACAATTTTCTGGTATCCCTCTCCAGGGTCTTCTCCTTAGGGCATTTTTAATGCTGTCGAATGTTGATGCTTCTCAGATGTCTGTATATTTTTTCCTTTTGGTTTTTTTTTTCCTTGCTCTGTAGGCAGGTCTTCAGAGGCAGGTGCATTACTCCAAGTGACCACAAGGTGGCAGGCCAGGCACTTGGATTTTGCCAGCCACGTGTGGTACCTAGAATTGTTGAGGGGTGTGCCTGTAGATGAATAGTCAAGTGGTCCAAGGTAGAACTGGGTATGTTTAGTGCTTGAAAGCTCTTTGAACGACTGGATGAGAGTGTGTGACAATACAACATCAGGTGATAATTAATGGGTGTTTAAAAAATTTAGATTTGTCTGTCCACTTTAGGCTTTGATTGAGAGAAGGAACTCAGTGTATTAAAAACTAGTGAGTTTTAAAATATTTAAAAATTTCAACCTTTAAAAAAACTTCTTATTGATTCTTTGTGAGTATCACATCATGTACCCCAATCCCACTCATCTCCCTGTCCCTCCATGTCCACCCTCTGCCCTGGAAACCTCCTTGCCCAAAGAAAATAAACAAACAAACAAACAAACACCCAAAAAACAAAGAAGAAAAAGAAACGAACCCAAAACCCAAACCCCATCTTGCCATGAAAGCTGTGGAGTGTCACACAGTATAGCCTTTTGCCCAAATACCTTTTCTTGCCAATAGGTCACTGGTCTGATTCGAGGACTCTGGCTTCTGCTACACTGTCAATGCTGGATCCTTACCAGAACCTTTCTTGGATGCTTGTTGTTGCCCTGGATCATGGAGATCCTGCAACTTTGGTTTTGCAGGACCGGCTCCTTCATGTGTTCTAAGTGCAGTTTGTAGATGGAGTAGATGTTGGGTGTGCCAGCTCAAAGCCCTGGTGTGTGTGTGTGTCTGTGTGTCTGTGTGTGTGTGTGTGTGTGTGTCTGGAAGTCACAGGACATCTGTGGGTCCACCTGGGTTCTGAGCTCAGGTCATCAGGCTTGGCAGCCTGTACATTATCTGCTGAACTCTCTCACCTGTCCCAGAATAATTAATTTAAAATTTTTATACTAATACATACTGTATATTGAGCATATCCCCCACGCCATCTTCCCTCCCACTCCCTGTTTTTGTTCTTCTGAGACTGGCTTAATTTGCTGAGTAAGCTTCTCTCCAGGTGAACGCATTTCCTGATAATGACATAACTCTGTTCTCTTCGTGGCTGAAAAAGAACACCATTTTGCACACACACACACACACACACACACACACACACACACACACACACGTTTATGGGTGGATTTTTAAGCGTTCATACATGCACATGTTGTATGTTGAGCATATTTGCTCGCATTTCCCACCTCTCTTGTGTCCCTCTGTCTGTTAGTCGCCTTGTCACCATAGACAGTTTCTTTCTACTTTCCTGTCATATACATCTTTATGTGTGTATATGTACCCATAATCTTATGTATCTCTGTAAAATTTAAGACCTATAAATGAGAGAAAGCATGGGGTATCTTATCTGTCTTTCTGAGGCTGACTTAATTGCATTAATATGCACATCTCTGACCACACTTGCCTGCCTGCGGATGACATGACTTCATCATTCTCTGTGGTTGCAGGTATCTCACTGTGTGGCTAAGCTACACGGATATTCCTCAGACACTGCCATGTTGCTTGGGCCCATGACTTAGCTTGTGTGCAGGCCACTGCAGTAAGCACGGATGTACAAGTATCCCTGTGCTGTGTTGGCTTGGCGTCCTTTGGTGAGAATGCTCAGGAGTGTCGCAGTTGGGTCACGCTGAGGACATATTGTTTTCTGGGAAATATCCATATTGATTTTCACAGTGGCTGTCCTAATCTACAGTCCTGTTATGTCACAGTAAGAAGTTTAAACTACATTTTATTCTACACACAGGTGAACACAAGTACCCTGGTAATTGTGTAGTGGTCAAAGGACAAGTTCTAGGACTTGGTTCTCTCCTTCTATCATGTGGGTTCCAGGGTTCGAATCCAGGCCTTCAGGTTTGACAGCATGTACCTCTAGCCCCTGAATCACCTTGCTAGTCCATGTTCCACATTTTTAAAGTGGATTTAAAAAAACCCATAATTTAAACGTGCTGTATGCTTGTGATGCAGGCTACTACATGGGGGTTTCTGATGATTTAGAGCTCCTGAGGGCAATGAGGAGAAAATAGCACAACAGGAGGCTCTCGAGAAGCACAGGCTTGGGGCGAGGCAGACCTGGCTGGAATTCTAGCTCGGTCTCTCAGGAGCTGCAGTTCTTGGCACAAGCTCCTCATGCCATCTGAAGCTTGGTCCCTCTTCTGTAGGAAGAGGATATGAATTCCAGCATTATGGGAAAACAGAAGCAGGTATTCACTCACTCACTCATTCCTCATGAACTGAGGATTGTGACAATAACGAGACAGGCACTGTTCTGCACAGCCGTGTGGGAGACAGACCCGTTGGGAGGGGGCTGTTTGTAGCTCCAGAGGAAAGGTACCTTTTGTAAGCGGTGCTCTGGAGGCTGGGACACAAGGCCAAAGTGGGATCTAGAGGGCATTGACATCCAGGCAAGGACTCACTAGAGAGTCTAGACAGTCTAGCCTTGTGGTTGGCAGCCAGCAGAGTTTACTATCAGAGACAATGATCTATCTGCTGTTTCTGTGGCCCAGTGGGTAGCGTGCTTTCCCTGAATGCCCAAAACCTTGAGTTTGAGCCATCTTGGTGATTCAGAGTTAACCCAGCATGGTGACGCAGTACTCACAGCATTCAAGAGATGGAGGTAGGAAAATCAGAAGTTCATGGTCATCGATAGATATATAGTGAGTTGAGACCAGCTTGGGCTATAAGAGACCATGCCTTAAAATGAAATTGAAACAAACCCAAACAAAAAAATCTAACAACACAAAACCCAACAAACTATAGAAGGCCTTTTTCTGTTTTTGAATTCCAAGAGCCCAGTCCTTCTGGGGGAATGGCTGTGCTGAGCTGAGCTGAGCTGAGCTGATGTTGTGGGTTAAATGCAGGTCTGAAATGACAAAATGGACACTTTCTTTAGGGACACTGTGGACCACATCCTCACCACACTGGCTGCACGTCTGCTTCTACCCGCCTGCCTGTCTGCCTTCCAAGCTCTGCTCCTGCAGGCAGGAGGTGGGCAGCCTGCACTGCAGTGCCTAGAAGATTGGCTTACTGTGTGGCCGTGATAGCTGCTATTGTCCTTCCTTTCTTAAGGGCTGAGATGGTTACAAGACTGTTTAGAAGAATGAAGAAAAATTCAGGGTCCAGTTTACTGGGTAGACGTCATTTGGGGGTATCTTAAAACATTCTTAATAATTTCATGCACATTTGTATTGAACTTTGGTAATTTTCATCCTGTTACCCTCCCTCTCATCTCACCCCATCTTTTCTTATGGAGTCTCCCTTCCCAACAAGTTATTCTTTCTTTTCTCTATTCTCGTGTGTGTGTGTGTGTGTGTGTGTGTGTGTGTGTGTATGTATGTATGTATGTGGAGTCTATGTGTGTATTTGTGTGTATATGTGTGTGTATGTATGTATGTGGAGTCGATGTGTGTTTGTGTGTATGTGTGTGTTTGTGTGCGTTTGACCCACTGGGTTTAACTAGAGTTAACCCAGTTACATGAACTTGGGGTGGGAGTTATCTACGGGTGTGACACCTCTCTGCCACCAGCCATTAATTGCCAATAATCACCGCATTCCCCAGGCAGGGGTGTGGTCTTTGAGACCCCTGCATTAGAGGGTCTTCTGTGTAAGACCTTTTGGCATGGCTGGGACTCAGAGACAGCGAGGCTGGCTGAGTTAGCGTTTGCATGCAGGGCTTTGATTCTCAGCCATGCTTGGCTTCTTTCAAAGAGCCCCATGCAAATTCTCTTTAAAGTACCATTTTTCCCCAGACATAATAGAGAGCTGTTGTTGGGGGACGTGAGCCTGGGGTTCTGTGATAATAGCATTTTCATGAAGAAAAATCACTTCCCCATCGTTTGCGCAGTTGAGAACATGAAACCCACTATTGAGATGTTCTGGTTAAAATGAAACATTATCTGGCGAGTTGGGCCTACCTGTGGGACTCTGCGGGAAGGCAGATGAGCAGGGGTTTCCAGGTACTTTTGGAAATGATTTGGTAAAAACCATTTGTCCATCCAAAAATGATTAAATGCAATCATAGCTCTGTTGAGAAGCCCTGGCCTCACATAAGTGGGGGGTAAAAGTGGATAATTCACTGTCCTCAAAAGAGAAGGGCAGAGGAGAGTTGTGAAGTACTGGTGGCAAGGGAAGGCAGAGAGTAAGGAAGCAAGATTCATGAAATCCAGTCTAGAGTCGGTCAAGCAAGATTCTAGAGTTCCTTTTAGGGGTTTAATTAAGGGCATTGTCATCTGTGACAGTGATTGCACATGTTATTGAACATGGACCCTTCCTGAGTCGGGAGTCAAGAAGTGGGAAGACAGGTTCTGGTACAGGGGTCTGGGGTGGAGGACTTAGAGACAGACCACTGTGTTCTTATCCTTGAACAAAGTAGGGAGCAGGTACTGCCAATTGCTCTCCGTCTTTTCCTCTCTGCTCCACCAACAGTTTTTATTTTGAGAACTATTAAGTAACCTCAGATGAGGAGAATAGTGTAGCCCAGTGGCTTCCTGCCGGTGAGATTCACTTGGCTATCTTAGAAACTTGAAAAGCTGGCAACCCTTCCCTGACCATTTAAGTCACTAAATCAGCATCTCCGGGTAGAAACGTGGTTTCTGTACTTTTGAAGCTCACTGGCTGGTTCCAAGCTACAGACAAGTTTCCAAACCACTGATGAGATCTAAGCTCTCCACCCAGTTTCTCTGGTAGTCAACATTGCCTGGGCTGGTTAACTTCAAAACTTCTATGATCTGATCCTCAGTTTCCCTATTTTCTCTTCTTTTCTCTCATATGTCTTTCAGATTAGATCTGAGTTCATGTTATTTTACTCTTAAATTCTTCAATATAAACCTAAAGAATAGGAAAATAACCTCTTTTATACACATACACATATACCATACACAATATACACAACACATCCACCACACACCCACCACACACAATATACACATACCACAAACAACCCACAACACACATAACATATGCAACACACACAATATAACCACAACACATATAACATACTACACATGCATACACACACAACTCATATAATACACACAATATAGATACAACACACCCACTACACACACCACACACACAACACACACATGCCAAACACACCTCACAACACACACAACATACACAACCACACAACATATAACAGACATGTATATACACACAGCATACATAACACACACACAAAATACACACAATATGGACACAACATACAAAACATATAACATACACACACAACACACAACACACCACACACATATATACACACAACATACACAATACACATACAAAATGCATACAATGTAGATACAACATACATAACATATACTACATACACATTCCACATACAATATACATACAACACACACACAACACAATACACACACATCACACACAACATGCATACACCCAATATACACAATACACATGAAACAATACGCACACATCACACACAACACAACATGCATACATACAACATACACAATACACACAACATACACAGCTTATATAACACGTACAACACACATACAACACATACAACATACACAACACACAGATGACACACGCAAGACACTCATTACACATACACCCCCCACACACACACACAACACATACCCCAGAGGTGATTTCATCTGATGGTTTGTCTTTGGTGTTCAGGTGTTTAGATACTTACTTCTCTCCTTTACCTTTAATTTATTCCGAAAGGAGAAATAATGTCCCCCGACATAATTTTGAGGTGATGGGGTTGGTGAAAGGGCACACTCCTTTTGTGAGGATGGGTGAAGAAGTCCTTTTCATTGTCCACTCTTGTGGGTGAGGGGTAGTCACAAAGATGTATGAGTTACTTGGTCATTCAATGGCTGTTGGTGGCAGGGGACAGGGGACTCTTGTATGACCAGGTACTGAGTTAAGTTCTGAGAGATAGATCTGCCTTTATCACTATAACTGTCTACATACCACATGGTAGAGACTCAGGAAATACTTAGCTGGGCTTGTGGCTCACCTGTATTTTTGTATTCTGTCAAAGACCCTAGTCCATGAAAAGATGTTACTCACATTCAGGGTTGATCTTCCACCTCAGTTAAGGCTATCTGGAAACACTGTCTTGGGGATACTTTTATATGTTTCCATGGTGATTCTGAATCTCACCAAGATGACAATACAAACGTCACAGCCACATACATCCTGTTCCTAAGGGGCATGGCTGGCCAGGCCTTTGACCATTGTGGCCATGCTGGCACACAGTTTCACAGATCAGACCCACATGACAGGCCCAAGGACAGGTCCAATACCTATTTTTGAATTCCATATGTTGTAGTGAAAATTTCCTAAAGATATTCCCAAATCCACAATGTCCACAGTGGCATATGACTATGACCACAACCAGATACGGAAATGAAATGGATTTATTAGTGATCTTGCTAAATTCTGAAAGATCAAGACAGTATTGTGGCCCAAAACACTTTATAATTGAAATAATGAGGAAGAGGGAGGTGGGCATACATTGGCAGAGAGGAAGAACTCTGGAATTCAGAGAGAGTCAGAGGGGCAGTGAAAGGGAGGAAAAGACCAGCTCCCAGAGCTACGTCTGATCTGTCTGCCTTTCTGTCCTCCTGTGTACTTCATACTAGCGTCCTTCATCCACCCATGTCCTGAGGGAACCTGCTTAGGTTTGTCCTTACAAACAAGGTGGACTGTCCAGACCGTGGGTTCTCAACCTTCCTAACGCTGTGACCCATTAATTTAGTTCCTCATGCTGTGGTGACCCCTCCCCCAACCATAAAACTATTCTGTTGCTGCTTCATAACTGTGATTTTGCTGGTTATGAGTTCTAATCTGAATACCTGTTTTCTAATCTAAATGGTCTTAGGCAACTCCTCTGAAAGGGGTCTTCACCACAGATTGAGACCTGAGGGCCTAAGAATATCATCAATTCATAGACTGATAGATGAGAAGAGACCTGATGAAGGCCTCTCTTGACCACACTTCATGAGACATCTAGAAATTTCAGATGAGAAAAGCTGCAGAGGAGAGGACTTGACCAAGACTTCTGGTCTCCTAACTCCAGTACAGGCGTTTTCCAGCCACCATGATTCCAGGTTTTCTTCTTCATTTCAGCCCTGGTCTTTAGCCACATATATCGTCAACTTGAGGTCTCTTTTCTCTGCTCTTTTGCTTTGATTGCTGACAAACACTGATGCTTAAAAGATGCTTCCCAGATAATTTTTTTGCTTTGGGGGAATGACTCTATCCGATGCATCTGCGGCTTTTCTTAATCTTTGTGTGCCTGTGTGTGTGCCTGTGTGTGTGTGTGTGTGTGTGTGTGTGTGTGTGTGTGTGTGTGTGTGCGTGCACATTCAGGCACATGTGGAAGCCTGAGAACAACTTTAGGAGTTGGTTCTTTCCCTCCAGCATGGGAGTTCTAGGGAGCAAATTCAGGCTTAGCTGCAAGTACCTTTACCCTGTTTACTCTTTTAATTTGAAATACTTTCTTGTGTAATTCACAGATAAAATTAAAACAAAAACCTTCCTTTCCTAGCGTTTACTGAGGCTTTCTTTCATAGATAGTACCTTTGGTGTTGTGTCTAAGAAAAGTTTTTTTCAGACAATGTCAATTAGATTTCTCTCCTGTCTTATTCTGATGGTTGCATGGCATTACATTTTACATCTTGATCCATCTTACATTTTTATGAAGGGTGTAAACTTTGTTTTTTTGTATATGCATATCCAGTTTTTTCAGAACCATTTGTTGTAGAGGTCTTTGTCCCTCACTGTATTGCTTTTGATAGTTTGCCCAGAATGTTGGCTGTATCAACATGGCTCACTTGTGGGATTTCCACTATGTTGTTAATCAATTTATCTTATTATTTTGTGATCAATGCTGCACTTTCTTGATTACTGTGGCTTTACACTAAGTCTTGAGGTTGAATAATATCAGTTTCACAACATTGTTTTTTTTTCAATAATATGCTGCCTATTCTACCTCCTTTGTATCTCCAAATAAAGTTTAGAAATCAGTTTGTTGATACTGATCAATTGATGCACTGAGATTTTGATTGAGATTGACTCAATCAATTTGAGATGTGCCAGTATCTCATCATTATTGAGATTTCCTTTCTTTACACATTGTCTCTCCATTTGCGTATTACTTTTTTTATAGCTTTTATCACAGTTTTGCAATTTTCTATGTTTAGATTGCACACATTTTTATTAAATCACATGTATTTATTTAGTATGTATGCATGCATGCGTGCATGCTACAGTGTGTGGGTGGAGACCACAGGACAACTTGTAGGAGTTGGTTCTCTCTTTCCACTATGTGGGGTCCAAAGCTCAAACTCAAGCAGTCATGTTTGATTCCCTTTACCCACTGCCCCATTTCACTGACCCATATTTTCTTATATTTAATACTTAAATATTATATAGCTTTTGGTGATAATACAAATGTTTTTTAATTTATTATTTTTTTATGTGTAGGGGTATTTTGTTTCCACGTGTTTCTCTGTACCACATGTGTGCCTGATGTGTTTCTCTGTACCACACATGCGCCTGGTAGCTATGGAGGTCAGAAGAGGGCATTGGACCCACTGGGACTGGAGTGACTGATGGTTGTGAGCATCCTGTGTAGATGCTGGGAATTGTGCCCCTGGAAGAGCAGCCAGAGTTTGTAACCAAAAAGCCATCTTTTCAGCCTGTGCTTTTAATTCTGAATCCAGATCTTCCGCTGCTGATATATAATAAACTCAGCACTAGGACCCCATCTGGCCTGAACCTGTGTAAGGTCTTGTGCATGCTGCTATGGTCTTTGTGAGTTCGTATGTGTGTCAGTCCTGTTGTGTTAGCCATCTTTCTCTGTATTCTCTCTCTTACCCTTGTCTCTTCTCCCCTCACTTTGTTTGGTGTGTATAAACCTTATATCCTGTAATCATGCCATAACACTTATTAATTCCAGGAGGCAGCTTGGTAATTCATTCACACTTCTTAAATAAGGGATTATGTTATCTGAAAACATAGATGTCTTCTTTCTTTTTCTTTGTATAGTTTAGTTGTGATTTTTTTCTCTTATAGCTACATCTCCTAGGATGTTGTTGAAACACAGGAGCAAGAAAAGACATCTTGTTTTATTCTTCACCATCGTAAGAAGATTTTGAATTTCTTACCATTCATTTCATTTTGTATTAAAAACTCAAATATTTATTTTATAGAAGTATACATATATATTTATGTATATATACATATACACCATATACACATACACATATACATATATATGCATACACACATGTATGTATGTATGCTGAGTCTGGCCTGGCCATGGTAGGGACAGCATGACATGGTTTCTGTCCCTTGAATAAAACCTGAAGGGTGTGGGCCTCCACGAGTGGCAATGGTTGCTGCGGGTGTAAGGCTTGTTTGTATAAAAATGTACATATTTTCATGTTCCTCCTTTGAGGAAGGTCCTCCTTGTTAAAGTTAATGACTCCAGGATAATCAGAGACAGCAGAAATCTGGGAAGCATAGGTGTGGCCAATGTTTTAGCAAAATGGTAAGTGCTGGGACCTTCAGGACAGTCCTTAAGGCTGTGGGAAAGAACTCTAAACATATAAGTTCAAAAATATATAAGGATGCAGTATGAATTGTATAAGTAACTTCACAGATCTAAAGGAACAGCCACATTATGAGCCAACTTGTCAGAAAGATACTAAGGAAGAAGAAAAAGAGATTTAGGGAGTGGTGATTGCAGGGCAAGACCCCATCCAGGTAGTTTATTGTCTGCACTTAGCAAAGGCAGGTAGGTTTTTGAAATATTTTGCACTGTTAAAAACAGTGTGTGCTTGCTGTCTTCTAAGTCTCAAGGGGTTGGGGTCATGGGGTGCTGATTCATGGGATAATTAAAAGGGATCCCGGGGTAATGCCTTAGGGTTTTACTGATGTGAACAGACACCATGACCAAAGCAACTCTAACAAAGACAACAGTTAATTGGGGCTGACTTACAGGTTCAGAGGTTCAGTCTATTATCATCAAGGTGTAGGAGGAGCTGAGAGTTCTACATCTTGTTCTGAAGGCAAACAAGATAAGATTGGCTTCCAGGGAGCAAGGAACAGAGTCTCAAAGCCTGTGCCCATAATGACACACCTTCTCCAACAAGGCCACACCTACTCCAACAAGGCCACAACTCCTAATAGTGCCACTCCCTGGGTCAAGTATATACAAACCATTACAGGTAATGATTGGCTTGATATTTAAATAAAAGACAAGAGATGAGCTATCCAGAAACTTTCAAAATTGCAAGAGAAAGCTGTCTAGAGCAGAGAGCTGTCTAGAGCAAAGAGCTATCTAGAAAGATGTCTCAAGAGAACATAGGCCATCATCTTGGACCCATGATATGACTGGTTTGTTTCACTGCTCTCCAAGCTGAGGCTGGTCCTTGGCAAGTTCCCAACAACAGATGCTATAGAAATATGGAACATTTCACAAATTTTTGTGTCATCCTTGCACAGGGGTCATGCTAATCTTCTCTATATTGTTTCAATTTTGGCATATGTGTTACAAATATTGAATGTTAATTCTCAGCCAGGTATTACTTTATATGCAGGGATATAATTAAACCTCCAGGAGTCCTGGAGCTTAACTTCTAGAGAGGTTGCAAAGTTGATGAAAGGAGATATGGCACATATTTGCTTGTCAGTCTAGAAATTACCAAGCACCACAGACTTAGACAACAGCATTCTATTATTCATTGCCCAGAAGCCTAGAAGTACAGCATCAGAGTGTTCTTGGATGCATTAGTTATTTTTTTAGTTACTGTGGCAAAAATTCCTTGACAAAACAATTCAAGAAAGGGAAGGGTTATTTTGCCTCACAGTTCTATGATACAGTTCATCATGATAGGAAGACATGGCGGTGGCTGGTCACATTGTATCCACAGCCAGGAAGCAGAGAGAAATACTAGTGTTCAGCCTGGCTTCTAATTTTTATTCAGCCAAGGACCCCCATTTATGGAACAGAGTCCCAGACATGTAGGGTTGATCTATTCATATTAATTAACCCATCTAGCAACTCTTTCACAGACATTCCCAGACATTCATCTCCTGGGGGATTCTAGATCCCCTAAGTTGAAAATCAATATTAACCTTTAACAACAGGGTTGACTTCTTTGAGATCTCTGTTTGGCACCTTCTTGTGCCATCATGTGCCAATCATCCCTTTGTCTATACCAATGTCCATGTCTTTTCTTGTTGGATTACAACTCACCCCAAATGATCTTGTTTTCATTCATTACTTCTTTCAAGTAGTCTACTTATGTGTTTGCATTCTGAGGTACTAGGATGTTAGCATGTGAATTTCTAGAGGGCTACCATCCAGCCATTATATAGCATAAAACTAAAAAGTGGTTTGGATATAGGTAAAGGCCATGTTGCTTGTCTACCCATGATCTCTCTGACCATAGCAAGAAGAGTGGCTTTGGTTAACAGAGTGGCCCAAAGGGAACACTGAGTTTTTCTCTCTATGAAATTACAGAGGCTACATGAAGATTGGATATATGGCCTGGGCATCATTAAAATGAAATCCTAGGACCTGGAGAGATGGCTCAGTAGTTAAGAACACATGCTATTCTTGCAGAAGACCTGAGCTTAGTTTCCAGGGCCTACAGTGCATGATTTTTAACTGCCTGTAAACTCTAGTTCCAGGAGAGTCAATGCTCTCTTCTGGCCTCTGCGTGCACCTAAACTCACGTACATATAACCGTACACATTCACATAAACATTAATATAGAAATAAAATAAATCTTTAAAACACGATGTACCAAATGTGCCCAGGCCTTGTTTGTGTGTTTGACATAGCTGACTGGTGACATGGTGAGTTATTTCTGTATAGAACAGCTCAGGGAAAGTCTGCAGCCATTTCATGTGAGAGCACTAAAGCTGTTTATTTTCTCTGTTAATCACTTCTTATTTTGCTGATAAGGTTTTAGTGTGAACACCTCCTGCTGTTTTATGTATTCTGATGCCACGTGGCTCATTGTTTTCCCTTCATCTAAGCTTCTGTGATTTTACTGAACAAATCACTTTTCAATGTCATGATAAGTTATCAGCATTGACATGCTAAGCATGGACCCAAGCATGGACCCACTGAATTAAAACTCCGTTCTGTGCAGTATTAGTCTGGCTTTTTGAAATAAGGTAAAGATTCTGTAATGGTATATTCCAACTGTCAGCTTGATGAGTCATCTATGAGATACCCTTTTTGAGATATCTGGGAGGAATTATCTTGATTAGATCAATTGAGGTGGGAAGACTCTCCCAAAATGTGGGAGGCACCATTCCATGGGCTAGAGTCCTGAACTGAATAAAAGAGGGGAAATTGGACTGAGTTCCAGCATTATTTCTCTCTGTTTCCCAACTGTGGTTACAATATGGCTACTTGTAATGTCACTGGGAATCCATTGCTCTCTTCTGGCCTCTGTGGGCATCTGTGCTCATATGCACAACACATACATAGACACGCACAATATATACACCTAAGATTAAAACTAAACCTTAAAAAAAGAGAGAAAGAATTCAGATGTGTATCCCAGGAAGCAGTTGGTCTGATCAGAGCTATATGTTTTTGGTTTGTGATTTCTTTGCCCTTTTCTTTTCTGATTTAAAAACCGTTACTGAAACTTGTGTGTTCATTGACTGGCTCCTGAATCAGTGTTAATCCACTAACTGAAAATCTATTAGATACTTGGAGCTGGGTTATAAGTAAACCCTTTTTTCAAAAAAATCTGTATTAGTCTAGAAACTTCTGGAAGCAAATGCCAATACAGGATTAAGTATGCAAGGGTCTTACTTCAACTTTTTAAGTCTGCAGAGAGACCTCAAGAAGCAAAAGTTAACAAATCAAACAAAAACACTCTCTTCTCTCTAGTTATTTGGAGTCCAATCACTCTGGGTATACCCTCCCAGACTTTTCTAACAATTGCTTAGGGATACCCAACACACACACACACACACACACACACACACACACACACACACACACACACACACCATGGAGTTTGTGTTGGACAAATACTCCCTGGTATGGGGCCTGCCTTGGAGTATTGTTGATATACCCAGAGACACTCCTTTGGAGAAAACTGGTATTTTCTTTTGCCAGCAGGTATCAATTGCAAATAGCATCTAAATTAGGACTAGGAACCCCTGACTCCCCAGTGCTGGGTTCCTGTGTGGTCTGAACCTCTGCCAGTCCTATGTGTGTCGCCACGGTCTTTGTGAATGCATGGGTGTGTCAGTCCTGATGTATCTGGAAGACACTGTTTTCTTTGAGTCAACTATCCTCTCTGCCTCTTAAAATCCCTTAGCTTCCTTTCCTGCATATTTTTCTGAGCACTGAGGGAAAGGGTTTGATGAAGACATCCCAGATAGGACAGAGGGCTCCAAAGTCTCTCACTCTTTACACATTGTCCAGTTGTGGGTTTCTGTGTTAGTTCCCCTTACTGCAAGAGGAAGCTTCTCTGATGAGACACTGATGCCCGATCAGATGTGTACTTGGTAAAGATCTTATACTTATTAGTACATGGCCCAGAATGACATAGGCGGAGCACATGGAAGTTCTACCTCCAGCTTTTGAGAAATCTTTTTCTAATTTCCATAGCGGCTGAACCAGTTGACACTGCCCCCAGCAATGAGTGTGGGTTAGTCTGCTGGCATTCCTTTCCTTAACACTAACCACCATTCTTCCTGGGGTGATATGGAATTGTCACGCACTTCTAATTTTTATCTTCCCCGTGGTTTAGGATGTTGAACACTTTTTAAATATTTATCGGCCACTCCTGTTTCTTCCTTCAAGTGCACTGTAGTGAATTTATTAGTCCATTTATTGATTCGATTTTTTTTGTATGTATGTGTTTAAGTTTTGGGATTCTTCATAGGTTTCAGACATTAGTCCCCTGTTGTATGTCAAAGCTTTGCTCCCATTACAGGAACTCTATCCCCTGTCTTATGACTGATCCTCGTCTGTTCAGAAGCCTTTAAATTTCATGCAAGCCCATCTGTTAACTCTTGGGATTATTTCTGGGTTCTCTATTCTGTTCCACCTGTATACCTGAATGTTTCTGTGCCAGGATCATTCTAGTTCCTTCCAATGGCATCAGACCATAGTTTGTGCTGTTGGAGTCTTTTTTTCAGAGTTTCCTTGCCTTCTCTGGGATATTGGTGTGTTTGGCCTATGCTTTCCGCTAGCATAGTCAGACAACCAGGCCTTTATATGAAGGCCTTTGATCCTTTTTGAGTAGACTTTTGTACAGAGTGAGAGAGAGGCTTCTAGTTTCCTTTTTGTACAGACAGAGATCCAGTTTTCCACCTACCTTGTGTTGAAGAGGTTGTTTCTCCATCTAATGCAAGCTTTGATACCCTTGTCAAAGATCAGATGGCCATAGCTGACTGGGTTTATTTCTGGCCTTCAGTCCCACTGGTGGGTATTTCTGGTTTTGTGCCAGCACAATGATATTTTTTAGACTGTGGTCTGTAGTATAGGTGGAAATCAGGTGTTGTGGCAGGAAGGCTTTGACAATTAGAACAGGAATTTCCATGCTTCCAAGTGAATTTTACGGCTGCTGTTTTCTAGTTCTGTGAAGAATGTCATTAGAAGTTTGATGGCGACTGTGTTAAGTCTGTAAATTGGTTTTGTAATATAGCACTTTCACAACATTAATTTTGTCATTCCATGAAATTAAAGGTCTTTCTATCTTTTAGTGTCTTCTTCAATTTCTTCAGTGTTTTAAATTATTTTCATTGCAGAGGTCTTTCCCCTTCTTGGTTAAGTTTATTCATAGGTATTTTATATGTTTTTGATGCTGTTATGGATGAGATTTTTTTCCTCCTGCAAGTTTGTTATTGGAATATAGAAGTTACTTCTTCTTCTTCTTCTTCTTCTTCTTCTTCTTCTTCTTCTTCTTCTTCTTCTTCTTCTTCTTCTTCTTCTTCCTCTTCCTCTTCCTCCTCCTCCTCCTCCTCCTCCTCCTCCTCCTCCTCTTCTTCTTCTTCTTCTTCTTCTTCTTCTTCTTCTTCTTCTTCTTCTTCTTCTTCTTCTTCTTCTTCTTCTTCTTCTTTTCTTCTTCCTCTTCTCCTTCTTCTCCTTCCTCCTCCTCCTTACCCGTCCTCCTCCTCCTCCTTCTTCCCCTTCTTCCTCTTCCTCCTCTTCCTCCTTCTCCTCCTCCTCCTCCTCTTCTTCTTCATGTGTGTGCATGTGTACAGTACATATGCATATGTCTATGTAGGAATGCATGATGCCTACACTTAAAGAAATCAGAGGAGGATGTTGGGGGTCCTGCTCCTATCACTCTCTGCCTTATTTCTCTGAGACAGAATCTCACTGAACCAGTTAGGCTGGCAGCCAGCAGGCTCCAGCAATCTGTTTCTGTCAACTGTATCTCTTGGATTACAGTGATGTGCGACCACAGATGGCTTTATGTGTGGGGCTGCAGATTTGAACTCATGTCCTCACATTTATGCAGCTAGCACTTCTCCTTCTGAGCCATCTCCCTGGCTCAGGCCCTGGCTTCTTCAATGGATCACAGGAGGGGGTTAGTTATTGTGACAATGGGTGGCTGAGAAGAGACCCACCTGCTGTGCTTTCTTATTTGTATACCCTCCCTGGCCCTCGCATCCCTGGTCCTCACAGTATGTGTGTCTTGGTTTTTTACTCACTCCCAGACAGCAGACAGCCCAATGGTCATGCTAGTCACAAACAGTAGACTATTCCAACAGACAAGAAATCTCTGCATATAATGACATGAGAGGAGGCCAATTGTTCTCCCACAGTTGGCCTCTGCTGAGCTGACTATGGCAGGGACACATCCTACTTCCTTTGTTCTTTCTGTCCCTCCTCCCTTCCCTCCTGGAGTTACAAAGCGGGAAGGAGGAGGGGCAGGAAAGTCCTTCTTGAATCGCCACCTGCATCACCTTCTGGTAGATATTTTTAGTGACGCTCAGTGATGCTCTGGTGAGCTCATTGGGAGTTTTGCCTGGGGACCTGCTGAAGCATCCTTGGTTCAGGCTCTGCCGTTTCTGGCCTATTTACTTCCTTTCTCCCTTGCTTCTCACACACTACCTTACACCCTCCCTGGCAGACTTAACTGCTGTCCCTCTCTACATCTTGTCCCAATTGAACCTTACATTGCTAGCCAATCTGGCTGTATGCACATGCTGTGCATGCTGCTCAGTCTTGTCCACAGTGAATGGTGTCTGCTACCTATTTTGTGAGCCTGTGGTGGCTCCTATTGATTGCCAACTTGATGGGACCTAGAATGACCTAGAAGTCAAACCTCTTGGCATGGCTATGAGGGAGTGTCTAGAGTATATTAAATGAGAGGGGAACTACCCTAGTTGTAGGCAGTACCATCCCATTCTAAGTGTAGAGAGCACCATCCCATTCTAAGTAAGTGTAGGGTACCATCCCATTCTACATCCCACAGCCAGGCGTGGTGTCTTATGCTTGTATCCCATCTTTGGGGAGGTGGATCCCTCGAGATGGTGGTTTGCCACTTATTCAACTGGTGAGTTACAGGCTAGAACACACTGTCTCAAAAACGAAGGTAGACAGCAGCTGATGAACAGTACCTGAGGTTATCCTTTGGCATCCACATGCATACATACACATACATGTGCTCATGCACTGAACACACATGCATAAATGTGTACACATGTACATGCACACACAGACACATGAACAAGTAACTCCAGGGAATGAACTTGCTTTCTTCCCCTTCTGTCTGGATGTTACCCGAAGATGGTCACCTTTTAACAAAGTGGGATGTGAGCCCTTCCCAAACGCAGAAACGCTGCTACTTTGATCCTGAACTTTCCAGCCTTTTCAGTGGTGAGAACTTTCTGTTCACTCTAACTGTGCAATCTTAGGTACTCTATTATAGCAGCCTGAACAGACCAAGATACGCCCCCGTCAAGGCTTCTCTGAAGGTTAGACAAAGAAGGCGCCTGTTCTTCTTGGCATTGAAAAAGAAAGGAAAAGCCAGCAATTGTTCTGGCTACAATGAGTTCGTGTAATGACTTACATAATCCAAACAGCTGTGAGAATGGAGAACCAGCTCACAGAGGGGGTTAGGCAAATCCGAGTTAAGGGGCAAACTGCTGCAGACTTGTCTCTGGAAAGTTCTGGAAATGCCTCCAGGAAGAGGATGCTGGAGTTACTGAGCTGCTTTGGATAACAGACTGGTGTTTTATTACTTAATGGTTGTGCAAAATGTAAATTCAGGTGACTGTCAGGCCCATGGAAAACTGACTCACATGGGTTTCTGCATCACTGAGGAAGATATGCTCTGACTGTAAGCCTAGTGGCCCCAATTCACAGCTCCCCAGTGGCACTGCCAACTCCCTGCTGCATCTGAGAGGACCCTCACTGAACAAAGTGCTGCCTAAAGGACACTGGCTGGCTCTCTGTCAGGAATGCTGACCAGGAAGCCTTCAGGGTATTGCTACTGCTTCTGCATATTTCTTTCCTGGGAGTCCTTCTCTTATTCCTCTGTTGCCACACAGCCTCTGATGGTTGGCTTTGATGTCAATATGACAGGACCACAGATCAAGTAAGAGACACACTTCCGGGTGTGTCTGAGAGGGTATTTCCGGGAAGGATTACCTGAAGAAGAGTGAATGGGTGGCATCTTCTTGTTTATAAGGGCCTGGGAACAATCAGTGCTGTGTGCCTGCCTACCCTCACTTCCTGCTGGTGAATGCATCTACCCTGTTGCTGTTGCCATCCCTTCTTGCCGTCAGATGCCAGCTTCTTCAGTCTTCCAAATGGGATATGAAGATCAGCCACTGTCCAATTGTCCAGGCCTTCGGCACCAGATTGGAACTTCTGAGGCACACAGGTACCATGAATGGCTGCTGGGATCTCAGCCCCTCCAGCACGCAGATGCCCATTGCTAAACTACCCAGGCACTTCTGGTTGTAACCCATTCTAATGGATTCTTTTTCATAACAGGTATAAATTCTATCCACTCTGCTCCTCAAGAGGATTATTCTAGGTTCTTTTTGCTGCTGTGATAAAAAATTCTTTGACCAAACGCAACTTAGGAGAGGGAAGGATTTACATGGTGTACACTTCCGGGTCACAGTCCAGGGAAGTCAGAGCAGGAATGCTAGAAGGAACTTGAAAAAACCAAAACAAAACATGGGAATACTGTGTGGTAACTTGCTCAGGCTCATGATTAATTGGGTTCTTATACAGTCAGGACTATCAATCTGAGAAATGGCGCTTCCCACAGTGGACTGGGTGGACCTACATCAAATAACAAGACCATACCCCACAGACATGCCCTCAGGCCAAAATGATCTAGATACTCCCTCCATTGAGACTCCCTTCTCAGGCGCCTCTAGGCTGTGTAAACGCTGACTAGGAGAGGACCCTGCCTGGTACCCCGCCTACTGACTTCTGATTGTTGCCCCAGTTCCTCTCCCTCTATGAAGCCCTCCTGGATCACTTGCTTAGGAGACATGCCTTTGAGGTTGGTCTGAGTGCTGCTGCTATTTACTGCCTCGCATTGTCGCTGTGCCCTTTGGGTGATGCTGTTGTTGCTTTATGTGCCTTTTGGAAAAAAACAAAGTCCTACATTAAAGATAAATGTGCCAAAGAACCCCCAGTTTGACACAGGAGCTGGAAACCACAGTGGAGCTAATACCTTCTGCCCTGCTCCTGTTGGAGAATTAAGCCCCTCTCAGTCTGAAGGTTATGATTTTGATTTCATCTCAACATTTCAAAGATACTAAAAGATGTTGTTCTGTGTGCTCGGTTCCCAGTCTCTTTATAAGTCTTTGGTACTTGCTCCTTCAAGAAGCCAGTCTTGAGCAGAACCTGGCAAATGAGAGTATGTAATAAGCAGGTGGGGCTTCATCCACTCAGTTTTGGGGTCAGCACTCTGTAGAAATGAACACCAGGGGACACATGTGACTCACAGCATCTCCTGTTAGAGACTGGTATGTGTGTGTGTTCGAGTGTGTTTGTGTGTGGATGTGTGTGTGTGAGTTTGTGTGTAAGTGTGTGTATGTATATGTGTGAGTGTGTGTGTTTGCATGTGAGAGAGAGTATATATATGTGTGAGTGTGTGTGAGAGTGTGTGTGTGTGTATGTGTGTGTATGTGTGTGTGTGTGTGTGTGTGATAGACAACACAGCAGGGAGGGTCAACAAGAGGAGTAGAGATTTTGGCAGCTTCTGGGCATAGGAGGCTTTGAGGAGACGGGTGGATGCCTAAAGAGGATTTTTAAAAGGCTTTTCGGTGCATTGTTGAGATGTAATCCTCTCTTCTACTGGCAGTGTCCTTAAAAAAACTGACAGATTTGGAGACTGGCAATTACCAGCTGGGCCCAGAGTGCTTCACAGTGGGCATGGGAGGTGATGCTGACCGGGGCGGGCAGGCCACCAGGGAGATGGCTTCTGTGTCATGACCTGTAAGTTTTTGCATTAACTCTTGGTTAGAGAATTCCCTTTGCAAAGTTCATGCATCTTAAGTGGTTTTATTCCATTATTTAATCCTTTTAATATATCCCCTACCGGTCACCTGCCTTAGTCTTCCAAGCCGTAGCTTTTATTGTATTATCCGTGCTTTTTTTTTTTAATTTTATTTTATTTTCTAAGTTTTTTTTATTTACATTCAAAATCATTTCCCCTTTCCCGTTTCCTCCCTCCCCGAAAGTCCCATAAACCCCCTTCCCTCCCTCTTTTCCCCATTCAACCCCCTCTCACTTCTCTGTCCTGGCGTTCCCCTACATCCAGTCTTTCCAGGACCAGGGGTCTCTCCTTCCATCTTCTTGGAAATCTATTGATATGCGAATTGTGTCTAGGATATTCCGAGATTCTGGGTTAATATCCCCTTATCAGTGACTGCATACCATGTGTGTTCTTTTGTGATTGGGTTACCTCACTAAGGATGATATTTTCAATCCGTGCTTTATGTTGTGATCTTACTTGCTTGCTCCTCCTGGCAATCTTTTTGAGAGCCAACATTTTAAGGGCAATGTCTACTCCTTGTATTTATTTCCTGGTATTTCCCCATTTTTACTGGTTTTTATTTTAGCATGTTTTCAGATAATGTTTACTTATGACTTTTTACTTTTTATTCTTTTCCTTACAAAACTTTTTAGCCTATATTATAAATATGGCGAGGTGTCTGTGTAGACTCTGCCACATCTCTTTACCTTCTCCTGGTGTCTGCTAACGTAGTCATTGTAAATATTTAGAGAGATTCATTCTGGTCAAGTCGGTCACTGTGTTCTTGCCTCTTGGTTTCCAAAATGTTTTAAGTCCATCAGTTTATCCTACTGTTTTGGTATAGTAACCATCCCTCCCTCACAGGGCCCCGCCCTGGTTTGTTGATGGCTCTGGTCCCGCTTTACCATGATGTGGTGTGTGTGTGTGTGTGTGTCTGTCTGTCTATCAGTCCGTCTTTCTGTGTGTGCACATGTATTTGAGGATGTGTGTGCATGTGTAAGTGTATGTGAGTGCATGTGGAGGTCAGAAGATAAACTTGCATGGTGTTCCTCAGAGACTTCTGACTTTTATTTGAGACAAGGTCTCTCATTGGCTGGAAACTTCACCACATAGTCCAGGCTAGCCGACCAGCAACCAGACAACTCCCCAGAGCTGCCTTTTTCTGCCTTTGGCCTTGATTTGCTGAGCTTCTGAGAGCCTGCTACCACACCCACCTCTTTTATGTGGTCTGTGGTTCTAACTCAGGTTCTCACGCCTGAGCAGCAAGCGCTTTAGGACTGATACATTTTTCTGGCTCCACAGTGGTTTTTTTTAAAAAATATTTATTTCTATTTATTTGCATATGTGTATCTCCCCTCCTTCTGTGTGTGTGCATGTATGTGCAGGTGCCAGTGGATGCCAGAAGAAGGCATTGGATCCCTTGTAGTTGGAGTGATGGGTGTCTATGAGTCGCCCACTGTGGGAACTGGAAACTGAACTTGAGTCCCTTGCAAGAGCAACTACATCCTATTAACTGTTGGTCCAACTCCTTAGTCCCAGCACAGCGATAATGCTAAAATATAGAAAAAGACATCTTCCCAGTTATTTTTAGATTCCAAATTAGGATATATGACATTTGTAAAAAATTACACAACTTCAATATAAACTCCCAATTGTTTTGTACTTCAAATTATCTAAAAACCATTTATACTAGAAAGCTTTAAAGTTTACTTGAATGTCAACAGTGTAATACTTGTAATACTTTAAACAAGCCCGTATACTTGTCACCTGCCTTTTGCCATTACCAACAGCTCACTAAAAAAGTTTTTGTTTTTTAGTTTTTAAATTCAATTAATTAACTTGTATATATATACACATATATATACACACACACTATATATATATATATATAGTGTGTGTGTGTGTATAGGTGCATGTGCATGTCTGAATGTAGAATTCTGTGCATGTATGGACTCTAGAGGTTGCTGTTAGGTATCTAAGCTTGTTGGTGGGCTGCCTCAGAGCTGTCCACATTCCTGCATGACAAGTCGGGTGAGCACTACCTTGGGCACTTGTTGGCCTTGACTGCACCAGCTTCTTGGTGTTCATATCTCCTAGGGAGCCCGCAGCTTCCAGGCTTGTATAGCACTATCTGTAGCTTTTGCTTTTGAAGATACTTTTCCTTGGCATCTCTCTTCTGTGTTTTCAAGCCCTGGACACGTCTGATTTCTTTCTGTGTGAGATCTAAGCTTCAATATGCTGGACTCTGGGAAGTCATCCTGACTTTTCTTGTCTCAGTCTTCCCCTGCTTCCCTGTCCCCTGACATCCCACTTACACTCTTCTGCCAGAGCATGAATTGCCATCATTTATCCTTGTATGTTTTTGTTGGTTTCCATCCTAAGCTGTGGGTTGGTTGAGTATGTGTGATGGCTAATGCTGGTTATCAGCTTGACAAGGGTGTAGAGTTCCCCATGTGACAAGCCTCTGGGCATACCTACAAGGCGTTTTCTAGATTGGATTAATTAAGATGGAAAGGTCCATCCTGAATGTTGGCTTGGCTTCTAGACTTAATACAAAGGTGAAAAAGAGCTGAGCACCAGCCTTCATCTTTCCCTTCCTTTTTTTAAAATTAAAATAAAATTGATATAACTGATGACATAAAAACTCTACATAATGGGATATGTACCTAGTTGATCCATCAACATATGAACATGTTGTGCATGGTCAAAGCTCTCTCTCTCCCCAAACTTGCATCATTTCTTTATGGTGAAAACCTTCCAAAGGCTTTTCTCCAGCTTTTTTAGCAAAATGATCATGCTTAATCCCTGTTGCATGAACGGGCAACGGAATGAATGAAAGTCTGTTTTCACAATCACTCAAAGGAGTAACACGTGTTGGATCCTTATAAAATGCAGAAGTAGTTGTTACTGCTTCAACGTGCAGAAAGTTGAATTCACATACCCAACATGAAAACGAAAACCTATGATGGAATTGAGACTAGAGCAAGATTATCTATGTATCTTCTTTATGACTCCTGTGTCCTTTTGCTTGGATTCTGTTCTTCCTCATCTAATAGCACCCTCTCTTTGCCTGATGCTAATGCCTATCCCTCCTACAAAGGGCCTAATGACAAACCAACAGTATTATTCTACCAGGGATCTCTCTGGGAAACCCATGAGATTATTAAGCTTATCTACAGAGCAATATGGGTGATAGGCAGGAGTATGGATAAATTTAACACAGATAGCGTGGATGACGGCTCCTCTATGGCCACACATATGGAACTCCTCTCCCTAACTTCCCAGTCTGTATCCTAATAGCTCTTCCTGAAGCCATGTACACTTAGGGCAGAAATGCCTACATCTGGTGGATAAGCAAGTGGATGCCTCAGTGAGGGTCCCACCACCCACCACCCTTCCCATTCCTCCTTGTGCGAGACAGGAACAAGAGTCAACAGGCCCAGATAAGGGGATCTTTTCCAATGAGGCACTGCCAAACTTATGACAATCGTGATGGCAATGGTGGCAGTTGGGCTCTGAGGATAGTCCTGTACAACAGTCTCCTTCTTTAATTGAATATTCCACCCACACTTATACCTCCTTACATTGATATATGTATACATTATAGGCAAGGATCAGAATATGTGCATGTACTTTTTTTTCCTTCTGAGTTTGTGTCATCTTGATATATTTTCTAGATCTATTTATTTTCTTGCAAATTTCAAAATTTTATTTTTATTTACAGCTAAATAATATTCTGTTTTGCATGTATACCACATTTCATTACCCATCCATCTGTTGATGAACATCTAAGCTTGTTACATAATCTTGCTATAAAAATAGAGTAGTAATAAATATGGATGTGCAAATGTATTTATGGCAAAATATGGAGGTATTAATTGTGTGTGTGTGTGTGTGTGTGTGCATCCAGGAATGGTATAGTTGGATTATATGGTAAATCTATTTCTAGTTTTTGAGGAACTTCCAAATCAATTTCCATAGTGGCTGTATTAATTTGTTCCCCTACCATCAATGAAGAAGGGATCCTCTTTCTTCACATCTTCTCCAACATTCATTGTTAGATTTCTGGCTAGAATAAGGCTGGATTCTCCAAGCATTTTAACTTGCATTTTCCTGATGACTTGGAATACCACACACTTATAAAAATAGCTTTTGGCTATCCATGTTTCTTCTTTTGAAAACTATCTGTTTATCTTACTAACCCATTTGTTGATTGGCAGTTTGTTTACTTGGTGTTTAATTATTATTATTTTTTTTAGTTCTTTGTAAATTTTGGATGCTAGTCTTTGTCTGAATTATAGCTGGGAAAAACTGTCTTCTAACCTTTGGGACAGTCATTTGCTGATAGTTTCTTTTTCTGAAGAGAAACCCACAGTCAGATCTATTGGTCCTTAGGGTTGTTTTTTCTGAGACTGAAATTGTGTTCAGAAAGTTCTTGCCTAACTTAATATCTTGAAGAATAGTCCCTAATGTTTTCATTTAACAGTTTTATCACTTCAAGTTTTAGATTTTGGTCTTTGATCCATGCTAAGTTGACTTTTATACAAGGTGAAAGATACGGATCTAATTTTATTTAGGATGGAGATACAACTTTGTCAGTATCATGTTGAACAGTCTTTTCCCATACTGTGTGTTTTTACTACCTTTGTCAAAAAGCAGGTGCATATGGCTTTGTAGTTTATTTCTAGGTCCCGTATTCTGTTCCAGTGCTCTGTTTGTTTTTATGCCAATACCAGATGCCATTGTCACTCTATCTCTGCAGTATAATTTGTAAGATTATTTGAGGTGAGGCCTTGTGATACCTGCATCAGTGAGCCAAGACCTCAGGGTTGATTCAGCTGCTTGTGTTCCTTTGTGTTAACACAGAAATTTTAGGATCATATTTTTCTAGATCTGCAAAGTATGTATGGCCTCAGAATGTTGGTAGGTTTTGCCTTGGATCTGTAAATTAATTTTAGTAGTATAACCATTGTCATGATGTCAATTCTGCTATTCCCTCAGCATCGGTGGTCTTTCTATCTTGTAATGTCTTATTTTCCTTTTCGGTATATTGAAGTTTTTCTTTTTTTGTTTCTTTTTTTTTTCTTTTTCTTGGATATTTTCTTTATTTACATTTTTATTGTTTTCCCCTTTCCAGGTCTACCTTCAGAGACCCTGTATCCCATCCCCCGTCACCTGCCTCTATGAGGCTGCTCCCTCTCACAACCACCCACTCCCATTTTGTTGCCCTGGCATTCGCATACACTGGGGCATTGAACACCCTCAGGCACAAGCTCCTCCCACTGACCTCCCACAAGACCATCCTCTGCCACATATACTACTGGAGACATGGGTCCCTCCATGTGTACTCTTTGGTTGGTGGTGCAGTCCCCAAGAGCTCCGGGGTTCTGGCCTGTTGACACTGTTGCTCCCTCCATGGGGCTGCAACCCCCCTCAGCTTCTTCAGTTCCTTCTCCAACTCCTCCATCAGGGACCCCCCCAAGCTCAGTCCAATGTTTGGTTGCAAACATCTGCCTCTATATTTGTCAGTCTCTGGCAGAGCCTCTCAGGAGACAGCCATATCAGGCTCCTGTCAGCAAGCACTTCCCAGCATCCACAATACTGTCTGCATTTGGTGACTGTATATGGGATGGATCCCTAGGTGGAGCAGTCTCTGGATGGCCTTCAGTCTTTGCTCCACACTTTGTTTCCCTATTTCCTTGTGTGAGTATTTTGTTCCCCCTTCTAAGAAGCACCAAAGCATCCACACTTTGGTCTTCATTCTTCTTGAGCTTCATGTGGTCTGTGAATTGAATCTTGGGTATTCCGAACTTTTGGGCTAATATACACTTATCAGTGAGTGTACTTTTGTGACTGAGTTACTTCACTCAGGATGATATTTTCAAGTTCCATCTATTTGCCTAAGAATTTCATGAAGTCATTGTTTTTAATAGCTGAGTAGTATTCCATTGTGCAAAAGTAACACATTTTCTGTATTCATTCCTCTGTTGAGGGACATCAGGGTTCTTTCCAGCTTCTGGCTAAGATAAATAAGGCTGCTATGAACATAGTGGAGCATGTGTCCTTATTACATGTTGGAGTATCTTCTGGGCATACACCAAGGAATGGAATAGCTGGGTCCTCATGTAGTACTATGTCCAATTTTCTGAGGAACTGCCAGACTGATTTCCAGAGTGGTTGTACTAACTTGCAATCCCACCAAAAATGGAGGAGTGTTCCTCTTTCTCCACATCCTCGCCAGCATCTGCTGTCACCTGAGTTTTTGATCTTAGCCATTCTGACTGGTGTGGAATGGAATGTCAGGGTTGTTTTGATTTGCATTTCCCTGATGACTAAGGATGTTGAACATTTATTTAGGTGCTTCACAGCCATTTGAGTTTCCTCAGTTGAGAATTGTCTGTTTAGCTTTGTTGCCCATTTTTTTATTATTATTTTATTTTCTATATTCTTTATTTACATTCTTTTTAATTGCTGAGTAGTATTCCATTGTGTAAATATACATGGAAAATATCTCTGATAAAATTGAAGAAATATATAGAAAAACACATTAAGATTGACTATTTCATGGAAAAATTATACAGATAAAATGGTAGGCATAAAAATATTCCTAAATTGATTAAAAGTAGAAGTAAAAACATTTTCTGATAAAATTGAAGATTTACCTGAAAAGTATCTCTGATAAAACTGAAAAAATATATGGAAAAACATTAAAATTGAAGATTATCATGGAAAATTATACACATAAAATGGTAGGCATAAAAATATTTCTAAGTTGATTGAAAGTGAAATTATAAACATTTTCTGATAAAATTGAAGATTTACCTGGAAAGTGTCTCTGATAAAATTGAAGAAATATATAAAAAATGCGTTGAGATTGAGTATTTCATGGAAAAATTATACAGATAAAATGGTAGGCATAAAAATATTCCTGTGTTTTTTGAAAGTGGAATTATAAACACTTTCTGATAAAATTGAAGATCTACAAGGAAAATATTCCTGAAAAATTCAAGAAATATATAAACATGAAGAAAACTGACTATTACATGGAAAATTATACAGATAAAATAGAAGGTATAAAAATGTTCCTAAGTTGATTGAAAATAAAATTATAGAAATTGTCTGATAAAACTGAAGATCCACATTGAAAATACTTTTGACAAAATTGAAGAAAAATACAGAGAAACGTTAAAATTGAAGATTATCATGGACAATTATACTGACAAAATGGTAGGCACAAAAACATTCCTAAATTGATTGAAAGTGGAACTATAAACACCCCCCCCACCCTGAGGAAACCAAAGATCTACATGAAAAACACCTCCGACAAAATCGTAGAAGTACACAGAAAAAATGTTAAAATTGAAGATTATCATGGAAAATAATACAGTCAAAATGGTAGACACAAAAAGCATTACTGAATTGAAAGAGGAGTCACAAACATTTTCTGATAAAATCGAGATCCACATGAAAAACATATCTGTTAGACTATGTTTTTTGTTGGGGAATTGAGTCTATTGACATTATAAGATATTAAGGAATAGTGATTGTTGCTTCCTGTTATTTTTGATGTTCTTTTTATGTTTGTGTAGTAACTTTCTTTTGGGTTTGTTGGAAAAAGATTACTTTCTTGCTTTTCTAGGGTGTAGTTTCCCTCCTCATGTGGGCGTTTTTCCATCTATTATCCTTTGTAGGGCTGGATTTGTGGAAAGATATTGTGTAAATTTGGTTTTATCATGGAATATCTTGTTTTCTCCATCTATAGTGATTGAGAGTTTTGTTGGGTACAGTAGTTTGGGCTGGCATTTGTGTTCTCTTAGGGTCTGTATGAGATCTGCCCAAGATCTTCTGGATTTCATCATCTCAGGTGAGAAGTCTGGTGTAATTCTGATAGGCCTGCCTTTATAGGTTACTTGACCATTTTCTCTTACTGCTTTTAATATTCTTTCTTTGTTTAGTGCATTTGGTGTTTTGATTATTATGTGCCAGGAGGACTTTCTGGTTTGGTCCAGTCTGTTTGGAGTTCTGTAGGCTTCTTGTATGTTCATGAACATCTCTTTCTTTAGGTTAGGGAAGTTTTCTTCTATAATTTTGTTGAAGATATTTGCTGGCCCTTTAAGTTGGAAATCTTCACTCTCTTCTATACCTATAATCCTTAGGTTTTGTGTTCTCATTGTGTCCTGGATTTCCTGGATGTTTTGGCTCAGGAGCTTTTTGCATTTTGCATTTTCTTTAACTGTTGAGTCAATGTTTTCTCTGGTATCTTCAGCCTCTGAGATTCTTTCTTCTATCTCTTGTATTCTGTTGTTGATGCTTGCATCTATGACTCCTGAATTCTTTCCAAGATTTTCTATCTCCACAGATGTCTCACTTTGTGATTTCTTTATTGTTTCTACTTCCATTTTTAGATCCTGGATGGTTTTGTTCAGTTCCTTCACTTGTTTGTTTGTGTTCTCCTGTTATTCTTTCAGGGATTTTTGTGTTTCCTCTTTAAGGGCCTCTACCTGTTCACCCATGCTCCCCTGTATTTCTTTCAGGGATTTTTGTGTTTCCTCTTTAAGGGCCTCTACCTGTTCACCCATGCTCTTCTGTATTTCTTTCAGGGATTTTTGTGTTTCCTCTTTAAGGGTTTTTACCATTTGACCCATGTTCTCCTGTATTTCTTTAAGGGAGTTATTTATGTCCTTCTTGATGTCCTCTAATAGCATCATGAGATGAGACTTTAAGTCCAACTCTTGCTTTTCTGGTGTGTTGGGGTGTCCAGGACTTGCTGTGGTGGGAGAACTGGGCTCTGATGTTGCCAAGTAGCCTTGGTTTCTGTTGGTAGGGTTCTTGTGCTTGCCTTTCACCATCTGGTTATCTCTGGTGTTAGTTGGTCTTGTTGTCTCTGGCTGGAGCTTGCCCCTCCTATGGACCTATAAACCTGTGTCTGTACTCCTGGGAGACCAACTATCTTCTGGCAAGGTTTGTGCACAGAAGGCTGTGGAGCTGTCTGGTTCCCTGCTGCAAATGGCGGCCGGAAGGGAAGACTCCTGTCCCAGCTGCTCCAATGATCATATGCCTTGTGTGCTCCCAGCTGTACCCCTCCAGAGAGAAGGTGGAGATCTCACCTCCACGCTCAGAAGTGAAATTGCTGCTGGAAGATCACTCTCTCCTGGTGGGCTAAGCACAGAAGGCTGTGGAACTGCCTGGTTCCCTGCTGCAAATGGCGGCTGGAAGGGAAGACCTCCTGTACCTTTAAGGGAGTTATTTATGTCCTTCTTAAAGTCCTCTCTCATCATCATCATGAGATGTGATTTTAAATCAGAGTCTTGCTTTTCTGGTTTGCTGAGGTACCCAGGAGTCTCTGTGGTGGGAGAACTGGGTTCTGATGATGCCAAGTAGCCTTGGTTTCTGTTACTTATGTTCTAACCCTTGCCTCTCACCATCTGGTTATTTCTATTGTTAACTTGTTTTGCTGACTCTGACTGTGGCTTATCCCTCCTGTAAGTCTGCATGTTAGTACTCCTGCGAGAACAGTTCTCTCCAGGAGGAATTTTGATACGAAGAGCTGTGACACAGGGTCAGTTCCGGAGTACAGATGGAAACTGAAAGTATCCTGTTCATGACTCTTCCTTGGTTCCTGAGTCTTGATGGCTCTGGGCAGGTCCATTTTGGGCCAGGAATTTGAGCAGAAGTGGTGGTCTTCCCTGTGCTCACAGATATGTCGGCACTCAGCTCTCTCCCGGTGAGAGATATGGTATGGTCTCTTTGGTATGGAGCACTGTAGTATAGGATTAGTTCCAGGTGCAGACTCTGACTTTTTTATTGTAGTTGTATATATTTGGTTAGGTTTAACCCTAGGTACATTACACTTTTTGCAGCTACCATGAGATATTTTCCTTTTTAGAGAATTCATTGTTGGTACATATGAGGGCTAGTGTTTTGTTTTGTTAGTATTGATTTTGTATCCTGTAACTCTACTGTGTTTATTAGATCTAAGAATTTTCATAGACTCCACAGCCTCTTTTAATTAAAGAATCATGTCATCTACAAATAAAAATATTTTAACTCCTTCCTTTCCTATTTCATCCCATTTCTGTCTTTCTTTCCTTTAATTGCTTTTATACTTCAAGAACTATTTTAAAAACGCATTTCCTCTAAAATCAGGAATAAGATGCTATTAGTTTATTTCTGTCTAGTATAATGTTGGCACAACTTTGTTATGTATCACCTTTAGTATCTTGAGATATGATCCAACTGTCACTAATGCCTCCAGGATTTTCATCATGAAAGCACTTTGAACTTTGTTGAATACTTTTCAGCACCAACCAAGATGATTATATGGTTTCTGCCTTTAAGTTTATTTATATAGTATATTGCACTTATTGATTTATATATGTAGAACCAAGCTTGCATTTCTTGGATGAAGCTCACTTGATCATGATGCATGATCACATTGATATGTTTCTGAGTTTAGTTTGAAAGTATTTTGTTGGTAATTTTTGCACTTATATTCATCAGAGAAATTGATTTGTGGTTTTCTTTTTGCTGGGTCTTTACCTAATTTTGTTACCAGGATAATATTGAATCCACAGATAGAATTTGGTAGTGTTTTATCTCTTTCTATTTTGCGAAAAAAATTAAGAAGCATCAACATTACAGTTTCCTTGAAAGTTTGATGGAATTCATGAGTGAATCATCCTGGTCTCAGACTTTTTTTTTTGTGAGTAGACTTTCAATTAGGGCTTTGATCTCATTGTTTGTAATGATTTGTTTATTTATATCTTCTAGATTTAATTTTAGCAGATCACATGCATTTAGAAATGCATCCACCCCCTCCTACATTTTCTAGACTTTTAGGAAATGTTGAAAACATATCCTGAAAACTTTTAGTCTCTCCTTCTGGACTGTGGGGCCATGTGACCTCACCCTCCTGCAGTCACTCCTCCCCATCACAAAGGACTGTGCACCCTCAAACTGTGAACCAGCACAAGTCTCCCCTTCAGATGTTTTGTTATATCAAGTAGAGAAGTAACTGATATGGTATGGGATGCCTATGTTCTCCCCACTGTTAATTATGAGAAATAGTGTATGAAGAGGAAACAGGTAGCAGCCTGCAGGGTATTCTGTTGCTCCAGACTGGAGTGATCCTGATTCCTTTGTCACTTATTCATGGTATATCTCACCATTCATCATCATCTGTGAGTTTTTTTTTTACTGTGTGCAGCTGGGACCACTTTGGTAAGAAATCTGGCAAACCAGAAGCGTTTGTGGATTCATATTCCTGATCTGTTGTTAGGTTGAGGATTTTATGTAGCATTAGAGTCCTCTTTACTCTGACTCCAAAAGTTCTGGAATTCTCTGGGCCAGTGACCCATTTTTGTCCTGGCACTGAAGAATTTTTGGACTTCTGTGAAGCCTGCATGTGAGGAGCTGATATCCATACACACAGGCTGGTTCATACTCAGTCCTTGTATAAATTAATTTTCTTGATGCTATGACAAAAGCAAATTGAGAAAGGAGGGTTTGTCCACTGTTTGAGGGTGTAGGCCATCATAGCAGGGACATCATGATGGAAGTTCAACTTGCTTTCTCTTTTTATTCAGCTCAGGTATCCAGTCCAAAAAATGGTACTGTCTATATTTAGGAAGGGTCTTCTGATCCTAATTAATACAACCTAGAACCTCCCTTATATACATGCCCTGAGAATTGTCTTCTTGATGATCTTGATCTTGCTGGTGGTTAATATCAATCATCACAGATACACAAGGCTGTCTGTCCTCTGGATGTGGGCCAGCAGATCTGCCTAATGGCTCTTGCCATTGTTAGAGGCCTGAACATGGAGTGCTGAGCACTTGCCTCCCTGGCGGGGCTGTATTTTATCCCTTCTCTTGCTCTTGGTCATATCTGGAGGATTAGGGAGCTCAGCTCTGCTTCCCTAAGATAGGGCAGAGTTTTATGCTTGCACATAATCTCTTTTCTGAGAATATTGTTCAAAAAATAGGCCATCTATTGTAAAGGAAATTAGCTAGTAATTAAATTTAACTGGAAGTTACAGTATTGGTGCTTTCATTCGAAGACAGTATGCTCCCCTAATTACTTTATTGCTACAGCTACCCTGACTGAGAATTATTATTATTTGTGTGTAGGGGAGGGTAATGGATAGTGGTGGGAAAGGTTAAATTTAATAAGTTAGATAATGAATTCTGGACTTAAATTTTTTTTAATTGGCAGAGGGCCTTCTTCAAGGGGAAACTTTTCTTTGTGCCCTCTTCTAGGTCTAGCTGATAGAAGTCAGCTTAGTCTCATTCCAAAGTCATTCTGCTTTGCCACCTCTCAGGAATCTTTTGGCAAAGAACAATGTTTCTGTATAGACAAGAACAGTGTAGAAGAAAACATCTGTCTTTGCTGCTCTTTGTTAGTGCAGCAATGGTCAAGACTGGGTGAGGTACAATGGTCTCTTGGATGTATTCCTTCCTAAGTCTGCTCCTCCCCCCAGGGCCTTGAGAGGGTGGAGCTGACAGAATACAGACTGGACCACTCTCTAGTCCAGCAGCCTGGTCCCTATCAGCCTCGCACACTGTGGCTGGGTGAGCGGAGAGCTGAGGTCAGGGAAGTTGGGAAGGGTGAAACCCCAGTGGGATTTGGATTTACCTTGCCCACAGGAGATGCTAAGGGACCAGACATCCTTAGAGGCAACAGCCTGAATCCTCCAAGTGTGAGCTCCTTGGCTGTCTCACATTTTTTCTTAGCTTTATGATCTGTTTGGCTAACCTAGTCCCGAGGAACAAGAACACTGTCTTCTCCACGAAGTTTCCACTGTAAGCGCCAATGTCTTTCCTTTAAGAATGGGCATTTCTCTTGCTACTTAGGGCTCTAGACAAACCAGCTGTATTAGCTAGTTTTCTCATCATGGTGGAGCACCCTAACGGAAGAGGAGTTTCTTCTGCGTCATAGCTGAGGGGACACAGTCTGCCATGGTGGGGAACACAACGGCAGTGGGAGTAGGAGGCAGCTGCTCACCTTGCTTCACAATCAGGAAGCAGGAAGTGAACAGGAAATGGGGCAAGGCTATAAAACCTTAAGGCCTGTCTTCAGTGACCTATTTCTTCCACTGAGACTCCACCTCCTAAAGGTTTCATACATAACCTTCCTAAACAGTGCCCCCAGCTGGGGACCAGATATTCAAGCACATGAGGTTGGGGTGGGGACGTTTTATGTCCAAACTATAACACTGATGGTTTGAATATGCTTGGCCCAGGAGTGGCAGTATTAGGAGGTATGACTTTGTTGGAGGAAGTGTGTCACTGTAGCAATGGACTTTGAGACCCTCCTCCTAGCTGCCTGTGGGGCAATCGTCTCCTGTTTGCCCTCAGAACAAGATCTAGACCTCTCAGCTCCTCCAGCTCCATGTCTGCCTGGATACTGCCATGCTTCCTGCCATGATGATAATGGACTGCACCTCAGAATAAACCAGCCCCAATTAAATGTCCTTTGTAAGAGTTGCCTTGGTCATGGTATCTCTTCACTGCAATGAAATCCTAACCAAGACACTGACCAAATAAAGACCTAGAGTGTTCTGGGCAATGTCCTGGATCCCTGTGCCTTCTTCATAGGGTGCTTTTTATCTTTTCAGTTCTGCCTTTACACTCAAAGATTTCTGTGTTCCTTTACAATAAGGTAATTTATTTTTTTTCTGAAGGCCCATAGTGATGGTACAATGACCCTTTTCTAATAAGAACTTTTCATGCTGACTAACTTGTTCTTAATTAGGTAGTACAGGGACAAGGCAGCCAACCCAGGGGAGCTGTACTGTGTCTTTGTTCAGAAATTGCCCATTGGCTGAAGTTAGCAACTGACTTCAGATGGAAACCTTGCCGAATGAGGATGACACCAGGGTCACGCCTCAAAACCCTGCCTTGGTATGGTACCTGTGAGGTCCGGGTAAAGGAGGACAATTTTGCAAACAAGGAGAAAAATCAGAAACAGCAAAATAACAGCTCAACCTTAGAGATTTCTTAAGGAGCCAGAAAGGACCCTGCCGAGTACATTTTTAGCTGGTTAATAAGGAAGCCAAGTGTACTGGGCCCTGTATATAACCCATGCCTACACTATATCAATATATAATTACCACATTTTTCCCAATCTGCCCCTGGGAGAGGTGGCAGGTAAAATAGATTGAGAAGAAAATAATGGTACTTGCAGCACAATATATTAGATTGATATCTGTTAATACTTGAGCAGGCTGCTGGCAGGATAAATGGAGGGCTGGGAATGCCCTAGTGCATTGAGACAAAGTGGCTGGTTAAGCTTTGTTCTTCTAAGTACCCGGTTTCTGTGTAGAGACAGCAGAGAGAGGGAAGTCAAGATTTCCCAGTCTTCGGGTTTGGAGGGCTTGCTAAGCTTGTCCAGTGAGCAGGCTAGTTTTATGCTGACCAGCTAGAGTCATCTGGAAAGAGGGCACCTCAATTAAAAAAAATGTCCTTGCCAGAGGAGCAAGTCAGTTGGCAGCACCCCTCCATGGGTGCTTCAGTCTGGCGGCAGATAGCCTGAGTGACTTGGATTTGAGCACCGTGGGCCAATGTCCCTTTCAGCTCCTAAAGTTGGTGAAGTCTTAGGTTCTGCCCTGGACACTGGTAAGACTGGAGGGCAGCAGGGATGGAAACACGTCAGCTTTTCACATAGCACATAGAGCTATGTGCATTCTGTGGTGCAATTTCTTGATTGGTGGTTGAGTGGAAAGGCCCACCTCACTGAAGGTGACACTACCACTGGGGAATTAGTACTGGGGTGCCATGAGGAGCAAGTCAGTTGGCAGCACCCCTCCATGGGTGCTTCAGTCTGGCTGCAGATAGCCTGAGTGACTTGGATTTGAGCACCGTGGGCCAATGTCCCTTTCAGCTCCTAAAGTTGGCAAAGTCTTAGGTTCTGCCCTGGACACTGGTAAGACTGGAGGGCAGCAGGGATGGAAACACGTCAGCTTTTCACATAGCACATAGAGCTATGTGCATTCTGCATTCAGGTTCTTGGTTTGCCCTTCCTAAATAATAGACTACAAGCTGTAAGTGGAAATAAAACCCTGCCTACTCAAGTTGCTTTCAGACAGTGTCTCATCATAGCAGCAGAAACCCTAACTAAGGGAATAGGGATAGAGTAGTGCTATGTCTCCTTTCTCCACAAGTGCTTGGCAAAGCATTGATGAAGCTTTCTGGGTTCTGTTGTGGTGATGGTTTGTGATGCCAGGAACTGAACCAAGCAGAAGTCAGGCATCCATGCTCTCACGGAGTTATACTTCTGGGCCCAGAACAGTCAGAGGGTAAATGAATGAGTAAACAAACAGAAATTAGTGATTAACTGAGAGTCATCATGGGGGACACTTCACAGACCTATCTGTGCTTATTTAAAGTCTCACTTTTCATCATGAGAAAAATGAGGCAGTCTTAATTTTAAAGGATGAGTGTGAACTATAGTCAAAACTCTGAAAAAATATGACACATTCTGCCATGAGGAAAAGACCAGAATTCCAAAAGTGTGTGTATGGTCTTTGTAGCTATGAAGTCATATATGTGTATTTTTTAGTGGTGTGTGTGTGTGTCTGTGTGTGTGTGTGTGTGTGTGTGTGTGTGTGTGGTGTCCATGTGTTAACAGCAAGCATGTGGAGGTCAGTGGGCAAATTCCAGAAGTCAGTCCTCCTCTCCTAGCTTGTTTTGAGGTAGCGTCTCTTTTGTTTCTGCTTCTCTGAGTGTTCCAGGCTCACTGGCCTGTGAGCAACAGGACAACTCTGTCTCCACTTACAGTCTTGCTGGAAGCTGCGATTGCACGATATCTGGCTTTTTATGTGAGTTTCGAGCATGCAACTCAGGTTTCCAGGTCTGCATAGTAAGTGCTTCTACTGGTCAAGCCATTGAGCTAGGCCCTCCCTTCTGCTCTTTGTTCGTGATTTAATCTCAAATGCTTTGTTTCAGCAGTAAAATATTGACCAAGACACTTGCTTTTGATTCTGATACAATTCTCAAATCTATGATAAATATTTATGCTAAGTCAAATAATCCAGAGCTGGGCAGAGTTGACAATGTCCTCCTTTGTAACCCTAACATTGGATTCTATCAGTGTCAATAGTTGAATATGTGTGCATGTGTGCGTATGTGCTAAAATTTGTGTGCTGGAAGGGGATTTTTATAGGTGGTGGAGGGAGGTGAGCCCTTTGTTAGGCAGAGATTTGTTGCTAAGATCTCCCTTCATCCTGAGTCCCCAAGGAGCCAAACTAGAGATGCATCCTCAGCTGTATGTGGGCATGTGTGTGTTCACAGTGTGGTTGCAGGGAGAGCTCTTTCAGGTTGTCATGGGAATAAGAGAATGGGCACATATGGCAAAGGGGGGTAGTGGTGTTCTTGTCCTACTGAAAGATTTTTGTTCCCACTATTGGAAAAATGACATTTGATGACTGCTTCCTCTTTTGCCACCACTAACTGCAGGTGCCCACTGTGTCCGTCTTTAAGATGGATTGGCACCACTGATTATAAGCACAGCTTCCCGGAGGGGTGTGAGAAGGAGGTCAGGCTCAGAGGGACCCACAGCTGGGGATCTGTGACTAATGAGCAGGACCTGTGTGTGCTCTTCCTTCCCAGTTGTGAGGTGTAGGTCAGGGGGACCCGGGGCACCTGTGATGTTGCCAGAGCAAGACAGCAATTTGAGAGTTTGAAATAATGAAGCTATACAGGCTGGAACCCTTGTCATTCACTGTATGATGTTTTTAATGTTATTTGTGTATGTGTGCTTGCATGTTCAGGCACACGTGGAAGCCAGAGTGCTGGGTCTCACATGCTGTCGATTTTAGTTCTGGGGACAGGATCACTTACCTGGAACTAGGCTAGGCTAGCTGGCCAGTGGAACCAGGGATTCTCCTGTTTCGTCTTCTCAGTGCTAGACTTACTAAGTGTGTATCACTACACCCAGCTTTTATTTATTTTTATTTACATTGTGTGTTTAACACAGGATGTCACTAGACCAACTTTCATTTTGGATGGACAGCTAAACTCTTTTGACCTATGTTTCTGTGTCTATGAGGTGAACTTGATGGTACCCACATCATCCATTTTGAGAGAACAAAATGTAAAACTATGCACAAAGCCCTTAGTGAACACAGGACAGTGAGTACAGGACAAATGAGTGCTTCTTATGACAGTTGCCTCACATACCCACACCCAGGTTGTGGACCAGGATGCCCTTAGGTTTCCATGACCCTTGGGGTGGGGGTTACATAGCCAGCCACTGGTGGGAAGCTTGGCGCCATCAGTAGCATGTTAACGTCCTCCTCTCCTTTCCCACATCAGGCTGCAGCATTCCTTCCCAGCCCCGAGGCTGGCTGCTTCTCTGTGTTTAACTTTCTATTCCTTCCATATGAACTTTGATGTGTGTTTTAATGGGATTTCACCTAGGGCAGGGGCTGGCTGTGAGTCTTGCATTTCATATTTGTCTGCCTGTCAATCCATCAGCCCCTACAGTGATGGGTACCCACTGTGCATCCCACTTAGCCCCAGGCTTGACATAATCTATGCCTTGGTGCCCAAAGGGACACCATCTTTATAGCACCCTATGTGTTTGTCTCCTGCCTTAACCTTGAAATGGTGGATTTAACTGATTTTGTTAACCTCGCCCAGGGGACAGACGGCTGGTTCTTTTCATCCTTTTCTCATCCTGCTTCATTTTTCTGCAAATGGAAGTTCTCTATCTCCAGGGAAGAGCTTTATCATCACAGTTCGCTCACACCCCAGTTGGAACCAATATGTGTGTGTGTGTGTGTGTGTGTGTGTGTAAATAGAATCTGCTTGGATTTAGGAAGAGGAGAGAGAGAGAGAGAGAGAGAGAGAGAGAGAGAGAGAGAGAGAGAGAGAGAGAGAGAGAGAGAGAGAGAGAGAGAGATCTTCATTGCAGTGGAAGGTGTTAGCTTTACTGAGACTAAGTCACTGAGGTGAAGCTCCTTGGGTGTCATTTCCTGGCATCCAGAAACTATGATTCCAGCATTCTCGGATACTACTCCAGGGCCACTGTTAGGTGCTGGGACTTGGATGCTAAGATTTGCAGGGACAATATTTGGAGGCCAGTACACACAACATAAAAAGGGAACGTAATATTTCTCTACTAACTCAGTTATAGTTGTCTTTAAAATATAGGATGCTTATCAGGTAGCTATTAAGATATGATGTAGCCGGGCAGTGGTGGCGCATGCCTTCAATCCCAGCACTTGGGAGGCAGAGGCAGGAGGATTTCTGAGTTCGAGGCCAGCCTGGTCTACAAAGTGAGTTCCAGGACAGCCAGGGCTACACAGAGAAACCCTGTCTTGAAAAACCAAAAAAAAAAAAAGATATGATGTAAACACATTTAGACAAGAGTTGAAGGTGACTGAGGGGAGGAGGCAGCTCATGAAGGGTGTAATTATCTTCCTCTCCTCCCTTTCCCTCTCTCTCCCTTCCTTCCTTTCTCCTTTCTTTCCTCCCTTCTTTTCACCCACCCTCCTCTCTTCTGTTTATGCAGATGTGTGTGTACTCTAGAGGTATGCCTGTGGAGATCAGAACAACCCTGAGAACTGGTCTTTGTTTGAAGCAGGGTCTCTATCTGCCTATACCAGGCCCATGAATTTCTGGGACTTCTGTCTTTACCTCCCACCTTCTCATAGGATGACAGATACATGTTCAACAGTGTCAGACTTTTTTATTTTCAAAAAAGATTTATTTACTTATTATATGTAGGTACAGAGTAGCCATCTTCAGACACTCCAGAAGAGGATGTCAGATCTCATTACAGATGGTTGTGAGCCACCATGTGGTTGCTGGGATTTGAACTCAGAACCTTTGGAAGAGTAGTCAGTGCTCTTAACCGCTGAGCCATCTCTCCAGCCCCTGTGTCAGACTTTTATGTGGGCCCCGGGAATCTAAACTCAGGCTCCCTGTTTGTGCAGCAAGCAGATTGCCACTAAACCACTTCCCTACCCTGCTTTAGCTTTCAGAAGTGGAATGCTTTGCAAAGGACATTTGCTTTTCTTAAAGATGGGTCTCACTATGCAGCTCTGCTTTACCTCGGACATGGTAATACTCCTGCCTTAACCTCTCAAATGCTGGAATAACAGGTGTGTGCAACAACTCCACCTGATTAACCAAACAATGTGTTTGAGAACTTAAAAAATAGTCAGTTCTTAAGTATCTCCCTTAGTGCTTTCCTTTCTGCTCCCTGTAAGCTAGAGCCCATGGGTACTGCTCACCTGTAGTTACTTTTCTGAGAAGTGTCCTAAATTGTCATCTGGTGCATTTGGAATTAGGAGGTTATTTGTGGAAATAATGTTAAAAATTAAAGACATCTTCTGAGAATGGTATAGGGAACTATCTGAGATAGAATTCTGTATATGATGTTTCATTATCCCTGAAAATCATGTTTCTTTAATAAATAAGGATTTTCCAGTTCTTTGCTACCTACTCACCATGAAACCACCACCATTTATTTATCTATACATCCATCTGTTCCCATCCACCCATCCGCTTATCATCTATCCACTTACTTATCATCTCTACACCCATTCATCCATCCATCCATCCATCATCTATTCACTTATCAATCTATCATCCATCCACCCACTTATCCATCCATCTATCCATTCACCCACTCAACTACTCATCCATCCATCCATCCATCTATCCATCCATCCACCCAACCATTCATCTATCCATTTATCCATCATCATCTATCCATATATCCATTTATCCATCCATCCATCATTTATCTATCCACTCAATCCATTCATCCATCTATTCATCTATCCAGCCATCTACTTATTATCAGTGTATCCATACATCCATCCATTCATGCATCCATCCATCGATAATCATTATTTATATTGGACTTATGGAACCCTGCTTGTTTTATTAAATAAGCCATAATTCATTCCTATCAAGATTATGACACTCAAATCATTTCAGATTGGGCCAGCAGAACTCCCTTCAAACTCATTTGTGTGTCCTCTGATATGTCTATACCATTTGATAAACACCTTTGTGCTTTCTGGTTTAATGTTCTAGACACATTATATTTTCTCTCACCAAGCCCTAGAACCCATTATTTTCAAAGTTGAGTCATTTATCACTTTCTCTCTTCTTCCCTTTCCCTTTCTCCTCTCCTTTTCTTCCCCTTCTCTTCTTCCCCTGCCCTCATCTTTCTTTTCTCTTCTTTTCCGTTCCAGTGCCTCTTAGTCCCCCATCTTCGGCAAATGCTATTTAGAAATCAAGATCTGGATCCAGGTGTGTTCAGTGCTACAGGACTTCCCTTATTCCAGGCCCTCCAAATGGATAGAATAACATATGTACACATGTTTATACCTGGATGTATTGTTTCAGTATCCAGCTATGCACACTGACAACCACAAGTTCATGCTAGAGTCACTAATTCCATCCACTATCACAGACTGTTCTGTTAATCTTGCTTCTGTACTTGTAGCTTCCCATGATGATAGTAAGGAGTCTGATCTCCCCTGTCTTTGTCATGTTATATATTTGATTGGTTGCATGCAGTGGCCTTGCATGTCTCCTATCATGACTACTACCCATTCCATGTCTAGACACCTTTTCACCTTGCTTGGGGTCTGGGCTGACACCTGCTATTTCTTGGGCTACACAGGAGCACTCACATCCTTGATGACATCACTCATGCATCTTTTTTGCTGAGCCAGTGCTCTCTTTCTAAGTGTCTTCTTCACCACATGCTGGAACATTTTTCTACAGCGATGATGCTTTTTTACTGCTCACATGCAGACACTTTGGGCTGGGCTGTTCCTTGCATGCACATGAAGTGACCACCATACCCAGCTAATTCTTGCCTTCTCTGCACCAGCCCTTTTCTTGCAGCACCTCAGTTCTAGAAGCAGACACTGACCCCTCCTTATCTCGAGAATGCCTCCCTCTCTGCACCCAGATTTCAATACACCACCCAAAGGACTCCTCTGTCTTCGTCCCTTTCCTTTATACATATTGGGGTATCCTTTTTGCCCTGTAAATCTCCAGTATCCACTTTGGACTTTGAAAGTCTCTCTTTCACTTGTGGTTTTTAGATTAAATTGTTAAGGATGGAGAGAAAAGGACTAGATTAAGGAAAGCAATGAGGTTTTAATATAATTTAAAACCAATATCTTTATGTACAGTGCTGGTATATTTTATTTTTAGCATTTGTTTAGCCAGGGTGCAGGAACATTTCCAGTTTATTATAAAGCTTATGAGCCATATACTCTCCTAAAATAATATTATTTTTAAACTCTCTATAAAAATCAAGTTCTTAGATACTTTTCCTAGTGTTTTCCTGCCCAAGAGAGATTAGATGAAGATGGAAGGGCAGAAATGTTTTTTACTTGATCTGTCTGGATTCTTGACTTTTTCAAATTATCATAGTACTATATAAATCTTTAAAAATTATAATAACATTTCCTTACTTGTTTGTGTATATGTATGTGAATGTGTGGAGGTCAGAGGACAACTTGCAGGAGTTGATGTTCTCTTTCCACCTGTGGGGCCAGGAAACTGAACTCAGGTCATCAACCTTAGTGACCACTGTCTTTATCCACTAAGCCATCTTGCTGGCTAGGTTTAGTTTTTTTAATCTTTATTTATTTTTCATCTTTAAAATTAGTGTTTGGAGAATTTCGCATAATGTGTGTTGAGCACATTCACTTCCTATTTTGAACCATCCCAAATCCAGTCTCCCATCCCCACCCACTCAACATATTGTATCCTCTTTTTTACATCTAACTTGTGCTGCTCATATACTCTTGGATGGGTGGTCTTCTGATGCAGTGTGGTTCTTAAAGGAAACTGACTCTCCTTCTCCCAGCAGCTATCAATTGCCAATAGATTCATATCTAGGTGGTGGGACTTTGTGCACATATCCTTTCTCCATGCTGGGATTTTGTCTGGCTTGATATAATGTGAAGGTCTTGTGTGTACTGTCGCAACTGCTATGCTTTTTTTTTTCAAAATGTATTGCTACCCTGCTGTGTAGATGTCCAATTAAGGAATGAATATTCCACAGTCCTTCATTCTAATTGCCTTATGCTGCAAGAAGGAGCTTCTCTGATGAGGGTTGACAGATACACTAATCTGTGAATGTAGCAACAAATCATTCAAAATTGATTTAAAACTATGTCTATTTAGCAGAGTAATAGTTATAGGTTCTTTTCTTGGGCCCATGACTTGTCTAGCCAAATGTTGTTGGCCTTAGAACAGTACACAAATAAGGATTTCATTTTGTGGAGTGAGAATTAGATCCCACCAGAAAGTGGTTGTTTTTTTTCTATGATGTTTGTGCTACTTCTAAGACATATTTCTGTAGAAAATTTCTAAGATATATACATACTCACATATAAAAAGAATCGACATACTCATCCATTGCTGGTGGAAGTACAAACTTGTACAGATTCTATGAAAATCGGTGTGGTAGTTTCTTAGGAATCTAGGAATATACCAAGACCTATCTCTATACCTCAAGATCCAGCTATACTACTCTTGGGCATATACCCAATGGACTCTACATCATACTGCAGAGACACTTGCTCAACCAGGCTTAGTTTTACTCTATTCATAATAGACAGAAATTGGAAACAGTCTCAATGTCTGTCAATGGATGAATGAAAAAAATTGGTCCATTTATACAATGGACTATTACTTGATTGTTAAATGGAAATCATGAAATTTGAGGGCAAATGTATGGAGCTACAAAAAATCATGTTGAGAGAAATAACCCAAATACAAAATGACAAATATGGTATATGTTTGCTTATATGTGGATGTTAGCTGTTAAGTTTTTGAAAAACAGGCTATTATCTGTATAACCTGACAGGTTAGTTATAGAGTAAGGGACTAGTGGGAGAAGGAAAGATCTCCCTAGGGAGGGGAAATAGAATAGTTATGACTAGATGGGGGTTCTTGAACAGGAAAATCAAATATGGAAGGAAGAGATGGATAAGGGAGGAAATATAGGGGAGGGACAATTAAAACTAAGGATCATTTGAGGAGTTGTATAGAAACCTAATAAAGCAAAATATATACATATATGAAAGAAAGCTAAATTACAACAACCAAATAGCAGGGGAGATAAAACTCCAAGTAGACATCTCTTGCCACCAAATGAAACCTACAGAGCTGAGAATGAGTTGCATCTAATCAAGTTGTAGGCCAAAGAGGTCCCATCGAAACACCCCAAGAACCCAGACTATTGCCAAGGCTATTGGTTGTCCTTTACAATCTGATGTTAAGGTTTGTTCACTGAAGACACCCATATAACTAATTGAACACAGAGCAGTTGAGCTGGTACCTATCTAGAGCCTTCACCCCTACTGACTAGTGTGCATGGTACTGGAATGTGCTCTGCATCCTACCAGAGGAGACCATCTACAGATCCTCTGATTTACAATGGTGATCGGCATGCAAGATACGCTGAGATAGTGGCACAAAAGTTGTGAGAGTAACCAATCACTATCTGTTTGGATTAAGTTTTACTCTGTGAGATAGATAGTGCATAAGTGGCCAAGAACCTGAGACTACCTAGGCCACTGACCTAGGGGAAAACCAAATATGACTCTTCTGTTAAAGGAATCTAGCAATAAAATGGCTCCTGATTACATTCTGCTACACTCATATATCGATGTCTTGCTCAGCCATCATCAGAGAAAGCCTTTTCCTACAGTAGATAAAGACAACATGAAGACCCACAACTAAACAGAGAGTGAGAGACCTTGGAACACTTAGCTCTGTATGGGATGTCTCCATCAAATTCTCAAGACGCAGCAACTGTGTGAGAGAGGTGTAAAGGTTTCAAGAGCCAGTGAGGATGGAGGACACTGAGGAAACAAGGCCGTCTAGACACAATGAGGCTGATGCACCTATGAACTCACAGACACTCTGATAGCATGCCCAGGGACGGCACAAGTCTAAACCAGATAGGGTCCCAGTGCTGAAAGGGGAAGTAGACAAAAGTCCCCGTCCCTAATCTAGAAGCTATCTCCAATTGATAACTACTTACAGAGACATTTTTTTTTCCTCTAACAAAGTCTCACTAGATATGCAAACCACACTTAAGGACAAGCTCCAGGTCCATACAAAACAAACTCAAGGGCATTTTTGGAGTTCGTCTCTGGGTTTTTTTTTTTTTTTTGAATATTACAGGTCCTTTGCATATATATTGTGGCTTCTGGTTTTGTGTGTTTATAGAATTTATATGTGTGCAAATATGTGTGTTTCTGTGTCCATATGTGTTTCTTATGCTTTTTCTTTGGCTCCTTTGATTGTTTGTTTTTATTTTATCATACTTTATTATTATTTTTTAAGATGCCTGTTTTTTTAATGAGATAGAGATATAGAATTAGATAGATAGATAGATAGATAGATGATAGATAGAGAGGGTATGAACTTAGGTAGGTGAGGGGGAGAGGAAGATTTTGGAAGAGCTGAGGGAGGAGAAATCATAATCAGAATGTAGTGTATGAAAAAGATCTATTAAAAATGAAAGCTCCCAGCTTTTCAGCTCCACACCTGCCTGCCTGATGCCATGCTCCCCACCATGATTGTCTTAGAGTGTAGGCCTCTGAAACTGTAACCTTCCCAATAAACTACTTCCTCTGTGAAAAAATAAAGAGTTAACAAAGTTATCCTTTAACAAGTCCACAGTCCCCTTACTAGACACTACAGGCTAACAAATAAAATGTCTAGTGCCTGCAAAACCTGTCTTTTGAAATTGTTGTCTATTGAAGACTCCTTGACCCCTAAACATTACAAGCTATTGCCAGAGCTCTTGGGTACTCTCACTCTCAAGAACATGATGGCAAGACCTTATTGCTAAAGACAGCACCGATTTGAATCATAGAATATGGATAAATCAGGAATGTTCAGCTTTTCAAAATAACTACTTTTAAATTTCCCCAGAGTCTTTTAGGTCTACTCTTAGCCTGGTATTTTCTCTCTCTCTCTCTCTCTCTGTATATATATATATACATATATATATATGTATATATATATATATGTATATATATATATGTATATATATATACATATGTATATATATACACAGCTATATATATATATATATATATAGCTATAGTGTGTATGCACACACACACACATATATATTAAAGACTTTCATTTTCCTTTATGCGTTTGAGTGTTTATCTGCATGCATGTATGTGCATCATGTGTGTACATGCAGGAGTTAGAGGAGAGCAGTGGGCCCCCTAGAGCTGGAGTTACAGAAGTTTGAAAGGCCATGTAGATGTTTGGTTCCAAACCTGGATCCTCTGCAGAAGCAGCAAATACTCATAATCTGGAGAGATTTGAGCCATCTCTCCAGCTCAAATCTTATATCTGACCTTTAATTTAATCATTTTTCTCAACTTTGTTCTAGTGGACTTTTCTCAACAGCTATTGCAGAAAGCGTTTGTGGAAGCAAACTTCATGAGTAAGTGCATATCTGTAAATGTCTTTTATTTTGCCCTTGAACTTAGTTTGGTATAGACTTTCCTATTCAAAGCAATATTTCCTTCTGAGCTTTGAAAGCATTGATTCATTGCACCCTCCTTACTAAAGTAGCCATAAGATGTTGTCAATTTTTAATATTAATCTATCCGCTGGAGGTAATCTATTTCCTCCTCATTCTCAGTCTTACTTTAATTTTACAATTAAATCTGTCGTCTGTCTGTGTAGGTCACGGGACATCTTGCAGGAGTATTTCTCATCCTATGTTGGTTCTGGGTACTTCGATCTGGGTACATGCACACTCTTACATGCACACACAGACACACATCACATATCTGTGCTTTGATGGTTCAAAAACCCATTCTAATCTTTGTCATAATTGTTAGCCTTTTGACTTCTGATGGCAATTCTTGAAACGTTTGACTGGCATGCTCCACTGTGCTCACTTTGGGTAAGGATTATAGACTTCTTAGACCAGCAGTCTGAGTGACGCTTCTCGCTGTTGTTACATCTTCAGAATTCTCCCAAGGGTGAAAAGCCCTTCAGCATGTTCTGCACCTTCCTACCTGACGACACCTACTACCTCACAATTAAATAGTATATAGTTATTTGTTGCTTTTTCTCCATATTGATCAGGGACTCTTTGGCATTGCAGACTGTCATATTTATTTTTGTGTCTATATCATCAGGATATACTGATCAGGATAAGTACTTAGGAAATGCATATTAGGTTGAGTTAAACCTTGGCTTTTGCAAAAGATGACAATATTATTCCCTCTCTCTCAATGGCCAGAGATCAGATCTCTAAACAAAACTTGATTTACAGACCAAATTCTCAACTAAACTTAGGAGTGTGATGACATTTATTTCCCGTTTATTGGCAATGCTATTTAGATGATTTTGAGTTATTGGTTAGCATGATAATATTTTGAAGAGTTGTTGAGTATATTGATTTACCATGTTTTCAGAAGTTTCTGGATTATGATGTCATCACAGACTGCTTTATGTCAGGATCTCAGGATGAGGTCCTTTAGGAAGTTATATAATGATGCACTGTAGGGTAAAGTGTGCACAGAAGCACCCATTCTTTAACTCTGTCCCCCCTGTTTTCCATCTTATGGAAGAATGTAGAATTCTGACCATAAGGAAGACTCTTTGGGATGTGCTACCACTTTCTTACTTACTCCCCTCGCTGAGCAGAAAGGATATTGATGAAAATGACTGTGAGACAAAGTTTGGTGACAGAACCATGAGGTGTGGTTTCTTTGTGTCTGGTCTTGGAAGGGCTGAAAGTAGGATTTAATAGCTTTGGCAAGGCACTGAGACTGCAAGAATTCACCAATAAAAAGGCTATTTTCCACTGCTTTCCTTCAAAAGGAAGCAAATACTGAACTCCTGGAGTTGAGCAGACACAACCAAGCAAAAACTCAAACACAAATCTCCCAGAAATCTGTGTTCTAAATTCACCAAAGTTTAGCAGGGTGTGGTGCTGACAGAGAGATGGCTTTTTGTCAACATCTGCTGTTAGAAGGGCCAGAAAAGCAGAATCCAGCTCTGTAATGTGTGTAGATGTATTAGAGGAATTTACTGCAGAACTGTATGCAGGAGCTCCCATAAATCTCAATATCCCAGGCTTTTTGACCCTGTATCGACTAAATAGACTCAACTGGGAGAAATGAGCCTGTTCCTCCTGAGAATGCAATTTAGGGAGAGTCAGTAAGAACTTGGAGACAAGAATTATGTAGTGTATGCTGTTGTTCAAAAAATGAGATCAAAATTCATCAAGGGGGGAAATTTCCATCAACAGTTTAAATAAAGATCCAGGAAATGGGAGAGATGACACATGAGAAGGAGGGAGACACAAAGGAGTTTCTTTGCTGGAGAAACTTGAATTTAATAAATGATAAATGAAAATTGAAGACTGTTACAATGTAGGCAGAGTACAGTCAATAGTTAGATATCTCCAGTGTTCTCTAAGACAGTCTGGAAACACAGCCCTGCTATGGTGAGATAGGGCATCTTCAGAGACAACCTACAAGATGGAAAGATCCTCAAAGATGGATGTAAAGGGGCAAAGAAAGATTGTTGTCCAGGCTAAGCAGACCAAAGCATTTGGAATTTGTTGGTTTACATATGCTGTAGAGATAGATATTCCTGAAGTAGATAGCTTCCCAAGTGGTGCATATCTGCTAAGCACCCCTGTCTGTTGTCTAGACAAGGATTTAATCATTTCCAAGCTCTCACTGGCCATTATTAAATGTCCCTTTCTTCCCACTATGGAACTACCTGGCCTGCTCTCAATAAGCTTCAAGATTGGCTCTGTGAACAAATTCAAAGATCTTTTTGTCCATGCAGTTTCTTCGAAATGTATTCAAAGGCACCCCTTCAAGGGAACATGAGTTACTTGTATAAAAACAATAAAAACAGAGCTTGGAGTTTGGTTTAGTTGGCAAATAAAGTGCTTGTTGTGTAAGTGATTGAAAGGTTTCAAGTTTGATCCCCATGATAAAAAATAGTTGGGCATATTTATTATCTCAGGCACTGGGGAAGTAGGGAAAGATTGTTCCCTGGGGCTTGGAGCCACCCAATCCTGTAGAATTGGTGAGCTCCAGTCTTAGTGAGACTGTGTCAAAATCTAAGGTAGTGAGTGATGGAGGAAGACACCAGATGCTGACTGCTGGCCTGTAGAAATGTCTTTACCTACTCTCGTGCATAGGATGCCTTGTCTCCTCCCCAACCCCCAGTCCTCCCCAGTCCCCTCCTGCCAGACAAACATCATTTGTTGCTGTAGCAAACATGCAGAGATGTTTGTTTATTAGGTTGCCTCAGAGAACAATGATATAGTACTAAAAGTCAAAGGTTAATTTAATTTAATTAATTAATTAATTAAATTAACTTATTCACTTTACATCTCACTCACTGCCCCCTCCCTGTCACCCCCTCCCACAATCCTTTCCCCCATACCCCCTTCTGTTTCTGTTCTGAGTTGGTGGAAGCCCTTCTGGGTATCCCTCCACCCTGGCACACAGAGTCTCTGTGAAGTTAGACACATCCTCTCCCACTGAGGCCAGACAAGGCAGTTCAGCTAGAAGAACGTACCCTATGTGCAGGTAACAACTTTTGGGATACCAACTCTTCCTGCCTTCCCCACTTCAGTTGTTCAGGACCCACATCAAGATGAAGCTGCACATCTGCTACATCTGGGAGGCCTAGGTTTACCCTGTGTATGTTCTTTGGTTGGTGATTCAGTCTTTGGGAGCTCCAAGGGTCCAGGTTAGTTGACTCTGTTGGTCTTCCTGTGAAGTTTCCACCCCCTTCGGGGCCCACAATCTTTCCTACTATTCAAGCTCCATCCATGGTTTGACTATGAGTGTCTGCATCTGTCTGCGTCAGCTGCTGGGTGGAGCCTCTCGGAGGACCTGCTGAGATGAATAGACATTCATTCACATCTACTTAGGAATAGTCACATACATGTGGTAGGGAGGTCCACTTGCTGGAAGACGGAAAAGCTTCTCTGGAATGTTCTAGAAAGTGAAAAGAGGAACATGAGAAGACTTTGCTAGGAAGGTGAGCAGAAATTCTGTGTGTCTTAGTTAAGGTTCCCATTGCTATGAAGAGACACCTTGATTATGCCCCAATATCTGGATCAAAAGCCTATTTCTTCCAGCTTCAAAATCTGAATCACAGGTGTGACCTCCATTTCTGAATTGTAGCTCATTCCAGATTAAATGTCCAAGTGAAGACAATAACCAGGTAATAATAATAATGCCTAAATATAACAATCCTGTGTTCAACTGGAAAATCATAAACAATAAGTTTAGCTGGGCGGGATCTTCCCCCGAAATTGCCATTCCTTTAATTCCATTTAATATCCTTGAACATGGGAGTTAGCTCCTTTCTACTTCCTAGTGCCACTTTATTACTTGAACGATATTTTGTATTTTTTCTAAATTGCTACTTTTGATCAGAATGCTCTTCGTGAGAGTAAACCAGAGAACAAAGACTATGCTGGGTTTTTCTGAGACTTCCTTTGTCAATGCAATTAATTGAACTCTCTTTATCTTAACCTCAGGTAGATTCTTCAGATAAGGTCAAAAGGCAGCAACATTCTTCGCCAAAACATTATAAAAACAATCTTCAGAGTTTGAGTCACCCTCAGCATCAGTGCTTTCCATATTCCTACTAGGATGGCCCATTAAGCCCCACTTAAAGCATTCCAACCAAAGACCCCCAAATCTACATTCTTCCAAACAAAAGCATGGTCAGGCCTATTACAGCAATACCCTAGTCTCTGGTACCAACTTCTGTCTTGGGGTTTCCATTGCTATGAACAGACATCATGACCATGTCAACTCTTATAAAGTACTTTTAATTTGGGCTGGCTTATAGGTTCAGAGGCTCAGTCCATCATCGTCAAGGTAGGAGTATGGCAGCATCCAGGCAGGCATGGCATGGAAGGAGCTCAGAGTTCTACAAGTTGATCTGAAGGCAGCTAGGAGAAGAATGACTTGCAGACAGCTAGGAGAAGGATCTCAAAGTCCATCCCCAAAGTGACACACTTTCTCTAACAAGACCACACCTCCTAATAGTGCCACTTCCTGGACCAACATACTACAGCACGTGTAGAGGGTGGAGAAGAAATTGAATGAAACCATAGAATGTTGTACTGGGGGAGAATGAAGGATCACAGGATCTGAGGCTCAAAAGAGGTCTGACTATGATTGGTTTCATGGGCTATGGGTTGATGTGGGATTATATTCTAAAGACAATGGGAAGATTTGGAAAGTTTGGAGAGTTCAGAGGAGTGGTGAGACCTGATTCTTGCTAAAGGAGGCTTTCATATGTAGAAATGGGATGTGGTGGGAAAGAACATAGGCAGAGTAATCCATGGGATGGTCATGTGATGGTCCAGGCTAACTGACTTGGATCAGAATTAGGGCAGTCCATAGAGAGGGCCATTGACCAGATCCAGGTGACATTTTTGAGGCAGGGCAAAAATATAAAGATAAACAAAATCTGGGAACATTAGGGACATGGAAATGGTTGACTTAGGGGGTTGACTAAGATGTGTTGTGGAGTATGCATGTTGAAGAAACCCAGAGATTTGTCAGTTGCCATATGGCAGAAGATACCCAGAGGCACACCTGAGCACACCTGACATTATGAAGAGCAAGAATGTGATGGAGAGTTGGGAGAGAAAGAGAAATGGAATGGTTTGTACACTGAAAAGAAGAGGAGCTGGAAAACCGAAAGTAGTGTGGAACAGCCTGATGTAAGTAGCCTGTGCTGGTACCTGAGGCTATGGTGAGGTCCCAGCCTATGGTGCTATTGAGGGCCATGTGGTTCATGGCCCTGAAACAGTAGAGGTCTGTGTCAGTGTCTATGTCCCATGTTGCCACCAAAGACTGTGCAGACATCCCTGATCTGGGCTGCCTCCTGGGACTGTCTTAATGTCTGAGGGCCATACAGAGTTGGCCCCACCCCTTGCTGGCCTATGGTAGCACAGGATTGTGAGAGATGGACCTGTCACTTAACTGCCTGTGGCAGGTAGGAGAGGTCACTCTTCCCTTCTTCTGGGTAGTATTTCAGAGCTGCATTGAGGGCTGGAGAATGGGTGAGCTGCCCCTCACTGGCTGCAGCACTTGGGAGAACAGGCCCTACGTTTTGCCTGGGCAGCAGTACAGCAGAGCTGGCCTGTATTCATGAGCTCCAATCTTCCCTCTTGCTGGCTGCAGCAAGCAGGAGATCTGGTGGTTGAATAACATAGTCACCATCCAGGCTCAGATCCAGGGCTTTGAGTTGGTCTGCCCCAACATCTACACTATCTATGAACTGCTGGAGCGTGTGAAGAGGCCAATCCTTTAGAATCAAAGCTGTGGGAACTCCATGACATAGGGCAACAACAGGATATCTGCGAGGAGCCCCCGTGAAGATTCGGTATTGATAATGTATCAGAATCCAAAGGCCTCAAATCAGACCCGTGAGTCATTGCAATGAACATTTGCAAGTAAAGCTGTTTGGAGAAAGGGTATATACTGTGTGACACATCAGGATACACCACAGCTTCCACAGCAAGATTTTATTTTTAATTTTTATTTCTATGTATGTATGTATGTATGTATGTATGTATGTATGTACGTAAGATTTCTTTTGTGGGGAGGTTGCAAGCATAGAGGGATAGAGTGGTATTAGGGTGTATGATATAAAATTCACAAGAATCAATATAAAGTTTTAAAATATGTTAACTTGTATGTGTGCATGCATGTGCATGTGTTAACCAGAGGTTAACATTGGGTGTCTTCCTCAATTGCTCTTTACTTTGTTTTGTTGGGATAGTGTCTGTCATTGAACCTGGAGCTGGCTGATTAGCTAGACTGGCTGACCAGTAAGTTCCAGGGAGTCCTGTCTCTGCCTCTCTAGTTGTCTTAGCTAGGATTTCCATTGCTGTAAAGGGATACTATGACTGAGCCAACTCTTATAAAGGACAGCATTTAATTGGGGTTGGCTTATAGGTTCAGAGGTTCAGTTCATTATCCTCATGGCAGGAAGCATGGCAGTGTCCAGACAAGCATGGAGCTGGAGGAACGGAGAGTTCTACATCTTGTTCTGAAGAATGCTTGGAGACTAGGAGTCATCCCAGGCAGCTAGGAGAAGCGTCTCAAAGTCCACCCCCAAAGTGACACTTCCTTCAACAAGGTGACACCTAATCTAACAAGGCCACTTCCTAATAGTGCCACTCCCTGGGACAAGCATATTCAAACAACCACATTAGTGGTGGGATTGCAGTTGTGAGCTACCACATCTTTGGTTTTTTTTTTTTTGGCTTTTTGAGACAGGGTTTCTCTGTGTAGCCCTGGCTGTCCTGGAACTCTGTAGACCAGGCTGGCCTCGATCTCAGAAATCCACCTGCCTCTGCCTCCCAAGTGCTGGGATTACAGACGTGTGCCACCACTGCCCGGCTCACATCTTTGTTTTTAATGAGTTCTGGAAATCCAATCACAGGTCCTCATGCTTGCATAGGGTAGAGCCATTTAGTCAGCCCCAAGATGTTAACTTTGGAATCATAAAATATCCTTTCCAGGTTTGACCTGTGGACAGAGTGTTTAATCTCTTTGGGTTCTGTGTTCTCATACAGAATACACATGTTCGTCTAGGTTTGTTGTGTGTGTTCAGTAAGCTAATATATATCAATTTTAATTATTTCAGTATAGACTATATTCCTAATAAATAATAGCTATTATTATTACAGGTTTAAAACTTCCTTGCAGTCTGTCCCCATAAAAAGATTGTGCATGAAAATACTAACTGTAGAATATGGTGTTTTATTATCTTCAATAGATCTGCTGTGCCTGCTTTCAACAATAGTCCATCCATGTGCTTGTTGACTTTCCCTTACAAGAGGATAATACCTGAGGGTCAAGCCACCTTCCCCAGCCATTTGTATTTAATTCTGCCCTAATTGCAGGTTGCCTTCTGGGTCTTGAGAGGCACTAGAGTATTTAGGCTGGTGGAAGTTAATGGACAAGAGGGCCTCTATTCAGCCAAGAGGATTGTCCTTTATCCATGCTTCATAAGTAAGTCAAGTAAACTCATTGGTTTCCCACGGTGAGCTTTGGTGAAATCCTACTTTGGTTTATGGTTGGAACCTTATGGAGAGCAGGTAAATGTTTACATTTTGTGGTGGTTTGAATAAAAATGGCCCCCATAGGCTTATAAGGAGTGCCATTATTTGAATGGATTAGGGCACGTGGCCTTGTTGGATTTGTTTGGCCTTGTTGGAGGGAGAGTGTCACTGGGGATGGGCATTGAGGTTTCAGTGGCCCTCTCTCTCTTCTTGCTGCTTACAGAGACATAAAACTCTCAGCTACCTTTCCAGCACCATGTCTGGCTGAGTGCCGCCATGCTTCAGGCCATGGCAATAATATACTAAACTTTGGAATGTAAGCCAGGGCTTATTGAGTGCTTTCTTTTAGAAAAATTGCTGTGGTCACAGCATCTCTTCACATCAATAGAAACCCTAACTAAAATGCATCTCCTCCAAGCAAGGATTCTCAAAACAAATACAAATACAAGCATGTCATATCCAAGTCTTTCAAAGTCTTTCCCAACGGGAGTGGGTTTAGGTAGAGCTGGTGAAAGAGAAAGGCTCTCTGGGATTGCTGGTCATTTTTTTTCTATGAAGTTCTTTCAGATTGTGTAATCGGATACTATCCTTTGTGCCCTTCAAACCTCACCTCATTCATTTCTTTGATTGGCAATGACTGACCTTATCTGGAATTAAAGTAGTGGAATACTGAGCAGGCCTATATTTGCACTTTCTATTAACAGGATGACCTGTGCTGAGCACATCTCAATACCCCTGATGTACTCCTGTCTTACAGAGGAGAAAGGATACTTTCCTGTCTAATCAGTGGTTCTGAAGCACCTTAAAAAGACACTGTAGTGAGGGGGAATAGGAGGAACAAGGGGAAGATTGCATATTGACAGGCTCTGCCCATGCCTGCTCTCCAGACAGTCAAGGCCAATATACTGTGTGAGCCTAAAGCACAAAGACAGCACGCCAGAGGAGACAGGTGCGTAGTGAAAATCACGAATTTGGGCATGAAGGAGTGTTTGAGAGCTAGGGTAGATTAGGTGTGGTATGGAGCATGGACCACATAAACATGAAGACCCAAAGGGTATTGTAAAGAGGCTTCCCCAGAGGACAGGGTAGCAAACTTTAGTAGTATAAAAGGAAGCAGTTCATGCTACCTGGTGGTTCAGAAGTTTCTGGAAGCAAGTGGTATTTGAGCTGGACAGTTAGGACAATGGAAATGGAAATTTGGGCTTTGAATCTGCTATGAAAATAAATACAAGAGGATCTGTGTTTTCTTGTGTGTGCAGATGCATGTGTATGTAAGGATGTATGCATGTATGTATGTGTACATGCACATTGTTCCTCAGGCATTACTGTTTTTTAAAAAACACTTTTGTTTTCCATTGGTCTGGAACTTGCCCAGTAGACTAGGCTGGTCAGTCAGTGAGCCCCAGCGATTTTCCTGTTTCTACTTTCTCAAGGCTTGGGTTACAAGTACATGTCACCATTTCTGACTTTTTACTTGGGCTTTGGGGGATTGGATTTAGGTCCTCCTGTTTGCATAACTAAGGGGTATCCTCAGTCCACAAGATACTTCATGTTCTTCTACTGAAGTGGCGCTCAGCCTTCCTAATCCTGCAACCCTTTAATACAGTTCTGTATATTGTGATGACCCACCCCAATCATAAAATGATTTTTGTTGTGACTTTATAACTGTAATTTTGCTTTTGTTATGAATAATGCAAATGTCTGGTTTTTTCCAATGGTCATAGGTGACCCCTGTGAAAGGGTTGTTTAACTCTCAAAGAAGTCATGACCAAGCAGTTGAGAACAGCTGTTCTAGTGTCTAGTGTGGTATTGAACACATTTTGAAATTTTATAAAATTTTATGGGGCTAGAGGTGTAGCTATGTAGTAGCATGCTTGCCTAGCATTCATGAAGTTCTGGGTTCAAACCCCAGTACCACAGACAAACACATAAACAAACATTTATGTGGTAAATTACTATAAAAGGCATGGTTAAGGAACTCTGGTGTGAAGAGAAGCTTGGCATGAATAAGATTTACTTCATTTAATTAATTAATTAATTAATTATTGGATATTTATTTATTTACATTTTAAATGTTATTCCCTTTCCCGGTTTCCCCTCTGCAAACCCCCTATCCTATCCCCTCCCCCTGATTTTATGAAGGTACTCTCCCACGCACCCACACACTCCCACCTCACCACCCTAGCATTCCCCTATACTAAGGTATTGAGCCTTCACAGGACCAAGAAGGGCCTCCCCTACCATTGATGCTAGATACAGCCATCCTCTGCTACATATGCAGCTGGAGCCGTGGGTCCCTCCATTTTTGGTTGGTAGTTTAGTTGCTGGGAGTTCTGGGGGGTCTAGTTGGTTGATAGTGTTGTTCTTCTTATGGGGTTGCAAACCTCTTCAGCTCCTTGGGTCTTTTCTCTAACTCCTCCATTTGGGACCCCATGCTCAGTCCAATGGTTGTCTGTGAGCATCCCCCTCTGTATTTTTCAGGCTCTGGAAGAGCCTCTCAGGAGACAGCTAAATCAGGCTCCTGTCACCGTGCACTTTTTGGCATCCATAATAGTGTTTGGGTTTGGTGATTATATACCCAGGTGGGGCAGTCTCTGGATGGCCTTTTCCTTCAGTCTCTGCTCCACACTTTGTCTCTGTATTTCCTCCCATGAATATTTTGTTCCCCCTTCTAAGAAGGACCAAAGCATCCACACTTTGGTCTTCCTTCTTCTTGAGCTTCATGTGGTCTGTAAATTGTGTCTTGGGTATTTCTAGCTTTTGGGCTACTATACACTTATCAGTGAGTGCATGCCATGTGTGTTCTTTTGTGATTGGGTTATCTCACTCAGGATGATATTTTCTAGTTTCATCCATTCCCTTCACTGCATCTCGGGTTAGTTTCTGTTTCCATGATCTGTCAATTGCTGAGAGTGGGGTGCTGAAGTCTCCCACTATTATTGTGTGAGGTGCAATGTGTGCTTTGAGCTTTACTAATGTTTCTTTTATGAATGTGGGCACCCTTGCATTTGGAGCATAGATATTCAGAATTGAGAGTTCATCTTGGCAGATTTCTCCTTTGACAAGTATGGAGTGTCCTTCCTTACCTTTTTTGATAACTTTTGGTTGAATGCCGATTTTATCTGATATTAGAATGGCTATTCCAGCTTGTTTCTTGGGACCATTTCATTGTTTCTCTGAATTGTTCTCTTTGTTTCTAATTGATTGATTTTAGTCCTGAGTTTGATTATTTCCTGCCATCTACTCCTCATGGATACGTTTGCTTCTTTTTTTTCCTACAACTTTCAGATGTACTTTTAATTTGTTAGTATGAGAACTCTCCAATTTCTTAATGATGGCACATAGTGCTATGAACTTTCCTCTTAGCATTGCTTTCATGGTGTCCCATAAGTTTGAGTATGTTGTGACATCATTTTTATTGAATTCTAGAAAGTCATTGCTTTCTTTATTTCTTCCTTGACCAGTGACCATTGAGTAGATAGTTGGTTGTTTTCTATGAGTTTGTAGGCTTTCTGTTATTTCTGTTGTTGTTGAAGTCCAACTTTAATCCATGGTGATCTGTTAGGATACAGTGGATTATTTCAATTTTCTTGTATCTGTTGAAATTTGCTTTGTGACCAAGTATATGGTCAATTTTGGAGAAGGTTTCTTGAGGTGCTGAGAAGAAGGTTTATTTGTTTTTGTTTGGGTCAAATATTCTGTCATTATCTATCAGGTCTATTTGATTTATAATGTATGTTAGTTTCATTATTTCTGTTTAGTTTCTGTTTTGATGACCTGTCAATCAATTGGTGAGAGTAGGGTATTGAGGTCGTCTATTATTAATGTGTGGGTTTTGATGTGTCATTTAAGTTTTTTTTTTATTCCACACTTTTTTCCTTTTTTATTGAATATAATCTTCATTTACATTTCAAATGCTAAAACTTTTCCCAGTTTCCCCCCCTCCCCAAAAATCCCTAACCCCTCCTCCCATGATGTTCCGTTTTCGAATGTGGGTGCCCTTGCATTTGGAGCATAGATATTTAGAATTGAGACATCTTCTTGGTGGATTTTTCCTTTGATGACTATGAAGTGTCCTTCCATGTTCTTTTGATAACTTTTGGTTGAAAATCTATTTTATTAGATGTTAGAATGGCTACTCCAGCTTGGTTTTTGGGTCCATTTGCTTGGAAAACCTTTTTCTAGTCCTTTATACTGGGATAATGACTATCTTTGTTGCTGAGATGTATTTGTTGTATACAACAGAATGATGGATTCTGTTTATGCTTACATTCTGTTAGCCTGTGTCTTTTTACTGGGTAATTGAGTCCATTGATGTTGAGAGATATTAATGACCAATGACTGTTACTTCCTGTTGTTGTGATGTTAGTGGTATTTGTGTGTATGTGCATATGTGTGTGTGTGTGTGTTTTGCTTCTATTGGTTTTGATGGTGTGAAATTATTTATTTATTGTATTTTCTTGATTATAGTTAGCCTCATTGGGTTGGAGTTTTCCTTCTTGTATCCTCTGCATGTCTAGGTTGGTGGAAAGGTTTGAATTTGGTATTGTCGTGGGATGATTTGGTTTCTCCATCTATAGTGATTGAAAGCTTTGCTGGGTATAATAGTCTGGACTGACATCTGTGGTCTCTTAAGGTCTGCAAGACCTCTGCTCAGGCCTTTCTAGCTTTTAGAGTATCAGATGAGAAATCAGGTGTAATTTTGATAGGTCTTCCTTTATATATTACTTGGCCTTTTTCCCTTGTTGCTTTTAAAATTCTTTCTTTGTTCTGTATGTTTAGTGTTTTAATTATTATGTGTTGGGAGGATTTTTTTTCTAGTCCAATCTGTTTGGTGTTCTCCAAGCTTCTTGTCCCTGTATAGGCATCTCTTTCTCTAGGTTGGGGAAATTTTCTTCTATGATTTTGTTGAAGATGTTTTCTGAGTCTTTGAGCTGAGAATATTCTTCTTCTATTCTGATTATTCTTAGGTTTGGTCTTTTTTAGTGTTCCAAATTACTTGGATGTTTTGCTTCATGAACTTCTTACATTTTGCATTCTCATTGACTGATAGATTGATTTTTTTCTATTGTACCTTCTACACCTGAGATTCCCTCTTTCAACTTCTGTATTCTGTTGGTGATCCTAACGTCCGTATTTCCTGTTCTCTTTCCTAGGTTCTTCCATCTTCAGGATTGCCTCCATTTGTTTTCTTTATTGCTTGCATTTCCCCTTTTTAGGTCTTGGACAGTTCATTAATATCCTTCACCTGTCTGATTATCTTTTCCCGAATTTCTTTATTTTTAATTGCTTCCTCTTTTAATGCCTCTATCTATTTGAATGTGTTTTCTTGAATATCCTTAAGGAATTTATTCATGTCCTCTTTAAAGGCCTCTATCTTCATTATAAAATTGGATTTAAGATCCTCTTTTTGAAAGAACTTTGAATGTTTGAACCACAGCCCTCAGAACTTTAGTAATGGTACAACAAATTAAAACAACTCATGCCATAGCATGTTGTCTTCATGTGTCTTGCTATGAACTGTTTCAGTAGCCAATCCTCTCGGTATGTGACAGGAATTTTATTTTTTGTTGTTTTAGTTGTTTAAGTTTACTGGGGAAGTGCATCTGCCCTATTGCAACAAAACTAGAAAGTTTGTTTTATAAATAAGTGCATAAAAGTGCACTTAAAATGAATTTTTATTATTACTGAAATTTTAAATAGACAATTTAAAGTCTTCTCTTCTGTTGCCATCATCTTGTTTAATCAACTGTTTTTCAAGGCACTTGATCAGTGTTGAGCATAATAGAAAGTACAGCTACCCTGCCTTGTGTTACTTATTCACACAGTAAACAGGCCTGGAAATGAATTAGTACTCCTGAGAATTAAATTGCATGCCCCTGAAATTAAAATTTGCTTCAAAAGTGTTAAAGATTTCATGTCCTATATTAAAGTACAAATAGGCTTAGGCTTAAATTACTAATTTAATGTAGTTTCCCATCCCTAGTCTTCTATGTCTGTGATGTTAATTTCTTTTGTTGCATAACAAAATAAAAGAGTTTGTTTTTTTTTTAAGATTCTCTTCTTGTGCTTCAGTTTCATTAGGATACTCATGGTTTGTTGTAGCAGGATAGCTGAGCACTGGTGGGTGCTGTATTTGCCCTGGGACTTGTTGTGTTTTTAAGCTTTCCTTTAGGCATCTAGTTTTCCTTGGTGTTGACTAGATGATCCTGATGGCAGCAGGTGTTCTCTAAAAGGTTGGGGGAGCCATAGACCAGACAATGAAGGTCAACCCTACTCTGTTGGCTGTGCCTCAGGTAGATTCCACTCTGCAGTCTGTATCCCAGTCAGAGCCATCTGGGGACACAGGCATATCCAACTCTGCAGGCTGTCCTAGATGGACCAGCTGAGGTGGAGAGCAGATCTGAATAGAATGGGTGGTCAGACAGGGTGCCAAGTTGGTTAATTTTGGGGCCCCTGAAGATTTCCACTGGGAGGCAGGATGCCTTTGGGGTCCTGCAAGGCTCTTCTAGACTGAAGAACAATGATATAGCTAGACAGTGAGGCTCAGGGGACTGTGTACATGCCACTCACCTCTTGAGAAAAGAGTATTAATGAAGAATTATCTACACCAGCTTGGCCTGTGGGCAGATTTCTGGGGAATTGTCTTGATTACTAAGTGACATAAGAAGATTCAGGTCACTGTGGGTGGCACCATTCCCTAGGCTGGGCCCCAAGTTAAATATGAGTAAAGAACAACAACAACAACAACAACAACACCAACAACACCAACACCTAGCAAGCAAGTGGGCAAACAAGAATTTATGTGTGTCTTTATTCTCTCTCTGTTCTAGACTGTGGATGTGGTACTTTGAATTGCCCACAATAATGGACTATAAACTGGAATTATAAATCAAATAAATCCTTTCTTCTTTAAATTGCTTTCTGTCATGGTATTTTGTCATAGCCAAAGAAGTACAACTAGGAAAGAAACTTAGTGGAGATTCAAACTAAGGCTTACCTCGAAAGGCCAGGCTTTTCCCACTTTAAAAAATACTGTCCCTTTCACATTTAAATGATGGAGTCAGGATCAGAACTGAGGAACTGAGATCAGAAAGCATTATGGACACATTTCTGCAATTCCAAGTACCACAGAAATTCCTGTAATGTATCCGATGCCACAGTGAATGGGACTAGGGAAAATAAAATAACAACAAAAGAAGAGGATCTCATTTTTCCCACAGCAAAGCTAGAGGGATGGTTTTGAGCACAAAGGTAGCACAAACACTGGTGTGGTGCTGGGTTGTCATCGAACCTGCCCCTGCATGGTCCCTGTCATCACACAGCATAGACACAGCATGCATTATTAAAAATAGTTCTGAAGGCCAACGATACAGTTGGGTCACCTAGGCTAGCACAATGGCAAAAAGAAAATGTGTCCATTTGTTGGAAAATACACAGCAGTCATTTACCCTTGGATGTGTCCAAGAACAGAGATATTTGTACTTAGAGCCTATTAGTTACTGTAGAGGAATGGCCATTGGAGCTTTTTTCATTTCCAATCAGGGGAATCAAATTTCTTGTTGTGCTATCAATCTCCCACCACATCATTTTTTTTTTTTTTTTTTTTTTTTGTGGGCAGTAATGGATTTTCTTTTTGTATTTAAGGCCTTTAGAATCATACCAGCAATGGGCTGAATATTGGACACAATTCCCAATGAAATCTCTGCTTGGTGACAGCACCAAGCCCTCTCATATTACTTCTTTTTTTTTTTTTTTTTTTTTTTTTTTTTTTTTAATTTAATTTTATTTTATTTTTTTAATTTACATTCCAAATCACTTACATCATTTTTAAAGGCGAGCTGTAAACTGTTTTTGTCTACTGTGGCAGCTAGGTGGAAAACTTTATTAGTAGAAAAGTAATACAGTTTGAAGGAGTCCTGTAAACTCAAAATCTGTTTAGGACACTCAGTTCTGGGCTTTACAAGGCAACCATGGTTTTCTTGCAAATAAACACAAGATTCTCCAATGTGTGCTGATTTCATGGCATGGGGAGGGGAAATGGAGCTAGATTTTGCCTTTCCTCCTGTTGGGACCAATAAAGAGCTGAGAACTGGAAGTGGCATAGAACTGGTTGGATGAGTACTTCAGATTGCTGCTTATCTTTGGCTGAAGTAGGTATGGAACAGAAGTGTGCCTGGCGACGGCGACAATGGCACCTTGAGGTCTCCCTCTGGTCTATCCCTGAATTCATCTCAAAGAGTAACAGGAAGCCTGGTTATGTTCCAATGATAGCGAATTTGATTTGTTCTTTGCCCCAGAAACCACATGTACACACATACCCATGTACACATGTACATATAGCTATACACATCTACATACATGCATATACACATATACATATCCATATATGCATACATACACACACACCTCATACACATGTTCTATGGTCCACATGTATCAAAGATAACAGTTATAGTAGTTAATATTGTCAATTTGAAAAGATCTAGACTCACCCAGGAGACAACTGTCTGAACATTTGTATGAGGGATTATTTAGATTAGATTAACCAAGGTGATAAGGTCCTAAGTGTAGGTGGTACTGTCCTTGTGGGTTGGGATCCCAGACCAGTAGAAAAGGAGTGAGTGACCTGAGCACCAGCATTTATCTCTTTTTTTCTTCCAGGATGCATGTAACCATCTGTCTCAAGCTCTTGCTACCGTGACTTCCCAGACATAATGGACCATGCTCTTAAGTAGTTTCTTCAGGGATTTTATAGCAGAGATGAGACAAGTAGCTAACAAAGTCATGAATGGAACCCAGCACAAAATAATAAATTTACTTAAAACATGAGATTGCTTTGATGATTTCATTTTAATTATTGCATTGTGTGTGTAGGTGTGTTCATGTGAATGCAGTTGCCCACAGAGGCCAGAAGAGGGCACTGGATCCCATGGTACTTGGGTTGTAGGTGCAATCTAGGAACTAAACTCTGGTTCTCTGCAAGAGCAACAAATGCTAGGAACTACTGAGCCATCTTTTTAACCCCAATATGGGATTATGTTTGTTGCTGTTGTTAATTTTTTAAAACTCCTTTGTGGTTCTTAAGTGTGAATTTTGTATATAGAGAATACCATACCATGTCACAATGTCAAAAGGTTAGACACTTGTACGTGCATGAGAGTCAGGCACATGAATCCCAGAACACTTGGGAAATAAAGAGAAACAAACAGGAGGTAACAGTAGCTGCCTTCTGACTAAAGAAAAGAAATATTATTTTGGTGTTTTTGTATACTAAAGACATGGCTATGTCTATTATGTATACATATGTATTATATATACAGAAATATATATGGGGATTTTTAAAAAAAAAATCTGTCTTCGCGCTAATGAATGTTGTCCACACAGTTTGGAGATAGCCTAAAAAATTAAAAGTATAAAGAAAAAATATAATTAGGCGTGCATTCCCAGCCAGAGAGAGATGCTATGATTGCTATTGTGCCCTCATCGAGTTGAGTCTTTCTCCAGTGCATTTTAAAGCATGCTTTTTGCCAAGCTTAAAATATAGTAAATGCAGGGATTTTTGCAACTTTCATGTGGAGAATGATAAGAAAAGGATTGAAGAAGATGGTATCTGACTTAGAATACTTTTTTTATTTAGTCTTTACCAATAAAAAATAAAATTCTGAGGCTTAGGTCATCCAATATGAGTTTTAAAGTTGCAGAAAATCATTACTTTGGGTTCTTTGGCAATGAAAATGGCCATTACGTTGCTCTGCACTGCTCTACTTTTATGGGAGAAGAAAGAAAAAATAGTTCAGTGATTCTCTGAGCCCAGCATCATAACCATGTAAATACACGAGCTGTTATTTGAGCAAGTGCTGGCATTGAGTAATATAGGTTATTTTTAAGAGGTAATCAAACATGGAGGAAGCTTTTATCTGAACCCTGGCAGAAACAATGGGTTCGAAGGGTGAGTTTTTCTTGGTTCAGGTGCGAGCACAATGACTAGTGGGTCACATTGCAAGGGCAACCAGTACCTGGGCTCTGCATCCATCAGAGAAGTTAATGAAATCCAATATCCATTTTCAGTTGGTCCCACTGAATAAAAGGATTGATAAATTGCTCTAAACCACAATACCACTACTTTCAAAAAAATACCTTTTTTTTTCCTTCCTAGAATGTGTTGTTAAGTAACTTCTGTTTCTAAAGGGCAATATGATAATTTTCAATTTGTTTTGTTTTTGTTTTGAGGAAAGGGTATGCTGGTATTTTTTTTTTTCTTTTTCTTGTCAACTTGATATAACCTAGAGTTACTTGGGAAGAGGTTGGAACTTTATGTGAAGAACCAGTTCAATCAGACTTGCCTATGGGCATACCTTTGAGGAATTGTCTTGATTGATGATTGATGTGGGAGGAAGGGTCTAGGCCACTGTGGGCAGCACCATCTCCGATTATGTGGTCCTGGATGTATAAGAAAACTAGCTGAGCATGAGACAGAAAACAGTCTAGAAAGCAGCATCCAGCTGTGGCTTGAGCTCCAGGTTCTTGCATGGATTTCCTGCTCTGACTTCCTTCGGTGATAGATTGGTACTTGGAACTATAAGATAAAACAAACCCTTCCGTACCAAGTTGCTGTTGGTCATGATGTTTATGATAGTAAGAGATCAGTTAACTGGAGTGTAGGGTCCATGGAGCCCAGTCTTGACTGAGCTCTCTACATAGCCAAAGCTTACTTCCAACTTCTGACTGTTCTTCTTCTACCTCTTGAGTTCTGAGACTATAGCCTTGCACCATCTTATGCAGTGGTCAAGATGGAACTCAGGACTTCGTTTATACTAAGCGTGTACCAACTGAGGTACATTCCCAGGCTGTGGTAAGATAGTTACTTTTCTATTTGAGAAGGCACACAATTCTCCCTCTTCAAAAGTAGTAATTTTAGTTTTAAAAGACTGGAATTCTAATATGAATATTAACAAAATCAATGGAATAAGTTTAGAACTTCCTTGCTGTCATTTATCTTGAGATTCCTTGCCTTATGATATACTTACAAGCCCATTATAAATACCTTAAATTTTGGTTTATTTGTTTTGGGAAGAAAGGGTTTTATGCAGCTCAGGTGAGTCTCAAATATACTATGTAGCCAAGGATGACCTTGAACTTCTGACCCTCCCGCCTCTACCTACCTCCTGTGCCACCATGTGGTTTAAGTGGTTCATGTGGTTTATGGATGGCACCAATTTTAGATATAATTAGACTAATTTGTTTCTGTTTGTGACTGACTCCAAGATATATATTCATTGACAAATTGTTTACTCCTTCCTCATATGAAGTAAACATTGCCTCCTCTAGTAGAGAAGGAGAAAGAACTCACATGGCTGACATCTCTGTGAACAGTAGCATCAGGGCCCTCACTGAGAAAGCAAGTATTCTGCTCTCCAAAATCAACTTCAGGGATGGTGAACATTTTTATCTTCATTAGTAGCCAGTGTTTCTTTACCTAGGAAATAGGACCCCATATTTTCTATAGAAAGGGAAGGCTTACTTTCATTCAGTTTAATTTTTAAGTAGATGAAATACACACACACTTCAAAAGTAAGTTCATAAAAGTAGAGTATAGACAATTTCCTCTCCACATTTTTACTCGGTTATCAACACTCTTTGCATTTAAATATTTTAAGTCCTTAGGAAATAAGCAAATTGTGTGACTACTCATTCCTCTATCATCCTAACACCAAGATAGAGAATTGTGAGTGTGTGTGTGTGTGTGTGTGTGTGTGTGTGTATCACAAGTCAACCTTGGGTGTCACTTCTCAGGGAGAATGAGTGATGGAGAATCTCTCAATGGCCTAGAGCTCCCCGAATAGACTAAGCTGGCTGGTGATCCCGAGGATCTTCCTCCTTCTGCTTCCCCAGTGCTGGGATTGCAAGCATGCCTCATTGTGTCTAGCTGCTTCATGTGAGTTCTGATGATTGCTTGAACTCCAGCCCCATGGTGCTTTGCATGTTTATTTACCTTAGTGATGCATTCATGATATGGCTCCATATGAATTCTGGGAGAACTTATTCTGCAGTATTGTTATAAGGGTCTCCACTGGTTCTTCAAGTAGTTTTCCACCAAGGTTTGTTTGCTCTAAAATTTTGCTATCATGAGATTCACAGCCAGAAATAACTTTGGGCATAGGGTCATAGCTTTCTATCTAGGTTGTTACTTTTTCAAGTAGTCTCTGTCTTATTGGGAGGCTCATGGTTAGTTCTCCTTAATTGAGTTTTATTTTCATTAAGTAAATCCCTTTTAGATCGATATCAGTTTGGAGTCTGTGTCCTCATTCTTTTTGATCAGAAGTATAAGTTGTTCTCACCTCTCATACATTATCTATTCTTGAAAATTTCTGCAAGGGTGGAAAAGCCAGACACTAGATTGACTTATTGGCTATAAAGAAATTAGGAGAATGTCTATTCGAGGACTGTTAAAATGTAATAAAATTCTTAATTTTACCTCAGTTCTTTAATCACAGTCATTTATGATTCATGACCAGCATTTGGTACACGTTTTTTAATTGTGTTCTTTTTCTTCACAATTAATTAAATACACAATTGAGCTGTGTAAAGCCAATGAGAATCTGATTAAGGTGAAAGATTCTCTGTCTTCAGGCTGCGCCTTGATTTGCAGCTTTGTCTCAATGGTGTTGAGTCTATATGACCTGTTCTTGTTATCCTATGTATCAGCATGTTCATTGTTCTGTTTCCTCTTCATTTTTATAAAGCTCTTGGACAAAATGCAATAAGCCTCCAAGTGATTGCACAAATATTGCTGGTCTGAAACAGAGCAGTGATCCCTGAGGTGATGCCTCTGAGTGATAGCTTGCATTGATCATTCCTGGAGCTTAGAATGAAAAACTGAAGCTTAGCACATACAGGGATTTTAGCATAGTCAGCCAGGAGACAAATTGTGAGAGGCGAGGCACCCCTACATCACATAAGAAGCTGTAAGAGGCTGCCATGCTGATGACTCCTACAACAGAACTACCAAAATGCTGAGGAGAATGTGTGGGCAGTTTTCAAATGATGACCTACTGTGAATGCAGCTCACATTACAGAGTTAGTAATGCTGCTTCAATATAGAGGTTTAATTCTTCTTTCCACAATTCTTCTACCTTTTCTTTTATTCCTACCTACTCCTTGCTATGTATGTATGCATGTGTGTATGGATACATTTACTGCCTATCTATGTATTATCTGTCTGTCCATCTGTCTTTCTATCTGTCTATCTATCATATATCTATAAATCATCTATCTATATATCCACTCACCCATCTGTTATGAGTCTATCTGGCTTCCTATCTACCTGTCTAAAATATATTTATAATTTATTTATGAATCTATCTATGTATTTATGTATCTATGTCTGTCTGTCTGTCTGTCTGTCTGTATCTATCTATCAATCACCTACTTAAACAAACACAAATCTGTCAGCTTATCTAGGGTGGCCTCAGATGCTTTACTCTTCTGCTTTCTGTCTTAGCCTTCTAAGTTCTGGAATGCTAGGGTTACATGTTTAAGCCACCATACTTGGCTCCAGTATTTACATATTTGTCTGTTGTTTGAATGAAATGTCTCCTATATTCCCTGGAATCTAAATACTTGGTCCCCAGATAGGAACACTCTGGGTAGCATTAGGAATGTGGCCTTGCTAGAGGAAGAATGTTAGTGAGGATGGGCTTCGAGGTTTGAAAAGCCATGTGCTCTCTTCAGGTTAGTCTCTCTGCTTCTTGTTTGTGAGCTTCAGCTGACACATCTGCCTGCTGCTATACTTCCCCACCACAATGGTCATGGACTCTCATCCTTCCAGAGCCGTAAGTCCCAAATAAATCTTTCCCTCTCTGTATTGCCTTAGCCATGGGTCTTTGCCACAGCAAAAGGAAAAACTATCAAATACTGTTACTAACAAAATGCTGTATTTGGAGAGAACATGTAGGGGTAGCACGTTTCTGTAAGCAGTTCCTGGGTGCTCAGAGTGGGAAGACGAAACATCATTACTCCAGGGACCAGTCAATGGTTTCAAGTTTAGAAATAGTAGTCTTTTTCAAAAGTGGAAGTATGTAGAACTTCACAGACCATCTCTGGATATCTTGGCTTCTCTCTCCTCTATGTTCTCCTTGGAGTATCACCAACATCAGGCTGGCTGCAAGAGGAGAGGAGAACTGCTGTGAACCTCAGGGTTCCATCCAGTAGATGCTGGAGACCTGGTCATAGTATGCCTGCTCCTTTCCAAATGATTCCCTTCATTAGGAGTCATCTGGAGGTTTGAGGAGGGTGATTGCACCAGGGAGGCCATTTGGCATTGAGCTGATTGTAAGTGCAGCTGCAGGGGCCCTCTCCCTGATTAGATTCAAGATGCTGAAGCCAGATGAATTACTAATGAGCTGCTGGGGGGTAGGGAAGACTCTGATACTGTCTTTCTTTATGTTGAGAGAAGTCTTAGGTATTTTCGTTTTACAAAGTGATACTCTTTCTTAAATTTGAATCCATGGAAGAGTGCCTAGAGTAACTAAACCCATCTTCCCAGAGGGTATCCCTTCAGGAAAGTCCTTTTTCCCAAGCACTGTCCATTATATCCTGCACAGGCTGTGACTTCTGGGTCATGCCAATTGTGAACTGGGGAGGAAGGAGAATGGGGACATTACTGAATGCTACTTTCAGAGCTGTGGCTTGGGAGCTCCGCAAGAATCTAAACCAAGTAGGGTCTTTCTCCTCATCCAATGGCAAGAAACTACCTAAATGCAAAACAGCTAGGTTAGTATTATTTAAGTGATGTAATTCTATTCCAATTACAAACATTACAAAAGAAACTATTATCCTTGATTAAATATAAGCACAATAAAAATGCTATCCAGTTGGGTTTTCTTCCCTCCCAGAAATGAAAGATAAACTACAGTTCTAAGTTATAGTTGTAAGGCTAGCATTTTGCCAGATTTTGTGGTGGTAGCAAACCCTATATTTATTTGAAATTGCTTAAATTTGCACTCCTCCCAGCCTGATTGAGCTAATTAGAACCCATGGGGAATTATATGGGTAATGGAGGGAGCTGTGGAAGTATAAATATGCAATGCAATTAGTCCCTATCTTTGTGTGTGTGCATGTGTGATATAATCTTGAAGCTCGTGAGAAAAAGACTTAGAACAATAGGAACTGTTGATTCTCAAGCTGCTATGGGAGTCCATAATTATGATATAATATCTTGCCAACCACTTCATGCATAGAAGGGAATATGAGTAAATAAACCCCAGCAATTTCCTCCATCGAACGCTCTCTGTATCAATAGCATACTTTCTTGGTTCTTTCTCCTCTTTGTTATAGAGCGTAGAAACTCACTTGCTTGAACATTTTATTCATGATTGAAGAACTTTATTGCATGCGATCAAATTTGGTTTGCAATTAGTTAAGTGAAAGGTTTTTTAGGTGTTATACACAAGGAGGAAAGCAGCTCCTCTTTAGGTTTCTACACCTAAAACACGCAGGTAACCCCGCTGCCTACTGTTAATGTAAATTCATGGCAGGAGATACTTGAATTTTGTCATATTCTCTTTAATTTGTTAGGACTGTACCTGAGCCATGTTACTTTCCTCTGTAGTTTCCCCAGTACTCCACAACAGAAAGATGAACAATTCCAGCCTTCCTGGTAGTTACTAGTCATACTTTTTCTAAGAATGACATTAAATAGCAAAATAAACTGACAAATATATATATACACACACTCATATATGTATATAAATTAAATATATAGATGAGAGAGATCACAGAACACAGGACAGACATGGAGTCCATAATGTTACATTCCCCAGTTTTCTTGAACCACATTTTTTTTTGTGTGTGTGTGCTAGGCCCTACAAGTTGTGTAGCTAACCATGCACGAGTGCAGAGTTCCTGCCCTTACTCAGCAACCATTTGCTGAATAGTTCATTGTGTAATATGGCGCAGTGCTGGCAGAGGAATTCTGAAGCTGGAGTAGGGACTGACTGGGCTCACCCTTGTGTGAGACACTTGCTTGTCTATCCTGAACTCAGGTCCTGGAGATGCTTGGTCTTCAGAAGTCATGCTTCTGTCATGGAGCAAGAGAACCAGTACCAACAAATATTAGCTATGTATGGGGCTGGGAGGAGTTGGGAAAGAAGGATGCTTCCAAAAATATGGGCATTTGAATTTGTAAGATATTTTAGCATTGAAAACTCTAGTTTTAATGTGTGTGTTGAGAATACTTTAAGAATATATCGAGTAGTTTTAGTAGTTTGCACTACTTCACTGTGCATTGTAGTTGCCATGTTGTACATAGATTCATTAAAACACTTTGGAGAGACTTTATTCAGATGAGAACAAACAACTGAGGACAGCACAGCTTTTTGCTGTGACCACAGACTGTGAAGTATATTTAATGTGTCTCTATTCAGATTTGAGATAACGGGTCTTTTCTGTCATTGGTGTCAACAATTAGCTCTGAAACCCACATTGGCTGGTTTCTGATTCTGCTATATTCCCTTGACTATGATTTCATCTTTGTCCCCCTAGTATGACAACAGTTCCCTGTCCTGTTATTGGTTTTAAGTCATGAAAAGTAATACAGGATTTTCAAAACATTTTTGTTGTTGTTGTTTCATTGCAAGTCTCATTAGAGTTCTTTCTTTCTTTCTTTCTTTCTTTGTTAATCATGTTGTTCATTTACATTTCAAATGGTATCCCTCTTCCCAGTTACCCCTCCACCAACCTCCTGTCCCATCCCCTCTCTCTCCTCCCCTTTGCCTCTATGAGGGTGCTCCTCCAACCATTCACCCACTTCTGCCTCACCTGTAAAGCATCCTTCTACGCTGGGGCATCAAGCCTCCCTCCCTTCCCAATGATGTCAGATAAGGCCATCCTCTGCCACAGATATATCTGGAGTCCTGGCTACCTCCATGTGTACTCTTTGGTTGGTGGTTTAGTCCCTGGGAGCTCTGGGTGGTCCGGTTAGTAGATACGGTTCTTATCAACAGCATGTTTGTCGCATGGCTTTTCTTGAGGAGACACACATAATTTCTATTTCAATCCATATATGGTACCAACCACAGACCCAAGAAATGATTCCATCCATACAGCTTATCAAACCAGTAAGTTTGGGAGTGATTACAGGAGTAGGGGTGAGGGGTTACTCACAGGAGCAGGGGTTAGGGGTCACTTATAGGAGGATGGCTGTGGAATTACTCACGTGAGCATGAACGAAGAGTTACAAGAAGTATGGATGAGGTATTAATTATAGGAACATTGGTTGAGGGTTAGCTTTTATAAATGTGGATAAGGAATTGAGTACAGGAACATTGGTGGGGGCATGCTACAAGCATGGGGGTGAGAGTTACACACTGGGGTGTGCCTGATTGAAATGTAGCTGCATCACTGAAAATCCCACCCCATCATGGGCTGTAACTTAGGGAAGCTATAATATGTAATACATTCCCTTCATTCCTGCACAGTTTGCAGACTGCCCCACAGAAGAATGCTCTCTCAACAACTGTTACCCCTTTGCATAACCTTGGGAAGGGGACTCATGATATTTATAACTTTCTGCATTTTGTGAGCCTGGTAAGTTACCTGAGCATCTTTTTCTTCTCCACAGGTGTTATTTTGATTTGAGGAAATAGCAGCACAACAAAATTCTATTAGTGAATTTAAATTATAATTTGTTTTATTAAAAAATGACTTTTTTCTTTTATTGAAAATGGATTATTTTCTTATACAATATAACCTGATTATAATTTCTCCTCCCTCTACTCTTCCAAGTTCATCTCTGCCTTCCTTCCCTCCACATTTACTCCCTTTCTCTCTCTCATTAGAACAGAACAGGCTTCTAGAAATAACAACCAAATGTGACAAAATAAAATATATGTAGATGACGCAAAAACTGTATCAAAGTTGGACATGGCAACCTAACAGGAAAAAAGAGTTCCAATAGCAGGTGGAAGTCAGAGACCCACATAGCCAGGAGTCCCCCAAAATACTAAGGTGATAGCTATAATATATAGGCAGAAGACCTGTTACAGGTCCATGTAAGTCCTGTGCTTGCTGCTCAGTCTCCGAGCCTATATGCACCTTGCTTCGTTGGCTCAGAGGGCTTTGTTCTCTTGGTGTGCTCCAACTCCTCTGGCCCTTACACTTTTTTTATTGGATATATTCTTTATTTACATTTCAAATGTTATTCCCTTTCCCAGTCCCCCCCCCATTGCCCCTATCCCATCCTCCCTCCCCTTACTTCTATTAGGGTGTTCCTTTATCCATCCCACTCCTACCTCCCCACCCTCGAGGCTCCTATATTGGGGCATCTATTGAGCCTTCATAGGACCAAGGACCTCTCCTCCCATTGATGCCTGACAAGGCAATCCTCTGCTACTTATGAAGCTAGAGCCCTGTGTACTCCTTGGTTGATGGTTTAGTCCCTGGGAGCTCTGGGGGATCTGGTTGGTTGATATTGTTGTTCTTCCTATGAGGTTGCAAACCCCTTCTGCTCCTATAGTCCTTTCTATAACACTTCCATTGGGGACCCTGAGCTCAGTTGGCTGAGCATCTGCCTCTGTATTTGTAAGACTCTGGCAGGGCCTCTCAGAAGACAGTCATATCAGGCTCCTTTCAGCAAGCATTTCTTGGTATCCACAATAGTGTCAGGGTTTGGTGACTGTATATTGGATGAATCCCCAGGTGGGACAGTCTCTGGAAGGTCTTTCCTTAAGTCTCTGCTCTATACTTTATCTACATATTTGCTCCTGTGTGTATTTTGTTCCCCTTCTCAGAACAACCGAATCACCCACCCATTGCTCTCCCTTCTTTTTGAGCTTCATGTGGTCTGTGAATTGTATCTTGGGTATCCAGAGCTTTGGGGCTAATATCCACTTATCAGTGAGTGCATATCATGTGTGTTCCTTTGTGATTGCATTACCTCACTCAGGATGACACTCTCTAGTTCCATCCATTTGCCTACGAATTTCATGAATTCATAATTCTTAATAGCTGGGTAGCACTCCATTGTGTAAATATACCGCATTTTCTGTATCCATTCCTCTGTTGAAGGACATCTGGGTTCTTTCCAGCTTCTGGCTATTATAAATAAGGCTTCTATGAACATTGTAGACCATGTGTCCTTATTACAGACTGGGAAAAGATCTTTACCAATCCTACATCCGATAGAGAGCTAATATCCGATAAATGCAAAGAACTCAAAAAGTTGGACTCCAGAGAATCAAATAACCCTATTAAAAATGGGATACAGACCTTACACTCTTTCTCTCTTCTCTTCTGCAGGATTTCCTGATCTCTGAGGGGAGGAATTTAATAGAGACCTCTAATTTAGACTCTTTCTCCACATAGTGTTGGGCTGTAGATCTCTGCATCTATTCCCATCTACTGCCAGGGGCAAGCTCTCTGATGATGACTGGTTAAGGCTTCCATCTATGAGTATAGAGAATGTCATTAGGAATCATTTTAATTGATTTTAATCAATTGCTTCAAATAATTTTAATCAATTCAAAAATGATTAAAAATCATTTAAAAATTTTTGATATTTTTAAAGACTATTCATGGTTTTCCCCCCTAGATCTCTAGACTACCTAGTTTCTAGTTCTTGGTTACCAAAGCGGTGTTGGGTGTGGGTTCCTTCTTGTGGAGTGGGCCTTAGGTCAAACCGGACATTGGTTGGTTTCTTGTGCAAGTTCTGTGCTACTGCTGCCCTAGAATATTTCACAGGCAGGACAGATTGTAGGTCAAAGAGTTTGTGGCTGAGTTGATGTCCATGTTTCTCTTCTGGTAGTTGGCAGAATACCTTCCCACACCAAGGAGCCTAGAGTGCAGGGGCGAAGGGCCCGTGTGGGCAGCAGGTCAACCTCTGCATGCTGTGACAGCAGCACAACAAAGTTCAACGAGTGCACTTAAATTATAATTGGCTTTATTTAAAGCAAGACTTTAAAAAAAATCCACTACCCCTGGGTATATCTGCAGCCTGAGCCAGCCTTGGACCAGTGAGTGAGGATGGGCAGAGCTCTCTTGCTGGTGTGCAGCCCAAGGCTGCATTAGCCACATGACAACCACTGAAGTGAGCTTCCTTGAGCCTCAGCTTCCTTGCCTGTCAACAAGGGATAGCCTCTGCCTTTCAGTGACTGTGAGGTGGGACTAATAAATTGAGATTATGAACTCCAACACATATGGGACAATTATTCCATAAGTGCTGCTTTCCTCCCTTGAGAGTAAAACATTTTCAAAAACTTTCTTCGTACTTCTTAAGGGTTTTACCACATAATATCCTAAAACCATACTATTTTACACCAAATGAAAACTTCTGTTGTTTTTTTATGTCCTATTTTATTTAGAGAGACAAAAATGATTATTAAATTTCAATGTTTTCTTTCTCTGTTCACTTTTTAAAAAATCTCAGCAATGAATTAGAAGGGTATCAAAAACTCTAGGGGTGGTATCAGAGTCAGAGTTGAGTGGTGTTATGATCAGAAGACGTTTTGGAGAACATCGTCACAGCTTCCATGAAGAGGGGGCTAGGTACTACTCTGAAATGACCATGAATGAATTTGGTAAAATCTCACAAGGCATCTTTGAGAAGTATGTGATTGTGCCGGACAGGAAACATACCCAAAGTCACCCTAGTTGGTCAGCACCACCATCCTATACTATGCTAAGAGGTGTTATTATTTTTATTATTACACAGGGTTATTGTACTGGATAGTTTTATGTCAACTTGATACAAGTCAGAGTCATTTTAGATGATGGACCTTCAATTGAGAAAAGACTCATATCAGATTGGCTTGTGGGAAAGCCTGTGGTACATCTTCTTGATTGATGATTGATATGGGAGGGTCCAACTTACTGTGGGCAGTGCCACTTTTGGAATGGTGGTCCTGGATGCCAGAAGAAAACAGACTGAACAATCCATGAGGAGCAAAGCAGTAAGCAGCACCCTTTTCAGATCCTGCTTTCAGGTTCCCACCCTGCTTGAGTTCCTGCCTTGACTTCCCTTAATGATGGACTATGACTTAAATTATAAGAATTAATAGATAGACCCTTCCATCCCCAAGTTACTTATGGTCATGTTATTTTGTCACAGCAGGAGAACTGTAACTAAGATAGTTATAGGAAGTCATGTTCATGCAAGTATCTAATGTGCTTTGAACATGTCCCTGCCCACCTTCCTCCATCCATCTATTCACTGGATACATTCATGTTATTGGTGCATACATGACTTTATGCATCTATAAAGTCTCAGATTCACAAACGAGGGAAAATGTGATAGTTGTATATCTGATAGTGACTTAATTTTTAAAATATGGTTGTCTCAGGTTGCATTTATTTTTCTGCCAAGTACCTAATGTCATCTTTTTCACAGTTACATAAAATTTCCTTGTATATATAATGCACATTTTTGTTATTCATTCCCCTGTATTTGGACACTTTGGTTAGTTCTATAACTTGTACTCTTGTGGAGAGTACTGTAGTAATCACTCATGTACAAGAATCTCTGAGATCTGTTGGCTTGGAGTTTTTTAAGTAAATATAAACTGCCTATAATTATGTTGTGTTACAGGCTCCTAATTTTACATATGATAAGCTGAGACCCATACAGAAAATTTCCTGCGATTGTCTGCTTGCTTAAATGAGTGTATTGGAATTTGGATCAGAAATGTTTCCCAAAAACTCATGTGTTTGAACACTTGGTCCCAAGTTGGTGGCACTATTTGGGTAGGTTTTGGACCCTTTAGGAGGCGGAGCCTTTCACTAGGGGTGGACTTTGAGGGTTTGTAGCTTTACTTTCACTTCCTGTTTCCTGTCTTTGGTTCTTGTGTGAGGATAAAATATGGTCTCACTGTTCCCTGCTCTTGCTGCTATGCCTTCCCACCACAATGGACGTTATTCTTTTGTAACTCTGAGTTAAAACACACCCTTCCTTCTTTAAGTGGCATTAGCCACTGTATTTTGTTACAGCAACAGAAAAGCAACTAAAACAGGGTGAGATTTGGAAGCCCCGCCCCTCAATTTTAGTCCAAACCTACCCCACTCTCCCCAGAATTACTGAGAGGACAACCTTATAACCTTTTGAGCTAGATAATACAGTTTCCATTCCTGGGTTTTTCATTAAAGATGCATGATTTGTATAATTCTTTCCTTTAACAGTAATTGTTTTGTTTTGTCTTTCAGGAATCTAGGTAGGAGAAGATAAGCCAAAACATCTGCCTGTTGAACCTACAGTTAACAAAAAATAATTATAAGAGAAGAATACAGAGATGCTCCTGAAGCAATAATGTAGTGAGACCTTTTTTCTTTTTTCTTTCTTTTCTTTCTTTCTTTTTTTGAAATAGAGTCTCACTATGTAGCCTAAAGTGGCTTCAAATTCATAAATCCCCTGTGTCTTCTTTCTGAGTGCTTGGATTACAGGTATAACCATCATGCCTGGTTTAAACATTTAAAAAATCCTACTTGTTTTAAATCACCCAAATCTAGTATTAAGGAAATACCTACGAGCAATGTGTTACCTACAGTTTTCAAGAAGAACAGAACAGATAGAATGAATATGTATCATGTAAGAGGATTTACTAGATTAGTGTACACCACAGGGGCTGGGTAGTCCAGAGGATGTCTGAGAGTCTAAGAATCTGGAAGCTGCTCAGCCTACTGTATGCAGGAAGCCCTTATAATGACTGATGTCTCTCCAGACTTCTAGTATAACCTATGCCATTTCAAAGGCAAGTTCAGGTATGAGGAGCTTCAGTAACTTATGTCTGTCCACAGCCTCTGCATCTGACCCTACCTCCAGGTTCCTGTCTTGCTGGAGTTCCTGCCTTGACTTCCCTTAGTGATGGACCATTACTTGGAAGTGTAGGAGAAACAAACGCTTTTCCCCACATTTCTCATGTTACCCCTTTCTATTCCACTGAGTGAAAATATGAGTGAAAAATAAATCTTTGCTTCTTTTAAATTGCCACGTCAGCTACTTTGTCATGGTGATGGAAAGCCCAACACATTTTTTGTTAAAATCATTTAGAAACTGAAAAGAGAACAGTTGGAAATATTAATCTCCAAGTTAAATTACTGGAAATGTTGGTTCACGTTTGACCTAGAAGAGTCAGAGACAACATCTCAGAACAAGCTGTAGAGTTTCCATATTGTTACCTGCTGTTCTGAAGTTCCCACAGTTGGACCTAGATCTGAAGAGATGAGAGGACTGCCTGGCAGTGTGATTGACATGCTTGTGGACTTCAACATCCTGAGATGTGGTAAGGTCTGCACGCTCCTCAGATTTCCTGGACACTCAAGAAAACAGGTCAGTGGATTACAAAGGGGGAACATTAGAGGATTCTTCAACTATGTGTGTGTGCATGTGTGCATGTGTATTTGTGTCTGTGCATGCTTGTACATGTGTATAGTGAAAATTTTAGGTTGTTTAAAAACCCAGAAACGTTATGCAAATGCTTTGTTTTAATTCCAGGTGTGAGATATGGGCTGCTTGAGATTGCCCACAGCAGCTAACTGTTAAAATTTGTCTCATGCACTGGCAGGGGTGTGATTTTGCTAGCTGAAGACAGTTTATGTTTGGGATCCTGGGGACCCTTCAGAGGGTCTAAAAATGCCAGAGCCTGGAAAGAGGTGGTGGCAGCTGCTCCCCGTGCTGTGGTTCATGTTGCTGTTGCTGGGTTGCTGTTGCTGGGTTGCTGTTTGCTGGGTTGCTGTTGCTGGGTTGCTGTTTGCTGGGTTGCTGTTTGCTGGGTTGCTGTTTGCTGGGTTGATGTTGCTGGGTTGCTGTTTGCTGGGTTGCTGGCTTTCTGGGTTGCTGTTGCTGGGTTGCTGTTTGCTGGGTTGCTGTTGCTGGGTTGCTGTTGCTGGGTTGCTGTTTGCTGGGTTGCTGTTGCTGGGTTGCTGTTGCTGGGTTGCTGTTTGCTGGGTTGCTGTTTGCTGGGTAGCTGTTGCTGGGTTGCTGTTGCTGGGTTGCTGTTTGCTGGGTAGCTGTTGCTGGGTTGCTGTTGCTGGGTTGCTGTTTGCTGGGTTGCTGTTTGCTGGGTAGCTGTTGCTGGGTTGCTGTTGCTGGGTTGCTGTTTGCTGGGTTGCTGTTGCTGGGTAGCTGTTTGCTGGGTTGCTGGCTTTCTGGGTTGCTGTTGCTGGGTTGCTGTTTGCTGGGTTGCTGTTTGCTGGGTTGCTGTTGCTGGGTTGCTGTTTGCTGGGTTGCTGGCTTTCTGGGTTGCTGTTGCTGGGTTGCTGTTGCTGGGTTGCTGGCTTTCTGGGTTGCTGGTTGGACATATCGTGATGGTGAAGATTGGACTTGCCCCAAGGAACTTGACACCCCTAATAAGCAGGAAGTAGTATAATGAGATGGAAGTTCCCTTTCCCCTTTACCTTCTTCTTGGGGGGGGGGTTGGAAGGGTAGAATAGGGGTAGAAAGGGTGGTAGGAAAGGAAACCGAGTAAAGTAGTCAAAAATATGGAATATGGTGTGTGTGTGTGTGTGTGTGTGTTTGTGTGTTGTGTTTGCCAGAAAACCTCAGGAGGAGCCATCCACTTGGTTTTTTTTCTATTTCACTGGGATCTGGAGCTCACTGATTAGGCTAGATTGGCTGTTCAGTAAGCTCCAAAGATCCTCCTCTCTCTTTTATCCCTCCCACTCTCAACTTTCCCAGCTCAGAGATTACAACCTAGAAGTGTCAGGTGCTTGGGATTCAGAGAAAGGAGAGGGAAAACTCTTGAGTGCTTTCCTACTAAACTAAGGACTGTGTTTTTCCTTTGACCTTTAAAATAAAGGATATCAGGGCTGGGGATAATCTAATCTTTCTTCTTTACAGTGGAGAACATCAAAGCTCCAGAGAGGTCAAACCTGAAGGTCAGACTTTGCACGAGGGCAAAGTCAGAATGTGTTGGGTCTGAGTTCAAGAGGAGTTGCCTGGGTGTCTGGGATAGTGAGACCCTCATGGTGGGAACAGTGGTTGTGTCACTGCTCTAGATTTTAAGAGCAATGCATCAAACTTTCATATATTCTCTTTTACAGGTCCCAGACTGAGGTAGCATCTACTGTTTTGAGTGTGTATGCATCAGAGTGGACACATGGACATCTATGTTGGCCATAGGAAGATGTCAGCTGCTTTCTGCTGTTACTTTCCACCATATTTCCTTCAGACAACATTTCTCACAGAGCCTGGTGTTCACTGCCTTTCCAACTGTACCAATTGGTCAAAGAGCCCCAGCCATCCTCTGTCTCCATCTCCGCAACTCCAGTACTGGAGTTACTAGTGTGCCACCTTTTACATGGGCACTGGGGATTTGAACTCAGGTTCTCATGCTTGCACAGTAAGTGTTTTCACCCATTGAGCCATTGCCCAGCTCTCAGTAATCTGGAGAAGTCTTGCTATGGCACTCATTTAAATTTCTCTCAGTGCTACAGCAATAATCTGCCATCAATATTTTATGGAGGGATTTGATTATGCCTCATTCCCAAGACTTCAGGAGAAGAGCATATTCTTTAACATTAATAAATAAATGTTTTAGCTCGGCACTGTTAAGCACACTTCATAGTGATAAAGCTCCCCTCGAATGGAAAAAGAACGATGCCCCACATTCAGGGATTTTTGAAATCGATTATGTTTTCCTTAATTGGTTTTGTTCTCCTTCTTTTGGCCCTAACACAGGAAATAAAATCTGGGGTTAGGCTTTTCCCTTTGATGGATAGCACCCAGGGGCAATACAAGCATTTTTTGGTTGTCTGTTTTGTTTTTCCAGAATGTTCTGAGTGGCCATTACATGAGTCTAAAAGACCCAGGGTCAGCTTCTATTTATGTGACAGAATCTTCACGTTTGTTTATTTCACCTGAAAAGCTAACCCAGTGGAAACATTTTGGGATGCTGACCTTTAAGCACTATGGATAAAATCTTATTTCTTTTCTGTGCTTAACAGGGAAAAAAAAAACAAAAACGAAACACCCACCACAACAATAATGAGAGCAGTTATTCCCAAATTTTTGGTAGATTTTATGTACTTTATATAGGAATTTTCATTACACAGCATTTCTTTTAAATCTCCCTAAATCTCTCTGAGCATGGTAATGTATATATGTCTGCTTGATAGAGCAGAAGACTCTAAGTATTAAGGAAGTCAGCTTACAGGCGTAAGGACACTGTATAGTATTGAGGTATTGATAAAGATGGAATTCCAGGGGAACACTAACTCTATCAGATCTTTGTTTGCATGTGTTCTGTACATATGTGCTCATGTGTCTCTGAGCATGCAGGTCTCCTGTGCATGTGTGTGAAAGCCAGATGTAAACCTCAAATGTATTCCTTGATCTCTTCTTGGACCTTACCTTTTTGGATAGGATACTTTAATGAACCTGGAACTCAACAACTCAGGGAGAGTAGCTGGAGTTCCAGGGATCTTCCTGCCTCCATCGCTCCTGTGCTTGGATTACAAATGTGCCCTGGCACCCTCAGCTCTTATGTGGGTGCTCAGGACCCGATTCAAATCTTCTTGCTTGGGAAGCAGGCAGTTTACACCTTGAGCTACCCCTCCAGACCTTCAAACGTTGTTAGAGCAGTGTGATTATGAATCTTGACTGTCACCTTGGCTGGGTTGAGAGAGCTTGGCAACTGGCCAAGAACACCTTTGTGTCTTTGAAGATGTTTCTGAGGCTAATTCATGTGTGACTCAGCCCACTAAGTAGGAAAGATCCACCTTGAATGTGCGTGGCATTGTTCAATTGGCTGGGGTTCTTTGTTAGTGGATGCATGCATGTTGCCTCTAGACATCAAACCCTACATACTTAGTCCTTCTAACCTGGACTCACACCAGGAACTCTCCAGGCAGCTTCCAAGACTTCAGCCTGGCATTATTAGTCCCTTTTGTCCTGAGCTTCCAGCTTCTTGAACTGAATAGCTACTCATTTTCCAAGCTCTCCAGGCTGTAGAGGACCATTGTGGGACTTCACAGTCTCCAGTTTTATAAGCCAATTTGGCTAAATCCACTCTCATAATTATATATATGTTCTATTAGCCCCATTGCTCTGGAGAATCCTGACTAATATAAGCAGTGAATAGGCCTTAGTTTTCTTGAACAATTCACAAAGCAGTGTTGTGTGTTTGGGGATTCTAAAGTAGAGGAAGCAGATTCACTTCACTTCAGACACCTTGAGCCACTGCCCACAATGTCCAGATTCAGTGCTAGGGTCAGGCCCAGGGACACATCATAAAACCTGACCCAGCAAATAACTAGCCAAGCTTAGAAACACTTACACATCAACTTCTGCTCAACAATGTCCCCAAGTGTCTGCTCCCTCCAAATTAGATGATTCTCAGATAGCTCCTCTTCATTCCATATTCCCTGTTCTATCACTGAATACTCTGACTCCTGGGCAAACTTGACTTGCTCTTCATCTTTCCTCTAGGAGAGTTGTAGACTGCTACCTGCCTGGTATTCAACCCCTTTCATTCATTCATACAGTTCTCCTATGTCAAGAGCTTTGCTAAACCCTCCAACAAAAGTTCTCCTTGACCAAACTCCAGCCTTCTCAAAGCCTTCTTCTCAAGTGGACCTCAACACTGGCCTATGAAGACTTCAATAGTGATGCTTCATGTGGAGATATATGGCTGTAATCTCAGCACTCAGGAGATTGAGGTAGGAGAATTATGGATTCTAGATCAGCCTGGGATACATAGTGTAATTGCTTCAAGTACAACCCCCAATATAGTTTCTAACAACTGAAGGCCATATCTCTAATGTCCCCAGAATGACTCCTTACAGTGTATGAGAAAACTCAAATGACAGATTTATTGCCTGTTCCAGCCAATGCCCAAGAACTGGGAATCCCTATCTCTTAGCCACTATGAGGGCAGAAGACCAGCTTTAGTAGCTTTTTGGAAAGTTTCACTAGGTCTCCATAGTTTATCCCATTTCCTAATTATCTCACATCTTCCCTTTAAACTACCTAGCCAACTCTACAAAATTGAGTGCCCTGAATTCTTGTCAATTACAAGCATATTTTCTTGTCTCAAATCTGCCCTTACCACTCTAGTGTCTGACTTTGTCTCTGACACTTTCTTCATTCTGTCTGTGTTGACTTTAATGCCTGTCACCATTCCCACTGAATTCAGTCTTTAAGGAACTCTTTGTGGGTCTTCAGGGATAGTTCCAATTCTGTTCCTTCACACTCCTGGTGTCTTCTTTGGCTTTTTTTATGGCACTCACACTTGGTGACTCTCCTCATGGAATAGGATATATTATATCATATTGTCTTCTAGGTAGACATCTCTGTTCTCTAGTCTCTTTGGGGTAAGAAGGTCTCATGCCTATTTGTGCATGTGGCCTCTGAAATACTTTCAGAATGTGATAGTTAATAGTAATTGTCAGCTTACCAGACCTAGAATTATCTAGGGGAAAAGTTCCTGGGCAAGTCTGTGAGGGACTGTTTCCAGATTGAGTTACTAGAGGACCCACTCTAATTGTGGGAAGCACCATCCCATGGTTGAGGTTCTGACTGAATAAAAGGAAGAACTGAGTTGAGCTCCAGCATCCATCTCCTTATGCTTCATGACCAAAGGTACAGCATGTTCATCTGCCTCATGCTTCTGCTACCTACCACACCTTTTCTGTCATGAGGACTGAGTCTTAGAACTGTACATCATAAACTCTTCTTCCCTTAAGCTTCTGTTGAAAGGTGTTTTGTCAGAGCAACAAGAGTAATAATACAAGTACATCAAAAGTGTGTGGTGTATTATCAGGGAATGGGTTAGAGAAAGTCCTGGAGGTCTTAATCTATGAGAAATATAACAGACATAGAGTGTATATATACACACGTACATATGTATATGTATACATATACATATATATAATGTGTTTATACATGTACATATACATGTATATATATTCATCTTTGCATGTTTAGCACCAAGAAGTAGTTAAGAATATAGCTTCTGTATGTATATATGTATGTATGTGTATATGTATATGATGTATATGTAAGTATATGTGTATATGTATGTGCATATGTATCTATATTCATCCTTGCATGTTAGCACCAAAAAATAGTTAAGAACATAGCTTCTGGAATCAGAATGAACTGGATTTCCTAGCTCTGAAGTTTGTGCACATGTATCTGTTTGTGTGTGTGTGTGTGTGTGTGTGTGTGTGTGTGTATGTGTATGTGTAACCTGACGTGTAGTTCCTCATGTTATTGAGGGCATTGTTCACTATGTATTTGAGAGAGGGTCTCATTTTTACTTGGAACTTACTAATTCAGCAGACTGTCTGACAAATGAGACCCAGGGGCCCATATATCTCCACTTGCACATACATGTCTCTTTAATGTGGGTTCTGGAGTCTGGACTCAGGACCTCATGTTTGTGTGTTGTGTTTATTGATTCATGTTTATTGACTGAGATAGCTCCCCAGCTCCTATAGTTCACATTTTAAAACGTGTGGACATGTTTATTTTCCTTCAGTAAGCTTCATTTTGTCACCTGTAACACAAGCATACTACATTGTCCCTGGGAGACAGTGGCTGTGAGCAGGATTGTCATAACCATACCTGCCACATAGAAACTAGGAAGGATCAATGAAAAGCATCTATCAGTCATCAAAACAAGACAGGATTAGACAGTTAAGTGAGCACTGTGGTATTGGGGGAGGAGAAAAGGGAAGGGGTGGAATAGAAATTAGAGCCAAGAGTACACATGGAGGGACCCATGGCTCCAGCTGCATATTTAGCAGAGGATGGCATTGTGGGACATCAAAGGGAGGAGAGGCCTTTGGTCCTGAGAAGGCTTGATATCCCAGTTTAGGGGAATGCCAGGACAGGGAAGCGGGAGTGGGTGGGTTGGTGAGCAGGGGGAGAGGGATTGGAGGGGAAAACAGGAAAGGGGATAATATTTGAAATGTAAATAAATGGATGGAACTAGAAAATATACTGAGGGAGGTAACCCAATCACAAAAGAACACACATGGTATGCACTCACTGATAAATGGATATTAGCCCAGAAGCTTGGAATATCCAAGATACAATTCACAGACCAAGTGAAACCCAAGAAGAAGGAAGACCCAAATATGGATACTTTGGTCCTTCTTAGAAGGGGGAACAAAATACCCATGGGAGGAGATACAGAGTAAAGTGTGGAGCAGAGACTGAAAGAAAGGCCATCCAGAAACTTCCCCACCTGGGGATCCATCCCATATACTGTCACCAAACCCAGACACTAATGTGGATGCCAACAAGCACTTGCTGACAGGAGCCTGCAATATCTGACTCCTGAGAGGCTCTTCCAGTACTTGATAATTACAGAGGTGGGTATTCTCAGCCAACATTGGACTGAGCTCAAGGTCTCCAATGCAGGAGCTAGAGAAATGACCCAAGGAGCTGAAGAAGCTTGCAACCCCATAGGAGGAACAACAATATGAACCAACCAGGACCCTCAGAGCTCCCAGGGTCTAAACAACAAATCAAAGAGTACATATGGAGAGACCCATGACTCCAGCTGCATATGTAGCAGAGGATGGCCTTGTTGGACATCAAAGGGAGGCCCTGAGAAGGCTTGATGCCCCAGTATAGGGGAGTACCAGGACAGGGAAGTAGGAGTGGGTGGGTTGGTGAGCACTGGGAGGCAGACATGGGATAGGGTGTCTTCAGACGAGAAACCAGGAAAGGGGATACTACTTGAAATGTAAATAAAGAAAATATCTACTAAAAATGAAATGCAAATAAAGAAATTATCTGAGAAAAAAGAAATTGGAGCAATGGAAGAGTCAAAGATTTGGGGTACTGAAATCTTGAAAAGCCTTCTTGGAAGAGTGAATGGCTATGGAAAGAAGCTAATTTGTATTTGTTGAGCCTTCACTTTGTGCACTAGCTATTTTCCAAAGTGTGTAACACTGGATTCTCAGAATGATGCTGCAAGCTACACATCAGTGCCATAATTTACAGATGTTAATGTTTTCTTGTCAAAGCTGAGAAGAACCTCTGCCTGTCTCATTTACTACATAGACTATATCAATTCATTCTTTCCATCCATCCATCGATCTATCTATCTATCTATCTATCTATCTATCTATCTATCTATCTATCTATCTATCTATCTATCTATCTATCTATCTATCTATCTATCTATCATTAGGGTTTCTATTGATACAGTAAAACACCATGACCAAAAAGGAAGTTGCAGAGGAAAGGCTTTATTTGGCTTACACTTACAGATCATAGTACATCATTGGAAGAAGTCAGAAAAGGGCCTCAAGCAGGGATGGAACCTGGAGGCAGAACCTGATGCAGAGGCCATGAAGAGATGCTGCTTACTGGTTTGTTTAGCCTGCTTTCTTATAGATGCCAGGACAGCCAGCCCAGGGATGACACCACCTATCATGAGTTGGGCCCTCCCCCACTGATCACTAATAGAGAAAAATGCCTATAGCTGGATCTCATGTAAGCCTTTTCTCAGTTGAGGGTTCTTTCTCTCTTCCTTTCTGATGAATCAAGTTGACACACAAAAATGAGCCAGTATATTACACCATCTGTCTGTCTGTCCATCTATCTATTATCTATCTATCTATCTATCTATCTATCTATCTATCTATCTATCTATCTATCTATCATCTATTATTTATAATTCTATTAGCTATATATCTGTCTACTTATCTATTTATCTATTTTATTATCATTTATCAATTATCTATGCATCTATCTTATCTATCATCTATCAATCGTTTATGAATTGTCTATCTATCTATCTACTATCTATCTACTATCTATCTATCTATCTATCTATCTATCTATCTATCTATCTATCTATCATCTATCTATCTATCTATCGTGACCATTTAGTTACTGAATCAGGTCTCCTATAGCCTTTGGCCTTGAACTCACCATGCAGCTGATGATGAACTTGAAGATTTGATCTTTCTGCCTTTACCTACTGAACACTGAGGTTACAAGCATGTGCCACCATACTTGTTTGTGCACTATTATAGGTGGTACCCAGGGCTTTGCACGTTAGGCATGTACTCCATTAGCTGAGCTACATCCACAACCCAAATATGTTAGTTACTTCTATTGCTATGATAAAACACCATGACCAAAGCAAGCTATAAAATTATTTAGCTGGGTTTACAGTTTCAGAAGGTTAGGGTGTTTGATGATGGAACAAAAAGCATGGTGGCAGAAACTACTACTGGAGCAGTAGCTGGAAGCTCACATCTTGAACCCACAGGAGGCAAGAGAGCACTCTGGGAATGGCACAAATCTTTGGAAACCTGAAGTCTGACCCCCAGATTTACACCTTCTCCAACAAGGTGACACTTTCTAATCCTCTCCAAAGAGCCATCAACTGGTGACCAAATATCCAAATGGCCAAGACTTATGGAGGGCATCTCATTTAAACCACCACACTAAGGCAATCCTTATTGTTTTTTTTATTAGATATATTCTTTATTTACATTTCAAATGATTTCCCCTTTCCTGGATTTTTGACAAAGGAGCTACAACCATCCAGTGGAAAAAAGATAGCCTTTTCAAAAAAAGGTGCTGGTTCAACTAGAGGTCAGCATGCAGAAGAATGCAAATCGATCCATTCTTATCTCCTCATACTAAGCTCAAGTCCAAGTGGATCAAGGACCTCCATATAAAACCAGACACACTGAAACTAATAGAAAGGAAACTGGGGGAGAACCTTGAGCACATGGGCACAGGGGAACATTTCCTGAACAGAACACCATTAGCTTATGCTCTAAGATCAAGAATTGACAAATGGGACCTCATAAAATTACAAAGTTTCTGTAAGGCAAAGGACACTGTGAGAGGACAAAGAGGCAACCAACAAATTGGGAAATGATCTTTACCAACCCTACATCTGACAGAGGGCTAATATCCAAGATATACAAAGAACTCAAGAAGGTAGACTCCATGGATCCAAATAACCCTATTAAAAATGGGGAACAGAGCTAAACAAAGAATTTTCACCTGAGGAATATCGAATGGCTGAGAAGCACATAAAGAAATGTTCAACATCCTTAGTCATCAGGGAAATGCAAATCAAAACAACCCTGAGATTTCACCTCACACCAGTCAGAATGGCTAAGATCAAAAACTCAGGAGACAGCAGGTGCTGGCGAGGATGTGGAGAAAGAGGAACACTCCTCCACTGCTGGTGGGATTACAAGCTGGTAAAGCCACTCTGGAAATCAGTTTGGTGGTTCCTCAGAAAACTGGGAATGATACTACCGGAGGACCCTGCTATACCACTCCTGGGCATATACCCGGAGGATTCTCCAGCATGTAATTAGGACACATGTTCCACTATGTTCATAGCAGCCCTATTTATAATAGCCAGAAGCTGGAAAGAACCCAGATGTCCTTCAACGGAGGAATGGATACAGAAATGTGGTATATTTACACTATGGAATATTACTCAGTTATTAAAAACAATGAATTAATGAAATTCTTAGGCAAGTGGGTGGAACTGGAGAATGTCATCCTGAGTGAGGTGACCCAGTCACAAAATAACACACATGGTATGCACTCACTGATAAGTGGATATTAGCCCAGAAGCTTGAAATACCCAAGAAACAATTCACATATTAAATGATGCCCAAGAAGAAAGAAGGAGAGGTCCCTGGTCCTAGAAAGGCTCAATGCAGCAGTGTAGGGAAATACCAGGACAGGGAAGTGGGAAGGGGTTGATTGGGGAACAGGGGTGGGAAGAGGGCTTATGAGAATCCTTATTTTTAAAAACTTCTCTTTAATCAGTCTCATCTGAAAGGTCACCCTATGTTAATATCAGACCTTCTCTCTCATGTCTATCTCCACACTATGTAGGCATGTTAACAAGTTAGTTTACATTGCATCCCTGTGCGACACTAAGCAAAACATAGCTCTGCTTAACCCAGAGGCAAAATGACTTAACCCAGGCTCTGGCTTTGAGGTCCTTATAAATTTTTTCTAATAGAGCAAGAGCAGCTTAAGTCACAGTGTGTTCTGATTGTAGAAGATTTTAAGAAATCCATGGTTATATCACTTTCCAATGCTGGCAGAAACTTGGGTGATAAAGAGATATATAACTCGTGTGTGTGTGTGTGTGCGTGTGCGTGTGTGTGTGTGTGTGTGTGATGTGCATATGAATGATTTATAATGAGCTTATCAATTATTCGTATTTAATTCTTTGCTATCAAAGTGCTCATGGTGGCTGAACATGAATGTGGTCTTGCCAATTACTTTAACCTTTCCCTCAGAAATCTTGTTTGCACTATTGATTTAGACAGCCAATACTGAGCCTGAAGTAATAAGGGTTTGGTCTACTTCTGATTGAAATCTCATCTGTTCATCAGGTTTTTTTTCTCTTGGATATAACAGGACACTTGATATTTGGGTCCTAGCTTGTTGAAGAGCCAGGTGGAAGAAGAAATTACTATTTTTCTCCTATAGTTACCTGCAAAGGGAAATGTGAAGATGAACTCTGCAGTCTATTTCTTATATTTAATTAAATATGAAAATCATGGCTGGGGTGATAGCTTAGATGGTACACACTTGCTGTGCAAACATGAGGACTTGAGTTTGATCCCCAGCATTTAAGGAAAAATCTGGGTGCGGCAGTGTACAACTGCAGTCTCAGGGATGGGGATGTAGACTTAGAAGGGTCCCTGTGGCTCACAGCCAGTCTAGCTGAATTGGTAAGCTTGAGGTTCAGTGAGAGTTCCTGATTCAAAAAATAAGGCAAAGAAGATACTCTATTCCCTAACTTTCATATGTGCATGCAAACATGTGCACTTACATGTGCATGCACACATGAGGGCACACATACAAAGACACTAATCATATTCATTTGTGTGGCTCTGAATGTTGATTTGATGTATGTGTATATCATGGGTGGGCTAACTCTAGCCATTTACTGTGTTTTTTCATATGTCACTCTCTTTTTGATAAAGAGTACTAAATGTCTGCTCTGTGATTGTGAAGTGATAGGATGTTGACCCCTCTACGTTTTCTCAGTCTCCTTTCCTTTTCATGTTCCACAACCTTTGCCCTTTCCCCCACTCCCTTAGCACCTATGTTTTTGCTATCCCATCTTGATTGCCTTTCTAGTTTTTTAGGCATTATCCACATTTAAGCCCATTTTATATGTATATGTATATGATGTATATGTATATGTATATGATGTATATGTATATGTATACATTATGCACTATGACCCACATGTGATGGCTATTCTTAATTGTCAACTTGATTATATCTGGAATTAACTGAAATCCAAATGACTGTGAGAGGGTTTTTTCCTTTATTAAATTATTTGAAGTGGGAAGACATCACTTTCTCTGCCTAGTTGCTCTTTATCTTACCAGCATTCACTGGAATTAGAGCCTCTTTCTTTTGGGATTCTGGTGCATATGGAAGACCAAATGAAACATTCAGCCTTGTAGGCTGAACAACTACTGGAGTCTTGAACCTTCCATTCATGGGCAGTTTCTGTTGGTTTAGCTGGATCACAGCCTGTAAGCCATTCTAATAAATCTGTGTGTATTTAATAAATCATATATATATATATATATATATATATATATATATACATATATATGTATGTATTCTACAAGAGAATTTATTCTAAAGAACCCTGACTAACACAGCTCATATGAGAGAAAACATGTGACTATGTGACTTTGCCATTTAGAGTTTGGGTCACCTTGTTTAATATTATGCCTTCCAATTCTATCCATTTCTTGCAGACTTCAAGTTTCTTTGTAGCTGAATAACAGTCATTTGTGTATATGTACCAAATTTTCATTATCCACTCATCTGTTGATGGACATCTAATTTCTTGGTATCATGAATAGGGCAGGAACAAACAGGTATTTATCTCTATGGTGAGGTACTGAGTCTTTTGGGTATTTGTTCAGGATCATATGGAAGTTCAATTTTTAGTTTTTGAGAAACCTTCGTACTGATTTCCATAACTCTGTAGCAGTTTGTGTTCCTGTCAGGAGTGAACAAGAATTCTCTTTTCTTAACAGTTTTCAGATTTGTTGATGACAGTCATTCTGACTGGGGTAAGGTGGCATCTCAAAGCAATTTTAATTTTCATTTCTCTGGTGGCTAAAGATATTGAACACTTTTTACAATACTCATTCCTTTTCTTGTTATTTGCATAATGTCTTCCAAACTTACCCAGGAGTGCCTGTTTCCATAGTATTCAATTACATGTTTATGTCTACCTCCTCTATCTGTTCTATGGACAAAAATTTCTTTCATGTGCTGTTATGAGTAGAGCTGCAGTAGACATAGGGATGGGGGTACAGGTATATCTTTGTGATACTGGCTTCCTGTGGGACCACTGGACCAAAGGGTAAGTAGTTTTCCATTTTTTGAGGAATCTCCATTCTGTTTGTTCTACCATTTTTGCTAATTCACATCCCCCATGTGAGAGCTGCCCTCCTCCATATATGTGAGGTAGTATTTGTAGTTAGTTCCATTTTGATAATATCCACCCTCACAGGTATGAGGGATTGCTCACCACGGTGCTAATTTCTATTTCTCTCATGATTACTATTTGTTATGCTCTTCTCAGTATGCTACAATGTGACATGACCTTGGATTGCTAATGGCTGCATCAAAATTTCCTCACTTTGCTGGATATTGGAAAGTGGATGGGAAATATTGCAGTTAGTCCATGGGGATGCACGAAGGGATTGGGCCTTGAGGTACTTGGGTGGGTGGGTGTGCCATGGGAAATCTTTGGTCTGCATGATGTATCAAGTTAATAGCATGATTTTGTCCCACAAGAGTGACCATGTGGCTTGTGTTAACCTCTCATTTCATCTATAATAGCCGAGGGCACTTTATCCCTTTATAGAGAATCCTGGGTCACTTTCTCCTGCTCTTCCCATCTGTAGCCTTTTAATACAGATGAGGAACCTTTCACTAGATGGGTGGGTGATAGTGAAGAACAGTGTCTGTGGCCTGTGGCTGGATATGGGCAGTGCAGGGGCCATGCAGGGTCCCGTGTGTAGTGGGTGAATGGGCAAGTCTTTAAAGGTAGAGAAAGCTTAGCTCCTCAGAGCTGCTCTGTGGGAGCTGAGCCTCTTTTTTCTAAATATGGCTCTACAATGAAGTGGAGTCTTTCAAACACATCCGAGGGATAATCTTTTGCATGCTCTGTGATTCGACCCATAAGGCCAGGACAGAGAAATTAACTAGGTGTAATAAATAATATACAATCTGGTGAATATTTAGGGTCTGGTAATGATGATAAATCAGGGTTGAAATGCTCCTTGAGGAGATTGTGAGATTCTGAGAAATGAAGCCAGGAAGATTGATTAGAACCTATTGCCTCTCAGAAAACTGACTGTGGAAAATGCAAGGAGGTTTGCTGGGCTAATGGGAAAGTGAATGCAATCTAGTTCAGTCTCCAAAGACAGAATGGGTGTAATCAACAAATGCCGAGGCTCTTGGGGCAAGTGAGTAGAGAGAGCAAAGTACTCCCCAAAGCACACAGTAGGGTATGTTGGAATGCTGTACTCCAGGCTTGACATGGCCATCACCTTGAATCTCAAAAGCTGTGATTACAGGAATTTGATCTGAACAAGACTGATCCATTAGTGTACCATCATGAGAGGCTTACAAGGCTATTCCCATCCTTAAGGACATATAGGCAGAGAGGAGTGAGTTATGAAACTCTTCCCCTCCCCAAGACTATAGAAGTAGTTAATAGTCTACTGGGGGAGAAATATTTTCTTCAATGGTAGAACTTGTCCATACTCCTATAGGCTCCTATATTCAATGTAGCTTGTCCATGTTCCTATAGGTGACCTCTTATCCTTGCTTCTGTAACTAACCCCTCTCCATGTCCTCACCCAAGAGGGAGATGTAGGCAACCTCTCCCCCACATCCCTGTAAGAATCCCCAGACCATGGTCTTTTGAGCAACCCTCACCCATGCTCCAGTGAGAAACCCTCATTAAATTCATTGTTCTCCAAGCTAGACTTGGGTGGAGTTATTTCTTTGGTCTTTATTAAGAGTGAATATATGCTTGTTCATGTGCCCAGGAAGAGCTCTAACAGTACAGGGTCATTCAATTGATTCCTGATAGCAATGAAAGAAAACATTGGGGGTCCCCATAGCATGCTTTTTTTCCTGAAGATTGTCATTCATTCATTCATTCATTCATTCATTCATCTGTTCATTCATTCATATTGCATCTATTTTTTTTTTACAAAATATTTTATTATATATATGGATGTTTTACCTGCATGTATACTTGTGTACCACATGCATGGCTTTCTCCATGGAGGCCAGAAGAGGGTATCAGATTCCCTGGAACTGAAGTTACAGATAGTTGTGAGCTGCCATGTGGGTAATGGAAATATATGCATCTAGTTTTAAGGACCAGCTCCTACTGAGGACATAAATGTTATGTTTCTTGAAACTCTATACCACAAGAATCTTCTTCGGATCTTGGTGTGAAGATTCTTACCCCAGATTTGGTACAGAAGCTGTACTAGGTAGGTGGATCCCATCAAAAGCTTTAGTGAGAAATCACCCTTTTCCTTCACATCAGCCCAACTGACTGGTGAACTTTGCAGAACGGTAAAATATCAAACATTTTGGAAGCTTTCTGCAACAACAGTAGCTTTAATCCTTCAATATTAAAAAGAGAAATAAGAAGAAAAACCTGTGGAGAAGTCATGAAGAGGAGAAACATAAAGGGATTGTGCACAGGGACTGGTAGGCAGGCCAGGGGTGTGTTGGTGATGGGTAGGAAGAAAGGCTATGTGGTCAGTGGGGACACAACCCACAATTAACTCTGGGGCCATGGGACAGTTACATGTATCCTCTGAGACCACTTCTGCCTGGGTAAATTGAAAAGAATAAATCTGCATGTCAAGGAGCTGTGTGTCCCGGCATAACCCTGAGTGTGGCACGGCTCTCTTCCCCTGCCTTCTGTCTCTGCATATATGCCTTTGAGGGTTAATTTAATGATCTAGATTGGCTGGGCTGTACAATTCCTGAACACTTATTCAAACATGATTGTGGGTGTTAGTGAGGGTCTCTTTGGATGAGATTAACATTTTAATCCACAGACTCAGTTCAGCAAAAGGGCCTCCCCAGTGTGGTAGACTTCATCCAATCAGCTGGCAGTCTGAAAAGACAAAAGAATTTTGCCCCCAGAGCAGAAGAATTCTTGCTGTTTGACAGATTCCAATCTGGGACCTCAGTTTTCCTCTAACTTTTGGGTTGGAACAGTGAGCCCATCCTGGGTCTCCCATTCTGGGTCTCCCATCCTGGGTCTCCCATCTTGGGTCTCCCATCCTGGGTCTCCCATCCTGCATCTTCCATGCTGGCTTTAGGACTGGAGCCACACCATCGGTTTTCCTGCTTTTCATACTTGTGGACTGTGACTTGAAGGAAACCATTAGTTGTTGGATATGAAGCATGCCTAATTGCCCTGGAGAAATTGGGATGTACCAGTCTTCATAATTTTGCTAGTCAATTCCCTATAATAAACCTCATTATATAGACAGCAGTATAAATATATGCATCTTATTAGGTTCACTTTGTAAAGGACCATATTATTTATTTTTTTGTGTGTTTATGTATGTATGTATGTATGTATGTATGTATGTATGTATGTGTATACTATGGCATGTATATGGAGGTCAGTAGACAACTTGTGGGATTTGGTTCTCTCCTTCTATTATGTGGGTTCCAGGATTGAACTGAGATCCCCAGGCATGTGAGCTAGTGACTTTACCTACTGAGGGACAGTCACCTCACCAATCTCTGTAGAGTACTTTTCTAATACAACCAGTATCTTGAACATGATAAGCATTTAAGTGGGCTGCTGATGTAGCTCATTTTGTAGAATGTTTGTTTACCTAGCATGCATGAAGCCCTGGGTTTGATCTCCAGCACCACATAAACTGGGCATGGTGGCCCATGCCTCGAATCCTAACACTCACTCAGGAGTTGGAGGCAGGAAGCATCAGAAGTTCAAGGACATGAAGTGGACACCTGATGGGTAGTCTACTTGATTGCTATTCTCTTTTGGAACCTAGGTTCTTTCCTGGAAGAAACCTGAACCTCATACTGCAGAGCAAGTGTGTTGAGAGACAGAAACTTCACTCTTCTCTTGCAAATCTGCACATGCACAGGTAAGGCTGCCAGGCAGAGCAGGGTTTATGGACAGTGCAGTACATTTCCTTTTATCTCAGTTATGTTCAACAATGGGCCACACTTAAGGCTCAAGGCATGAGAAGTTGTTCTTCTCTTTTAACTGTGAAGGCTGAACATGAATGCTGAGTCTGTGTAAATAATTTGAACAGCACATCCTCGTGCTTAGTGGTTAGACTTGCTAATGCATTGTGAAGCGAGATGGTACTAGCTTCCTAATTTAGTCAAGAATAAATAATGCAGGAAGCTCATCAACTAGATCTGATTTAGATCCTTAAAGCCACGAGACTGGTGACAGATCAGGGAAATATTGCCTGAAAGCTGTTTTTCTGCTGGAGAAATCTAAAGTTGGGGGGGGGTTTAGAGGGGGAGAAATACATGTTAGAATCACATTAGAAATCTGTCTTCTGCCAGAAAAGGAAACTGAAAGTTGAAGGAAATGTAACTCCCATACTGGCTTCTATTAATCAACTCACATACTCAGCAGTCTATTTAAAGGTTGGCCTATTAAAGCTCTTGCACGTTAATGTGGGACCTTCCCCAATGGGCCTCACTGTTGTGTGCTTGAGCTAAGTAACAGGAAGCAGTTTATCATAAGGATATTCCTAGGTGAGCAGTGGTGTGTCACTGTAAGACTTTCTAATGATATACACACTGTCTTCAATTGGCTGTGAACTGTAGCTGATTGAAGAAGGCACCAGAGCTGTGTCAGATATGATGCCTGCTGTCCCTGAGCAGATGGACTATACAACTATTACTAGTCCCCATCTAAATCACCACACCAATGTAGAGCATTTCTGATAACTACTTCCCTGACATGGGAAGAGGCTAGAGCCTACTTGCCTATGAACATCCCTATATAGCTACATTGATTAGCTTAGCTCATTCATTAGACTGGTCCATCCAGTCACAGCAGCAATTCTGTCTATCTTCAATCCTTCCCTCATTTCTACAATCTTTCTCTCTTCTCTCCCCTCTCTGCTTTCTGGCTGAAAATATATGTTGGGTAAAAGTCTAGGTTCTAAAGAGACACCAGTCAACACTACAGAAAAAGTATCTGCTCCTTTTTTACAGTGATTGTCCCTCTCCTACTCCCTTTCCCCACCCCCTCTCCCTCTCTTTCCCTGAAAGTAGATACTAAAACACAGTCATGTATATTATTCATGCACATGTGGCTATACATGTACATAACAGTCTTCTTATACATTAAAATGTTGGTTCTATAATCAATTAGATAGTTAAAAAAACTGGGTAGAGGCACCCAAGACTAAAGGAGTTTTCTAGAAGTTCCTCATCATCTCCAAGAACAGTGAAAACGGACTACCAAGTCCCTGGTGGTGGGTCTCCAAATGTAGGGATCTGGACAGCTCTATGGAGCACAGTCAAATGATAGCCCAGATTGGCAGATGCTAGTTGTTCTTGAAATTCTGAAGTATTCCTGAAGGGCTGAAGGAGTTCCTGAGAATGTGGAGGGACTTGTCATTCAGGTCAAAAAGACCTCTAGGCTGTGTTCATGACAGAGGGTGCTGGAGGCCACTGGAATTTTAGCCTCACTTTGGTTTGGGCCAGTGGATTTTCAGGTGTGATGTGGGATAGGAATCATGACTCCATATGTCACTGATATGTTCACTATCTGTTTCTGTGTAAATAGGAGTCATCAGGTATATTAATTTTCTATTGCTGCAGGCCAATTTCCCATTGTCACTACTTTTAAACATGTGTTTATTTGTTAACTCATCATTTCCATGGATAAGTAGCTTGGGATACTAATAGGATCATTTGGATTCTTTTTTTTTTAACTGAACTTTTCCTGAAGCTATGAGCAACATATGAACTGGCTTATATTCTCAGCTGGACATTTGTTTGTGGAAGTATCCACTTTCAAGTTCTCTTAGGTAGTGACAGATTTTACTTCTTTATAGTAGCTGGGATGAGGGCCTTGGTGTCTTTCTGGGTGGAGACTAGATACCACCAACAGTTATTGGCTGCTACCTTTAATTTCAAAAGCTTCTGTTAATTATTAGATGCCACCTTCAGTTCCTGAAGGCCACTTCTGGTTCTAGATGTTATCTTGTTTTATGGGCATTACCTTTGTTTCCTGGAGATTACCCCAGTTCCTGGAGGTCATCTTCAGTTCTAGGATGCCACCTACCAAGGTGACCAAGGATTCCTATAAGCCAGTTGTTGTTCTTGGATACTACTCTTGTTTCCAGAAGGCCTTTTAGTTCCTGGGGACATTCTGACTTTCCTAAGGGCCACATGTAGTTCTTTTTATGTGAGATTTCCTAACATGACCTCTTACTCTATCAGGCCATAAATGAGAATGTTTAGACTAAGAGCTGCCTACCATCTCATGTTTAGTCTTCTACAACACAACCTGTTCTTAGCAAGAAGATCTCATCTCCTTTGCCATATCATACTCGTTACAAACAAGTCAGAGATCCTATTAACATTTGATGAATGGAAAAGTATGAAAACTAAGAAGGAGATTCAGGGAATGGATGACTAGAAGTGCTGTTACCATGACAGCCCATCTTAGCACTTATGCTATACCTAGTGTGTTTATTATAAATAAATGTAGGTTATTAGAATTGCCCTGCGCTGACTAGATCAGATTCTCTGTCATGGAACTGAAGAATCTACTGTAATTCCCCCAGGTACTTCCTCTACAGTTATGGTTAGAGAAGCTGGGGAAATAAGACTGGCTTGAGTAATATGGTGATTTGAATAAGAATGGTCCCCATAGGCTCATAGATTTGAATTCTTGGCCACTAGGGAGTGACACTATTTTGAAAGGATTAGGATGTGTGTCCTTACTGGAGGAAGTATGTCCTTAGGGATGTGTTTTGAAGTTTCAGAAGCCTATGCCAAGATCAGAGTCTCCTTCTTCTTGCTGCCTGCAAATCTGGATGTAGAACTCACAGCTATGATGCTTGTTTGCAGGCTACCATGCTCCCTGCCATGAAGATAGTGGACTAAACCTCTGAGACTCTAAGTCTCAATTTCTATTATAAGATTTGCCATGGTCATGGTGCTTCTCCCTAGCAATAGAACACTGACTAAGACAAGTTATCTTGAGGTTTCTCTGAGCAAGGTGGATGTACCTTGTCTTCTTTTCTTCCAGTTTTGCTGAGGATCTTCCAAACCAGTCCCGGAGCTAGCCACTGACCATATGGTTATGAGCCCATGAATCCCAGGAACTTGGCAGCTAGCCCTTCAGTGAAGGGCTTGAAGTGCTGTTACCATGACAGTTCATCTGTACAAAGTGAGTCTGATGCTCAATGGATACCTAAAATTAGAGTCTGCTCCAAAATGTGGCCTCTGAGCCTCATATCCAAGAACATTTAAAAACATGTGTGCATATGTTTGGAGCAGCTTCTGTCACGATCACTTAAAACTAGTAACTAGTCAAATTTCCTACCTACTAAAAAGTTAGACTATGGTACATCCATATATGACTGTACGATTCAGCAAGAGTAAGAAGCAAAGTATGGGTATATGCAGCTGCCCAGACAACTGAGTAGTGAGTTAAATTGAGTGTAACCCAATCCTAGCTGTGGAGATAACTAGTGGGTAAAATGTTTCTTTGTAATCATGAAGACCCAAGTTCAATACCCAGAAAGCATGTAAAACTGGTGCATGCTTGTAATCCAAGTGTACACCTACCAAGTGTACACACACCTAGATACCCCATCACACAAAAGCTAAATGAATGAGCCTACTCTGTCACCATCCAGATCTCCTTGTGTCCAGGCATACACCAGGATCCTGAACATAATGTGACTGTTGTGGAGATTCATTTCTCAAGAGTGTGAACCAGGGTCAAGATGATATTTTTTTCTGATTTGCATTTCATGAGTAAGTTAAGACTAAGCAACTCTGAAAGAAACTTAATAGGAATCTGAGTCTAGAGACTTGAGGAGGAGACTTTCTTAGGCACGGCACTTGGGCAAGCTGCCTTCTGTGATTATTACTTTTTAAAACATTTGGGAGAGTTCTTGTAAGAACTTTGAAATAAAGAATGGAGGCAAAAGCTCCCATTTAATCCCCATTATCTACCCCTACTCCCTTTCTGAGCTGTCTTTCCAGGGAACCAACTCATAGGAGATATTTTGCAAATTCTTCCTAATTGATAGCTTGAAACTGGACTCTGTCTTCTCAGTGTCTCTATCAGACCAGTTCAGCATGCAATAAATTGCTTTATTTCTTGGAAATTCTGCAAGTCTGACCTCTTCAGTAATTCAGAATTCAGGAACTCTTGAAAAACAATTCTTTCGTAAATGAGTGAAGAATATCAGCAGAAATATCAAATACTTTATTTTAGTTTGGGTTTCTATTGCTGTGAAGAGATACTATGACCATGACAACTCTTATATAAAGGAAAAGATTTAATTGCAGTTGCTTTCAGTTTCAGAGATTTAGTATATTATCATGGCAGGGAGCATGGTCACATGCAGGCAGACATTGTGCTGGAGAAGGAGCTGAGAGTTCTACGTTCTCAGGAGATGGCTGCGTTATGCCTAGCTTGAGCATATGAGACCTCAAAGCCCGCTTCCACAGTGACGCACTTCCTCCAACAGGGCAAAACCTCCTAATAGTGCCATACCCTAGGGACTAAGCATTCATATGGTCCATAGACAAGACTCCACAGGGGACATTCCTATTCAAACCACCACATACCTCATTGTTCATAGAGGAAGCAGGATCAAGTTTGGGCTTTCAAGGGTATATGCTCTGAGTATCAACTTAGATTACTGACTGGATTATCCCAGCACCTTGCCAGAAGACTGTGCAGTTTAGGTCTCCATGTGAGAATAATTCTCTAGCTAATAGTTACACATTATTAGAATAAAGATCTAGGGGCTGAGGAGATTATGACATTAGAGTCATGAAGGACTTAGGAGTGAAGAGGTTGTAGAACCTTCCACAGTGAGTAAGGAAAGCCACTGAGGCCAGGCATGTGGTAGGGAAGGTTATGCATGGAGGCCCTGAGAGGTCATTATATGAAACAGTGAAAGTAAAGTCTAGATTGTGTTGGAGATCACAGACTACTAGAGCAGCCAGAGATTTGGGATGTCTGCCAGGGAGTGCGGTAGTCAAGGAGTGAGACCAGCCCAATAGAGAGAAGGTTTTTCAGTCAGTGCAGCTAGAAGGGTGGAACCATCCAAGTTTTTGACTTTGGACATAGAGCTATAGGATTTAGAGTTTATGCTGCTAGGCTTTGCTCTTGCTTTAATCCAGTATTTCCTCACCATGCCTCTATTTCTCCCTTTTGGAAGGGTAATGCATATTCTATACCATTATATGTTGGAAGTATTCAATCTTTCCTTTTGGTATTACAAGGGGTTACAATTAAGAGATTGCGTTGAATCTCAAAAGAGGCTTCAGATTTTTAGGCAGTGGAGAATATGAACAAATATGGAAACTTTTGAAGTTGGACTGAATGCATTTTGCATCATGACATGGCTACAAGTATACGAGATCCAGAGAATGAGAATGGCATTTGGGTTCTTATGTTTGAATTCTCTGCCCCAAGTGGTGGAAGTGTTTGGGAAGGATTAGGGAATGTAGACTGGTTGGAGGAGGTGTGTCACTGGGAGTGGGCTTTGAAGTTTCCAGTTAGGTTTCTCTGTTTCATGCTTGTGGGTCAGATGTAAACTCTAATCTGCTGTTCCAGTACTGTGCCTACTTGCCAGCTGCCATACTCCTATCAGGATGGGCATGTACTAACCTTCTGAAACTTTAGGCCTGTAATAAACTCTTTCTTTAATAAGTTGTCTTAGTCATGGTGTCTTATTACAGCAATAAGAAAGTAACTACGGTACTATGCAAGCATGAAGACCTGGGTTTGGATTCCCTGGACAGATATTAAGGATGAGCATGTTGATGTCTGCAGAGATAGGTATGTCCCCAGAGCTTGTTGAATGTCTAGTCTAGCCAATTAGGGGGACCAGATTCAGGGACAAACCCTGTATTAAAAATAGTGTAGAGAACAGGAAAGGAAGATATTTCTGGCCTCTGCATGCAATTATGTGGGTGCATGAACCCATTCACACATATTTACACATGTGTGCACAATAACAGAACAAAACAAGTAGACCACTAAGAAGACTTGTTCCTTATTCCATCTCATGTATTTGGGTGAAGTGTTATGCCTCTTTTCCATACCCTGTGTTTCTCCTGACATTGCTCTGAGATTACAGGGACTTCTTAATTTAGTGATCACTAGACTGGTCTTGGGGAACAATGTTTATATAAAGGCAAAGTTATATGGACAGTAGACTTGTTCTCCTGTATTTATGTAAAGGAAGATGTTGATAGACTATTCCTGATATTATTAGGATGAAGTATTAGTTACTTTTATAATTACAGTGACAAGATGTCTGAAAAAAGTGAGTTAAGGAAAGAAGGGTTTATTTTGACTCACCATTTGAGGGTGCAGTTCAACAGGATGGAAGGTCACAGAATTGTGAGGCAGATGGTGACATTGCATCCACAGTTTGATATTTCAGAGAGATGAATTCTGCTACTTAGCTTCCTTTCTTCAGTCCAGGAATCCAGCCCACGGAATGAATGGTTCTATACGTATCAAGCAAAAGTAGGTCTTTCTGCCTCAACCTAATCTATAATCTTCCTCACAGACATGCTCAGGTTGTCTCCTAGATGATTTTTGACCCCATCAGACTGACAAGATTAACTACTACACCTTTCTATTCACTTATGTAAAGTTCTAAATCCTTACATACTTTGAAACAACAGAAACAGGTACCACACATTGAAATCTTTGAAACTGCGAGTGAAACTAAATCTCCCCTTCTTTAAGTGAGTCAGGTGGGGACATGTAGGCCATCGAGGTAGACCATTACTCACTTACTATTTGGAGAGTATTGGGGTATGTTTGTAGCGCAAATGTTCCTGTGCTAACTTGAATAATTAAACTTTAATGAATTGGTATCCACATGTACATGAGTGACCTAGTTACGGTTTTAACAAAAAAACTCATGCCATGAATAAGCTTCTCTAGAGAAATCCTTCTTATTGAAGAGGGAATGGCCACTCTGCACCAGGAGCATTGTGCTAGGTAAATACAAGTCATCTTCATTATAGTTAGAGCTCTTGGGGAGACAGGACCACTGCACTGCTTTTAGTTTCGCAGATCCCTATCATGAGCTCCCTGGTTATACCAAACATGTAGAATGCCAAAATGCTACTTCTGTTGGCATAGTATGACAGACACAGAGATGGGAGATTACCTGAAACTCAGGAGCCACAAAGAGCTTCAATAAAATTACCTATCAAGTGTAAGAAACATTCACAATAAGACATTATCAAAGACTTTTGAAACAGACCATATAATGAACTATGATGGTAACTAAATGAAACATTTAAGAGTGAGGGGGTGTGAAGTGATGGGGTGGGAGAGAGTGAATAAGGCTGCACACAAAGCAAAGAGAAAACAGAAAACGGGGCCATCAAAGAGCAGCAGGGGTGTTGGGAATGGCCTGCTACTCTGAGGGAAAGTGAAGACAATTCTAATGAGTGTCTGTGCCTTCAGACTTAAATATAATATTCCGTTCTTAGGAAACCAGGTTCCTCATCTGTCAGTGGCATTCTGAGTTGTTTTTTTGTGCAAAAAATGCATACCATGAAATAAAAATTACATTTCCTTCCCTCTTTAGGAGTGGTATGAGTCTAGTCTGTTTAAAACTGGTTCCTGAGGACAATTTTCTTTATCCTATTCATTTTGAGAAATGGTCTTGCTATATAGCTTTGAATGGCCTGGAACTTACTATGTAGACCAGGCTGACTTCAGACTCACAGAGATCTGCTTCCTGAATACTGGGATTAAAGGTGTGAGCCACCAGCCCAGACTGATAGCAGCTTTCTTATCCCTAGAGATTAATTTATATGGTGTGTGTATGTGTATGTGTGTGTGTGTCTGTTTGATGGGTCTTTTGTGAGAGGTATGTGCGTATGTGCATTTGTGTGTGTGACACAGATGTGTATGTACATGTCCAGCTCTGTATATGTATGTGTTTCTCTGTGTGTATACTTGTGTATGTGTATTAATTATGTGTGTATGTGTGTGTGTGTTTGATGTGCATAAGCACACACTGCAGTGAACAGATTTTATGATTGTTTTTAGCCTCTGAAGCCAGTAGGTGTGTGAGGATTTAATTGGCAACTTTTCTTGCCTTTTGATGATTTGCAGAATCATGAGCCTTATTGTATCAGTCTCATCCTAGATTGTAAATTTGATTTGTTAGGTGAGGGTGGTAGAGTTAAGAAAAGAGAAGAAATAGGAGCAAATATGAAGATATCTCTATTACTTACTTTTCTAGCATGGCGTCAAAATACTTGATAAAAGCAAGTGAAGGAAGGAAGGAAGGAAGGAAGGAAGGAAGAGCCTTGTTTTTCTGGTTCACAGTTTGAGGGTACAGTTATGTGATGGTTGGAAAGTCCTGTAACTCCAGGATTGTGAGGAGACCACTGTTATCCACACTCAGGGGGCAGAGAGAGATGAATGCTGGCGCTCAGCTTGCTTTCTCTGTTTAGATCAGCCCAGTTGCCCAGTTCATGGAATGGTTCTGCCTCCATCTGAGGTGAGTCTTCCTGTTTCAGTGAACCTAGTCTAGACACTCACAGACATAGCCAGAGTTTTGTCGATAAGGTGATTCTAGACCTTTCAAGCACACAGTCAACATTAACCATCACATTACCAATTAGAACTTTTTTACTTTGCATAGTCACATGAAGCCATTTTCATGCAAGGGAAAATAGGTTTTTAGTATCGTCTTTTCCATACTATACTCTACCCACTCTCCCCTCTCACTTTTAATGTTAGGTTTCTATTGTGTGTTTCATGATTGTTCTATGGTTTGGTTGTGGCTTGTCTCCCAGTAACTCATGTGTTGGAAGTTTGGTCTCCAGTCGTGGAACTAAGACATTGTATAACCTTTGCGAAACGAGGCTTAGTGGAAGTCGATTAGATCAAGGGTGGGGTGGGGTACTGATCTAAGTGCAAATTAACCACTGGCCTGCTAAAGCAACTTAGTTTTCTTAGGAATGAGTTGCTATAAATGAGTGAACATAACTCTTACATTTCTCTTTCCCTGTATTTCCATATGGTTCCTTCTGTCATGTGTTCTCCAGCCATGATGGCATCTTCCATATGGTTACATAGCTAGGGAACCTTTATCAGAGACCAAAACAATACAGATACCCACTCTTGCATTTTCAGCCTCCAAATACATGAGTGAAGTAAATCTTTTTCTTTATAAAGCTCAACCTCAGGTTTGTTTTTCATAGCAACAGAAAAAAATGCTATGATTATTTGGTAATGATAAAAATCACATTTCAGCCTTCAGAAAAATGGCCCTATCAGTAAAGTGATTTCCTAACAAGCAAAAGTATGTGTGTTCTAACCCTGAGACCATAGAAAATAAGATGGGTGTGCTGGCTAGTTTCTATTGTCAACTTTACATAACCTAAAGTCATTTGAAAAGCAGGAACTTCAATTGAAAGATTGTTTCAGTTAGATTGACCTGTGGGTATATAGTCATGGGTGCATTGTCCTGATTGATGATTGATGTAGAAGGTCCCATCCCACTGTGGATAGTACCATTCCTCAGGCAGGTGGGCCTGGGTTGTATAAAAATCTAGCTGAATATGAGCCAGAGCGAGCAAGCCAGTAAACAGGCTTCCTCTGTGGTTTCTGCTTCTGTTCCAGCTTGAGTTGCTGCTCTGAATTCCACCAATGGCTGATTATTGAAAATGTGAGCCGAAGCAAACCCTTTGTTTTTAGTCAAAGTGTTTTATCAGAGCAACGGGAAACAAACCAGGACAACAGGCATGGTGGGTCATGCTTGTGATCCCAGTGTTGATAAGGCAGAGATAGGCAGATCTCTAGGGCTTGCTGGGCAGCCAGCCTAGCCTACTTGGCAGTCTGCAGACCAGTTAGAATCTCTGCCTTATAAAACAAGATAGGGGGCTGGAGAAATGGCTTAGAGATTGAGAGCACTGTCTGCTCTTCCAGATGACCCTGGTTGGATGCCAGCACCCAGATGACAGATCACAGCCATCTGTAATTCTATTCTCAGAGGTTTCAGCCCTCTCTTCTGACTTTAATGGGCTCTGAATGCATGTGGTTTATAGACATATGCAATCAAAAGCAGACATACACACAAATATTAAAATAAAAACAAAAGAAAGAAAAAAAGGAGGAGCTTGTGTAGGCAGTCATATTGTAGTGGTGCCATTAATGTAGCTTCCTTCTCATTTGTAGGAGAGAGGGAGAATTAGTCTTCTCTGGGGATGAGACAAGTGGTCAGCTCTGAAATCATATACATATAAGCAACACTACATAGGCCCATTAGGTTGTATTTATATAGGATTGGGAATGTGTATGTGTGTGTGTGTATATGTACATATGTATATATATGCAGCAATATATATGTACATACAGCAATAAGAACAAAATAAAAATATACCATGGAGGTGAGAAGGAATCAGGTGGTGGGAGGGGCTAAAGGGAGAGGACATGGAAGAAATTGGGGGGCAGAATGGGAGGGAGGGGAACAATATGATTATTTTTGAATGAAAACAACAACAACACAAAACTCCAAGGCAAATAGAACCTGAGGAATGATAGCTGAAGCTGCCCTTTGGCCTCAGCATGCAGATGCACTCAGCAATGGAAACCACCCTCTGTGGTCCCCCTGCACACACATGACACATATGCACACATCACATACATGGATTTATTTGGCTGGATCCATGAACATTGTGAGGCTTCTTCTCCTAAACATTTCTTCAAATTCGTCTGTCCTCACTGCTTCTCATATGTTTTGATTTGCAGCTCTTCACATTTCTATTTTCCACCAAGACCTTCGTGACTTAGAGCAGCTAGTTATGATGGCCGGCCAGCTTGCAGACTTATAGCGTGAGGCAGGATGTGGATGTCCTTTAATACCTTGCAGAATACTTGCATCCATGCATAGAAGAATGCTTTCTCCCCACACTCTGTGGCAGCCTCCATTTCTCACTGCTGAACTCTGATTTTCCGAGAACATGCTCTTGGCTCTTGCAGATGCCAAGCAATTGTAAGCTTCAGCTCTACGGCTATGAAATAACTGGTCCTTGGCTCTCTTTCATAGCAAAGAATTGCTTTTTACCCCTCAGAGTAATTCCTTTTGCTTCTTTCTGTGCCAGCTAGTCTTGTGGATTTTCACTTAGATGCCTGAGCATTAACTGTCAAGGGTTCCATTGGTGTGTCATTTATCACTCGGATGGAGAGGGAGTGAGGCTGGAAACCTGGAAGTCTCATTCCCTCAGGTCAGAGCTTGAGTGTTGAGTGACTAGGCAGGACCAGAAATATTTTAAAATTGTTTTTAGATTTAGTTTTTAATAACAGATTTTATTATTTTTTTGTGTGTGCAAGTGTTGTGTGTGCGTGCATGTGTACGAAGGTCAGAGGTGAACAGTGGACATTTTCTTAAATCATTTTCTATACTTGCTTTTTGAGATAGGATCTCTCACTGACCATGTAACTCCTCAATTTGGTTTGATCAATTAGCTAGGAAGTCCTGCAGCAACTATCTCTGTCTCAGTGCCCCACCTCAGGTACGCATCAACCACATCTGAGTGCTTGAAATCTGAACTCAGGTTCTCAAATGCTTGCACAGCAAGTTCGTTACTAGCTAGGCACCTCCCCAAGCAATGTTTGATGTTTTCTTGGTTTCAATTCTGTGGTATTGAACTTATGTGAACAGGTGAACAGGCTATCAGAGAGAGTTCATAGGTGCCAATCTGGATAGCTATAGCTTGTAGTTGAGTGACAAGTTGGGACAATAAGTAAGGTGAAGAAAAAATCAGGAGCCCCGGGTACATGGTTGTGACTAACATTTAAACAAATTGCAGAAATTAGGTGAAAATATCGATCAAGTCAATTGAATTGGATTAATATGGACAGAGATTGAGTTCTGAGCATGCACTCCTTAAAGACAGCAGGTGCTCCCCAAAGCATAGCCAGAGATATGGCAATAGCTATGTTAACATCCTTCACATATCTGGAAAGTTGTCAGTCTCACCTGAACAAGCCTTTCCTCTCTAGACACCAAACAAACTGTCACGTCGCTCTTGGAGAGATTTACTCATTGGTGGAGGCATAATTTCACTCATCCAGCAAGACAAGTGTCAACACTGACAAGAAGATCGTACCTTTTACTTTCAAAATGGTTTTAGAGGAAGCAATTTTAGCTAAAATGGCTTTTTCTTCCACTTTCCTCAGTTTTATCAGCAATGATTATTCACTTTGATACCATATTGGCTCTCTGCTGTGTCAGCCTGCATCCAGTGACTGTGACTGATCAGATTGCCTTCTGTCTCAAGGAGAAGCTTGAACTACACAGGTCTTAGTGTTCACTGAAGGACTCTTTTGCAAGGGTTATTTGTCCTGTCAAATAAAGCTAGAGAGATCTGTATGGGGTTGGGGTGGGGTGGGGCAAGGCCCTGTGTTTTAAGAGCATTCTGGGGTTACCGCTCTGAATATGGTCACTGTGGTTACTTGGTCAACTTGGTTTGATCCCGAATCAACTAAGAGGTTCGCTTTTGGATGAGTCAGTGTGATTACATCCAGAAAGAGTTAGCTGAGGAGGGTGTTTCCCTGCCTTAAGTGTGGGTGGCACTGCCCCATGGGTTGGGTCTTAGAGCAAATAAAAAGGAAAAGATGAGTTGAACACTAGCATTCATCTGTCTCTGCTCTCTACCTATGGATGTAATATGGCTATTTGTCTTTGCTCTCTACCTATGGATGAATATGGCCAGACACCTCAAGCTTTTGTGGCCATGACTTTCTAACCTTGATGGGCTATACCTTCAAACTATTAGTCAAAAGTCCTACCTTTCTTACCTTCCTCTGGCCAGGCATTTTATCACAGCAACAAGAAGAGTAACTAATGCACTCATCACACTGAACAACTATACTGAAGGAAGAAGAGCTGTGCCATGCCCAGGCACATATGGAACCCAGGATAGAGAAGGAATCACTAAAAGAGAGAAGAGTCAATACTGAGGTGGGTCACATATCTGTGTCTCCAATTGGAGGATACTTGTTACAGTTTCATTCTGTTGCATCACAATTAAAACCAACTTAGAGGAGTAAAGGATTTATTTCACCTTACAAAACACAGTAATTCTTCATTGAGAGACGTCAAGGCAAGAACTTGAAGGAGAAACCATGGATTGATACTGGTTCCTGGCATGCTGAGACTCGTGCTTAGCCAGTTTTCTTATGTAGCTCAAGAACACCTGCCCAAGAGATGATGCCACCCAGAGTGGACAGTGGCATCATTCAACAGTCAAGATGATCCCCCACAGACTTTCCACAGGCCAATCTGATCTTGGCAAGCCTTCAGATTAAAGCTAACCAGGGCAGTATCTCTGGTTCCTGGGAGCTCCTTGGGAGGCTCACTGGCTGCCTTTAAATCCCAGCCTGTGACCTTTGGTGAGTTTCTAAGTCTTTCAGAATATCATGTGTAAAATGAGGATAATGATTCCTACTTCACTGGGGGCTTTGATGATGACACACGTAAATCATTTTCCTTACTTTGTGTCATACAGTAAGTGCTCAATAAATGTTACACTAGCTTTTTATTTCTTCATCAATCATATCAGCCTTTCTCATCACAGTATGAACTTTCCTGGAATGAGAATTCTAATGTATTCATCACTTTGCTTTTGCATTTCCCCCCACCTCTCTCTAACTTTAGAGCCACCTTGCGGAAGATGCTCTCCTGGGTTTCCACACATCCAGTCTGTTCCTTCCCCATGTTTTTGTTGACTTTCCTCTTCTACTAGACTTTCCTCTTCTCAAAACATCAGCATTTTCTCTGGGATTCTACTTTTTCTATCTAATTTATTTCAATTATGTATTTTTAAAAATGGAGGTATACTCTGTCTGCATGTATGCCTACATGTTAGAAGAGGGCATCGGGTCTCCTTATATGGTCATGAACCACTGTGGTGTGGTTGCTGGGAACTGAACTCAGGATCTCTGGAAGACCATACAGTGTTCTCAACTGCTGAGTTATCTCACCAGCACTCTATCTGATTTATTTTATTTTTAATATGTATGTACATTTGTGTGTATATACATGTATGTATATCTATATCTATATCTATACATATATACATATGTGTGTGTGTGTGTGCATGTGTCTGTGCGGGTATGTGTGTGTGTATGTGCACACATGTGTGAATGCACGTGTGCACCCATGTGTGCTGGTATCCTTGGAGGTTAAAGGAGAATATCAGATCCTCTGGATCTGGAGTTACAGGTGGTTGTGAGCTATCAAATATAAATTCTAGGAAAACAGAAACAAAAATAAAAGCAAAACTTTCGATCTTCTATTGGCCATCCTCCCACCCACCTATGTGGTCTTTCTTTTCTTACTCTCCCACCTCCAAAACTGGTATGTTATGGTTTGGTCTCTCTGTAGTCAAAGCCAGGTTTTTTTGTTTGTTTGTTTGTTTGTTTTAGCTGGACAGTTCTGTTTGATGTCTCATTGGCAAATCAAAACTTCAGAAATCAAGTGTTTGAGGCTTGGGGAGATAAGTCATACAGCCAATATTTTTTGCATAAAAAAGAGAACCTGTTTTTGATCCCTAGAACCCATGTGAAAAACCCTTGTCATGGTGGCACTCGTAATCTCAGAATTACAGAGGCAGAGACAGGAGGATCCCATGACTTAATGCTCAGCCATTCTAGCTGGATCTAGCTCCAGGGTCAGGAAGACATCCAGCTCAAACAATTAAGATCAGGAGAACTAGAGGATACCTGATGTTAACCCCTGTCCTTTGTAGGCCTGCTCAGACATGTGCATGTTCCCAAGTATATATACACGCACCCCATGTGCACATATAAATCTTGAAAAGAGAACTGTTGTTCTTCTTTCCTTATTGAAGCATCCCTCATACAGCTCTTCTACTCTTCTAAATTCAATAGAAAGCCAGTCATCTCTTTCATTCTCCATAACTGATCAGTTAACAAGTACTTTAGGCCCACTATCCAAAGTGTTTCAGAGTCAGGCACTGCCCTCCTCTGCTGCTGCCGCCGCCATGGTCTCCTCATGCTGATGGTCTTTCCTGTGGTCTTCTGACCATTCTCCCCAAGTCTACCTTGATCTCATTTTAGGTACAGGGTTAGAAATCTTTTAAGGTCAGAGCTGGATCACACCCCTTCCTTGATTGTACTCCTTCTTGATTGTCTCTGCACAAAGCATAAACCCAGAGTCCTTAGGGATCACCCCCACCCCCGAACCCTGTAAGATCTGTTATCTTTGTTCCTAAGCAACCCTGTTTTCTGTCTTCACTTCTTTCCTCATTCTCTAGTTCAGTTAGCTTTCTTCAACCTCCCTCACTGAATGTCTCGAATTCTCTTCATGGTTGTTCTTGCTGCTAGGAATCTCATTTCTCCCCACATTTGTAATTGTTTCTCTCCTTTAGACAGTGTTTTGAATGTTATCTGATGTTACTCTGTACCTGGTATGTTCTGTGTAGCTTCTCAGTTATTCCCTTTCTGGCACACATCACAAGTATGATTTTCAATTATTCTGCTTGGGTACCTTTCTCCAACTGAAGTATACAACTCTCAGTGCCTAGCACGTTGTTGGCACAAAGTAGGACTTCATGGATACATGCTAAACGAACGAGTCCAACAAGGTGCTATGTGGCTGTGCTTTGAATGAGTAAGAGAAGTTAGCTACCTGTAAAAGTATGAGATTGTTTTTTAGAGGTCATTGTATTTTGGAGATATTGGTACCAATATGTAAAACATTAAATCCGATAGAGGCATATGTGCATGGGGGAGTTTGAGATTTGGGGGACAGAAGGCTGTAGTTTCAGCCATGGCTCTGCCTCTTATCACCTGTGCATTGTGGACATGCTGATTAGCCTACTTTAAATTTTGTGAGGGTTGATTTTTGTTGTCAGCTTGATGGAATTAGAATTGGCCTGGAAGCCAATCTATAAGCATGTTTGGGAGGGATCTAGATTAGATTCAATGGGAAGTCACACCTAAAGGGGGCAGAGCAGCATCCTTCAGCAGGCTGGGTCCTGGAATGAATAAAAAGGAGACAGTGAGCTGAGCACTAGCATCCATCTCTTTGCTTCCTGACTGTGAGTGCCGTGTGAGCAGCAGCAGGGACCCAGCCTTCCTCACCATCATACACTGTGTCCTAAACTGTGATCCCAAATCATTCTCCCTTTCTTAAGTTGTTCTTTCTTGTCAAGTATTTTGTCACAGCCACAAGATAACTAAAAAACACAGTTCTGATGTCCTCTTTTGTGAAAGGAGGACTAAATGTCTTTGCTTCAGAGAGTGTGTTGGGGATTAAATGACATAATTATGTAAATCTTCTACTGTAGATTTGGTACATGCTAGACACTCAGTATGTTGCCAGCTGTTTATTTGTAGATTTATATATGTATGCATTTATGTAATTCTTGTTTATTTTATTTATTGTTTTAATACAAAATACAATATCCTGGAATTCCAGGCAATAATAAGCTAGCAGGAAAATCAGTTTGGGATAAGACATGCTATCTAGGTATAGGCTCTACCTATACACTACATCTCTGCATTCATACCCCAATCATACCCCAATCATATTGAAAGCCTCTTCCCTGAGCAGGAAGCACCTTTGTCCTGCCAGCCACTGTGGGGCACAACACCCAGGTAGCTGCCTCTGCTCAGACTCCCTTGAAGTTTCAAATTTTAAATTTAAATTATCTCAGAATGTCATTGCATGTTTGGGGGTGACTAGTGTCTTTTGCTTGTTCTTGTTTTTCCTCCCCCCCATTGAATCTCATTCCTATAATATAAGAGCCTCAAACAGATTCCTAAGAGTCTCCTAGCATTCCTCACTGTTTTCTGGATGGCCTTTATAGCTTCTCACTGCAAAGCTCTCCCAGTTGTGTGGGAACTTGGCTCCTGTTCTCCTTTCTTTCCTTCAATGAGTGGCCCAAGTTTTTCTGGATCCTAGCTGCTCCCTCGCCCTTGGCACCTTGTTCTTGTCTTTTCTCTTTAAATTCCTCCCCCTCTCCCTCCTTTTCCTCCTCCTCTCCTTCCCCGTCATCTTTAACAAAGTGTTTCAAGTATACCAGGGTGGCCTTGAACTCACTATGTATCCAAGAATGACTTTGACCTTAAATGATCCTTCTGTCCCCATCTCCTGATAGCTGGGATTAAAGGTGTGCTCGACCACACCCTGTTTATTTGGTGCTGGAGATCAAACCTGAGGCTTTGTGTCTGTGTCTGCCAGGCAAACATTACAGCTGCTTTCTTTGCTCCTACCATTTTTTTTCTCATCTGTCTCCCTCCATCTATAAATTTTTTCCCTCTCCCTGCCTATCTGTTTAATGTTCATCTCATCTTCTGCTCATTGTCCCTCTGTGACTGGTGCAATTGATGGAACACTAGCTAAGGTACCTAGTATCACATCCCTAGGCTATCCACACACACGGAGGGTAGTTTAGAACCTCCCTGCCACTCTGCTTTTCTGCTTCAGAGCATTTCCAGGACCACAGAAGAGTTGCTTTGGCTGAATGCAGTCCCATTCAGTGGAAAAACTGACTAGGGTATATTCAGCCATTAGACATGAGGGAAGAGGGATGATTACTGGGTGGCAGGTCAAGGAGATTTGGTGGTTATGGACCTGTGCTAGAGGTCAAGACAGAGTATCCAAGAGTCAACACAAGGGATGGGTGGGGCAGGGACCACATCAATGAGTTTCTGGTTTTTGGCATAGTATTAGCATTTATGTACCCGTGCCTCTGGGGACAGCATCTCTATATGGTTTCTTTGGGAAGTCAGGTGCCACCACCCAGACATGGTACTATTATCCTGAAGTTATTCAAAGATTTTCTTCTTTTAATATGTGTTTCATTGCCACAGAGAATGTCAGTTCTGGATTCATAAAACTGCTATTTCCTTGTCATTTTTCAAGCCACTTTGGAAGTCATTCACTTTGGGGAAGGGATTAATCTTCTAGAATATCAGCATGGCATGCTATTTCTGAAAGCATCTTAAATGGTCTGGTAAATAAGAGTTCAGCATTTGTGAATCACTTAGATTTTCTAGGAGCTCAGCGTTAGTTAATTCTTATGTTTGGAGATAACTGTCATTCCCAGTTTTTATTTTTATTTGTATGTCTCAGTTCATAAGTTCTCTCTCTCTCTCTCTCTCTCTCTCTCTCTCTCTCTCTCTCTCTCTCATTTTCTTTCCAGGAGCTTTCGTTTCATAACACTTCTATTTTGTTAATCTTTCTCTTTGTAGACTGACAACATCCAAAGATTATGTGTGTGTCTGTCTGTTTGTCTGCATGCATGAATGTATGAGTGTGCATATACATATGTAGAGACCAGAGGTCAACATCAGATGTATTCCTAGTTGTTAGACCCCCTTAATTTTTGAGGCATTTGCAGGTCATTGAATCTGCAGCTTTCTGACTCAGCTAGCCTGGCAGCCAGCATGTTCCAGAAATTCCCTTGTCTCTACTCCTTCCAACCCCCAGCTCTGGGGTGACAGATATAGTTACTATTGTGCCTATTTAAAACATTTTAATTCTATGGGTATTTGCCTGCATGTATGTCTACATATCACATGTGTGCCTGGTTCCATGAAAACCAGAGGAGGGTGTCACATTGCTTGGATATGGGATACAGATGGTTGTGAGCAGTCATAGGGACGCAAGGAATCCAACCCAGGTCCCCTGGAAGAGCAGTCATTGCTCTTAGCCACTGAAGCATCTCTGGAACTCATCATGCCTTTTTCTTTTAGGAGGATGCAGGGGGTCTGAAATGAACCCCTCATACTTGCTTGACCAACATTTTACCAAGGAAGTCTTTCATCATACTTGATACATAAAGACTTTTGCTTGATCTACAGAAACTACTTGAACAGTTAAGAGCTTAATGTGGCCGCTAAGATGTACATCTTGCTTGGGTATGTTCCTTAAAATTACATGTTAACAGGAAAAGAACATAAACCAGGATGTTGCTTCATAAAAGACAGAGTTATTCTAGGTTCTAACTGTGCACTTAGAAGAATATCCAGTAGACTTCACTCAGACATCATTTGCAAACCTCCTGCTATCTCAGCTCCTTGAGCAAAGAAAATGTGATCATTAGCTCAGGAGTGGATGCCAGCATGTTTCCCTGAAAATATCAGGCTATAATGGGAGGTACCCTAAAGAGGAAGACATCCTGGTGTGGAATCGCGGCTGGTGACAGCCGTGGGGGGCCTCATAGTCTATGGGAAATCTGTACAGAAGGAGGATGGAAAGAAGCTGAAAGCTGTTAGACACAGCTGCATACCACCCCAGATGAGGCATAATAGAGAAAACCATCAACCATCAACGTTAGATTAACCCAGATGTGGAGCAGAGCAGCTCCAGGCCTATTCTGTGGCTGGTGTGGACTTCAGTCACGTGGACCAGAGCACAGGTGACCTCATGTGGTGTGAGTAGGCAGCCACCATTCTAGCCTAACACCTTGAGGTACAAGCATCACCCTGCAACCAGATGTCTTATGTGAACAGTGAGAGGGTATATTGGTTACTTTTCTATGGACTGTGACAAAATTCCAGAACAAAAGCAATATAGGAAGGAAGGGTTTATTCTGGTCCACAGTTTGAGGGTATAGTCCATCAATGTGGGGAAGGTGTGGCTGCAGGAGGCAACTGGTAACATTTTGTCTGTAGTCAGGAAGCAGAGACAAATGTTGCTTCTTACTTCCCCTTCTCTTTGTTACTCAGTTGATACATATGTATGTCCAACCACAATGACTTTCTCTGAGAAGGGCAATGCCTTGCTTCCAATGCAAGTACAACTCTACTCATCATTGTGACATAAGAAAAGCCCAACCTTAACACACAGAGACTTCCTATGTCTGTCCATCATCCTGTGCCTGCCAGCCATGCTCTACCCTTATTGTTTCAACTCCTAACAGGCTAGCTTCTGCAGCTCTCCGCTCTGTGGATTATCCTACTACTACCACCTTCTAACAGGCCAGCCTAGGCCCTTTTCTGGCAGAGTTTGCTTCTTCAAAAGCTCATGAATGTTCTTCTCTTCTTCCTGGCTGTCCTTTGCCAAGCCTGGTAGCTCTGTGCCTCACCTTCCACAACCCTCTCCTGGTCCTCTTGGCCACACATATGCCTGTATCGTCAGCTTGCTGCTGTGGTTTCTGAGTCACCCGCAGAGAGGCCATGCCATCTGTTTGGCTTCCAGACATCCCTCACATGTTTCTTCCATGTCCCAACCCATCTCCACCACCTCTGTGCCTTTGGCTACCCACATGGTGGGCCTGTCAATTTTTTTTCTGGAGGAGATCCAGGACCGTGGGGTTGAGTGGCAGAGAGTTCGCCTTCCATGTGGGAGAACTGGTGCAGAGCCAGGCAGCTTTGCCAGTGACCTTGCTCTGCCATTCTTTATTAAGCATGACTTGTGGCTGGCTGGATGGCATTGTATTTCCACGGGGAGCAGAGCTTAACATGCATATGGAAATGGTCTGAGTGGTAGGTAGAAGAAAGGGATTTAGAGAAAGGAAAGCTCATCCATCAAGAAAGATTTAATTGCTACACTTTAACTCATTACCCTAACTTTCTCTTTCTCCCTTTCAGTTAGGATTTCTAATATTGTCTGGGCAATCCTAAGACAGTGTAACTGTTTGATAGAATCACATACATTCTCAGGCACAGGGATACAAGCTTTAATAGTGCTCCTGTTACTTATGACCCGGCAAGCTTGGACAAAAGGCTCACTCTTTTTGATATTTATTTATTTATTTTTACAACTTGTTAAAAGGAGTCAGAAATATAGTAATAACTACTTATTGTGTTCAGTCATTGTTCAGTACCCACCAGGAACCAAATCCAGGATACCCCTTGGATTCCAAAATCTACAAATATAGCCTCCTCCTATGTATAATACTTTAAGTCATTTTTATAGTACACAGATTACCTAATGTTATGTAAGTGCTACATGAACATTGGTTCCACTGTATTTTTAGTGGCTATTGACAAGTGAAAAAACCGTTATACTTGTTTAATTCACATAGTACATTTTTTCTGAGTCCTTTTTCTTTCCTTCCCTTCTCTTCCCTTCCCTTCTTTCTTTAATGCAGGATCTCATGCAGTCTAGGTTGATTTTGAACTCATTTTGTCACCAAGATCACATCACATCCATGATCCTCCTACCTCCACCTCTCAAGTGCTGGGAGGGAAAGTGAGTATCGGCATACCCTCTTTATTTTAACATGGAACCCATGACTTTGTGCACCTTAGGAGAGCACGCTACCACTTGAACTGCATTCCTGGACCCTTTTCTGGGCATTTCTATTCTGTGGTTGATGACGCTGAGTGAAATACCCATGGAGACAGAGACTAGCCATATTTACTATCGGCTTTTTACTACTATATTAAATTTAGTTCTTTTAGATGTGGTAAGTATTACTGATTACTTTTTTATAGATGGGGCATAGGAAATTATAAAGGGCCTAGATATCCAGACTCACACAGCCTGTGAGGCATGGAGCCAGAGTTTTTAATTAACCAGACCACTGTGTATTGACAGATGTAGTCTATGCTCTTGGCCTGTCCCCATGAACTCAAATCATTGAAGCATCTATTTTCAAAAATTATTTCTTTTATTTTAAAGATTATAATGCAATTGCATCATTTCTCCTTGCCTTTCCTCCTTTTAAACCCTTCCATACACACCTTGCTCCTTTTCAAATTCATGACCTCTTTTACACACATACACACACACACACACACACACACACACACACTCTCACACACATATATATATATGGCTTGCTCTTTATGGCTTGTTCCTCATGACTTACCCAGCTCCCAGCTTGCTTTCTTATCAACCCCAGGATCTCCAGCCTAGGGATGGTACCACCAATAATGGCCTAGGGATGGTACCACCCACAATGGGCTGAGCCCAAATCAATCATTAATTAAGAAAATGTCCTACATGCATGCCTATTGCCCAATCTTATGGAGGTATTTTCTTAATTGAGGCTCTCTTCTCTCAGATGACTTTAGCTGTGTCAAGTTGACATAAAATTAGCTAGCACAATAATGTTACTTGTATTTATGTCTTTAGGCTTGGTCCTTTGGTATGGACTAACCAACTAGTGTGTTCTCTCATGAGGGAGACTATTTCCTCAGTTCTCAGAATTTCTTAGCTACCTATAGTTATTTAAGTAGGGTTGAGACCTCTTGGACTTTCTCTAACCATCTTCGGTATGTTATTGCCTTTGTTCATCTCATGCTCAGATACCTTTGTAGGTGATACTTTACGGAGTATTTTCTGATATCCCTAGGAGATACAATCTTATAACAAACTCCCTGTTCTTCTGACTTTTACAATCTTTCTTCCTCCTCTTCTGAAATGTTTCCTGAGCCTTATGTGTAGGGGTTATTCTGCCAATGGATACTCTAGGACTAGGCTCTACAACTCTGCATTTTGATTGGTTGTGATTTTCAGTTGCAAAGAGAAGTTTTTCTTACAAGGGGTGAGGACCACACTAATCTGTGGGTGTAAGGACAAACACACAGTTATGGGATATGCTGGTTTAATAGGGTAGTAGTTGCATGATATCCTCCAAGATTCCAGGCTTCACTAGTCCTCTGCTTCCAGAATCAGGCATGATTTTCCTCCTGTTGAATGGGTCATAAGTTCAACTGGAGAGCTGTTGGTTGCCACCAAGTTATGCATGACACTACTGCACACTTAGGGTCATTATACCATAGTGCTCACTGTCATGGTTCCTGTGTCATAGCCAGGTAGGACTGTCAGTTGCTTCCCTCCTTTGGAAGTGTGCATGGTTCCTTCTGGTATCCTGAAAGCCAGTCCTGAGGAAGAAGGTTTTATTTCAATTCCAGCTCAGGGATCTCCGGACTCTGTTTCTGAAGTTCACAGTGTTGTCAGCAGTAGTAAACTTATCTTTCCTCTGCAGAGTAGGCAACCCAGGGCAATAGAAATACCATGTACTGTTTTGGGAGTCTCCTACACAACCCTGACCAACAACTTAAAGTAAAGCCTTCTTTTCAATGCCAGAACATTCCGAGTATCTAGAACCTGGTTCCTCTTAGGACATCAGGCTGTGGGACTGAAGTTCTTCTTTTCAAGAATATTTCAGGACTTGGGCTTGGGAAGCTGGTTCAGTGTGTAAAGTGCTGGCCCAACAAGCACAAGGACCTGAGTTTGGATCCCCAGAAGTTATGCAAAATTTGTCATAGCTATATATTTCTGTATCCCAGTGCTTGTATGGTGAGATGGGAACTGGAGACAGAGACTTCCTGGAAGTTCAAGGGCCAGCTACCTTGAGATATGCAGCAGTGAACAATAAGAGACTGTCTCAAATGAGGTATAAGGAGAGGATTGACACCTGAGTTTGTCCTTGAGCCTCTGCATGCATATAGTGGTACAGGCATGTGCTACCAATGCTCACATGCAAACATAAAATGTACCCCCCCACCCCACCCCACACATAGGAATATCTTAGCAATTTGTGACTGAAGCTCACGAGACTTAGCTCCTTATCTTCTATCTGTGGCTGTAGGCTAAGACTTATATACCCTGTGTGACAATGAGCAATGAAACTCCTGTTTATGATTCCCTATCCACTTTATGGAGCCTCTGTTCCTGTATCCCATCAGTCGCTGTCACCTCAAAATTTTGCAGTGTCTTACAAAATGAACAGATGCCTATCTTTCCATTGCTTTTAGGCTTCTGCAATGAAGCTCTGTGCATATCTTGTCTCCCACAAGTGGGAATTACATCACATGGAATCTTCAGCGACAACGGCAAGGTTGACAATGACATCATCTCCCACTACAGCGATAAATGTTAAACCAGATCCCACCCCATAGGGTTTCCACAGTTTGGTGCATTAAGTGCAGAGCTTAGGGACCCAGGGCTAGAATTTCTGCTGTCCCATACAGGAGCTTAAATGATGAAGCAGGATGGTGGGATGGAGAACAAGTGATATCCCCAAAGAGATAGTATCTTAGCTCTGGCCAATCACTGCCATGCTGTGTTCTAAGTACTTCACATATCTCTAGAGAAATGCAACTGTAGATTTTATATGCAAGTTCCTTGTGTAAAAATATCAGCAACCAGGTCACATTAAAAACAGATTCTCACTTGTGGAATGCGCGTCCTTTAGTTTTAATGGGCTGTGATTCAGTCTTTCCAAGCTCCTGAATGAATACAATACAGTAATCCAAACCACATAAAGCTTGACCACTGGGGGGAGGTCATAGTCAAAAGTCCTACACTTGAGAAGCCTCTAAAAAGCCATTTACAAGGCCACTACCACTCCAACAATGGCAGAAGATGCCACAGGGCTCGCCAATGTGGCCACCCTAATTGCCATGGCTTTCATGCTAATTCCAGGCTCCCATTCAGGCTTCTTCATTGAATCAATTAATTTCCCCACACTGGGTCAAAATTCCTGACAAAATGACCTTAAGGAAGGAAAGGCTCATCCTGCTCAGAGCCTCACCAGCCAAGACCTCACAGTGGGGCAGTCACTAGGTTGAGGCAGCTAGTTCCACTGCATCCACAGTCAGGAAGCAGAGAGAGGTAAATGCTGCGGCTCAGCTCAACTTCCACGATTTCCCTTAGGTTAGGACCCACTCCTATGGGATGGGCTTCCCACAATAATGTAGAGCTTCCTGATTCAGCGAACCTAGTCTAGAAACCTCCTCACAGATATGCCCAGAAGTTTGTCTCCTGCGTGCCTATAGATCCTGTCAAGGGGCCAAGCAATATTAATCTTCACCCCCAGTTTTGCTTTCATTTCTTGTTTGCTTTTCTGGCTTGCTTGCCCATCCAAGACATACAAAAACTCTCCAGTTCTTCTCAGTGCTTCCTCTACAGGCCTTGGCATCTTCCATCTGCTTCTTCGAAGGGAGCTGAGTTGCCAGCGTCCATAAATACTCTGCCAGAGGCCAGACTTTCCCCAATGTCTCCATCAAGCCCCTGTGTTTCTTTTTTAGATATTTGGGCTTCTCTTCCTGTATGGTAGCTTCTTTATGCATGTCATTGTGTGTCTCCGAGGTGGAAAAGAGCACATAGATTCTAACCATGTAATGTTGTCCTTGTGAGACTCAGCTGTCAAACTGCACTGAAGGACCTGGCTGGAGTTCAATTATTTCATCCCGGTTTTCATACTGGAGCACCATTACCTCAAGGTGCAATTATATTTGGGCACAGAATCTTTATAGTGGATTGGGCTTGTCAGGATTAGGACACTGGGCACTGTCCTACTTCAAAATGACCCAGTGACATTTCCCCAGCTCTTGATTGTTTCCTCCCATGTTTATACAGTCTTGTCTATCTCCATGTCTGTGTTCTCACTTCCCATCTCATGAGGATCAGAGTTGGATCTCTTGCAACCCAGATTTTTTTAAAAAGGGGTTTTAAATCTTAGCTCTGAGAAGTTAGAGACTGGAAGATCTCATAAGGCTTCCTGGTCAGCAAGACTACCCAATTTGGTAATATCCAAGTAAAAAAAAGAAAGACTATGTCTCTGGGTCAGTGGTTAAGAGCACTGACTGCTCTTCCAAAGGTCCTGAGTTCAAATCTTAGCAACCACATGGTGGCTCACAACCATCCTTAATGAGATCTGATGCCCTCTCCTGGGGTGTCTGAAGACACCTACAGTGTACTTACATATAATAAATAAATCAATAAAAAAAAGACTATGTCTCAAAAATAAGGGGGATGGTATCACCTGAAGTTGATCCTTGGCTTGACCACATGTACGTACGCGCGCGCGCGCGCGCACACACACACACACACACACACACACACACACACACACACACACACACGAAAGCAGCCGTTTAGAGTTAAGAAACAGACCTCTGAAGAAACCAAGCCACAGATACTTAAATCTTAGACTTCTAGCCTTCAGAATAGGTAGATAATGTTCTATGGGGGATTTTGTTATGTCAGCCTAGCAAAGTAAAAGTCTCCAAACAAAGATTTCAGTCTTGTGCTATGGGATCCCAAGTGAGGACTTTGCCATCTTTATGAAATGCAGCTTGACATCATGGCTACCGTGGGCTACATTATAGACTTTGTAAAGGAGTTCTAAATAGATGTTTTAGAATGGAACATGTATATATGCAATTACTCTTCTGTGCAGGCTCCTTTCTAGTACTGACATGAACACAGTGGGGCTCTCTGGCATTGGGTGTATAGATAATGGTGAGATTTCATGGTAGAGATGGAGGGAACCCCAAGCCAACTCCTAAAGGAGACCAGTTATGCTCTAGTGGGAGAGAATGCCTGTTTGAAGCCTGTGACCAGGAGACACTTAAATTCTGTTGTTTTGTGGTTAAGTTGGAAAGATTTGGACCATGGAAAAATATTAGAGGCCAAGTGTGTGTGTGTGTGTGTGTGTGTGCATGTGTGTGTGAGCGCGTGACACATGATGTAAATGCATGCCCTGGAGGACAGAGGAAGCAAGCACCCTGTTCTACCACTCTCCACTGTGTTCTTTTGAGACAGGGTCTCTCACTGAACTTGGAGCTGGACTGACATCTAGCAAGCCCCAGCGAGTTTCCAGTCTCTACTCCCAAGAGCACTGGGATAAGAGGTGTATGTATGACCACCCCCAGCTTTATATGTGAACTCTAGAGATTCAAATGCAGGTTCCTCATGCTTGTGCAGCAAATGCTCTTCCCCATCAGGCCATCTCCCAGTCTCTATAATTCTATTTTTACTGTCAGCTTTAAAGGCACAGGCAAGGTCAGCTTTAAAATTCTTTAGCTGATTAGTCTTGATGGCATAGTTTTGTCATTTTCTGTCAGAAGAATCCTGTTTATTGTGTTTGGTCTGATGAACATTCTTAGCTTCTCAGCATAATTTTGACACTTGATCTTGTTGTTTTTACATTGTATCTTACAGGTATTGATCAGCACTGAAATTAGCAAAGAAAGAAAATCATAATTAGTTGATAGCTGTGGAATGAACATTTCCCAGGAAAAGACAACACCGTGGATCTATATTGCTTTTAAACTGGAAAATTTCCAATGAACAAAGCCCCCTCTTCTTCCTGGCAATGATCTGGAAGTTGCCTGGATCTCCTGGCTGTGGCCACACAGCACAATTAGTAGACCATTGCTTCTTGGCTTTGCTGAGTTGGCAGAACAATGTGTGCAAGGTTGACAGAGGGCCTCTCTCTGGGTGTCTTTCCCATTGATCTTGTCTTGGCACGAAAGCAGGGGAAGTTGGGAGGAACAGGCTCACCATTCCAATGGCCCCCAACTTCAGGAGTTATATTTTCCATAGTTTATAGTTCTGGGTTTCAACAGGGTAAACAGCTGTCTTCCTACATCGGCAAGTAACAACAGATATTAGTTCAAGTCTGTGGGTTCAAAAGCTTCATAGCACTAATCTATTGAAACGAGGTAATGGAAATGCCAGACCCTTGCAAGAGTTGAGTATCTTTAAGGCAAGAAAATGTGCTGATCTTGGATTCAAGAAGGAAACAGTTGTAAACTCTGGTGTGTGGAACCTTAGGTTTCATGTATATGTACAAAGGCAATTGGCAATGGCCTCATCTGGACCAACACAGTCCCTGATTTGTACCTTAATCATTTGTTCTTCAAACTCCTATCCTCTAGATGCTAGGGAAGAAGCAGTCATTAAGAAATATGCACATTTTGCTTTTGCTTGAGTTAGTTGTGGGAAGGCACTGAACACACATGTATGATGCCCTATAGTAAGGTATGTGAAAAACATGCAACAAGCAAATAAGATAGAGAAGATGGTGGAAGAGCTTCCCAAAGAGAGAGAATTGTGCAGGGCACTCCAAGGAGGTGACATTAGAGTGGAGATCTAAAGGGGATCAGCATGAAAAAAAATCACAGGTAAGAGAGCAACTGGATCTGAGAGAGAGAGAGAGAGAGAGAGAGAGAGAGAGAGAGAGAGAGAGAGAGAGAGAGAGCAAGAGCAAAAGGCATGGAGAAAACACCAGATTATTTGATGGAGAAGTGAGGACTCATTCAACCAGAGCATCATGAGTAATGGAGAGAAGAAAGGAGGTGGGATCAGCTCGGAGTTTAGTTTGTATTCTTTTGTGTGCATTTGAACTTGTTTACATATGTGGGCACAGGTATATGGAGGACATACCAAATCAGTCTGCAGGCCTATGTCTGTTTGACATCAAAGTGTGTATATTACCCTTTCTCTTTACCTCCCTGACAGTCTGATGCTGAAGAGAGAAATGTTGTGCCCTGAGGACATGACTTTAGATTCCATCCAGATATACACTGTTTGTGATCACATGATCTAAGATTCAGTGTGCTCATCACACAAAGGCCTCAGGGGACCGTGAAGCCCTTGCCTTACCTGTGAAGAACTGGTTAATAGCCTAAGAATAACAGTACTGAACAAGGATATATTAGTTAGAAGTCTACAGAGAAAGGGAACCAATGAGCTTTATATGGATACATAAAAGAAGGCTTATAGGGGAAATGGGTCATGTGATTGCAGATACAGAGACATGCACACAATACACCATTCTCAGAGATTGTGTGGCATAGATCATTCCAAGGACAAAGGGTGGAGATCCAGAAACTCGATGTAGCAAGGCAGGAAACAGGTGTGTGTGTGTGTGTGTGTGTGTGTGTGTGTGTGTGTGTGTGTGTGTGTGTGTATGTGTGTGAGATAGATAGATAGATATAGAGAGACAGACAGAGACAGTCAGAGACAGACAGAGACAGAAAGATAGAGATGCATATAGAGACAGAGAGAGAGAGGGAGAGAGAGAGAGAGAGAGAGAGAGAGAGAGAGAGAGAGAGAGAGAGAGAGAGAGAGAAAGTCAGAGACAGACAGAGAAAAGAAGGGATTGTGGAAGGGGAGAAAGGAAGAGAGAAAAAATGATGAGCATGATCAGGAAGAGGGGAAAGGAGGGAAAGAGTAAAGAGACAATGAAGAAAGAAGAGAGCCAAGAGAAAAGGATGGGAGAAGAGAAGGCAGAGATAGAGAGCAGGGAAAGGGAAAAGGAAAGAGGAGCAGAGAGGAAAAGAGAGGAGGGAGGAGGGTGAGAAAGGGGTAGGGAGGATTGATTACCTTACCTCTGTCTCCTTGCTCCAATAAGCCTCTCAGGGGATGCCCCATGCCAAGGTTGCATCTTCTTTTACGCATCCTGTGCTGACTCCAATTCTTTCTCCTCTTGCAATAGCCTCTGCAGACATACCCAGGAATAGTTTTACCCATTGCCCAGGCATTTCCTAGTGCAGTCAGTCTGACAGCCAACATTAGGCATCACAGAGGAGTTTATCAGTTTCAAACTTGTGTGAGTGATGGTGTCAGTAGTTTTTAGTGGAGCAAGTTGATTCCAAATAGGTTTCTTTTAAGCAGGAATTCTTAGCTGATATCTGCAGCATGCTAAGGGATTCATGAGGGCCATAGTGGGGTCCATCAACTATTTTCTACATTTTGAAAGTGTTGGCTCTGGAGTGGTACCACTTTGTCAGAATTTATGTACTAAAGTTGAGTACACACATACCCTAGAGCCCAGCAATTTCTTTACTATGTATGTGTTCTAGATACAGAAACACTTACATATATTCCCCCAAAGATACACATAGCAAATAATTCAAAGTTGTACTGTTGGAAATAGCAGACATTGGAAAATGACCTAAATGTCTGTCAACATTAGAATTGAAAAATAAATTCTAGTATATTTACACAATAGAATATACATTAAACTCTGAGAATGGCATTTATGTGAAATGTGGAATTTTGCTGATGTTAAGTGAATGTAGCCAGATGCAAAATTTACTATAAAAGTCATTTAAATTAAATTAAAAGACAGAAGAGACTATTTTTGCAACTGCAAGTCAGGAGATGGAATAAACCTTAAGGGGTACTGACAGGCAAGCTTGGGATCCTGTTAACAGTGTAAATGCTGGTTTGGTGGACACATTTGATATGTTAAGAGGAATTTGCCAATATGTTTTTGGTATGTATCTTTTTCCTGTGTGGGTTACACCTCAATTAAAGTTTTTAAGAGTGCATAATGAAATTTCACACTATAGCTATTTCTGCTTTTATTTATACCAGTTAAGTATGACAATTTATCTTGTAAGATGAGAAAGAAAATTAATTACGTCTAGAAAATTATTTGTATGGTAACCATTTTTTAAAATGTAGGCTCAGTCCAGGAAGAAAATAATTAAATAGTTCTGTTTGGACAACTTGTGAAAAACTTTCAGAATCTGGGTGTAAGCAGATTCCTTCCCCCCTCTCTCTGTGTGAGTGTGTGTGTGTGTGTGTGTGTGTGTGTGTGTGTGTGTGTGTGTGTGTGTCTATGAGTGTGGGAGCTTGGTACCATGGTATATATGGAGGTCAGTGAACAACCTTGGGTGTCAATTACTACCTTCTTCCTTGTTCAAGACAGGCTCTCCTCTTTGCTGTTAAGTATGCCCGACTAGTTCGACTATGAGATTCTGAGAATTCCCCTGTCTCTCTGTTCCCATCTTGCTTTGGAACACCGAGATTACAATTACAGATTGTATTCTGAGACTATGAACTCAAGAGCTCCCACTTACATGGCAAGTGCTTTACCTAATGCACTGTCTTCTCAGCTCAAACTTTGCAAACAAATCAATTTGTTAAGAGTGTGTTTGTTACAAAGAGAGTCAATAGAAAGTCTTTTTATTTTCTTAAAATATATGAAAAATGTTAGGATTCTAGATTATCTTGTAGGACATGGGGAAGTGGGTTGGTGATCTTTAACTGCAGCATTTTTAGATTCATTTATTATGACTGTCCTCTTTGGAGAGGTCTGAGTTCATGTGGGCTCCTTCCCTCTTACCCATCCAAGAATTATAGGTCAGCTGTGTTGTATACTGCACGGGTGCCATCTCCCGGTCGGTCAGTCATTAAACAAGGAAGACTTCAGGAAAGAGGAGGAATTGGAATAAAAGTCTGAGTAAAAGTGAGTTTGTCACATGCATCAATGAGACAAAGGACCCTTGTTCTGCTAGTACCATGGTTGACTGCTCCTCTTGGCAACAAGATGATCTTTAACCATCTGCTGGCTAGCCTTGCTACCATCTGCTGTCCATCTAGTCTCCAGCCTGCTGTGTGCTTGGGAGAGAACAGCCAGGCAGTTTATGGTAGCTGAACCAATCCATCCAGACTCTGTGGAGACAAAGCCAAGGCAGGACTAGCTGCAGGTGGCATTTGTGAAGAGTGAGGAATGGCCCCACTTGTATTTGCTTGCTTAATTAGTCTGTGGCAGTGGCATTGCCCTGAGTGGCTTGAAGAAATGAGTGACAGCTGTCTTTCTTGAAAGGATGTGAATACCCAGATTCTAGAAAGAAGGTTAAAAGGCAGCAGTCTGAAAGCAGCTGCCTTTAGCTGGAGTCATGTGACTGTGAAGAAGCACTCATTGAAAGCATGGTATGGTAAAAGACTCAATCAGCCATGTGAGGCTGGCTGAGCTCACACCCAGCAGAAGTCTCATCTTCCACCTACTGTCCACTCTCTTCCAACTCAGGGTAAACCTCAGTAAATTTAGATTTATGTGAGCCAATGTGAATTAATTACATTCTTCTTCTTCTTCTTCTTTTTGCCTATAATTTACTCAGGGAAGAGAATTCATTCCAAATCATCAAGAGAGGAAGTGATGTATTAAGGGTTATATGATAAGAAAAGAATGTCCTCATTGTTGTGTCCTTGTTTGAGCTGGTTCAGAAGTGCCTGCAGTCATGAAGATTACCTCTGTAGAGAAAGAGATGTGTGGAGGGGAGGTGGAGAGAACCGGGTTCTTAAGGACATCATAAAGTCTTTAAGATAATTAACCCAGTGCTACATTTTTATTAGAGAAACTATAATGTTTGCTTCCTTGCATCACAAACTTCTGGCTAACTTGAAGTTTCAGCCCTATGTCTTTGTTTTTTGTTTTTGTTTTTGTTTTTCGAGACAGGGTTTCTCTGTGTAGCCCTGGCTGTCCTGGAACTCACTTTGTAGACCAGGCTGGCCTCGAACTCAGAAATCCTCCTGCCTCTGCCTCCCAAGTGCTGGGATTAAAGGCGTGCACCACCACTGCCCGGCTAGCCCTATGTCTTCATACGTACATGCACAAATCACTAATTTTCAAGTTCGAAAATTTTACTTGACTATCTCTTCTAAGCCTTTGTTTTTCTTGACTCAAGATGTCTAAAACTTGAACTGTTCCCCTCCTCAGTTTTAAATCTTATATTTTTATTGAAAATAATTGGGAATCTTGGATTTGTCTTACTTCCAGTTTGCTGGGAAATTATACTCATACACAAAGTCCAACAATTACACTTTAATAATTGTGTAAAAATTTTTTATCATGCCTTGTGAATACTGACTGTACGACATATTATATGATAGGGAATTTTATGTGATTTATAAGAACTACTAAAAATCCTTAACATGGTTGTGCAGGGTAGACAATTTTTGTCTCTCCTGTGTGTCATAGGAAGTAGAGCTTAGTGTGATTCTCCAAGTCACACAGCAGAGCTTTGATGAAAGCAAACTGGCAGGACCCCAACCCGGGCACTTTCCTTGTAAATGTCCCTCTTCTTTCATCACCTCTTCTTCAGACCTGCCCGTGTTATGCAATTTTTCCTGGGAAAATGTCAACCCTTCTGCTCATTCCAGATAGATCACCAGTGGACAGACCAAATTCAAACCATGTGAACCAACTAGTTTGTTAAGGTCCCTTACAGAAGCATAGGTGAATGTTTGCTTATAGGAGCATGGCTGAGTCAAAGGCAGTCACTTCATGGTAAGACCACTACCAACCTAAATGTTAACTCACAGAACGTGCATTTCTGAAGCTCCCTGCATGACCTTGAGGTAGAGCTGGACAGGTGAGAGTCTTTTCTCCTGAGCAGTTGTTTCTGCTTCTATAAACTTGGGTGGTATTTGCCCAAGGTGGCAGTGACAGGGCAGGGCTTGTGAATCTTGTAAGTTTTTGGAGCTTCCTGAGACATATATTTGTTTACTTCTTGGGGTTAATAAGTTTTGTTTTCTTTCTGAGTCTTAAGGAGTCTTCATATGGGATGGATTGTTTCAGTTCAGAACAAAGCATGGCATGAGTTCTACACCTGCACCCCCATGTTTCTCAGTGTTACTCTTCAGGATTTGACTGAAGTGTTTCCTGCGTAGATGATTGCAATGCAAAAGGTTACTTACTTTTGTCCTACTGGTCCTCCTAATCTGGCCTTTCCACTTTAAAATCTCTAGCAATTTATTATCATCTCTAGCAGCAGTTACAGAGAAGGCAGATATTGTGCAGATGTGCAGTTTCTAGGCAGAATAACTCAAGTCTTTAAATGACTTGGCCTGATGTCAGGTGCTTTCAGAAAGAAGTCATTTACCAGCTAGTAAACAAAGACTGCTTGGACAAAAATCTGTGTTTCCTTATGGCATGCCACCTAAAATCATTCCCAAAGTTGCTTCTCCTTCATAGCTACCAGGCACCACTTCTCTGAAACCTCAGTCACTTGGGCCAAATCCCTTCATCTGTACCCAGGCCATACTCCATCAAGTGAAGTTGACCATAACTAGTCTTTCTGTAGTTAGTTAACTAGACATTATGAAGTATTACCCTTCACTGAGAATTTATATGCAGCTAATAGTTGCTAAGGGAAGAAGAGACGCTTTGGTTGTAGAGCCACTGGTAAGTTGTCCATGTTTCTGTAAATAGCACCTCACTCATGCTCCTATAAATACCCATAAGCAGAGCCACCAAGTAGCTAAACAACAACACAAGGAAATAAACAGGTGACTATGTATATAATACATACTATACTATAATAATATGAAATATAATACAGTATAATTAATATAAAATAAATTTAATAAATACATTTTCATATTTATGATAGTGATAATGAAACCCATTATACTGTATAATTAGTTCATGCTTATTTTTCTCTTTTAAATTGAAAATAGGTTTTCCACATTTGTAAAAAAAATTTACTAAGGTATAAATCATACATTGAACTCCATACATTAATAGTGGGAGACTTCAACACCCCACTCTCACCAATGGACAAGTTATCAACTGTCATAAAACTAAACAGAAATAATGGACCTTACAGATATTTACAGAACATTTCACCCAAACACAAAAGAATATACCATCTTCTTAGAACTTCCCAGAACCTTCTCTGAAATTGAACATATTACTCTGTCACAAAGCAAGTCTCAACAGATACAAGAAAATTGAGACAGCCTCTCTCCCCCTGTATCTTATTAGACCACCATTTCAACAACAGAAACAACAAAGCCTACAAACTCATACAAACTTAACATCTCTTCACTCAATGACCAGTGACTGGGTCAGGGAAGAAATAAAGAAAGAAATGAAAGACTTTCTAGAATTCAATGAAAATGGATGCACAAACTTATGGGACACAATGAGAGCAATGATAAGAAGAAAGTTCATAGCACTAAGTGCCTTCATAAAGAAATTAGTGAGATCTCATATTAGTAACTTAACACCATGTCTGAAAGCTCTAGATTTATGACAGAAGCTTATCATGACTGTCCTCTGAGAAAGTCTGCCAGCAGTTGACTGAGACAGATGCAGATACTTACAGCCAACCATTGGACTGAGGTAGGGGACCCCTATGGAAGAGTTGGGGGAAGGACTGAAGGAACTGAAGGGAATTGCAACCCCATAGAAAGAACAACAGTATCACCTCATATGGACCCCTCAGAGCTCCCAGAGACTAAAATACTAACCGAAGAGCATATATGAGCTGGTCCATGGCCCTTGGCACATATGTAGCAGAAGACTCCCTTGTCTGTCTTCAGTGGGAGATATGACTAATCCTGTAGAGACTTGATGCTCTAGAAAAGGGACAAGCAGGGGGTGTGGGGGTAGGGAGCATCCTCTCAGAGGAATGGCATGAAGAACTCTTGAAGGGTTGATAGGGAAGGGGGCAACATTTGTAATGTAAATAAAACAATTAATAATAATAATAATAAGGAAGCAAACATATCAAACAGGAGTAGATGGCAGGAAATAAAACTCAGGCCAGAAATAAATAAAATAGAAACAAAGAGAACAACATAAAGAATCAGTGAAACATGCTTTCTGTATGCACCTGGAGCTCATCCTGTGCCATAGAACCTGGAGCTGATCTTGTGCCACAGTACTATATACCTGAATATATGAGGAGTATATAGTCATGTCAGGAGTGCTGACATGACTGTGAGCATAGGTAAGACCACCACTTCTGCTCTGAGGGACCTGCCAGAGTCCTCTGGACAGGAACCGAGGAAAAGTCTGGGACAGGAACCTTCCAGTTTCCATCTCTGCCCAGCACTGATCCTGTGCCACAGCTCTCCATACCCAAATACCACCAGAAGAGAACTTGTCTCCCAAGAGTGTTGACACACCTGTGAGCACAGGTAAAAACACTATTTCTGCTCAAATTCCAGGCCCAAGATAGACCCTCCCCGAGCCATCAGGACACAGAAACCAAGGAACAGCTGGGGACAGGATCCTTCCTGTTTCCATCTGCCACCCCGGAACAGACCCTGTGCCACAGCTCTCCATAACCAAATTCCTCCCAGAGAGAACTTGTCTCCCAGGAGTACTGACACAAAGGCTTGCAGGAGGGACAAGTCACAGTCAGAGACAGCAAGAACAGCTAATACCAGAGATAACAAGATGGCTAGAGGCAAGGGCAAGAACATAAGTAACAGAAACCAAGGCTACGTGGCATCATCAAAACCCGATTCTCCAACCACAGTGAGCCCTGGATACTCCAACCCACAGAAAAGCAAGTCTCTGATTTAAAATCACATCTCATGATGATGATAGAGGACTTTAAGAAGGACATAAATAACTCACTTAAAGAAATACAGGAGAACACAGATAAATGGGTAGAAGCCATTAAAGAGGAAACAAAAATATCCCTTAAAGAATTACAGGAAAACACAACTAAACAAGTGAAGGAATTGAACAAAAGCTTCCAGGCTCTAATACTGGAAATAGAAACAATTAAGAAATCACAAAGGGAGACAACCCTGGAGATAGAAAACTTAGGGAAAACATCAGGAGTCATAGATGCAAGCATCACCAAGAGCATACAAGAGATAGAAGAGAACATCTCAGGTGCAGAAGATACCATAAAAAACATTGACACAATAGTCAAAGAAAGTGCAAAATGCAAAAATCTCTTAACCCAAAATATCCAGGAAATTCAGGACACAATGAGAAGACCAAACCTAAGGATAATATGTATAGAAGAGAGGGAAGATTCCCAACTTAAAGGGCCAGTAAATATCTTTAACAAAATTATAGAAGAAAACTTCCTTAACCTAAAGAAAGAGATGCCCACAGACATATAAGAAGCCTACAGAATTCAAAATAAATTGAACCAGAAAAGAAATTCCTCCCATCACGTAATAGTCAAAACACCAAATGCACAAAACAAAGAAAGAATATTAAAAGCAGTAAGGGAAAATGTCAAGTAACAGATAATGGCAGATCTATCACAATTACACCAGATATCTCACCAGAGACTATGAAAGCTAAAAGATCCTGGGAAGATGTCATACAGACCCTAAGAGAACACAAATACCAGCCCAGGCTACTATACCCAGCAAAACTCTCAATTACCATTGATGGAGAAACCAAGATATCCAGGATAAAATGAAATTTACACAATATCTTTCCACAAATCCTGCCCTACAAAGGATAATAGGTGGAAAATGCCAACACAAGGAGAGAAACTACACCCTAGAAAAGCAAGAAAGTAATCTTTCAACAAATCCAAATACAATAGCCACACAAAATAAAAATAACATCAAAATAACAGGAATCTACAGTCACTATTCCTTAATATCTATTAACATCAATAGACTCAATTTCCCAATGAAAGGACTTAGACTAACAGACTGGATACATACACAGGACTCAGCATTTTGCTGCATACAGGAAACACACCTCAGTGTCAAACACAGACACAACCTCAGAGTAAAGGGCTGGAAAACAATTTTCCAAGAAAATGGTCCCAAGAATCGAGCTCGAGTAGCCATCCTAATGTCGAATAAAATCAACTTTCAAACAAAAGTTATCAAAAAGGATAAACAAGGATACTTCATATTCACCAAAGGAAAAATCTACTATGAAGAACTCTCTATTCTGAACATCTGTGCTCCAAATGCAAGGGCACCCACATTCATAAAAGAAACTTAATTAAAGCTCAAAACACACATTGCACCTCACACAATAATAGAGGGAGACGTCAATATCCTACTCTCATCAATGGACAGATCATGGAAACACAAACTAAACAGAAACACAGTGAAACTGAAAGAAGTTATGGACCAAATGGATTTAGCAGATATCTATAGAACACTTCATCTTAAAACCAATGAATATACCTTCTTCTCATCACCTCATGGTACCTTCTCCAAAACTGACCATGTAATCAGTCACAAAACAGACTTCAACAGATACAAGGACAATGAAATAATCTCATGCAACCTATTAGATCACCATGGACTAAGGCTGGTTTTCAACAGCAACAAAAACAACAGAAAACCCACATACACATGAAAGCTGAACAATGCTCTACTCAATGATAACTTGGTCAAGGAAGAAATAAGGAAATAAATCAAAAACATTTTAGAATTTAATGAAAATTAAGGCACAACATACCCAAACTTATGGGACACAATGAAAGCAGTGCTTAGAGGAAAATTCATAGCTCTGAGTGCCTCCAAAAAGAAACTGGCAAGAGTATACACTAGAAGCTTGACAGCACACCTGAAAGCCCTGGAACAAAAAGAAGGAAATACACCCAAGAGGACTAGAAGGTGGGAAATAATCAAACTCTCCACTAAAATCAATCAAGTAGAAACAAAAAGAACTATACAAAGAATCCACAAAACCAAGAGCTGGTTCTTTGAGAAAATCAACAAGATAGGTAAATCCTTAGCTACACTAACCAAGGGACACAGAGACACTATTCAAATTAACAATATCAGAAATGAAAATGGAGATATAACAACAGAAACTGAGGAAATTCAAAATATCATCAGATCCTACCATAAAAGCATATATCAAACAAAACTGGAAAATTTGGATGAAATGGACAATTTTCTAGACAGATACCAAATCCCAGTATTAAATCAGGATCAGATAGGGGGTTTCTGAACGGGAAACCTGGAAAGGGGAAAACATTTGAAATGTAAATATAGAAAATATCCAATAAAAAATAACAATCAAACCAAAAAGAATCAATGAAACAAAGAGTTGGTTCTTTAAGCAAATCAACAAGATAGACAAACTCTTAGACAATTAACTAAAGACAGAGAAACAATATCCAAATTAACAAAATCCAAAACAAAAAGGGAGACATAACAATAGACATGGAGGAAATCCAAAGAATCATTAGGTCTTACTTTAAAAGTCTGTACTTCATAAAATTGGAAAATCTAAATGATATAGACAATTTTCTTTATAGATAACACTTACCAACATTAAATAAAGATTGGGAAAACTGTTTAAATAGACTCTAATTCCCTAAAGATATTGAAATAGTCATTAAAATTCTCCCAACCAAAAAAAATCCCAGGGTCAGCTTCTTACAGTGTAGAATTCTACCAGAGTCTATAAGAAGAGCTAATACTAATAGTCTTCAAAGTATGACACAAAATAGAAACAGAAGGAACATTGCCAAACACATTTTATGAGGCCACAGTCACCCTGATACCTAAACTACACAAAGACCGAACTAAGAAATAGAATTTAAAAACCAATTTCCCTTAAGAATATTGATGCAAAAATACTCAATAAAATACCTGAAAAGTGAATCTAAGAACTCATCAAAGACATTTTCTACTGTGATCAAGTAGGCTTCATCCCAGAAATACAGGTTGAATATACAAATATCTGCCAATATAATCTACCATATAAACAATTACAAAGGGAAAAAAGCCACATGATCATCTCATTAGATACTGAAAAAGCCTTTGATAAAATTCAACATCCCTTCATGATAAAAGTCTTGGTGAGATCAGGGACAGATAGCACATAAAGTCAGTTAAGATAAAACAATAAATTCAATATACAGCAAGTTGATAGCCAACATTGAACTAAATGGAGAGAAACTTAAAGCTATTCAGTCAAAATCTGGGTCAAGGAAAGGCTGTCCACTCTCTCTAAAACTATTCAATATAGTACTTGAAGTTTTATCTGAAGCAATAAGACAACTAAAGAATATCATTGAGATAAAAAATTGGAATGGAAGAAGTCAAAGTATTACTATTTATAGATGATATGATAGTATACATATATATGACCCCCAAAACTCTTCCAGGGAACTCGTACAGCTGATAAACACCTTCAGTAAAGTGGTTGGATATAAAACTAACTCAAAAAATCAGTAGCCCTCTTATATACAAATGACAAAGCAACCGAGAAAGAAATTGGGGAAAGAACACCTTTTATAATAACCACAAATAATGTAAAATATTTTGGTGTAACTCTAATCAAGCATGTGAAAAACCTGTATAATGAGAACTTCAAATCTTTGAAGAAAGAAATTGAAGAAGATATCAGAAGCTGGAAAGATCTCCTATACTCATAGATCAGTAGGATTAAAATAGTAAAAATGGCAAGCCTTCCTAAAACAATCTGCAGATTCAATCCAATTCTCATCAAAATTCCAACACAATTCTTTATAAACGTCAAAAGAAAAATATTCAACTTCGTATGGAAAAATAAAGAAAAACTAGGATAGATTAAACAATCTGGTACAATAAAAGAATCTCGGACGGTATCACTATCCCTGATTGTAAACTGTACTACAGTGCAATAACAATAAAAACAGCATGGTGCTGGCATAAAAACAGACAGGTTGATCATTGCAATTGAATCAAAGACTCAGAAGTAAATCCACACACCTACAGATACTTGATTTTTGAAAAAGAAGGCAAAAAGCACATACAATGGAAAAACAAAAGCGTCTTTAACAAATGGTGTTGGTCTAACTGGATGTCTGCATCTAGAAGAATGCAAATAGATCCATATCTACACAAAATTCTAGACCAAGTGGATCAAAGATTTTAACATAAAACTTGGTATACTAAAAACCATTGAAGAAAAAGTGGGAAATAGCCTTGAACACTTTGCTGGGGAGACAAATTCCTGAATAGAAAACCAACAGCTAATAAATGGGACCTCATGAAACTGAAAAGCTTCTATAAGTCAAGGACACTGTCAAAGGACAAAATGACAGCCTATAGATTGGGAAAAGATCACTAATCTTATATCTGAGAAAGGGCTAATATCCAAAATATATTAAGAACTCAAGAAATTAGACATGAAGAACCCAAATAACCCAATCAAAAAGTCTCTAAGAGCCTTTAAGAAATGTTTGAAGACCTTTGTCATCAGGGAAATGCAATCTTATCTTATCAGAATGGCCAAGATAAAAACTCAAGTGATAGCACATCCTGTTGAAGATGTGGAGCAAGGGGAATGAACACTTCTTCATTGCTGGTGTTAGCGCAAACTTGAACTAACTACTCTGGAAATCAATCTGGTGGTTTCTCAGAAAATTGGGAATAGTTCTGCCTGAAGACCCAGCTATGTCATTTCTGGGCAAATACCCAAAAGATCCAAAAGATACTCTACCATACCACAAGGACACATGTTCCACTATGTTTATAGCAGCTTTATTAGTAATAGCCAGAAACTGGAAACAACCCAGATCCACCTCAACTAAAGAATGTATCAAGAAAGTGTCATTAATTTACACAATGCAGGATATTGATTCCCCCAGAAGTTCTTTTACTCTTGAGAATAGTTTTAGCTATCCTGGGTTTTCTGTTATTCCAGATGAATTTTTGAATTGCTCTTTCTAACTCTATGAAGAATTGAGTTGGGATTTTGATGGGGATTGTATTGAATCTGTATATTGCTTTTGGCAAGATGGTCATTTTTACAATATTAATCCTGCCAATCCATGAGCATGGCAGATTTTTCCATCTTCTGAGGTCTTCTTCAATTTCTTTCTTCAGAGACTTGAAGTTCTTGTCATACAGATCTTTCACTTCTTTGGTTAGAGTCACACCAAGATACTTTATATGGTTTGTGACTATTGTGAAGGGTATCATTTCTCTTACTTCTTTCTCAGCCTGCTTATCCTTTGAGTATAGGAAGGCTACTGACTTGCTTGAGTTGATTTTATATCCGGCCACTTTGCTGAAGTTGTTTATCAGCTGTAGGAGTTCTCTGGTGGAGTTCTTTGGGTCGCTTAAGTATACTATCATATCGTCTGCAAATAGTGATAGTTTGACTTCTTCCTTTCCAATTTGTATCCCTTTGACCTCCTTTTGTTGTCTAATTGCTCTAGCTAGAACTTCAAGTACTATATTGAAAAGATATGGAGAGAGAGAGGGCAGCCTTGTCTAGTCCCTGATTTTAGTGGGATTGCTTCAAGTTTCTCTCCATTTAGTTTGATGTTGACTACCAGTTTGCTGTAAATTGCTTTTACTATGTTTAGATATGGGCCTCGAATTCCTGATCTTTCCAAGACCTTTAACATGGAAGGATGCTGAATTTTGTCAAATGCTTTCTCAGCATCTAATGAAATGACCATGTGGTTTTTTCTTTGAGATTGTTTGTGTAGTGGATTACATTGATGGACTTCCTTATATTAAACCAACCCTGCATCCCTGGGATGAAGCCTACTTGATCGTGGTGAATGAATGTTTCGATGTGTCCTTGGTTTCAGTTGGCAAGAATATTATTGAGTATTTTTGCATCGATATTCATAAGAGAGATTGGCCTGAGATTCTCTTTCTTTGTTGAATCTTTGTGTGATTCTGGTATCAGCGTAATTGTTGCTTCATAAAATAAGTTGGGAAGTGTTCCTTCTGTTTCTATTTTGTGGAATAGTTTGAAGAGCTATACTACAGAGCAATAGTGTTAAAAACTGCATGGTATTGGTACAGTGACAGGCATGTAGATCAATGGAACAGAATTGAAGACCCAGAAATGAATTCCAAGTGGATCAAGGACCTCCACATAAAACCAGACACACTGAAACTAATAGAAAGGAAATTGGAGAAGACCCTTGAACATATGGGCACAGGGGAGAATTTCCTGAACAGAACTCCAATAGCTTATGCTCTAAGATCAAGAATTGACAAATGGGACATCATAAAATTACAAAGTTTCTGTAAGGCAAAGGACACTGTCAAAAAGACAAAGCAGTCACCAACTAACTGGGAAATGATCTTTACCAGCCCTACATCCGACAGAGGGCTAATATCCAATATATACAAAGAACCCAAGAAGTTAAACTCCAGAGAGCCAAGTAACCCTATTAAAAAATGGGGTACAGAGCTAAACAAAGAGTTCTCACCTGAAGAATATCTAATGGCTGAGAAGCACCTAAAGAGATGCTCATCATCCTTAGTCATTAGGGAAATGCAAATCAAAACAACCCTGAGATTCCATCTCACACCAGTCAGAATGGTTAAGATCAAAAATACAGGAGACAGCAGTTGTTGGCGAGGATGTGGAAAAAGAGAAACACTCCTCCAGTGTTGGTGGGATTGCAAGCTGGTACAACCACTCTGGAAAGCAGTCTGGTGGTTCCTCAGAAAACTGGGCATGACACTTCTGGAGGATCCGGCTATACCACTCCTGAGCATATACCCAGAGACTTTACCTGCATGCAATAAGGACACATGCTCCATTATGTTCATAGCAGCCTTTTTATAATAGCCAGACGCTGGAAAAACCCAGATGTCCCTCAATAGAGGAGTGGATTCAGAAGATGTGGTATATTTACACAATGGAATACTACTCTGCAATTGAAAATAATGAATTCACGAAATTCTTAGGCAAATGGTCAGAACTTGAAAATATCATCCTTAGTGAGGTAACCCAATCACAAAAGAACACACATGGTATGCAGTCACTGATAAGGGGATATTAACCCAGAATCTCGGAATACCCTAGACACAATTTGCATATCAACAGATTTCCCAGAAGATGGAAGGAGAGATCCCTGGTCCTGGAAATACTGGATGTAGGGGAATGCCAGGACAAAGAAGTGAGAGGGGTTGAATGGGGAAAAGAGGGAGGGAAGGGGGCTCATGGGACTTTCGGGGAGGGAGGAAACGGGAAGGGGGAAATGATTTGGAATGTAAATAAAAAAATGAATGTAGAGCAAGGTGAACATGGCTTCATTGCTAGTGAGAGTGCAGACTTGTACAACCACTCTGGGAATCAATTTGGCAGTTTCTCAGAAAATTGGGAATAGTTCTACCTGAAGACCCAGCTATACCACTCTTGGGCATATACCCAAAAGATGCTCCACCACACAACACGGACACTTGTTCAGCTATGTTCATAGCAGCTTTATTCATAAGAGCCGGAAACTGGAAACATCCTAGGTATTTCTCAACCAAAGTATACAATGGAGTAGTACTTAGTCATTAAAAATATTGACATGGGTGGTCGTCTGGGTGCCAGATCGGCGGGCCATCGTGACCACAGGGCAGCTTGTGTGTAACCTGCTCCCAGGTGCTGGGCTGATCTGCAGTAACCAGCGCGCCAGTTCCGCGGTGGGACCTTCTGCCTGGTGGAGGGACCCCGCGCAGGGAGGGAGCCTGCCAGCTTCCCTTCCGCGACCTCTGTTCCCGCGGACTGCGCTGGAGAGACCGGTACCCAGGCTCTCCCCCCGATATAACATCACTTGGGACACGGCCTGTTGGGGCTTCCGTCTGTGCCCGAGGGCGGGTTGGCGCTGTGGTCGTCTGGGTGCCAGATCGGCGGGCCATCGTGACCACAGGGTGAGCGGCGCCACGGAGACTGCCCTCCGCCATCTTTGCTCCAGTGACCAGGTAGTTGGGACCGCCAGGCTCAGAGACAGACAGGCATAATATCGCTTCGGTTTCAGGCAGCTTGTGTGTAACCTGCTCCCAGGTGCTGGGCTGATCTGCAGTAACCAGCGCGCCAGTTCCGCGGTGGGACCTTCTGCCTGGTGGAGGGACCCCGCGCAGGGAGGGAGCCTGCCAGCTTCCCTTCCGCGACCTCTGTTCCCGCGGACTGCGCTGGAGAGACCGGTACCCAGGCTCTCCCCCCAATATAACATCACTTGGGACACGGCCTGTTGGGGCTTCCTTCTGTGCCCGAGGGCGGGTTGGCGCTGTGGTCGTCTGGGTGCCAGATCGGCGGGCCATCGTGACCACAGGGTGAGCAGCGCCACGGAGAGTGCCCTCCGCCATCTTTGCTCCAGTGACCAGGTAGTTGGGACCACCAGGCTCAGAGACAGACAGGCATAATATCGCTTCGGGTTCAGGCAGCTTGTGTGTAACCTGCTCCCAGGTGCTGGGCTGATCTGCAGTGACCAGCGCGCCAGATCTGCTGTGGGACTTCTGCCTGGCAGAGGGACGCCCCCTCCCCCCCCAGGAGAGATCACACACCCCTGCACAGGGCAGGAGCCTGCTAGCCTCCCTTTGGCGACCTCTGCTCCAGGAATCCACTAGGCTGAGCCTTTAGATGTGCAAGGCCTCCCCAATATAAGATCACTTGGGGCAAAGCACATTAGGGCTCCAAAGTCACTCAGGAGCAGGCAGGCCCCAGAAATCGGTGCCAGGGGAATCCTGGTAATCCAGGGGGGGCAGAAATAGCTTTGCAGGCTCACAGGAGGTCCAACCAACAGCCAGTGGCAGCAGGACCAACTAACACCAGAGGTATCCAGATGGCAAAAGGCAAACGTAGGAATGTTACTAACAGTAATCAAAGTAATGTGGGACCATCCGAACCCAACTCTCCAACAGCAGCAAGTCCTGGATACCCCACCACACCCGAAAGACAAGATCTGGATTTAAAATCACTTCTCATGATGCTATTAGAGGATCACAAGAAGGACACAAATAAATCTCATAAAGAGTTACAGGAGACCATGAATCAACGGTTAGAAGCCCTTACAAAGGAAACACAAAAATCGCTTAGAGAAATGCGGGAGAACATGGATCAAAAGATGGAGGCGCACAAGGAGACAACACAAAAATCGCTTAACGAGATGAATCAACGGGTAGATGCACTCACAAAGGAATCACAAAATTTGCATAAAGAAATGCAGAAGAATATGGGTCAACAGACGGATGCCCATAAGGAGGCAACACAAAAATTGCTTAAAGAAATGAATCAACGGTTAGATGCCCTTACAAAGGAAACACGAGAACTGCTTAAAGAAATGCAGGAGACGATGGATCAACAGATGGAATCCCATGAGGAGGAAACACAAAAATCGCTCAGAGAAATGCAGGAGAATGTGGGTCATCAGGAAGAAATCCTGAAAGAGGTAATGCAAAAATACCTTAAAGAAATACAGGAAAATACAAACAAACAAGTGAAGGATCTCAGCAAATCCATCCAGGAACTAAAAAAGGAAGTAGAAACAACTAAGAAATCACAAAGGGAGACAACTTTGGAGATAGAAAACCTTGGGAAGAAATCAGGAGTCATAGATGCAAACATCAACAATAGAATACAAGAGATGGAAGAAAGAATCTCAGGTGCTGAAGATTCCATAGAAAGCATCGACTCAACAGTCAAAGAAAATGCAAATTGCAAAAAACGCGTAACCCAAAACATCCAGGAAATCCAGGACACAATGAGAAGACCAAACCTAAGGATTATAGGTATAGATGAGAGTGAAGATTTGCAACTTAAAGGGCCAGTAAACATCTTCAACAAAATTATGGAGGAAAACTTCCCTAACTTAAAGAGAGAGATGCCAATGAACATACAAGAAGCCTACAGAACTCCAAACAGACTGGACCAGAACAGAAATACCTCCCGTCACATAATAATCAAAACACCGAATGTTCTAAACAAAGAAAGAATACTAAATGCAGTAAGAGAAAAGGGCCAAGTAACATACAAAGGAAGACCTATCCGAATCACATCAGACTTCTCACCAGAGACTATGAAAGCCAGAAGATCCTGGGCAGATCTCATGCAGACACTAAGACAGCACAAATGCCAGCCTAGACTACTATACCCAGCAAAACTCTCAATCACCATAGATGGAGAGACCAAGATATTCCATGATAAAACCAAATTTTCACAATATCTTTCCACAAATCCAGCCCTGCAACGGATAATAGGTGGAAACCTCCAATACAGGGAGAGAAACAACACCCTGGAAAAAATGAGATAATAACCTTCTTGAATCAAACCCAAAAGTAGATAACCACTCAAACATAAAGATAGCGTCAAGAATGGCAGATGGCAATAATCACTATGCCTTAATCTCTCTTAATATCAATGGTCTCAATTCCCCAATTAAAAGACATAGACTAGCAGACTGGATACGTAAACAGGACCCAGCATTTTGCTGCATGCAGGAAACGCACCTCAGTGTCAAAGACAAACACTACCTCAGAGTAAAAGGCTGGAAAACAATTTTACAAGCAAATGGCCCCAAGAAACGAGGTGGAGTAGCCATCCTAATATCGGATAAAATTGATTTTCAACCCAAAGTCATCAAAAAAGACACAGAAGGACACTACATACTGATCAAGGGAAAAATCCACCATCAAGAACTCTCAATCCTGAATATCTATGCTCCAAATGCAAGGGCACCCTCATTCGTAAAAGAAACTTTACTAAAACTCAAAGCACACATCGCACCGCACACAATAATAGTGGGTGACTTCAACACCCCGCTCTCTGAAATGGATCGTTCAGGAAAGCAGAAACTAAACAGGGACACAGTGAATCTAATTGAAGCCTTGGACCAAATGGAACTAACTGATATATATAGAACATTTCATCCTAGAGCTAAAGAATACACCTTCTTCTCAGCTCCTCATGGTACCTTCTCCAAAATTGACCATATAATTGGTCACAAATCAGACCTCAACAGATACAAGAAGATAGAAATAATCCCATGCCTCCTATCAGATCACTATGGAATAAGGGTGGTCTTCAATGGCAACAAAAACAAAAGAAAACCCACGTACACATGGAGGCTGAACAATGCTCTACTCAATGATAACTTGGTCAAGGTGGAAATAAAGAAAGAAATCAAAGACTTTTTGAAAGTTAATGAAAATGAAGGCACAACATACCCTAACTTATGGGACACAATGAAAGCAGTGCTAAGAGGAAAATTCATAGCCCTGAGTGCCGCCATAAAGAAACGGGAGACAGCATACACTAACAGCTTAATGGCACACCTGAAAGCCCTGGAACAAAAAGAAGCAAATACACCAAAGAGGAGTAGAAGGCAGGAAATCATCAAACTCAGGGCTGAAATCAATCAAGTAGAAACAAATAAAACCATACAAAGAATCAACAAAACGAGGAGTTGGTTCTTTGAGAAAATCAACAAGATAGATAAGCCCTTAGCCAGACTAACCAGAGGGCACAGAGATAGTATCCAAATTAATAAAATCAGAAACGAAAAGGGAGAGATAACAACAGAAACTGAGGAAATTCAAAAAATCATCAGATCCTACTACAAAAACCTGTATTCAACACAACTAGAAAATCTTGAGGAAATGGACAATTTCCTTGACAGATACCAAGTACCAAAATTAAATCAGGATCAAATAGACCATCTAAACCGTCCTATAACCCCTGAAGAAATAGAAGTTGTCATTGGAAGTCTTCCAACCAAAAAAAGCACAGGTCCAGATGGTTTTAGTGCAGAATTCTATCAGACCTTCAAAGAAGACCTAACACCAATACTCTTCAAACTGTTCCACAAAATAGAAACAGAAGGAACACTACCCAACTCGTTCTATGAAGCCACAATTACACTAATACCAAAAGCACACAAAGATCCGACAAAGAAAGAGAATCTCAGGCCAATCTCTCTTATGAATATCGATGCAAAAATACTCAATAAAATTCTTGCCAACCGAATCCAAGAACACATCAAAACGATCATTCACCACGATCAAGTAGGCTTCATCCCAGGGATGCAGGGATGGTTCAATATAAGGAAATCCATCAATGTAATCCACTACATAAACAATCTCAAAGAAAAAAACCACATGGTCATCTCATTAGATGCTGAGAAAGCATTTGACAAAATTCAGCATCCTTTCATGCTAAAGGTCTTGGAAAGATCAGGAATTCAAGGCCCATATCTAAACATAGTAAAAGCAATTTACAGCAAACCAGTAGCCAGCATCAATCTAAACGGAGAGAAACTTGAAGCAATCCCACTAAAATCAGGGACTAGACAAGGCTGCCCTCTCTCTCCATATCTTTTCAATATAGTACTTGAAGTTCTAGCTAGAGCAATTAGACAAGAAAAAGAGGTCAAAGGGATACAAATTGGAAAGGAAGAAGTCAAACTATCACTATTTGCAGACGATATGATAGTATACATAAGCGACCCAAAGAACTCCACCAGAGAACTCCTACAGCTGATAAACGACTTCAGCAAAGTGGCCGGATATAAAATCAACTCAAGCAAGTCAGAAGCCTTCCTATACTCAAAGGATAAGCAGGCTGAGAAAGAAGTAAGAGAAATAATACCCTTTACGATAGCCACAAACCATATTAAGTATCTTGGCGTGACGCTAACCAAACAAGTGAAAGATCTGTATGACAAGAACTTCAAGTCTCTGAAGAAAGAAATTGAAGAAGACCTCGGAAGATGGAAAAATCTGCCATGCTCATGGATTGGCAGGATTAATATAGTAAAAATGAGCATCTTACCAAAAGTAATACACAGATTCAATGCAATCCCCATCAAAATCCCAACTCAATTCTTCATAGAGTTAGAAAGAGCAATTCAAAAATTCATCTGGAATAACAGAAAACCCAGAATAGCTAAAACTATTGTCAAGAGTAAAAGAACCTCTGGGGGAATCAGTATCCCGGACCTCAAGCTGTACTACAGAGCAATAGTGTTAAAAACTGCATGGTATTGGTACAGTAACAGACATGTAGATCAATGGAACAGAATTGAAGACCCAGAAATGAATCCACACTCCTATGGTCACTTGATCTTTGACAAAGGAGCTAAAACCATCCAGTGGAAAAAAGATAGCCTTTTCAACAAATGGTGCTGGCTCAGCTGGAGGTCAACATGCAGAAGAATGCAAATTGACCCATCCTTATCTCCTTGCACTAAGCTCAATTCTAAGTGGATCAAAGATCTCCACATAAAACCAGACACACTGAAACTAATAGAAGGGAAACTAGGGAAGAACCTTGAACATATGGGCACAGGGGAGAATTTCCTGAACAGAACTCCAATAGCTTATACTCTAAGATCAAGAATAGACAAATGGGACCTCATTAAATTACAAAGTTTTTGCAAGGCAAAAGACACTGTCAAAAAGACAAAGCGGCAACCAACTAACTGGGAAATGATCTTTACCAACCTTACATCCGACAGAGGGCTAATATCCAAGATATACAAAGAACTCAAGAAGTTAAACTCCAGAGAGGCAAGTAACCCTATTAAAAAATGGGGTACAGAGCTCCACAAAGAGTTCTCACCTGAAGAATATCTAATGGCTGAGAAGCACCTAAAGAGATGTTCATCATCCTTAGTCATTAGGGAAATGCAAATCAAAACAACCCTGAGATTCCATCTCACACCAGTCAGGATGGCTAAGATCAAAAACACAGGAGACAGCAGTTGTTGGCGAGGATGTGGAGAAAGAGGAACACTCCTCCACTGCTGGTGGAATTGCAGGCTGGTACAACCACTCTGGAAAGCAGTCTGGCGGCTCCTCAGAAAACTGGGCATGACACTTCCGGAGGATCCGGCTATACCACTCCTGGGCATATACCCAGAGACTTTACCTGCATGCAATAAGGACACATGCTCCACTATATTCATAGCAGCCTTATTTATAATAGCCAGAAGCTGGAAAGAACCCAGATGTCCCTCAACGGAGGAATGGATTCAGAAGATGTGGTATATTTACACAATGGAATACTACTCTGCAATTAAAAACAATGAATTCACGAAATTCCTAGGCAAATGGTCAGAACTTGAAAATATCATCCTTAGTGAGGTAACCCAATCACAAAAGATCACACATGGTATGAAGTCACTGATAAGGGGATATTGACCCAGAATCTCAGAATACCCTAGACACAATCAGCATATCAATAGATTTCTAAAAAGATGGAAGGAGAGACCCCTGGTCCTGGAAAGACTGGATGTAGGGGAACGCCAGGACAGAGTAATGAGAGGGGGTTGAACGGAGAAAAGAGGGAGGGAAGGGGGCTTATGGGACTTTCGGGGAGGGAGGAAACGGGAAAGGGGAAGTGATTTGGAATGTAAATTAAAAAAATAAAATTAAATTAAATTAAAAAAAAAAAAGAAAAAAAATATTGACATGAAATGTGCAGGCAAATGGGTGGAACTTGAAAAGATAATCCTGAGTGAGGTAACTCAGGCCTAGAAAGACAAATATGGTATGTATTTAATTATAAGAGGATATAAGTCATAAAGTACAGGATAACTATACTACAAACCACAGACAGAGAAGTTAAGCAATAAGGAGAGCCCAAGATGGGACACTGAAATTGCACAGTGCACAGAGAAGTGGATTTGGATTAGACATGGAGAGTAGAATGGATTGATGTAAGGAGTGGTTAGGAGAAGAGGTAAGGGTGGAACAGGAGGGATGAGGTGGGGATGGATGGAGCAAGAGATTACTGAGAGAGACACCTGGATTGGGGGAGCATCTTTGGAACAAGCTAAAATCCTAGGACAATGGAAACTTTCAGGAATCTATGAGGGTGAATCTAACTAACACTCTTTGCAAAGGGGATTATGAAGCAGGAATCAGCCATGTCCTGCATCCAGGCAAGACTTCCAGTGGAGGTATTAGGATACCAATCTCACCACAAAACCTTAGATCTACAATTTGTATTGCCTATAGAATGTGGAAGGATAAAGTGTGGAACAGATTTTGAGGGAAGAGCCAGCTAATGACTGGGCCACCTTGAGAACTGTGCTGTGAGGGAGAGCCTACCCTTGACACTACTATTCTGCTATATTTGCAGACAGGAGCCTACCATAACTGTCATAGAGAGGCTTCACCCAGAAACTGATGGAAACTGATGCAGAGACCCACAGGCAAACATTAAGTGGAGCTTGAGGAATCCTGTGGAAGAGGGGGAGGAAAGATTGAAAGCTAAAGGAGTCAAGGACACCCCATAAGAAATCCTATGGACTCAGCTAACCTGGACCCGTAGGGGCTCACAGAAACTGAACCGTATGTAGCAATTGTACAGATGGGTATTCCTGTGGGACTCCTAACGGTGGGATCAGGGGCTGTATCTGACTCTGTTAGCTTCCTTTGGATCCCTTTCCCCTAAATGAGTTGCCTTGTCTTTTCTCAGTGGGAAGAATGTGCCTAACCCTAGAGAAGATCATGCTCCTAGTCACACAGGAACTTGATATCCCAAGGATACTTGATATCCATGGCAGGCCTCCCCTCTTCTTAGGAGAAGGGGAGGGGTGCATGTTGGGGAGGGGAGTTGAGAAGCAGGAACTGGAAGTTGAGATCAGAAAGTAAACAACTCAATTAATAAAATTATTTTAAAAAATTACTAAATTCCAAAAATAGATTCTCTTTTATACAATATATTCTGAATATGGTCCTCTCCCCTAACTCCTCTGAAATCTTCCCCACTTTCCTACCCACCCTAATCAATGCCATTTTTTTTCTCTCCCTAGAAAACAGACATTTATAAAATAATAAAAAGATGAAATAAGATAAAATAAAAACAAATGAGAATAAAGCAAAACAGACAAAAGTCAAAAAATGCCATAGAAAAAAACACAAGAAACACATACATATGTTAATTTTTAAAGACCCTGAGTTTTTGAATATTAATTTTTCTTTTACCTGTAGCAAACTCTTGTAATTACATGACATGCAAATCTTGAGGATTCTACAGTAATGAAAAATGTATAGTATGCAAGCAAATTCAATATGTAGTTGATATAGTAGGACATATAGAGAGGAAGTAGATAGGACTTTGCATTTAGTTAAAGCAGCTTATTGTGATTATTATTTACATTTCTCCCTTTCCACATCTCTTGGTATTAACTTTAATTATAGATCTTCAAATAAAACACTAATAAGTCACAAAATAGCTCCCAACCACAATCCAGAAATTTTGTCTAAATAATGAGCCCCACACAAAGCCCATACTTACATAGAAAGGCTCTTCATAAATAGTGCCCAGTGTCTGAAGAGGCACAGATATGCTTTAATTTTAGTGTTGAGTGTGAACCAGAGCCAAAAAGGGTATGACCTAAAGATCACTTGAAGGAAGAGGACCTCTTTTCCCTGTGCGTTCATCATAATGAGAGAGTTTATCTTCATCCTAGTATCACTCATTAAAAGTATTTTAAGTTCAATGTATTTGTTATCTGTACTTTTCTCTGTGTAGGTTTGTGAATGTGAATAAAGGTGCCTACACTGACCTGAAGCATCAAAAGCCCTGAAGTTGGAGTTACAGACAGATTGAGCCTTCCTATTTTAATTCTGGGAGGCAAACTTGGGTCTTCTGCAAGAGCCATGCATGGTTCTTAAACCCTGAGCCATTTACGGACCTCTGCTACAATTACTTCTTAAATTTTCTTAATGAACATATACATTCATTCATTTTTTTCTTCTACTTAGCATCTGTTGAGACAGTTGTAGTATGCTTGACACTCTATTAAGATAAAGTATAGGCAAGAATTACCTGTACATAAGGATCTTGTAACCTGATGTAGTAGTTCATTTATTGAGCAGTTATTATGCACTGGTACTACTGAGCCAGTATCAAATGATACCAACATGATTTAATACAATCTTCACAGTGAGTTCATGACACAGGAATCCTAATTTCTACATAATAGAGGAGGACTGAAACTCAGAGATTTAAACCATTTTGTCAGATGTTCTTGAGTAGAGAGGGCCAGGTTTGACTACTGTGGTTGTTACTTTTCTGGACACCCACGTGTGATCACATTTCCCCCATCTGTTGATCTTGGGCTTGGCTCTAAAACTGATTTCCAACCTATGGGAGGAGAGCAGAAGTGATGCCCCTTCTGAACAGGAGCTTGAAGGCCAATTTGTCATTTGTACTGCTCTTTTCCATGGTAATAGTTCTAGGTAGAGACTGGGTTCTAAAGAGAAGATGCAGTAGTCATGGCAACAACCCATGAGCTATAGAGAGAATGAGTGATTGACTGTTGCAAGATATGACAATTCTGGGGTAATTTGTTATGCAACATGACTTTTTGATTAAAGCTTTAAGCTATGATGGCAGAGGCCTGTCTGTCTGTCTGTGACTATAACTGTGACTGCGTGTGTGCATGTGCACACGCATACTGGTGGAAGTGTATTTAGAAGCAACAAGTCAACCCTGGATGTCATTTCTCAGTCAAAGTCTGCCTTGTTTTTGAAACAGGGTCTTATACAGTCCTAAAACTTGTCAATTAGGCTAGGTGGGTTTTCTATCAAGATACAATGATCCACCTGTATCTCACTCCCACAGATGGAATTATAAACAAACACCACTAAACCTGGCCTTTTACACCAGCTCTGCAATTTGAACTCAGATCTTCTGCTTTCATAGTAAGTGCTTTATGGCCTGCGCTATATCTCTATTCTGAAATTGACTTCTTATCTCGCCATAGATGGATGTGAGCCTCTGGATCCTGACTGCAGTAAGATCTGCTCTACCACAGGCTCTGGGAAGGCTGCTTACTATTGGATCACCTTGGCTGACACCCATCTCTAAATTCTCCTCCTTTCCTGCCTGATACCTATTGTTCTTCAATGGCATTTCGAACAATGCTTTTTTTTTATACTACATCCCACTCTATTTTTGCTAAAAATCCTTCAGTCAGACATAATCTGCCTGAATATGACATACGGAGCCTAGAGCTTTCCACTCCACACAAGTTCTGACAGAGCAGAGACAGCGAGTCTGCAGCCACTCCGCTATGTACACCAAATGCTCACCGGAACTCTTGCAAGCAATCTTGTTGACACAGTGGTCCTCGTTACACTTACAGGGTAGGGGGGCAGGCGGGAAGAATCGCAACTTCCTCATGAACTACTATTAAATTAGGTCTCTTTTAACCAATGTTTCTCCAAGCAATTTGATGACTGTTAACTGTTTTGCATATAAATAGGTAGTGGCATTATTTTTTTTTCTTGTTGGTGCTTTCTACTTTAAAACATATTTTTGTATATAAAAATATTGCAGTAGTAGAATTTTTCTGCATATTTTAAATTTTATTTACCTTTGCTTTTAATTCTATTGTATTTTAGGGTGTCTCTTGTGCATATCAACATAGCTGAATCATTAAATATTTGGTTTGACTAACATAATCCCTAACTATATACTAAGTGTTAGTCCTTGTATTAACAGACACACACACGCACACACGCACACACACACACACACACACACACACACACACACACACACACACATCCCTCATCAAGGAAGCTTTTCTTTGCAACAGTTGGAGACCATTATAACTGATCAAAATGCAGAGTTGTGGATGCCAGTCCCATCTGATACATCTTCAACACAACTCCTACACTTCTATAACTTATGGTTATAAAAGATTGTTACAGCCAAAGAAGCAGGGAGTTTACTGTGGAACTGTGTATACTGGAAATGTCAGCAGTGGCATGAATCTCACCAACATGAATTCCTAATCATGAATTGAACAAGGATGACACCAATAGACACGCTAAAGTGGACAGGGGAAAGTTCACAGGGCCTCAGCTCTATACACAGAACTAAAGCCAATAAGGAATGCTGAAAGTGGGAGAAATGGTCATCTCTAGGGAAGAGCACCATACCAAATGGTCAGTCCTGAACACACAAATGTAAGTAACATTATACAGACAGAACAGGTTGTACTCAATACATTAGGAATTATACCCATATTCTCTCTCTCTCTCTTTCTCTCTCTCTCTCTCTTTCTCTCTCTCTCTCTTTCTCTCTCTCTCTCTCTCTCTCTGTGTGTGTGCATGTGCGTATGTGTGTGTGCACGCATGTGTGTGTATGTAACAACTATTTAAAACAAGAGGCCATGAATTTGAAAGAGCAAAGGGAGAGAGTTTGGAAGAAGGTAAAGAAAAGGAGAAAATTATAATAATTTTGTTACATTATAAAAATATTTTAAAATTGTGATATTATACTCTGATTTTGTGGTGTGTGTGCTTGTGTACCTGTGTGTAAAGGTGTGTGTGTGTGTGTGTGTGTGTGTGTGTGTGTCTTAGGGTTTCTATTGCTTTGAAGAGACACCATGACCTCAGCAATTCATATAAAGGAAAACATTTAATTGGGACTGGTTTACAGTTTGAGAGCTTTAATCCATTATCATCATAATGGGAAACATGGTGGCATGTAGGCAGACATTGTGTTCTTGTTTTTTTTTTTAACAAGGCAATGTATGTTTATATTATTAAATAACTGAGAACATTCCTTTCAAAAACAAAGAAAAATTTTGCTCTATGGAATATAGACTGTGGTATTTTCTTTTTTCTTAAATTAATACAATTTATTTTAAAATATGCATCTTAGTATTGACTTTTTTAAGTCATCAAAATAATTTATAATAGTGAAATGCCTCTTAAATATACATGATATCTTCTGAAGCTGAAAGTAATATGCACTCAACCAGTTTTTAAAATCTATTTGGAACATTAAACATGATAGAAGTAGAAAAAAACTCTATGAAGTCCTCTTTCAAAGGAAATTGTGACAAGTTCCTGATTAGACAGAAACCATTCCATCACCATGGGAGAATACAGAGCATAACTGTGGCTTCATAAAACGAATTGGGTAGTGTTCCTTCTGTTTCTATTGTGTGGAATAGTTTGAAGAGCATTGGTATTGGGTCTTCTTTGAAGGTCTGTAGAATTCTGCACTAAACCCATCTGGTCCTGGGCTTTGATTGGTTGGGAGACTTTTAATGACTGCTTCTATTTCTTTAGGGGTTATGGGACTGTTTAGATTGGTTATCTGATCCTGATTTAACTTTGGTATTTGATATCTGTCTAGAAAATTGTCCATTTCATTCAAAATTTCCAGTTTTGTTGAATATAGGCTTTTGTAGTAGGATATGATATTTTTTTTGAATTTCTTTAGTTTCTGTCATATTTCCCTTTTCATTTCTGCTTTTGTTAATTTGGATACTGTCTCTGTGCCCTCTGATTAGTCTGGCTAAGGGTTTATCTATCTTGTTGATTTTCTCAAAGAACCAGCTCCTGGATTTGTTGATTTCTTTGCATAGATCTTTTTGTTTCTACTTGGTTGATTTCAGCCCTGAGTTTGATTACTTCCTGCCATCTATTCCCTTTGGGTGCATTCGCTTCTTTTTGTTCTAGAGCTTTCAGGTGTGCTGTCAAGCTGCTAGTGAATCCTCTCTCCAGTTTCTTTTTGGTGGCACTCAGAGATATGAGTTTTCCTCTTAGCACTGTTTTTATTGTGTCCCTTAAGTTTGGGTATGTTGTGCCTTCATTTTCATTAAATTCTAAAGTCTTTAATACCTTTCTTTATTTCTTCCTTGACCAATTTATCATTGAGTAAGGCATTGTTTAACTTCCATGTGTATGTGGGCTTTCTGTTGCTTTTTTTTTGCTGTTGAAGACCAGCCTTAGTCTGTGAAGATCTGATAGATTCATGGGAATATTTCAATCTTCTTGTATCAGTTGAGTACTGTTTTGTTACCGATTATATGGTCAGTTTTGGAGAAGGTAACATGAGGTGCTGAGAAGAAGGTATATTCTTTTGTTTTAGGATGAAATGGTATGTAGATATTTGTTAAATTCATTTGGTCCATAACTTCTTTCAGTTTCACTGTGTTTCTGTTTAGTTTTTGTTTTCATGATCTGTCCATTGATGAGAGTAGGGTGTTGATGCCTCCCTCTATTATTGTGTGAGGTGCAATGTGTGTTTGAGCTTTAGTAAATTTTCTTTTATGAATGTGGGTACCCTTGCATTTGGAGCATAGATGTTCAGAATTGAGAGTTCTTCTTGGCAGATTTTAACTTTGATGAATATGAAGTATCCTTGCTTATCCTTTTTGATAACTTTTGTTTGAAAGTTGATTTTATTCGACATTAGGATGGCTTTTCAAGCTTGATTCTTGGGACCATTTTCTTGGAAAATTGTTTTCCAGCCCTTTACTCTGAGGTTGTGTCTGTGTTTGACACTGAGGTACGTTTCCTGTATGCAGCAAAATGCTGGGTCCTGTGTGTGTATCCAGTCTGTTAGTCTAAGTTCTTTCACTGGGGAATTGAGTCCATTGATGTTAATAGATATTAAAAAATAGTGATTGTAGCTTCCTGTTATTTTGATGTTATTTTTACGTTTGTGTGGCTATTGTCTTTTGGATTTGTTGAAAGATTACTTTCTTGCTTTTTCTAGGGCATAGTGTCCCTCCTTGTGTTGACGTTTTCCATCTAGTTATCCTTTGTAGGACTAGATTTGTAGAAAGATATTGTCTAAATTTGGTTTTGTCCTGGAATATCTTGGTTTCTCCATCTATGATAATTGAGAGTTTTGCTGGGTATAGTAGCCTGGGCTGGCATTTGTGTTCTCTTAGGGTCTGTATGACATCTGTCTAGGATCTTCTAGCTTTCATAGTCTCTGGTGAGATGTCTGGTGTAATTGTGATATGTCTGCCATTATATGTTACTTGACCTTTTCCCTGCTTTTAATATTCTTTCTTTGTTTTGTGCATTTTGTGTTTTGACTATTATGTAATGAGAGGAATTTCTTTTCTGGTTCAATCTATTTGGAGTTCTGTAGGCTTCTTATATGTTTATGAACATCTCTTTCTTTTGTTTAGGGAAGTTTTCTTCTATAATTTTGTTGAAGATATTTACTGGCCCTTTAAGTTGGGAATTTTCCCTCTCTTCTATACCTATTATCCTTAGGTTTGGTCTTCTCATTGTATCCTGAATTTCCTGGATATTTTGGGTTAAGAGCTTTTTGCATTTTGCGTTTTCTTTGACTATTGTGTCAATGTTTTTTATGGTATCTTCTGTACCTGAGATGTTCCCTTCTATCTCTTGTATGCTCTTGCTGATGCTTGCATCTATGACTCCTGATCTCTTTTCTAGTTTTTGTATCTCCAGGGTTGTCTCCCTTTGTGATTTCTTTATTGTTTTTATTTCCAGTTTTAGATCCTGCATGGTTTTGTTCAATTCCTTTACCCGTTTGGTTGTGGTTTCCTATAATTCTTTAAGGGAATTTTTTGTTTCCTCTTTAAGGACTTCTACCTGTTTACCTGTGTTCTCCTGTATTTCTTTAAGGGAGTTATTTATGTCCTTTTTAAAATTCTCTATCATCATCATGGGATATGATTTTAAATCAGAGTCTTGCTTTTCTGTGTGTTGGGGTATCTAGGGCTCTCCATGTAGGGAGAACTGGATATTGATTTTGCCACTTGGTTTCTGTTTCTTGCCCTTGCCTTTTGCCACCTGGTTATCTCAGTTGTTAGCTGTTCTTATTGTCTCTGACTGTGGCTTGTACCTGCTACAAGCCTGTGTGTCAGTATTTGTGAGAAACCAGTTCTCCTTTGGGAGAAATTTCTTTATGTGGCACAGGGTCAGCTCGAAGGTACAGACAGAAATTGGAAGGATTCTGTCCCAGGCTTCTCCTTGGTTCCTGTGTCCTAAGGGCTCCAGGGTGGTCCCTCTTAACGGAAGTGGTGGTCTTACCTGTGGTTACAGGCGTGCACTTCTGGGAGACCAGCTCTCTCCTGGCAGTATTTGGTGGGTATGGAGTACTGTGACACAGGATCAGCTCTGAGCATAGACAGAAACAGGAAGGGAGCTCTACATCTTGATCTGTAGGCGGCAGAAGATTTTGTTCCATACTGGGCATAGCTTGATCATATATGAGACTTCAAATCCCTTCCTCCCCACATTGATACACTTCTTCCAACAAGACCACACCTCCTAATAGTGCCACTCCCTATGGGCCAAGCACTTAAAGACATGAGTCTATTGAGGCCAAACCTATTCAATCCACCAGAGGATGCATGTTTGTGTGGAGTCCAGAGGTCAATCTCCTTAAGTCCTTAAGTGTTACCTGCCTTATTTTGTTTTTCTTTTTTTCTTTTCCTTTCTTCTTTCTTTCTTTCTTTCTTTTTTTTGAGACAGGGATTCTTACTTGTCTGTCAGTTTGACTGGCTACTGAGTCCCAGCAATCTCTCATGTCTTTCCCTCCTCAGGGTTTGGATTACAAGTATCTGTCATAACAGTTGGTTTTTTCACATGGGTTTCAGAAATGGAACTTTGGTCTTCATGGTTAAAAAGGAAAAGCTATACTGACTTAGCTCTCTCCCCAACTCAATAATCAGATTTCTGTTTTGATACAAAGTCTCTGGTATCCCAGACTGGCCTTAAACTGGCTATGGAGCTAAGGATGGCCCTGAACTTTTGATTCTCTTGTCTGGACCTACCAAGGGCTGTGATTACAGGTGTGTGCCATCATACCCACTTTTTGCAGAGTTTGGGATGAGATCCAGGGTTTCATGCTTGTTAGGGGACACTCTAAATTTTATTTATTTGTATTTATTAAAATGCCCACAACTGGACTCCTTTAAATCATCTGTTTTGTTCTTTTCCTGTTTTCTGTTAGATTTTAAACTGATTATTCTCTTCTTTATCTGCAAGTTACAGATTGCCCCAGAATTAAAAGAAATAAATCAAATGGACTTATTTACATGTGTCTCTCTGTGTGTGAGTATCTGTGTGTATGTGTGCGTGTGTGCATGTGCACGTGTGTGGGCTTGTGTGAAATGTACTTTGGTGCACATATTGAAATCAGAGGACAACTTGCTTTGGTCAATTCTCTCCTTCTATCATGCAGGCCCTGAGTATGGAATCCAAGTCTTCAGTGTTGGAATTAGCTGCCTTTACTCACCGATCCATTCTACTGTCCCTGCTCCTACTTTTTAAGTGCTTACCCTTTAAAATGTTTAGTATTCTTTTTAACTTTTTTTGTTTTAGAGATTATTCAATAATTATTTTTCTTTCTACTTTTTAAAGTAAGCCTACATTGCTTTAATATCATTATCTTGCTTCTGTTCTGTATTTCTTTTGTCTTTTTCCTCACCCTTAGGACAGGGCTTTATATTTTTCTAATTAAAATTAATCTCATTAGTTTCAATCATCTTCTGGCTGGTGAGGGATTCTGAGGTCCTGGTCCAGGGCTCCAAGTGGCTCTCTTCCTGTTTTGTGCCATCTTCAATTTTAATTTGCATAAATCTAGCCAAGTCATTAATTAAAGAAATTAAATAATCAAAGCTGGGCTCCAGGCTTTGTGTTTTCCTTTTCGGAACTCTAAGTCTTGGAGCAGAGGGTGGAAAGTCCAACAGAAAATCTACTTACCTAAGTAGCATGATCCTGTCTGAGTTTAATTAGCCTCCCCCCACTCCTGACTAATACAGGACCATTTCATCACTTCCTACTCCCAGTTCCCATCACTTCTCTTCCATCGTGAAAGCTGATTGTTGATTAAAATTAACCGTGGGAGAAGCTGCTCCTCTGGTTACTTCCTCAGCATTCTGAGTGATGAAACTGTCATCCCCGTGGGCAGGAATTCATCAGGGTTTCACAGAAAGTGACTGCGAAAACAAGAGCCACATAGTTGTGTAGTTGTACTTGGGGTAACGATGCAGAGAGGAAAGGAACACAGAAGACACTTCCAAGTTCTAGTGTCTGTAGAACCCCAACCACTGGGAGGGAGGCTGTGAACCTGGGCTCTGGCCTCAGTTTTGCTGCTGATATTACAAACAGGTGCCTAAAAACTTGGCACATTTGAACACACATGGGCGCTAGGCTGCTATCTAGATACCTTGGAGACATCCCCTCTGTTTCTTACCCACTCCCTTCTCAACTCCTGCAATCTGGTTTGGTGTTGCTCTTCTATCAAAGCTCTTTTCTCTGCCCTTAGTGAAGATCTCAGAACTTGGTTGCTATGTTGTAATTCTAGGAACGTCTTTTGTATTTGGCATCATGGACTCTGCTTTCCTCCTAGAATCCCATCCCTCACTCTCTTCATTTCTGTCACTGAACTGTCCTGTTCTCCCTTCTCTCTTTTTCTTCCATCTGTTTCTCATACGAACCTCCTCTTTCCTCCACTCTCAGGCACCCCACACCCCAACTCTTGCCTCTCTACTGCTGCTTACACATTAGTGCTCCCTGCACTGAATTCTTCATGTTAATCCCCAGAGTCTCCATTCTGCTGAATGTTACCATTGTCTTTCCATTCACAGTAGCTGAAGAACTGATATTTAAAGGTAGGTGTTGAGCTGGCTCTGATCTTAAGCACATCAAACATCTACAAGTCCACGCTGGAGGTGTAGAGGTCTGTGCTTTCTGTTAATCAATGAGCACAGGTGTGCATTTACTATTAACTAGAGAAGGCTGAGTGGGCATGTGTGCTCAGAATACTTCCTACTTGCCAGGGCTCTTCAACACACATGTCTTCTGTGTGTTGAGTTTAATAACCTGCTGAGGTAGATTTTACAGTCAAGGAAAGGTAAGCTTACAGGGGCTGAGGTTGGATGACATCATTATGAATGCTGGAATCAGAATTCAAGTTTCGTTATTTTTTTTCCAGAACACTTCATTGGCTCATGATTGCCACAGAGCAAGTGATATATGAATTAATAATTTAAGGCTTAATTTTTCTCATTAGATATTATGTAGAAAACATGCCCAGCATGGACATTAAAATATAAAAGGCACAGAGATATAGAGGAGGATAAATTAGAGTTTTACATAGAGATGAGGATTATGGAGAGTCAGAGGAAGCTTAGGAAGAAAGATGGTATGTTAGATTTCAGAGGTGTTGAGTTTGTAGCATCTGTAGCCTACCACATATGAGTTTGGAAAAAGACAGAAACTGAGAATTTTTATTTATAGCTCATCAGTGTAAGGTAAAAGTTAGAACCTTGTGCATAGTGAAATATATGTGTAACCTACAAAAAGGGGCAAAGAGCTGATGAGAACAAGGAGACTGGGTGTGGAGAGGGAGATTCCAAAGGGACTAATGTGGATGTAGACAGAGCAGATGAGACAAGGCAGAGGCATTCTGAGGTCAGGTAGTATATTTTTCAAAGGGAGAAAAAAAGTTACACTACACTCAAGGAATAAGGAGATCACTGGTAAAGTTAAAGAGAAGAATGAAGTCAAAGGTGGAGGATGATTATAGGTTAGTTACAGAGGTTGGGAGATTAGCATGGGTGAAAAGTAGAAAGAATTATAGTATCCTGTTATCTACAGGTAGTTCTGTGTGTGTTCTCCACAGTGGACTCTTCTTCTATTTCCCTGGCATGGGTAACTATACTCTGTATTCCAACTTCTCTCTGTGTCTCTACCTACCCTGTCTTTTTCCTTCCTTCCTTCCTTCCTTCCTTCCTTCCTTCCTAAGTTGCTTCCAACAATTTATGCATGATTATGTGTGTGCACATGTGAGAGGATGTGTGTGCCTATGCTTTTGTGTGTGTGTGTGTGTGTGTGTGTGTGTGTGTGTGTGTGTGTGTGTGTGTGTGTGTGTGTGTGTGTGTGTGTGTGTGTGTGTGTGGTCAGAAACCCATAGCAAGCATCTTGTATTGTTCTCCATGGGTTTTTTTGAGATAGTGTCTCTTGCTAAACCTAGAGATCACCGATTTGCTAGACTGGCTGGACCATGAGTTCCAGAGATTTTAGCTCTATTTTCTTAGTGCTGGAATTATGGTATGTGCCATATTGGGCTTTTTATGTGGTTCTGGGGATCAGCTCTCAGCTCCAAATGCTTATGCAACTAACATTTTGCAGATTACAATATCTCTCCCAGCCCTCTAGCCCATTTTAAAAATTTTGTTTATTTTTATTTGTTATGTGCCTTTTGCTTGTCTGCATGCATAATGCACCATATATGTGCTTTGTGTTCAGAGAGGTGAGAGAGGACATTGGAGCCTCTAGAACCAGAGTTATAGATTGTCGTGAGCTACCATTTGTGTGCTGGGAACCAAACTTGGGTACCCTGAAAGAATAGCCAGTATGCTGAACTTCTGAGCATCTCCCCAGCCCTTCAAGCCATTCTTACGTCTTCCACTCCTTTACCTTGATATAGTCTGTGGTTGCAATTTAGATACAATTCTGTATGGCTAGGAGCTCTGTGAGGTGGGAGGTCCTTCCTTTATTTTTCACACTAGCTTGCACACTGTGGATGTTTATTTGGTGCCTGGTAAACAGTAGGTGCCTCAGAAACATTTGCTGAATTAAATTATGTGGAGACCAATGTAACAAAAGGCAGTGGGGATTCCTGTAATATTTCTATCAAGCCTTGCTTTCTGGAGGAGGAGGGAAGTGATCTGTGCTGAGTGAAAGAAATTCAGATAGGATTCTGACTAGATTTTCTTCCAGTAATTGGAGCCTGTGTTCCCAAAGTTGGATAGCTCAGTGAATAAATCTTTCAGAACTTACAAGTATTTTGTCTACATAAAGTCACAGAATTGGCACACAGTTCTGGGTAACTTGACAATTTCTTCAACTTGTTAAAGCTTCCTTTGACTTGTTAAAAATTTCAAACTGACTTATCTGGGAAATCTGCCTTTTTTAAGAAATAAAGTTTCAGATTTCTGAATACTTCATCTTTTTCTCAGAATCTTTGGGGTATGAACCAGAAAGGAAGAATGTTAATCAAAGAGAGAGGATGCTACTACACAGAGTTCAAGGACTAAATAGGGCAGGGCACTTAGTGTCTGGTCATGATCCTACTTCTAATGAGCATTATCTTATTCTATGTCTCTGAGATTTGGTCTCCAAATGATATAAAACAGTTAATAAATCTTTTCTAAGAGTTTGATTTTTATGAATCTAAAGAAAACAGTTCTATGGTCTGAGTTCACAAACTATCTGCTTTCTGGTTCTTCACCTTTCAGTATCTGTCTGGCAGCTGTGATGGTTAATGTTAATTATCACCCTGACAGATTTAGAATCCCTTGAGATGGGCATCTAGACATGTTGGAGGAGCATTATCTTGATTACATCCTTGAAACAGGAAGACCTGTGCACTATGGGCAGCATCATTCCCTAGGTAGAACCTCAACTGCATGAGCATGGAGAAGGGGAGGTGAGCAGCATTCATCTGTGGCTATCTGATGCTTTACTGAGGATACAAGTGTGAATAGCTCCCTAAGCTCTCCATGTTGCTTTGTTTTCTCCCTTCAATGTTGGACTGTAACCTTGAACCTTGAACTCTGAGCACAGATAAACTCTTTCACCCTTAAGTTGCCTTTGTCAGAGCATCTTATCATAGCAACAGATAAAGAAGCTTAGATAACAGGGAACAGAAGGAAGGAAGCATAAAGTCCGCTGTATTTCTTCCTTTTATTTCTCCATCTTAATCCTGTTTCTTTGTGTTTACAAAGAATTCAAAGTAGCTTGGCCTGGCTATGATGGTTGAAATATAAACTCCTCAGGACAAGAGGCCATGTTGAATTTCTCCAGAACCATAACTCTAGAACTCAAGCATTCTGTTTGCCCAAGGGACTACTTGAGAACTGGGGTGTGACTGGGTTCAGTCTGTGTGGTGACCTGCTGAAGGTGAAGTACTCAGTTTGGCAGGTGTGATTTATGGTTCCTATTTGTTACTATTGATTTTAATTATGTACTTTATTTTTTATCAATATTCTGTATGGACCTAGAAACTTTGGAGAGAGAGAGAGAGAGAGAGAGAGAGAGAGAGAGAGAGAGAGAGAGAGAGAGAGAGAGAGAGAGAGAGAGAGAGAGACTAAAAAGTGAGAACTAGCAGAAAGGAAGTCTCAAGCCTTGGCCTCTTTGTTAACTTATATCTTCCAAGTCCTGAGACAATCCCCAGTGTTTTTACATTCCTGATTCTGAGCATTTTCTAAGCTGAGCTCTGGAAGGTGGTGGTAAGAATCCTTTTATGTGATGCTTACAGGACTAGTAGACACATATTTGTTTGTGTCTTTAAGGACTTTTACTTGTTTACCTGTGTTCTACTGTATTTCCTTAAAGGAGTTATTTATGTCCTCCTTAAAGTCCTCTATCATCTTCACAAGATGGGATTTTAAATTGGAAATTTGCTTTTTCAGGCGTGTAAGGGTATCCAAGGCTTGCTATGATGGGAGAGCTGGGTTCCGATGGTGCCAACTGGCATTGGTTTCTGTTGCGCTTGCTTCTCACCATCTGGTTATCTCTGGTATTAACTGGCCTTGCTGTCTCTGACTGGAGCCTGTCCCTTGTATGAGCCTGGTTATGGCAGACCTAGTGGGATTCAAGCTGTCTCTGGGTAGGGGTGGGGTCTGGAGCATCAACTGTGCCCTGGGCAGAGTTGCAGGCCAGAAGGATGATGTGTCTCCAGCAGGGGGTCTTCTAGGTCCTACCCTGCTGATCCCTGTGGGGGTCCTAGTTAGGCTAGGTATTAGGGTGGAGGTGTCTCCCCTGTGAGCCTGGTTATGACAGACCTCTTGGGAGTCAAGCTGTCTCACCAATGTTTTCAATCTATCATTTTTTAATTTTTAATTTTTCTGTTTCCACCCACATTTCATAAGCTTGTAGGTTATTTAGCTATGCATTTCAACATATGTACAGTACAACGATTGACAAATTTCATATGCTCTGGAATTCAGCTTGTTGTAGCAAATAGCTAGGGCATCTCAAAGTGGTCCCAGTGTTCTTATGCCTGGATTTTGTCCTGTAGGAAAACAGACTACTGATCCCTTATCCCATTTGTTTACTGGAAAGCCCTTGTAATTTAATGGTACCTTTCAAGTATCTCTTCCACCAAAAAGTCAGAGCTATTTCTCTCATTTTCTTGTTTTATTGATGTGTGATTGTCAAATTAAACATTGCACACATATGCCACAATGCTCAGTTAAAGATGTATATTATGAAACATACCATGAAATTAATGGCTATCTATCATTTCATATACCTATCATTTGGGAGGAACCACTCATTTAGAAAGTTTCAAGTATTGAATCATCTCTTGTTAGTTGTTCTCATATATCTGTGATGATGCATCCTTTGAACTACTGTCCTCTTGTTCCCAGTCCCTACTTCCTGAGAAGCACCAGTCTATTCTCTAAACCCATTGTCCTACATTTTCCACATGTGAGTTTGAACAGTATTTGCCTTTTAGTACCTGACTTATTTCCCTTAGCATCACATTCTTGGGCATTCATATGTTCACGAAAGATAGATTTCCTTTTTATTGTAAGGTGGAGAAGTACTCCACTGTGCTTATATCAAATACTGTCTTTATCCACTAACCTATTTATGGATACTGAGTTGCTTCTAATCCTTAGATATTGTTAATGGTGCTACAGGAGAGAAGAAATGACCCATGGTTAAGAACATATTAGAAATAAAGCATCTGATAAAGTGGCAATATCTAAAACATGTGCCATAGATACCACATACTATTTCTCATCTGCAGTTCGTAGTTTTAACACTGCACATGTGAATAGAGAATGCAGAGTAACCACAGTAACCAGGAAAGTATAGATGGATCATAGGCTGGAGATGGGGAAGGATAGGTGTGACATGAAGCAGGGAATGGAAAAAATGGGCATGGGGTTTCATCAACTGAGAGTAGGGAGAGAGATCAAAGCAGAAGAAGGAGACATGAGGGCAAATAATACCAAGGTTGTTTGATAAAGCCTCAGGGAGTCATATTACCTTATGGTTTACCATATATATATATATGTATATGCATATATATGTGTGTATATATACATATATGTATATATATGTGTGTGTATGTATTCTTGTACCCACAGATAAGAATAAACATATTATTATACCCACAGATAAGTGTATATGTATACATATACATATATATGTTGTATTGTATATAATTATATATAGCCAGTTAAGCTTGCCATGCTCCTTGTAAGAACAATAGAATAACAAAAAGTCTAATGCAAAACCTAAGAAACCTTCTTTAGAATGATTGGTCTGTTGTCCAAGTGACTCCCAAAACAACATAGATTATTGATGTAACCCTTGGTTGCCTCTTAGGGGTGAAAGATGGGCCCCTTATTGCAGGAGGCACCACACACTTAGGACAAAGGTCTTGGATTATTCAAGCTATATTTAACATGAAAATCTCTTTCCTTCTGTGTAGCTCCCTGGTACAAGAAAATGCTATGCAACTTGCCAATGGAGGGAAACAATCAATAATTCTACCAGATACAGCAACCATGAGCTACAGCAATGGCCATATGATGATAGGTCCATAAAGATGAAATGAATGGCACTCACATGACAGTGGTAACCAACAGCTATCTAATTGGACCTTAGGGTCCCTCGACAGAAGAGAAATCATGCTTGGTACTAGAAACCTAGCCAACTTTCCAGGGCTAGTGAGGCTATGACCTTTAGAAAAAATATCTACTAGTGCCACTTTGACAGACCAGCATATTCTCTTTCTGTATCGTCAGTATTACCATTTTACCCACAGATAAGTGTAGCCTCCACCCCTCATCAAAGAGCTTCTCTTACAGCAAATGGAGACCATCATAGAAAACCACAAGTGGACACAGTGCAGAGAACAATAGATTGTAGTGAGCCCAGCCTTAACAGGTACATCTCCATCCCAGCTCCTGATTCTAAGGCACAGAATAGGAGCAGAAAGACCGTAAGGGCCAGAGTACCAGGAAGTCTCCTGTGAAGTTGTCTCTGCCAAAATGGCTGCACAAACAAGATAGGAGCCATGGAAATATCTACAGATATGCCAACATGTAAGGGGAAAATGTCATGAGGTTCTACCTGTAGGAAAGAACTACAGGGAACTAATGACTGCAGAGAGAGAGAGAGAGAGAGAGAGAGAGAGAGAGAGAGAGAGAGAGAGAGAGAATGAGCACTTGCCAGGGATGAGGCTCTTCACTGGTTATTCAGGACAAAGTGGTCAGTTCTGAATCCATATACACACGGACAACAAAATGGACACAGCTGGTTTTGTTTACATATTTATACACATACATGTATATGTGTGTGTCACATGTGTACATATATATGTGTGTGTGTGTAAAACAATACAATTGAAGAAGAAGAAGAAGAAGAAGAAGAAGAAGAAGAAGAAGAAGAAGAAGAAGAAGAAGAAGAGAAGAAGATATCAATTTGAGAATGGTGGGGATGGGAGAGATGGAAGTAGGGTATCCAAGAGGGACTGGAGGGAGGAAAGGGAAGGAAGTAAATGCTGTAATTCTATTTCATTTGTGTCTCTCTCTTTATCGTGTGTGTGCACGTGTGTGTGTGTATATGTGTGAGTGTGTGTATACTCATGAGCACAATCAGAAGAAAACATTTGAAAGTCTGGGGATCCAGCTGCTGCTACGTCTGGAGTGCTGATTAAAGATGTGTGTCACTATAAAAAAAAAGTCTGGGGAGTGTGAACATGTGTTCAGGATTACTAATAACTAGAGAAAATGAAAATTAAAACTGTGATAAGATAGCTCACAACACCTGCTGGGGTAGTTATGATTAAAAGCACTAGTGATAACAAGTGGTGGAGAGCATGTAGGGAGAATCCTTGCACACTGCCACGGATGTAAACTGGTGCAGCTGTCATGAAGAAAAAGTAAGGAAGCTCTTCAGAGTATCTGCAATTGGACTGTCAGTGCTGAGGTGGTAAGCTCATTTGGTAGAGTGCTTCCCTAGCCATGCATAAACTGGGCATGGTGGTGCAGGCTTGGGAGGTGGAAGCATGAGGATCAGGAATTCCGTCAGTCTCAGCTTCATGGTGAGTTCCAGTCTAGCCTGGGATATGTAAGACCCTATCTCAATTAAATGTAGGACTGTCAGATGATTCCACCTATATTACTTCTCACCAGACATTTAAAATAAACAAAGCCAAGGGTATCTCATTCTTGTTGTGGGTCCTGTTCAAGGTGCCCAAGGCTGGTTTTCACTTGTGATCACTGTGGATTAAAGACCTAGGTAGTCTGAATTTTCCTTCCTTTATCCCTGTAATTCACTCAGAGACAAGAGCAGCTGTCTCAGTGCTTATGTACTGAGATTACTAAGTGGTTCTGGAAAACTGTTCCTCATTGTCACCATAGGAGGAAATATTGCAGTGCTCTTGCAAGATGCTGAGGATATAGAGTAAGACTGTGGGCCCCATTTTAAGAAGTGTGGAATCTGGAGAGGAAGGATATTGGTGGATGTGCATGTGCGTGCGTGCGTGTGTGTGCGCGCGCGCGTGCGTGCGTGTGCGTGTGTGTGTGTGTGTGTGTGTGTGTGTGTGTGTGTGTGTGTATTTGGACCTGGGAAACAAGCAAATTAGAGTAGTGCAGGTAGTCTGGGCTGGGTATCCAGGTAGACAGAGCCTTACTGCTCTATTAGTGGGTATATTTGCATACAAGTAGAGTAACTTGACTTCTGGATTTGCCTACAGAGGAATCAACAAAAGACATGAGTAGGTGGGTGGTTGCAGACAGAGATCTGGCTGCTTGTGTCAGGCAAAAAGTATGTCCCAAATGCCTGAAACTAGAGTTCTGTATTATTTATCTGCACATGAGTTAGAGATGAACAGTGAGAGACAAATATTGTTTAAATTTCTCTAGTAAGAACATTTAAAAAATTATTCCCATATCCCTTCTGCTCTCCTTTGAAAACCAAATGCTTGGTAACATAGAGAACCAACATTTATTTCCACATGAATCCCAGAATACTGGCAGCAGAGAGCAGGCTGTGTCCAAATAACTAATTTTCGGCACAGAAATAGTCAGATTGGTCCATGACAGGGGGTATCCTTGCATTTATTTTATTAAATTGTTATTCTGGCCCTCACTGTCCCATTGATCTTCGGCTCCATTGGAGAGCAAGCCAGTTTGTCGCTGACCCTGCCTTCCCCACAGGCCAGCACCTTGAAGCCAAAGCAGTAGATCTGGCAACTGAAATCTCAGCCTTCATCCATTTGGCCTGGATTTATTAAACCCCATTGCTAGGAAATTATGTGTCACAGGGAGATTCAGGCTATGTACAGTGTGCCCTGGTCTATATTTCTAATCTCTCGTCTGTGTCCATACCTCCTCTCTCTGCCCAGATAGTTTTGTGTTTCTCTTGAGTATCCAGGGCATCTGTAAAGCACCTATTTCTCTCTCCTCACCTGCTATGTTATGTGATTTATAGTGGGCCCAGAAGAAAATGTCCATTCAAAGAGGAAAGAGGAGATTATATCATGGAAGAAAAGGATTTGGCAGTGCTATTTGGAGTTGAGGCCTGTGACATTAAAAATAAAATTGTATGCTGAGCAAGGCTACTGTGCAAGGTGTCTACTGAGAATCCTGCCAGCCAAGAGAAAAACATTCCCACAGGCCGATCACAGGCCTGAGGCACCACTGAAAATGGGATCCAAGAGCTTCATGAATTGATTATTTTTCTGTGTAGGAATTATTTAGGAACAAACAATTATTCTTTTATTATCACCCACTGATTTTTGCTGTTTTGAAAAAAAACAACAAGGGCTAAAGTGATTAAATGAATTATCTTTTAAGTATATAGTGAAGCAGCCAACATTTGGGGGTGGGATGGGGGGGAGATGAAAGCTGTCTCTTTGATCTTGTCCAATCAATATGAACCTCAGGGGTCCCTGTTCAATGAAGATTTTCAAAAGACCCCTGGAATTCTCACAAGCAGGGCTATGCTTTCTGAAATCTTAATATAAACACTGCAGCAAATGACAAATTGGTTTGTTCTACAATGGGGGCATCCATTGTGAATTCAATTTGTGGTATGTGTGCATGTATATGTATACACATATACATGGGTACCATTTGTATGTGTCTGTGTGAGGACCTGAGGTTGACATTGGATGCTCTTTTCAATCCTTTTCCATCTTATTTATTGGGACAGGGCCTCCTGATGGACCTGAGTTTCTCAAGCTAGCCAGGATGCTCTGATATCCTGTCTTTATTTTGCTAGTGCTGGGATCATAGGAGGCTGCCCACCTGGCTAGAATTCTATATTCAAACTACCTTTCCACATGTGTCCAGAATGTAAGTATATAAATTCCCCATTTTCAGAAGTTTTAATGATGTTAGTGGCAATTCAAAAGTTTTCAGAACCAATATTCTACTGTCAAGGTCTGGCTGGTTGGTTCTCATAGAGTTGCTATTTTAGCCTGAAGATTTACATAATTTCTTACTGGTCTAAAACTATGCAGGTGAATAGTTGATGGGAAAACTTCTAGGTTTCTTTGTCAGCTCATTTCTGGGTCTAAATGAACTACAGTCTTGTCACACTTTCTGAACGTGACACTCTGTGTTATCATCTTTACCTACCTATCACTCAGATCCCAAATCAGGTTTTCTTTCAAGCTCCCACCTCTCAGTATGTGATTCTGACATCTGTCTTCTTCTGTTTGGCTCACCTTTCTTCATAGTAGTTGCTCCCTCCTGCCAATTGTATGGTTGCTTCTGCTTCCTGAGTATTACTCTAATGAACATTATTAAACATTCCTTTTAAAGACCATTGCAAGAGCATTCAGGGCTGCTGGTTCTCACCACACCCATTTTGTCTCATTCACCCTGCACCCATCTTTGTTGCTTTGGGTCCTTTGGCTTTTCTGGGCACCGGTTGTGTGACACTATTTTGGGAGCGAATCATGAATAGTATCTATCTGTCTCAGTAGGACACTGACCACAAGTCTACCTTAAATCAAGGATTTTGGTTCTGGGGGTTGCTTCATTAGGAGCTGAGCATGAGTCAAAACCCGCCCCAGTATGGGTGACAACTCACAAAGCTGCATCCTCCAACCTCAGCTAGACAGAATGTGGGGGTGAGGAGAGAGTGAGCATGGAGAGAGTTGAAGGCAGCTCCAAGGAAGAGTCTTCTCTTCTCACTAGTTTTTATAACTTGGGGAACGGTCTTGGGAATCTAAGTTTCAGTTTGTGGAAACTAGCATGGTTTAGTTTGTGAGTCTCATCAGCCACCTTCCTGTAGTGTCTCAAGTCTCATCCCTCATTTCCCACTTCTCTTGTGAAACTTTCCACCTCAACTCAGTTTACAGTTTAGTTCCACTATCACTATGGTCACTGAGTCCACATGGTACTGCCATGCTTTAAGCCTTTGCAGAATATTACAGTTCAGAGAGCAACCTAAATCTTGTTTCATATTGATAGTTCAATTTGGTGGGTCATAGACTCCATGAGGGTAGAATGGGCCTGCCTTCTTCATGGATCCTGAAATGTATAGATGCTCAGTGTCTTAGTTAGGGTTTTACTGCTGTGAACAGACAACATGACCAAGGTGAGTCTTATAAAGGACAACATTTAATTGGGGCTGGCTTACAAGGTCAGGGGTTCAGTTCAAGGTGGAAACATGGCAGCATCTGGGCCATAGGAGGTTTTATAGCTGGGCTGGTGTTCCAGTCCCTTCCTTTGAAGAGAGATGGAGACTTTGAAAGGAGGCAGTCATTGTGATTTAAGAAGGCACTGATCCTTCTTTTCTTTTCTTTTCTTTTTTTTTGATTTCCCCTTTCCTGGTTCCTCCCTGGAAGTCCCATAAGCCCTCTTCCCTCCCCTGTTCCCTATTCAACCCCCTCTTGCTTCTCTGTCCTGGTATTCCCCTACATCCAGTCTTTCCGGGACCAGGGGTCTCTAATTCCATCGTCTTCGAAATCAATTGATATGTGAATTGTGTCTTGGGTATTCTGAGCTTCTGGGTTAATATCCCCTCATCAGTGACTGCACACCATGTGTGTTCTTTTGTGATTGGGTTACCTCACTAAGGATGATATTTTCTAGTTCTGACCATTTGCCTAAGAATTTCGTGAATTCATTGTTTTTAATTGCAGAGTAATATTCCATTGTGGAAATATACGACATCTTCTATATCCATTCCTCCATCGAGGGACATCTGGGTTCTTTCAAGCTTCTGGCTATTATAAATAAGGCTGCTATGAACATAGTGGAGCATGTGTCCTTATTGCATGCAGGTAAAGCCTCTGAGTATATGCCCAGGAGTGGTATAACAGGATCCTCTAGAAGTGTCATGCCCAGGTTTCTGAGGAACCACCAGACTGCTTTCTGAAGAGGTTTTACCAGCTTGCAATCCCACCAGCAGTGCAGGAGTGTTCCTCTTTCTCTACATCCTTGCCAACAACTGCTGTCTCCTGTATTTTTGATCTTAGCCATTCTGACTGGTGTGAGGTAGAATCTCAGGGTTGTTTTGATTTGCATTTCCCTAATGACTAAGGATGTTCAACATTTCTTTAGGTTCTGCGCAGCCATTTGATATTCTTCCAGTGAGAACTCTTTGTTTAGCTCAGTACCCCATTTTTAATAGGGTTACTTGGCTCTCTGGAGTCTAACTTTTTGAGTTCTTTGTATATCTTGGATATTATTCCTCTGTCAGATGTAGGGTTGGTAAAGATCTTTTCCCAATTTGTTGACTGCCACTTTGTCCTTTGAACAGTGTCCTTTGCCTTACAGAAACTTTGTAATTTTATGATGTCCCATTTGTCAATTCTTGATCTTAGAGCATAAGCTATTGGAGTTCTGTTCAGGAAATTCTCCCCTGTGCCCATATGTTCAAGGGTCTTCTCCAATTTCCTTTCTATTAGTTTCAGTGTGTCTGGTTTTATGTGGAGGTTCTTGATCCACTTGGAATTGAGCTCAGTACAAGGAGATAAGAATGGATTGATTTGCATTCTTCAGCATGCTGACTTCCAGTTGAACCAGCATCATTTGCTGAAAAGGCTATCTTTTTTTCCACTGGATGGTTTTAGCTCCTTTGTCAAAGATCAAGTGACCATAGGAGTGTGGATTCATTTCTGGGTCTTCAATTCCGTTCCATTGATCTACATGCGTGTCACTGTACCAATACCATGCAGTTTTTTTAACACTATTGCTCTGTAGTATAGCTTGAGGTCTGGGATACTGATTCCCTCAGAAGTTCTTTTACTCTTGATAATAGTTTTAGCTATCCTGGGTTTTCTGTTATTCCAGATGAATTTTTGAATTGCTCTTTTTAACTCTATGAAGAATTGCGTTGGGATTTTGATGGGGGATTGCATTGAATCTGTATATTGCTTTTGGCAAGATGGTCATTTTTACTATATTAATCCTGCCAATCCATGAGCATGGCAGGTTTTTTTCCATCTTCTGAGGTCTTCTTCAATTTCTTTCTTCAGAGACTGGAAGTTCTTGTCATAGAGATCTTTCACCTGTTTGGTTAGAGTCACACCAAGATACTTTATATTGTTTGTGGCTATCGTGAAGGGTATCATTTCTCTTATTTCTTTCTCAGCCTGCTTATCCTTTGAGTATAGGAAGGCTACTGATTTGCTTGAGTTGATTTTATATCCGGCCACTTTGCTGAAGTCCTTTATCAGCTGTAGGAGTTCTCTGGTGGAGTTCTTTGGGTCGCTTAAGTATACTATCATATCGTCTGCAAATAGTGATAGTTTGACTTCTTCCTTTCCAATTTGTATCCCTTTGACCTCCTTTTATTGTCTAATTGCTCTAGCTAGAACTTCAAGTACTATATTGAAAAGATATGGAGAGAGACGGCAGCGTTGTTTAGTCCCTGATTTTCGTGGGATTGCTTCAAGTTTCTCTCCATTTAGATTGATGTTGGCTACTGGTTTGCTGTAAATTGCTTTTAGTATGTTTAGATATGGACCTCAAATTCCTGATCTTTCCAAGACTTTTAGCATGAAAGGATGCTGAATTTTGTCAAATGCTTTTTCAGCATCTAAAACAAATATAAATATATAGAGAACATTTCATCCTAAAGCAAAAGAATATACCTTCTTCTCAGCACCTCATGGTACCTTCTCCAAAATTGACCATATAATTGGTCACAAAACAGACCTCAACAGATATAAGAAGTTCAAACTAATCCCATGCTTCCTATCAGATCACTATGGAATAAGCGTGGTCTTCATTAGCAATAAAAACAACAGGAAGCCCACGTACACGTGGAAGCTGAACAATGCTCTACTCAGTGATACCTTGGTCAAGGAAGAAATAAAGAAAGAAATCAAAGACTTTTTGAAATTTAATGAAAATGAAGGCACAACATACCCTAATTTATGAGACACAATGAAAGCAGTGCTAAGAGGAAAATTCATAGCCCTGAGTGCCTCCAAAGAGAAACAGGAGAGAGCATACACCAGCAGCTTAATGGTACACCTGAAAGCCCTGGAACAAAAAGAAGCAAATACACCCGAGAGGAGTAGAAGGCAGGAAATCATCAAACACAGGGCTGAAATCAATAAAGTAGAAACAAATAAAACCATACAAAGAATCAACAAAACTAAGAGTTGGTTCTTTGAGAAAATAAACAAGATAGACAAGCCCTTAGCCAGACTAGACAGAGGGCACAGAGACAGTATCCAAATTAACAAAATCAGAAATGAAAAGGGAGAGATAACAACAGAAACTGAGGAGATTCAAAATATCATCAGATCCTACTACAAAAGCCTGTATTCAACACAACTAGAAAATCTGGAGGAAATGGACAATTTCCTAGACAGATACCAAATACCAAAATTCAATCAGGATCAAATAGACCATCTAAACCATCCTATAACCCCTGAAGAAATAGAAGTGGTCATTGGAAGTCTTCCAACCAATAAAAGAACAGGACCAGATGGTTTTAGTGCATAATTCTATCAGACCTTCCAAGAAGACCTAATGCCAATACTCTTCAAACTATTCCATAAAATAGAAACAGAAGGAACACTACCTAACTCTTTCTATGAAGCCACAATTACGCTGATACCAAAATCACACAAAGATCTGACAAAGAAAGAGAATCTCAGACCAATTTCTCCCATTAATATCGATGCAAAAATACTCAATAAAATTCTTGCCAACTGAATCCAAGAACACATCAAAATGATCATTCACCACCATCAAGTAGGCTTCATCCCAGGGATGCAGGGATGGTTCAATATAAGGAAGTCCATCAATGTAATCCACTGCATAAACAATTTCTTTTCTTTTCTTCTCTTTTTTATTAGATATTTGCTTTATTTACATTTCAAATGGTATCCCCTTTCGGTTTACCCCTCTGAAAATCCACTATCCCCTCTCCCTTCCCCATGCTTATCCCTCTCCCCTTTCAATTTCCTGACCTGCATTCCCCTATTCTGGGAATCGAGCCTACATAGCACCAGTGGTCTCTCCTTTCATTGATGTCTGAAATGGTCATCTTCTGCTACAGCAGGAGTGATCAGTACCATCGCTGTGTCTAAGTGGATTTAATTTTCTCTTTTAGTTAAGCGTGGCATAGAGGAGAAGTCCCTTATCCTATTTATGATTTGACTGTGCAAATTTAAGAAGTAGCTCTGTTCCCAAATGTGCTTTTGCTGGGTGTTCCCATGAGCCTTACTAAGCCTGCCTTGATCAGGTCAGCACACTTCTCAGGACAATCAGTGAAGACTACAGTACCGTTGGTATATTTCCTCCCTTTCATGTACATACAAGACTTGTCTTTTATAAATGTTGATTTTTGAGTTTCTGGAATAGGTAGGATAGTTTTGTTCTGTGTGTGTGTGTGTGTGTGTGTGTGTGCATGTGTGTGAACCATATGCACATGTGTGGAGGACAAAGGGAGACATTGGGTGTCCTGCCCTATCACTTTTGTCTTATTCCACTGAGGCAGGGTCTCTCATTGGACTTAAAGCAAGGCGGAATCCAGCAATCCCTAGAGTCCTTTCTGCCTCTGAATCTCACAGTTACAGGGATGAATGAGGCCATGGCTGGAATTTTATGACTGCTAGAGACTTGAACTCAGGTTCTCATGCTTGTACAGCACATTGTTCTTATCTACTGAGCTATCTTCCTACCCTCTCTACTTTCTTTTTACTACCTCCATGCCTTTGTCTTTTTGATCTGTCAGGAAATAGGTCATGAGATCTACCAGCCAATCAACAAATGTTCTTTACCTGTTTTTCATTTGGTATAGTATTGATGTGAGAATGTTATTGTTCTCCTAGAGAGGTGGTATCCATGAGAACATATTCCAAACAAGGTGGCTTGCTACCACATACAGAGCTGATGGCTCTGAATATACAAGAGACATTGAAACTCAGTGAAAACTATTAAAAAAGAAAGCTGACTAAAGCGGCTAACATTTAGCTATGAAAACTTAAGAGGAAGGGAGCTTCTGGGTGGGTAGCGACAGCAGCATCATAAACTTCCAGTGGACCTCTTTTCAGCTTAGGATGTGTGATGTCGGGGAAAAATGAGTTTTGGAAGAGAGGACTCAATTCTAAACTGCTTTGACCATAAGAGTGACCCTACAAGAATATTTAGCTTTATGATATAGGCAATGAGGTACTGATTATTTTGACCCAGTCTCTGAAATTCAGAGGACTTAGCCTCATTTCTTGTAAGAATCTTCAGAGAACCATGGCAGAAAGGCTGCAAAAAGAGGGGCCAAAATGAAATTTTGAGACCCTGGGAGGTGGGTTGATGGTAACAGTACTTTCTGCTTAAGTGTGAGGAGCAGAAATCAGAGTTTGGTTCACTAAAAACTCATACACTCCAGTTGGGTGTGGCCGTCCACTTGTATTTCCAGTCTGGGAAGATGAAGATAGGTGATCCCCAAAGCAGGCTGATTAGGGAGACTAGCCATGTCTGTAAGCCCTGGGTTTGATTGAGAGAACTGTCTCATTTGAATAGAGTGGAAAATCCACTGAAGGATGGTTCCTGACATCAACCTCCACATGCACACACATGCAAACTGCCCCTCACATGCAAAAAGATTTATACACACACACACACACACACACACACACACACACACACACACACACTTCACACCCCACTACACAACACTGTGCTACACGCACATGTGAAAAATGGAAAAAAATAAAATAATTTATGTTTTTGGACATTTATCTCTTAACTTAGGGGATTTCAGTCTTCTTAGCTTTCAGAGCTGATGGAAAATTAGCTTCATGCCATTTCCCTCTTCTCTATCTTGCCCTTTGTTTGCTTCATTGATAGGAGATTTGCATATGAAAAGTTTATTATAGATTCTGCTAGGAAAATTGTACATTGTTGATAAATGTATCTTTTTATAATCCCTGCTGTTATTAGGACCCTGCAAACTTTATTAGGGCTTTCTCAAAGGAAAAATAAAATGAAATAATCGCGTGTGTAACCTGCCATTATCTTGTCTGCTCCTGCCTTACTCTACTTGCCAAAATTCTAATGGAGAGAAAGGATCTTGCCCCGTGATTTTGCTTTCTGGTGACATTTCAGTATTCCGCCAATACATTGCTATACTGAAAACTGGTAGTTCTTGAGAAGAACACTAACCATTAAGAGGCTAGCACCTGCCACATGGACAGAGAACACATGGACAATGGCAGAGATGCCTCTCCAGGCCAAATATGACACAATTCTTCCAATGAGCCAGCCTTATTAGATGGCCACAGGTCAGTTGGTCTCAGGACAGTAGACCAGTAGATGTTTTATCCCCAATGCATTGGCATCTGTGAGCGTATTCTTAGCAGCCATTTTGAAGTTTAATGGCAATAATGCCTCAAGATCATTACCATCTTTCTTTCAACTTCTCAGCAACAAGCCAGGGCACAAGATTTTCAAAATAACATTGATGTCAAAGATTATTATGTCCTTACCCAGTTCTTAAAATTCTTTTTTATGGTCTATTCAAATCAGCAGTAGTTAAAACAATATTCAGTTGATTTTCTCTTGGGGATGAAACAAGTGACTTTATTGCCACAAGTCTGGTGATTTTTAATATACCAGTTCAATACTGATGCTCAAAGGGGTTATCTTAGGCCCCAGTGTTTATGACCTGTGGAAGCTCAGATCAGGACCTTTGAGAATTTCTTTGAAATACTTGATAAGACATATCTGATAAGCACGCGGAAGTCTCTCCAATCTGAGATGAGATCACTGGCAGGGGTACCCACAATGTGGAACAGGTTTACTTTGAGCGGCTTCAAAGTAAGCAAGCACCAGTCTGAAAGAGTGAAGTTGAGTCATCACTGAAGATAATCAAGAGTGACTTTAAGTGAAGAACAGTTCTGAAGTGTTTGAGCGATGATTTCCATTAACATCATTGGAATGTTATGTCAGGGGACAAATATGAACAAGAAACGATGGAACTTTAACACTTCTTAAAAATGAGTAGTGTAATTAATGGCATGAGTTTTTGAGCAGATGAACTGGGTTTAGATTCAGGTTCTGCTGCCCTGGAGAAGAACTTACAGGCTTGAATACTCAGATTCCTCAGGGTAATGTGGAATAGGGATATCTATTTTGTACTTTTTTGTTATGTTTAAATCTTTAAATTAAACGTAAGTATTCATATGCTTATGAACAACTGTTTGTTCATTTATCCATCCACTTACTCACCCATCCATCCACTAATCCATCTATCCATCCATCCATCCATCCATCCATCCATCCATCCATCCATCCATCCATCTCTCTACCTGCCTTCCTATCCATTAACACACCCACATACCCACTCACTACCATACATCCATCATTTCATTCTTCCACCTCTGTGTTGGTTTGGATAAAAATGGTTCCACAGGCTCATAGGGAGTGGCATTATAGGAAGTATGGTCTTGATGGAGGAGGTGTCTTTACTAGGGTGGGCTGTGAGGTATCAGCTGCTCAAGCTACGAGCAGCATGGCACACTTTCTGATGCCTATGGATTAAGATGTAGAACTCTTAGCTCCTTCTCCAACATATGTCTGCCTGCATATCACAATGCTTCCTGCCATGATGATAATGACCTAAAACTGAACTGTAAGGCAACTCCAATGAAATGTTTTTCTTTTTAAAAAGTTGCTGTGGTCATGGTATCTCTCCACAGCAATAGAAACTCAAAATAATTCATTCTCTATACCACACGGGGCGATGCTAGTGAATAGGGGTTATTGTTACCAACTCAAACAGTTAGAGTGATTTCTCCTGTTCACTAGAATCTGATTTTCCCGGATGCTGTTCTTGACCCTGCTTTTTTCTTCCATCTTATCGTCTTATCCCTTCACAAGGTTCTGCTCTCCTGCTCTTCCTCCTTCCCTTGTCTTCCTCTCTTTTGTCCGCCTCTCCTTTAAATCCCTTCACTCTCACAAATGAGGACTTGGCTTGCTTCCTCAGCAGGGAGAGGGAGCATGGATGAGCAAAGTCTGTGAATAGTTTCTGCTCCTATTTTTGGAGTTAATTAAACTTCAGGACTCTGAATCTCAACCAAGTGCCTGGACACCCTAGAGGGAAAACTCAGGATTTCTTTGCAGAAGAGATGGGGGAGGTGGTCATATGCCATTGCAAAAGAATATTCACTAATATAATGCATTTCTATGACAAAACTATATGAAGTTGAACAAAATCCTCTTATTTTTAAAAATAAACCTGCAGAAGAAAGTGAGACAAGTAATTTTTCCTTCATTTGAATATTTTTTGCTTCATGGGATTCTTTTGAAGACAGGTTCTGTCTTTGGAGTAACATAAATTATCAACTTGAAGGGCCCGACTATGATCATTATTAGTCTTATTTTTTGATAGGTAACTCAACGAGAATGTTATATTCACCAAATGAAGAGTACAATTTTAAAAATCTGTAAAGAACTGCCAAGAAACACTGTTTATGAAGTTAGCAGAACTGTCACCATAATCCAAAGAGACAAATCCCTAGAGACCCATTCCTACATCGAACAGGAAACTGGTCCAAGAGAAACCAGCTGAGACTCCCTAGCTTGGGGTGTTTTAATTGATGCTCACCTGCTCTTCCCAGAGAATTCACATGCAGTCTCCACCATTATGAACCCTGCTTTATACTTCAATAACTCGAATTAATAATCCTCCGGTGAACTGCAGATACAAAATTGATGATAACCTCCCCCTGGGTTCTTCTATTTGTCCTAGCATCATTTGCTGGTTTTATTTTGCTTTCCAAAAATTGAAACACCACTGGATATGTTCATAACCATAAAATTCTCAGTTTCATTTGAATGAATTCTGCAGATATTCCATTATTGTGCCTGACTCCCTTAATAGTATATCATCATTTGGATATTATCCATTAAAAGGCACTAAATATTTGACATATGTATGTAACACAGAAAATGTACCAGTGTCCTAGTTTGATTTTTGTCAGCTTGACACAAGCTAAAGTCACTTGGGAAGAGAAACCTCAATTTATAAAATTCTTCCATCAGATTGCTTATGGGCAAGTCTGTAAGGCTTTTTCTTGATTAATGATTGATGTGGGAGGGACTAGCCAATTGGAGGCAGCGCCACCTGTGGGCAGGTGAACCTGGATCTCACAGGAATGTAGACCAAAAGCCAGTAAGCTGTGTTTCTTTGCGGTCCCTACGTCAGTTTCTGCCTCCAGGTCCTTGCTTACTTTCCCTCCGTGATATATTGCAATCTTTGAGGAGAAAGAAACGTTTTCTTCTCCAAGTTGCTTTATCACAATAGAAAGCAAACCATTACAAGCAGCTTTTGACTAGGGATTTTATTTTAATTTATATGCATATGTATGGGTGTGTCTGTGTGTATGTGCATATGAGTTGGAAGTCAAAGTCCTCTGAATTTGGAGTTTCAAGTGGTTGTTTTTTTTTTTTTTTCATCTTCATGTCTTTATTACAGGTGTTTTTGAGAGAAAGTCCTTTATGGAAGGGTCATTTGTTTACATTGGGTTAGTTTGCTTCATTTTAAGAACCTTTAATTTATAACCTGTGTCATCATGTTTGTTTAAAAAATGGTGACTTGAGCCAATAAGAGGCAGGTTTATCTATCTATCTATCTATCTATCTATCTATCTATCTATCTATCTATCTATCTATCTACCTATTTTTTTTTAATTTAATTTAATTTTATTTTTTTAATTTACATTCCAAATCACTTCCCCTTTCCCGTTTCCTCCCTCCCCGAAAGTCCCATAAGCCCCCTTCCCTCCCTCTTTTCTCCGTTCAACCCCCTCTCATTACTCTGTCCTGACGTTCCCCTACATCCAGTCTTTCCAGGACCAGGGGTCTCTCCTTCCATCTTTTTAGAAATCTATTGATATGCTGATTGTGTCTAGGGTATTCTGAGATTCTGGGTCAATATCCCCTTATCAGTGACTTCATACCATGTGTGATCTTTTGTGATTGGGTTACCTCACTAAGGATGATATTTTCAAGTTCTGACCATTTGCCTAGGAATTTCGTGAATTCATTGTTTTTAATTGCAGAGTAGTATTCCATTGTGTAAATATACCACATCTTCTGAATCCATTCCTCCGTTGAGGGACATCTGGGTTCTTTCCAGCTTCTGGCTATTATAAATAAGGCTGCTATGAATATAGTGGAGCATGTGTCCTTATTGCATGCAGGTAAAGTCTCTGGGTATATGCCCAGGAGTGGTATAGCCGGATCCTCCGGAAGTGTCATGCCCAGTTTTCTGAGGAGCCGCCAGACTGCTTTCCAGAGTGGTTGTACCAGCCTGCAATTCCACCAGCAGTGGAGGAGTGTTCCTCTTTCTCCACATCCTCGCCAACAACTGCTGTCTCCTGTGTTTTTGATCTTAGCCATCCTGACTGGTGTGAGATGGAATCTCAGGGTTGTTTTGATTTGCATTTCCCTAATGACTAAGGATGATGAACATCTCTTTAGGTGCTTCTCAGCCATTAGATATTCTTCAGGTGAGAACTCTTTGTGGAGCTCTGTACCCCATTTTTTAATAGGGTTACTTGCCTCTCTGGAGTTTAACTTCTTGAGTTCTTTGTATATCTTGGATATTAGCCCTCTGTCGGATGTAAGGTTGGTAAAGATCATTTCCCAGTTAGTTGGTTGCCGCTTTGTCTTTTTGACGGTGTCTTTTGCCTTGCAAAAACTTTGTAATTTAATGAGGTCCCATTTGTCTATTCTTGATCTTAGAGTATAAGCTATTGGAGTTCTGTTCAGGAAATTCTCCCCTGTGCCCATATGTTCAAGGTTCTTCCCTAGTTTCCCTTCTATTAGTTTCAGTGTGTCTGGTTTTATGTGGAGATCTTTGATCCACTTAGAATTGAGTTTAGTGCAAGGAGATAAGGATGGGTCAATTTGCATTCTTCTGCATGTTGACCTCCAGCTGAGCCAGCACCATTTGTTGAAAAGGCTATCTTTTTTCCACTGGATGGTTTTAGCTCCTTTGTCAAAGATCAAGTGACCATAGGAGTGTGGATTCATTTCTGGGTCTTCAATTCTGTTCCATTGATCTACATGTCTGTTACTGTACCAATACCATGCAGTTTTTAACACTATTGCTCTGTAGTACAGCTTGAGGTCCGGGATACTGATTCCCCCAGAGGTTCTTTTACTCTTGAGAATAGTTTTAGCTATTCTGGGTTTTCTGTTATTCCAGATGAATTTTTGAATTGCTCTTTCTAACTCTATGAAGAATTGTGTTGGGATTTTGATGGGGATTGCATTGAATCTGTGTATTACTTTTGGTAAGATGCTCATTTTTACTATATTAATCCTGCCAATCCATGAGCATGGCAGATTTTTCCATCTTCCGAGGTCTTCTTCAATTTCTTTCTTCAGAGACTTGAAGTTCTTGTCATACAGATCTTTCACTTGTTTGGTTAGCGTCACGCCAAGATACTTAATATGGTTTGTGGCTATCGTAAAGGGTATTATTTCTCTTACTTCTTTCTCAGCCTGCTTATCCTTTGAGTATAGGAAGGCTTCTGACTTGCTTGAGTTGATTTTATATCCGGCCACTTTGCTGAAGTCGTTTATCAGCTGTAGGAGTTCTCTGGTGGAGTTCTTTGGGTCGCTTATGTATACTATCATATCGTCTGCAAATAGTGATAGTTTGACTTCTTCCTTTCCAATTTGTATCCCTTTGACCTCTTTTTCTTGTCTAATTGCTCTAGCTAGAACTTCAAGTACTATATTGAAAGGATATGGAGAGAGAGGGCAGCCTTGTCTAGTCCCTGATTTTAGTGGGATTGCTTCAAGTTTCTCTCCGTTTAGATTGATGCTGGCTACTGGTTTGCTGTAAATTGCTTTTACTATGTTTAGATATGGGCCTTGAATTCCTGATCTTTCCAAGACCTTTAGCATGAAAGGATGCTGAATTTTGTCAAATGCTTTCTCAGCATCTAATGAGATGACCATGTGGTTTTTTTCTTTGAGATTGTTTATGTAGTGGATTACATTGATGGATTTCCTTATATTGAACCATCCCTGCATCCCTGGGATGAAGCCTACTTGATCGTGGTGAATGATCGTTTTGATGTGTTCTTGGATTCGGTTGGCAAGAATTTTATTGAGTATTTTTGCATCGATATTCATAAGAGAGATTGGCCTGAGATTCTCTTTCTTTGTCGGATCTTTGTGTGCTTTTGGTATTAGTGTAATTGTGGCTTCATAGAACGAGTTGGGTAGTGTTCCTTCTGTTTCTATTTTGTGGAACAGTTTGAAGAGTATTGGTGTTAGGTCTTCTTTGAAGGTCTGATAGAATTCTGCACTAAAACCATCTGGACCTGTGCTTTTTTTGGTTGGAAGACTTCCAATGACAACTTCTATTTCTTCAGGGGTTATAGGACGGTTTAGATGGTCTATTTGATCCTGATTTAATTTTGGTACTTGGTATCTGTCAAGGAAATTGTCCATTTCCTCAAGATTTTCTAGTTGTGTTGAATACAGGTTTTTGTAGTAGGATCTGATGATTTTTTGAATTTCCTCAGTTTCTGTTGTTATCTCTCCCTTTTCGTTTCTGATTTTATTAATTTGGATACTATCTCTGTGCCCTCTGGTTAGTCTGGCTAAGGGCTTATCTATCTTGTTGATTTTCTCAAAGAACCAACTCCTCGTTTTGTTGATTCTTTGTATGGTTTTATTTGTTTCTACTTGATTGATTTCAGCCCTGAGTTTGATGATTTCCTGCCTTCTACTCCTCTTTGGTGTATTTGCTTCTTTTTGTTCCAGGGCTTTCAGGTGTGCCATTAAGCTGTTAGTGTATGCTGTCTCCCGTTTCTTTATGGCGGCACTCAGGGCTATGAATTTTCCTCTTAGCACTGCTTTCATTGTGTCCCATAAGTTAGGGTATGTTGTGCCTTCATTTTCATTAACTTTCAAAAAGTCTTTGATTTCTTTCTTTATTTCCACCTTGACCAAGTTATCATTGAGTAGAGCATTGTTCAGCCTCCATGTGTACGTGGGTTTTCTTTTGTTTTTGTTGCCATTGAAGACCACCCTTATTCCATAGTGATCTGATAGGAGGCATGGGATTATTTCTATCTTCTTGTATCTGTTGAGGTCTGATTTGTGACCAATTATATGGTCAATTTTGGAGAAGGTACCATGAGGAGCTGAGAAGAAGGTGTATTCTTTAGCTCTAGGATGAAATGTGGTTGTTAACCACTCCACTTGTTGGAACCTGAGCTTGGTTCCTCTGGAAGAGCAGCACACACATTTAGCTTCTGAATCGTCTCTCCAGTTCTCTAATTCACTTTGTATACTGTCCTTTTGAGGGAGAGGGGCTACAGGTAGTAAATGTGGAGGAATCTTGGAGTAATGGACACAGCATTGGACTTGCATAGGCATGAGATGAGTTGAATCTTGCCTTTGCCTTTTTTACTTTTAATCTTATGTGCATGGGTATTTTGTCTGATTGTATGTCTGTGTATCATGTGCATGGCTGGTACCCAATGAGGCCAGAAGAGGGGATCAAATCTCCTGGAACTGAGCTTCTGATACTTGTTGAGCCACTGTGTGGAAGCTGGGACTCAGACTTGGGTCCTCTGGAAGAACAGCCAGTGTCCTTAACCTCTGAGTCATCCCTCTAGCTCTGAGGTGACAAACCTGGGAGACAGATTAACATTTGTTGAAACTCAGTGTTTTCATCTAAGTGGAAATAGTAAGACCTCTTAGTAAGTACTTTTTTGAAGATAATCAGAAAGCATCTAGTGTAATGCCTCATCTGCAGAGCAGTTTAGAAGTGTATTTCCACTTCCATTCTCATAGGCTAGCTTTTGTTTTTTAATTTGTTGAATAAAATTCATGATAGACTCATTGCTAAGTATATATATATATATATATATATATATATATATATATATATATATTTATGAAGCAGAGCTTTGGATTTAATAATCACCTTAGTAAAGACTTAAACACCAAAGGTTAAGAGAAAGTGAGGTGCTCAGAAGAATTTATAACACACCTGAGAGCATGGCTGTGGGCTTTGTTAAGAGAGTTGCAAAGAGTAAGTCATACCTGGGTGGGCTTGGCTCCTTTAGTGAGAATACATTCTACACTGAACTAAGTATACATTCTCACACTGAACCCTAAGCACACTTTCATGGTTTCTGAAACTCACCTAATGCGGTACTCACGTGCATAGTTTATTTCTTATCTATACTCAGACGAAAGTCAGTTCCATATATTCAGATGACTAATAAAAATACACATAAACAAATATTTTAGAGCTAGGCCGTTTCGCTCACCAATAAGATGTACACAGGAGGGCGGGAGGGGAGACAGTGCTCACACTTAACCCTTGGTGATAACTATGACTCTCAGGTGAGGGGAACCAAAAGCTGATGTGAGGAAATTAGTATTTACTGCATGCTAATATCCGCTATAGCAGCTCCAGGTGTGGGGTGGCTGCGCTCCAGCACCTTGGAATCTGTGACATTGCAGAAAAAGCCCTGCTTTTTCAGAGGAAAAGGGAGGGGGGGTTGCCTTTTATAGTACTAATCTCAGAGCTCTCTCTCTCTCTCTCTCTCCTCTCTCTCTCTCTCTCTCTCCCTCTCTCCCTCCCTCCCTCCCTCCCTCCCTCTCTCTCTCTCTCTCTCTCTCTCTCTCTCTCTCTCTCTCTCTCTCTCTCTCTCTCTGTGTGTGTGCCCTATTTATTCACTTATATATTTACTTTGAGATAAGGTCTTACTATTTGCTCAGGGTGGCCTTGAACATGCAATCTTCACACCTTAACATCCTGAACTGCTGATTTGGCAGGCACATATCCCCAGCTTAAGTCTCTACTCCTTACACTGGAAATGATTGGCATCCTATGAGGGGTTGGCCAGCATCCAGATTGAGCTGCGCTGCAGCATCTCTGTAAGGGGTTTTGTATGCTTACCCTGTCACTAAGTTGTAGTGTGTTTTCTACATCTTCTAACTAATATCTAAACTGTGACAGATAGGGCCATGCACCTTTGTCCTTCTGTGTTTCTGGAAGGGATTTGCACTGGCCAGCAAGTAACTTCCCCCCAAACAGGGAAGTACAATGGTCTTGGAGGCTCCTGTTTGATTGCCAATCCACCATTCTAAATGTCAAGAGCTGACATGGTATCAGGGCTTCTCTGGCTGAGAAATGTGTGTCTTCTCTGCCTTGGCAGGGGAAGAAAGAAATGAGAGATGCCAGTCAGCTGTGAGCATCCTTGGACATGGTTAAAGAGTGATGTGAGTTGTCAATTATCTATTAACGTGTGTGAGTGTGTCTGTGTTCATGTGGATATATGCCTGTACATGTGGTAGACACTTTACCAACTAAGCCATCTCTCTAGCTCTATTGATTGAATTTTTTCAAAATGAAAAACATTGTTACTGTGGTTTTCTGATTATGCAAATAGTCATAATCATTTAAAAATATTTGCACAATGCCAAGCTATATAAAGCGGAAAGTGGAAATTATCTGGAACAATAATACCCTGAGATTATTCCCACTAACATTTGGTGACCTGTTCTTTCACAAAATTTTGTATGCATATCGATCTAGAAATACCCAATTTCACGCAAATCTTACCACCATGATTTTTCTCACATTCTTGGACTCATTTTTGTTTATTGTTATAAATGGCACACACCTCTCTGCACTATGTTTTTCTATCCTAACATTCTGGAAACCTCTCTGTAAACCAGTCTGGATTTAACGTGGTCTCTCAACCTCAGCAGTGTTGGGTCTTTGGTCTGAAAAGAATATCTTTGTTGTGAAGTGATAGCCCTATGCTCTGTAGGAGGGTAGAATTGCTATTCTTAGTTTAGGAACATGGCTCTGTAGGTACAGTGCTTGCCATGAAAGCAGGAGGACCTGAATTTGGATGCTCAGAATCCACATATGACTTCACATAGAAACAAATATCTACAATTTCTGTGATCCTGCAATAAGACAAGGAGACCAAGACAGGAGGCCATCTAGAAGCTGATGGGCCAGCTAGCCTGGTGCCCACAACAGTGAACCATAAGAAAGCCTGTCTCAAACAAGTTGAAAGGTAAAAGACCGATATCTGCACACTGTGGCACATGTGTACCAAATATGAACAATCACATATACATGTATATACAGATATTAAAAAATCTTTAAAAAGGATTTACTATTCTCTACCCTTTAGACAGAAGCACCCAACCTTTATTTCTCTCACCCTAAGGGTGACTTAAAAATTGTCTTTCTAACTCTATGAAGAATTGAGTTGGAATTTTGATAGGGATTGCATTGAACATGTAGATTGCTTTAGGCAAGATGGACATTTTTACTATATTAACCCTGCCAATCCATGAGCATGGGAGATCTTTCCAACTTCTGAGATCTTCTTCAATTTCTTTTTTCAGATACTTGAAGTTCTTGTCATACAGATCTTTCACTTGCTTAGTTAGAGTCACACAAAGGTATTTTATATTATTTGTGACTATTGTGAAGGGTATCGTTTCCCTAATTTCTTTCTCTGCCCTTTATCCTTAGAGTATAGGAAGGCTACTGATTTGTTTGAGTTAATTTTATATCCAGCCACTTTGCTGAAGTTGTTTATCAGGTTTAGGAGTTCTCTGGTGGAATTTTTGGGGTCATTTAAGTATACTATCATATCATCTGCAAATAGTTATACTTTGACTTCTTTCCAATTTGTATCCCTTTGACCTCCATTTGTTGTCAAATTGCTCTGGCAAGGACTTCAAGTACTATATTGAACAGGTAGGGAGAGAGTGGACAGCCTTTCAGTGGGATTGCTTCAAGTTTCTCTTCATTTAGTTTGATGTTGGCTATGGGTTTGCTATATATTGCTTTTACTATGCTTAGGTATGGGCCTTGAATTCCTGGCCTTTCCAAGACTTTTATCTTGATGAGGTGTTGGGCTGGAGAGATGGCTCAGCGGTTAAGAGCACTGACTGCTCTTCCAGAGGTCCTGAGTTCAAATCACAGCAACCACATGGTGGCTCACAACCATCCATAATGAGATCCAATGCCCTCTTTTGGGGTGTCTGAAGACAGCTACAGTGTACTTACATATAATAAATAAATAAATCTTAAAAAAAATGAAGAGGTGTTGGATTTTGTCAAATGCTTTCTCAGCATCTGATGAAATGATCATGTGTTTTTTTCTTTGAGTTTGTTTATATAGTGGATTACATTGATGGATTTTTGTATACTGAACCATCCCTGCATCCCTGGGATGAAGCCTACTTGATCATGGTGGATGATTGTTTTGATGTGTTCTTGGGTTCAGTTGGCAAGAATTTTATTGAGTACTTTTGCATTGATATTCATAAGGGAAACTGGTCTAAAGTTTTCTTTCTTTGTTGGGTCTTTGTGTGGTTTAGGTATCAGAGTAATTGTGGCTTTATAGAATGACTCCTCTATTGCTGGTGGGATTGCAAGCTCGTAAAACAACTCTGGAAATTAGTTTGGTGGTTCCTCAGAAAATTGGACTTAGCACTACCTGAGGCCTCAGCTAAACCACTCCTGGGCATATACTGAGAAGATGCTCCAACATGTAATAAGGACACATGCCCCACCATGTTCATAGCAGCCTTATTTATAATAGCCAGAAGCTGGAAAGAACCCAGATGTCCCTCAAAAGAGGAATGGATACAGAAAATGTGGTACATTTACACAATGGAGTACTACTCAGCTATTAAAAACAATGAATTCATGAAATTCTTAGGCAAATGGATGAAGCTAGACACTATCATCCTGGGTGAGATAACCCAATCACAAAAGAACACATGGTATACACTTGCTGATAAGTGGATATTAGCCCAAAAGCTTGAAATACCCAAGATTCAACTCACAGACCACATGAAACTCAAGAAGGAAGACCAAAGTGTGGATACTTTGATTCTTATTGGAAGGTGGAGCAAAATACACATAGCTCACAGACAACCAAGAGACTGAGCATAGGGTCCCCAATGGAGCAACTAGAGAAAGGACCCAAGGAGCTGAAGATGTTTGCAGCCCCTCAGGAGGAACAATAATATGTACCCAACTGGTACCCCAGAGCTCCCAGAGACTTATCCACCAACCAAAGAGTACACATGGAGGGACCCATGGCTCCAGATACATATGTGGCAGAACATGACTGTTTCAGACATTAATGAAAGGAGAGGTCATTGGTCCTGTGAAGGGTCAATGCCCCAGAGTAGGGGAATGCCAGTCAGGAAAGTGTGGGGTGGGCTGTTGGTGAGCAGGAGGAGGGGGGATGGGATGGGTATTTGGAGGTGTAATGAGGAAAGGGAATACTATCTGACATGTAAATGAAGCAAATATCTAACTTAAAAAAAGAAGAAAATGTCTCCAGACATTCTGAAGGGTCCAAAAGAATGAAAGTTACCTTTGATTGGGAGCCACTGTTCTGATTATTTTTGATAGACACATAATACTCCATAGAACAAGCCTGTCAATTTTTACGTAATCATGCCATTAAATTTGTTTCTAGTATCTTTCCTGCAGGATTTGATGGCTGTTGCCTCTGGCCCATGGTTATTACTTAGGAAACTAAGTCTGCCTCCCTAGTGCTAAGATAGAAAGTGTGTGCCACCACACCTATCTAACAAATATATGTATATGTATGTATATATATATATATATTTACAAACAGTCTGCAAAGCAAATGTTTTTTAGGTACTTATCTTTACTACAGATGTTTGTGTGTGTGTGTGTGTGTGTGTGATCAGTGAGTGAGCATACCTATGGGAGGCAGAGGACAAGCTTCGCCATCATTCCTCAGATGTTAAGCACCTTTTTTTTTTATTTTCTAAGTTTTTTTATTTACATTCCAAATCATTTCCCCTTTCCTGTTTCCTCCATCCCCGAAAGTCCCATAAGCCCCCTTCCTTCCCTCGTTTCCCCATTCAACCCCAAGCACCTTGTTTTTAAGACAGGGTGTCTCATTGGTCCAGCACTTGAGAAGTGTACTGCACTATTTGACTAGTGGGTCCTAGGGATATGCCTGCCTTTACCTCACTAGTGCTAAAATTGTAAGTGTGTAGCACACCAAACTTTTTTTTTAACATGGAAAATTTGGGGCAGGTAGGGATGGAAACAAAAGGGATCAAGTGGAGGAGAGAAGGATGGAAGGACATAGTACAAGGAGAGATTACTGGACCTGGGTGGCATTTGGGGAAAGATGTGGGAAACTAGTGCAGTGGAAACTTCCTGCAACCTATAAAGGTGACCCTAGGAGGACTCTTAGTCATAGAGGACATGGAGCCTGAACCAACTATCTTCTGTAACAAGACAAAGCTTTCAATGGTAAGACTGGAGCACCAACTCAGTCACAAAACGTTCCATATACAACCTGTCCTGCCTGAAAGATATGCTAGGGCAATTATGGCTCAGAACTTGTTGAAGTGGCCAACCCATATCTGATTTTACTTGATTTCCATGCCACAAGAGGGAGCTCATGTCTGACAATGCCTAGGTCAGGACTAGAAGCTTGATGGCCCCAAGACCTATGGTAGAACCATGCTTGACCAGCAAACAAACACAGATCAACAAAATGATTCCTAATGATATTCTTCTATACTCATAGATCAGGGCTTAACTGTCATCAAAGAGGCTTTCTCCAGAATTTTGATGGGAGCAGATACAGAAACCCACAGCCAAACATTAGGTGGAGCTCCTGGAACGCCAGGATTTCTTACAGGAGTCTGAGGGTCAAGGACACCAGGAGAACATACATAGCCAGCAGAATCAACTAAGCAGGCCTCATAGGGGCTCACAGAGACTGAAACAACAATCACGGAACCTGTATGGGTCTGTGCTAGGTCCTCTGCATATTTGCTGTGGTTGGATAGCTTAGGATTTTCTGTGGGACTTCTAAAAGTGGGGGTAGCATCATCTCTGACTCTTTGACTACACTTTGGACTCTTTTCCTTCTACTGGATTGCCTCCTCCAGCCTTGATATGAGGGTTTTGCCTATTCTTATTGTATCTTGTTATGTCATGTTCAGTTGATATCCCTGTACGCCTGCTCTTTTCTGAAGGGAAACAGAGGTCAGTGGATCTGGGGAAGAGGGAGATGGGGGAGACTGGGAGGGGTGGAATGAGGGAAAAGTATGGTCATGTGTATGTGTTTTATGAGAGATGACTATACAACAACAGCAAACACATGGGAACTTGGGTTCTCACACTTGCAGGACAGGCATGTTACTGACTAAGCCATGTCCCCAGTCTCTAATTTTAACATTAATTATTGACTTATTATTGATCTGGTTTTCTGAGCTTGAGTCCCTTGATTCACTTGTCTTGAAGCTTTCAAACAGGATATTTCTATCTTCTACATTGTCTATGGCAGTGTTTGCCTTCCCTAGAATTCCCATTCTTTCCCAGATTGATCTCAGGCCCCAATAGTCTGTACCGTCTTAATATCTGACTCTGGGACATGGAGCCTGCAGATTCAGCTATCCTCAGGAGCACTGAGGTAGGTAGGTACCAGGTTATACCTGTTCCTATGGTGACAGAAAGGGCTCCATCCGAGGGTGCTTCCTGGGACTTAGCATCTTTCAGAAGCATGGGGGCCTCTTTGGAACCTACCATTCATTTAGAGAGCATGGTGCTGATTTGTTTAATGAACCCACCCCTCAAAGGCAAACATTAGAAACAAGACACAGGGTCTTTCACTCCTACCTTCATTTCACAACCAGGGAGCATGAAGTTCAAGGCAACAAAGTGTGTGACCAAGGTGACACAGCTGGTGTCCTCTGCTCTCTTTCAGTAAGTCTGCACATAGCACCTGAGAAGCTAGCTTCAGTAAAAAAAATTTCCTTTTTCTGCATCTCAGTTTCAACTGAGCTCTTGTGGCATCCACCTTTCTTTGGCCCATCTCTGGGAATGATGCTCATACCATCATGCATTTATATGTACTCATTGTATAGTTACTTCCACATAGTCTTCAGGGCAATGTCCTTCCTCTCCTGTGCAGGCACATTTAAAAAGTTTTGTTCTGACAATAGATTAAGAAGGACTTTTTAATCCTCCACCTTAAAGACTGCATTATATCCAGTCTGAGATACTGCCTTGGTAAATTAAATTGGGAGCATGTTAGGGTTTCTTGAAGACACAAATATATGTTAAACCTCACAACATTTTAGCAGGATTGGGTTGACAAAGCAGCTTGTCCTACTATTTGGAAATGTGTTGGACTTCAGTTCTTTTAGCCTCAACTGGCTCATTTTATGTTTCCACAGCTGCCAACGGCTCTTGGGTGCTGAAGGAGGCAGAATGGATAGTCTGAACACTGTGCCAAATGATAGACCAGGCTTTGATCCTGGTGCCAACACCGCTGCCAGCTTTCTGTCAGAACAGGCTGAGAAACACCTCAGTGGCTGCTGTGAACCTGACTCTTGGCTAGTAGAGGTCAGAACCTTTTGGAATTTGACAGCTCAGTGGGGGCTGAAATGGCAGAAGTGATGGAGAAGAGAGACATATTGCTCTAAGAGCAAAAGAAATAATAGATAGTCCAATGCAGATCCTTGACACTTGAATCCCCCAATTCCATAACTTCCCTGATCTCCAGCAATCTCTTCTTGAGCATGGGGACAAAATGAAATGGCTCTTTGTATCTTCTAGAGATGATATTAAAGCAAATGTTATGCAAACTGTATGTGTGTGTATCCTCTAGGCTGAGTTTTATCCACTCAAAATTCACACATTTAACTCCTAGGTCCCAGAACTTCAGAATATGTTCATATTTGGAAATAGAGTTGTTGCATATTTAACTATAGAAATTCTATTTATTGAAAAGGGATATGTTGCAAGCCCACACAGCAGATATTTAGAATAAGGGCAGTTGCAAACCTATGTACAAGGGCCATGATGCTATTACAGTTATCTGGTAACTGGGATAGCTAGTAAATGATTAATGGGAGGGTGGCTTATACAGCATGGATACTCTAGACAAAGATGATTCATACTTCAGGCAGTACAGAAGGACCTTAAATCCTATTATATCTGGGATTACAGGAAGTGAACCTATACCATAGACAAGATGAGATGGTGCAAGATTTTGTAATAGTATTCAGAATGGCATATAATTCAAAATTTGTGCATTGTCTAAAATTTAACATTTTCAGGTTGCTGTTCACAATACGTAACTGAAACCACAGAAAGAGAAACTATGATTAAGGGGGGAATTACCAGACCTAAGAATAGCTCATATGAAGTAGAGCAGACCTTATACCATTATGAATGGTGCTTTTATCAACAATGGTCATATATACACAGGCACACACTGAAGAACAGTGTGAAGGCTGAAGTTGCTCTGTCCAACTTGATTTATGATATTGTGGGCTAGTACAAGCTTGGCTATAGCAAATGTGGAATCATTTGACACACAGTAGCAGACTGGATTGAGACAGGGCTCAGTAGATAGATGCAACAACTCAATTGTAAAAAAAAAATCCCTAAGGATAGGGCTCTATCAGTTGCACTTGATATTTTATTCTTGGTGTCAAGCACAATATTCATATCATGAGTGTGTGTGTGTGTGTGTGTGTGTGTGTGTGTGTGTGTGTAAGCTAAGTTCAATAGAAGTCATTCATCTTGATTTTCTAGAAAGAGCCTTTGATTGACCCTGGGCTCATTGATCTAGGCCACTTGCTAGAAAACCCCAGGGATCACTTTAAAACTGCTTTACAGCTCCAGGATTACAGGCATGCACTATTATGCCTGGCTTTTGTGAATGGGATTCATTAGCTCTGGGGATTGAGGTGGTTACTTCTTTTTTGAGATGGTCCCTTGGACTTGGAACTTGCCAAGGCTAGACTAAACTTCCCACTGAGCTCCAGGAATTCACTTGTCTTCTATCTCTTCAGGCTTGGGATTCCAAGTATGGGTTTTGGGAGTTGAACTTCAGGCTATCCTCCTTGGTATCCTACATAGCCCACACATGTAGTATTTTGTAGCATTTTTGGTTCTAATAGAAGAATGCAAACTACTAGTAAATCATTTTGATATTGTCTACCATTAATATGATAATATTGATATTAAATAAACTGTTTACTAGAATTGTTTCTTTTTCTTGTTTGCTTTAGAAATCTGACTACCAGAAGGGGTAAAATTGGTGTGTGGCACATGTTCTGTTTCCGTTAAACAGAAATGCTCTAAAGTGAGGATCCCAGAATTCTGGTGTCTCCCGGCAGTACTTATGCTAAGTCTCAGCTTAATTGACCTGAGCATTGCTAATAACACAATTAGTTCCTCATGACCTGCTGATAAGGGCCAAAGACCTTCTTTCCTTTTGCTACCTCTCTTTTGAACCACTCTGGACTTAGAAGATGTTAATAAACCAAAATGAATAATGATCCAGTGGCCAGTGAAGTCATTGACACTGTATCGCCTCAAAAATGAAGAAAGGTCCCAGAAATGAGAAATGTTCTTTACCCATAGCATTAGTTGCTGTGATCAGATATCTGACAAGAAGAATTTAAGGAAGGAAAGATTTATTCTGGCTTGTGGCTCGAGGGGGACCATTCCATTGTGGCAGGGAAGACATAGTGGCAAGGGCAGACAACCGGCCAGACAAACTACATCTGTACTCATGAAGCAATGCAGGAACAGGAAATGGGGTCTGCCTATCAAACTTCAAAGCTCACCTCTTGTAACTCACTTCCTTGGGAGCATCTCTACCTCCCAAAGGTTCCACAGACTTCCCAAAACAGCATCCTTTTTTGGGGACCAAGTATTTAAACTCTAAGCCTATGGGAACATTTCACACTCAAAACCACAACATATCTTTTCTGCATTCATTGTGGGTATTCAGTATGAGTCCCAGGCACCACTATTTCTATGACCCTTAGTGATCTTTTAGAGACTCAAATCTGTGCCAAAGTAGAAGTTACTAAGCAACTCCTGTTCCCATTAAACAGCCCGCCACTCAGAACATTAACCATATTCACCAACTAAAAAGCAGAGAGCAACCTGTCCTCTTCGATGAGGAAGCTGTAAAGCTGTAGGGAATAGGGAGTAAATCACATCTTGTAAAAATGCATTGCCTCCTGCTAAGCCCCACCTTCCACTTGCAGAAGTATATTTTTAGTCCTCTACATAAATATAACATGTTTTGTAGCTACCCTCTTGACTCGTTCTTGGGGCTGAGTACAACCAAAAATTAAAGTTGGCATTGCGTTTCCGATTAGGCTTGAGCACACGTATGAAATATCTAAAATGCTCATAAGATGAAAATGGCTTTAAATTAGAAACTGTAACAAACTAGGAATCCCCCACCTCTTCACCTGCCTAGTCCTTGTGAGAGACTGCACAATGTCTGTTATAGTCCTAGCCACAAAATTATGCCATGAACCAAGCTAATTTTCCCTCACCTATGTTAGATCCAAGAGCACTTTGGATATAATCATTGATAGATAGAAAGTCACATCTGGTAATAATCAACCTGCTTTAAAATTGAGACTTAAGAGAAGTAGCAGTGGGGCTGGGAAAATGGCTCAGTTTTTAAACTACTTGCTGTGCAACTATGAGGACCCAAATTCAAATCTTAGACCTCATGGCAAGAACCCAGGCAAGGTGGCATATGATTGTAATCCTTGCACTTGGGGGATGGCATATATGTCTGAGGCTTGCTGCCCAGCTAGTCTACCAACTTGAATAGTTCCTGGTCAAGGAGAGACCCTGTTAAAAAAACAAAACAAAAAGAAACAAACAACAAACAAAACATGAAAGTGAATAAAACTCTAATAGTGATACTCATGTTGACTTCTGACCTCCACACATACTTGACCACACATGCACACATACCCCGCACCTGCACACACATGAGCACACACACAAACAAATACACAAATGCACACACACACACACACACACACATCCATGTACACAGGAGAGAGAGAGAGAGAGAGAGAGAGAGAGAGAGAGAGAGAGAGAGAGAGAGAGAGAGAGAGAGAGACTGACTCGTAGTACAGTCACATATGAACAGTGGATATGCAGAGACATCTAATTTGATTGGTTGATTTCAGTCATTTATTGTCTTCTTTTTGATCCAGAGTATTTCAGAAGCAAAGCTACTTGCTAGCTATTAGTAAGTCTGATGTTTTTTCATTCATTGCTTTTCCTGAACTTTAACTTTAGAGCTGACATTGAGATGCTGCTGAGAATCAAATACCTAGGAAGGTATTTTGTGGTAAGAAGTACTTTTCATAGACTTGGGGAATGAGGGTAAGTAATAGAATGGTGGAAAGCCACCAACTATGGAAATACATGCAAGTGGGGTATCCAGTCAGTCCTTGAATCAAACATGGGTGGATGAACCTTGGTGCTTATTAGTGTCTGGATAATGGGGAAGGAGAGGCAATGAAGGCTCAGTGCAGTGGTTTTCAATGTGTGGGTTACAACCCCTTTGGCAAACCTCTATCTCTAAAAATATTTACATTATTATTCATGACAGTAGCAAAATTATGGTTATGAAGTAGAAATGAATATAATTTTATGGTTGGGGTCCCTAAATGTGTTTTTCTGGCCTTTGGGAGGCATTGTGTACTTCTGTCCATCTGCATTTGAATCTTGATGGACACATACACACACACACACACACACACACACACACACACACACACACCAAATCTTTTTTTTCCAAAGGTAAACTATTTTTTTAAACTTTGACCCATACTAGGCTTCTCTCTTCTAGTAGGTTTTACGTGCCTCAAAATGTATATTTCCTGGACTGCTTCAGTTTATGGAAAGCTCTTGGGATATATTTGACAGAATGTAATCTGTTTTTTAAGTTAAATTATTTTTCAACTTTTATCCGAAGAGTAACATTTCATTTAGGACATGTTACACTTTATGTGTTTGTGAATATAAATTTTCTGCTAACAGGTTTTAAAGAATGCATTATCTTCACGTCAGAATTTTATATAAAGCTTCAATATTGAGAATAACAGGCAATAAATAACATCATTCAAAGAGGGGCATGGATGTGGTTGTCTGAACTTAAGGAGACAACACAGGTAAACAATAGAAGTTTCAACTTCTCTTCCCTTTATATAAAAAGACATCTTCAAAGTGGGAAGGATGTAATTGTGGGTTGTAGACCTAGGAGGAGATATTAACTTGGACTTCTCCAAGACCTTCTCATTCCTGGACAAATAAAATGTCTATTGGTAGATGTGGCGACCTTATGGGTAGGTTCTTTTTTCTTCCACCCTTCTCTACCTCTTTTCTTTCACCCTTTCAATTCCCTAACACTAGATGGGAGAGAAAAAAATGATAGAGGAGAAAAGGGGTAATCATTCCACTACTTCCTGCTGATTAGGGTGTCCTTGGGGCAAGTTTGATCTCCACAGGATATCTAATTTCTTTTGTTGTTTCTTCTTTGAGCATGACTACTTTACAAACCAGAACCAACAGCATTAAACCAACAGCCATCAACCCAGCACTACTACCACTACCACCACCACCGTTGGCAACAATACCAGCACCTCTCAGGGTCCTAGCATTTATAGACCCTCTGAAAAGTTCTCAGAACTCCAAATATCACACACAGAAACTATCTGCCACTGACAAAATCACATCCCCACTAGATCGTGAGGCAAATTAAAATCAGCTGCTGTGGAAGATCTGTAGCAACCCCATATGCCTACACCTGGGATTAAAACAAAACATATTCCCTTAATATTTCTGTGTTTTCAAAGTAACCTCTGACTACAGGTAGAGAAAGGGAAACTCCATAATAAGTGAGATAAAGCAACCCCCCCTCCTCCCCAGACACCTTACAACATGTGAAGTTGCAGAATTCATAGGTCTCCTCTGAGCCAAGGAGTCCAAAGAACAGTAGAAAAGACTTCAGCAATTGTGGGCTCTGATATCAGTGAAGGATGGCTGCAGTATCAGTAGGGACAAGTATTAAGGAGAAGCAAAGACTGACCAACAAGCGGCACCTATCACCATCAGCATCAGTGTGACTGCAGTCGTGCAAGCTGAACTGTATAGATAGAGCAAGACACAAAAACCTTGATTAACTCTGTGGCTCTTTGGTGGACGCTTACTACATAAGGTGAAGAAGCTCCACCAAAACATATGAGATGTAGAATATGCTGTGTGGGAGGCTAGAGAACACCACAAAACTCTAAGTGTTATTCTCTGATCACCTTGCACGTGACTGAACGTCCTTGTGGCCCCTGGATCTTTCCTGTGACCTGCTCCATGCATCCTCACTATGCTGCTGTCTCTTGGTGGGAGCAGTTCCTTGATACCTTACTACTCCTGTCCTACTCTTTAGGTCTCTACTCCCCCACTTATCACAAGCATCAAAGGAGGAATTGTCTGCAAAGGGCTCAACTTCATCTGATGCCAGAAATATTAAAAGTGGATTTGGGATATCCATGGTATCTCTGTACCGTGTTTGGTCAAATATCAAATTTTAGCTGCTATTTGTCCAAAGGTCTAGAAATTATTATCTGAGGGGAGAGTGTTGTGTGATGGGCATGGGTATCAGAAAACAGGGTCTCAGGAATATAGGCAGGAAGAATTCTTTCTTGTGAGCTACTTCTATCAGTCAATAATATCAGATAACTTCTTCTTTCCTTTCTTCCTTTTTTTTCCATTTCACTTCTCTCCCTCTTTTCCTTCCTCCTCCTTCCCCTCTTCTCTCTTTCCAATTTGGTTTTACTTCCATTGAAAATAGAGCCATGTACTAGGCTTGTTTATGCAGGAGATGATTCTAGAAGGAGGGCTGGGAACAGAGTGAAATAGAGGACAAAATTTATATGACAGTACATTACTGAGATTATTTTAAGAAATGTGAGTTTTGACCTTGTGATGGCCCCAGAGGAAGATGCAGACTCAGAATTTGTGCATCTTTCAGCCTTTATCAGAGAGGCTTCTTTGTGCAGTGGATGTCAATTAATAGAGAGACCTACAACTGACCAACATGCTGATGATAAAAGACTGTTAAATTTTCAGCTCTAAATGGGACATCTAGCCTATACCCCTCTGCAAAGACACAAGGATCATTGTAGAAGAGGAAGCAGAAGGATTGTAAGAGCCACAGGGAGTGGTTGTCTGTAGAAAGATGGCATTCAGTAGACATGACAGCATAGTTGCACACATGAACCTATAGTTGGGATTGTGTGCACCAGGTTTCAACAAGATTAGGCCAACCAATCCCCGTGTGGATGGGGGAGGGGCTCATAAGGTTCCATGAGGTTCTCACCAAGGAGTTATTGGTGAGTAATATGCACTGGAAGAGGAAGAATTACTTTTCTTTATATATGTGACTTCTAAAATGTGCTCCAGTAGATGGACCTACACTCATACACATACAGGCCACACTAAATTGACTCAGTGGGTATTAAACAAAAAAAGAGTACATGAGTTGGTGAGAAAAAGTGGGGGGGATAAGGAAGGAATTAAAGGGGAGGGGATGGGTAGATTGGATACCAGCACATATGCATGAATGAATATGAAATGAAATACTTAATGAAAAAAGAAATGGCTTCTTTAAACTCTCTACTTACTTTATCTAAATGATTTGTATATGTGCATATGCATGTTTGTGTGTGTATGCAGTGTGTGTGTGTGTGTGTGTGTGTCCATGGCACAGCACATGTGGTGAGGTCAGTCCTTATCTTCCAGCTGTTTTGGGATGGAGCCTCTCTACTGCTGTTGCTGCATAGAGAATGCTAGTTAGCAGGTAAAATTCTGGAAATTCTCCTGTCTTTACCTTCTATCTTCCCACAGGAGTATTGGGATTATTAACACGTGTTGTCTAGCCCATCTTGCTTTCTGTGGCTCCGGAAATTTACATTCAGGACATCATATATCTGTAACAAGTGCCGAGTTGTGTCCTGAACTCCAGAAAGGGTAGTTCTAGTCCATCAGATTATTTCACTCTTTTAAAAGGACTTCACCAACATTTTAACTGTTCTTCCTTTCTTGCAGGTCTTTATTCCCTTCTCCCTCATTGCTCTGCACTTCCAATTCTCCCTGAACTCTGATTTACTCTCTGTCTCAGATTCAGTCACTTACCATCCACTCCTTTCCCCAAGCCAGTCCATTTTCCTGAATCATCTTATGAATTGTCAGTCTTAATGTATCCTTCAGAAATGAGTGACAATTCACAACTGTGTCCAAAGCCTGAAAAACTGGTGTTTTCCAAACAAAATTTATCCTCCTCACTTCTAGATCTATGTTCCTTCTAACCTTTGGATTTGTATAGTGGCACTGCATTCTGCCCCCATGTAACCAAGTCATTCTTCATTTTACATTTCTTGCTCTTTTACCATAGCAAAGCTAAAGTCACACAGTTAATACATAGCGTGGTTAAGGCAATACATATAAAACAACTGCATTAGTGTTAGTGAATAACCTCTGAGTTATTTTTGTAGCTCAACTGATTCTTGACCCCAGGTGTATTTGTATGCCCTTTCTGCTGTCTAGGGACAAAAGAAAATGACCATGGAAGGACTGCTTGGAAAGGAGAAAAAGTGAGAAAGAAAAAACACAGATACAGAAAGTCTCAGTTCAAAAGTAAAGGGTCCATTCCCACTGGTCTCTAAAACCATCCATTTTTTTTTAAATGAGAAGAACCATTCTCGACCATATCTGATCGAATCCTCTTCCCTGTTTTCTGACTTAGCTGGCCCTTTATTAATCACATTGGGAGAATCCATTTACTCATATTCAAACATAAGGAGAAGCATAATGAAAGCAGCATCCAATTTTACATTAAAGATTTTGACAAGGACATAATTCATTGCATACCTTTGTCCTTTCTGTAGACAGGAGAAATTTCTGATATCAGTGCCTGAAGGAGGTATGCTTTTACTGAACAACTGGCTCACTTTCCCAATAAGTTATTAAAGTTGACACCTGCTTATTCTCTGTTCTTCCTGCCAGTTGTTCAAAGTTCAGTGACTTTATTTAAGTTCCACAAACTAGAAGCACAGATAATTAAATGACCTTTTTTCTTATAATACCTTGTTAGTAATCTCTCATTTTAAACTCATTATACATTAATATATTGTATATTGTGTATATAATTGCAAGCTGGTGAATGTGTGTTTGTGAGCTACTGTAAATCATTAAAAAATGAGTAAACATTATTTCTATTTATGTCACACTCCTGGCCTGCATTTGATTTCAGCACCAACTGTGACAGACAGCTCCCAGCACCAACATCCTACTCTAAAGGTGATGTTTTTCTGAGACTTGAAAGCTTGCAAAACTGGTACTGAGAAGACAATTGCCTCTAGGGATCACCATCAAACACAGGGGAGGAAACAGTGTGGAGAGGCCTCCAGTCTCTTTCTTTTTTACTGCATTTTTCTTACCAGGTGGCCCTGTGTTCTCACTGGGTTTTATTCATTCATCTCTATTGCTTTGAGATAGCCTCTTGACAGGTATACAGGTTGACTGAGAAATAGCAGGGTGTAGGGAGAATTCATTCAAATAAGCTACTACTGGAGAGGCCAAGTCAAGACATGGGTGTCTTCCAGACAGGCTGGTGCCAGCAGTGAATTAAAATGTGAAAAAGGGAGAGACATACAAAAAACTACTGAAAGTGAATATTCTCTCCCTGAACTGATTCTGGGCAGGTGGAAGCTCATGTCAGTTGTTACTGGTTTTAACTGTTTTTCTAGAATAATTGGAGATTTCTATGAAAATTTTCAATAATTCAGAAAATTCTCCTGTGGTGTGCATGCATGTACACATGTGTGTTCCTGGGTGTATGTGAGTATGCATGTGGGATTGTGAGGACAATCTTGGATGTCAAGTCCTTGGGTACCATCTATAGATTTTAGGGAAGGGTCTCTCATTGATGTGGAACTCACCAAGTAGGCTTGGCTGACTGGCCAGTGAGCCCCAGGTGGTCAATTGTCTCTGCCTTTCCAGTGCTTGGATTACAAGTGCATGCCACCATGGCCCTCATTTCTGGTGATGGAGCTCATGTCCTCATACTTACAAGGTGTTCAACTTTTCTTTCTATTGCTGTGATGAAACACCCTAGTCAGTAACAATATGGGAAGAAATTGATTTATAAGTCTCAATACATTATTGAGAGAACTCAGAGAAAGAACTCAAGGCAACAACCTGAAGGCAGGAATCTTTGGAGGTGCTGCTTACTGGTCCACTGTTAGGCTCAGACTGAGGCTCAACCAGATTCCTTATACAGCTCATGACCACCTTCCCAGGGAACAGTGCTACCCACAGTGCTCCTGGTGTTCCTACATCGATTAACAATGTCTCACAATTAACAGTCTCTCACAGACATGCCTAGAGACCAACTTGATAAATATAAGTCCTCAACTGAGACTGCATTTTCAGGAGAATTTTTTATGCTATGAAAAGTGGAGAGTAAATGCTAAATAGGGTACATGGCAAGTATTTGAATGAGTTATCTCTTCATCCTGGAAAATTAATTCTTAATAATTTAAAGGATGCCTGGACTATACAGTTGAGGCTTATGGACAGAGTCTTGCCAAAATATTTCCATTCTTGACTCACAAAACTTTTCTTGTATGCAACATGGTGGCCCATAGCATATTACTTAAATTTAAGCATCCCCATGCTGTCACAGGCAGAATAAAAATAATACACACCAAAAAGAGTGATCTGAGAAAGGCTGAGGGTGTCCCTGTAGGAAGGTATTTTATGAAGACATTTTTCTTTATTCGATATTAACATGAAATATTGATTCCACCTTAAATAAATAATTGAACTTCAAGATATCCAGGGAAACCTATTTATTCTGTTCTTCATGGGGTCTATGACATGGGGCTGGCTTAAAGGTAAGGCCACTTCTAATAATGAAGTCTTTCAGTACTTCACTGAATAAATCCCCACGAGGAAAAAGAATTTGTACCTTACTGATTTCCACTTTGGAGTGCTCCAGTGAAATTCCTGTGTAAATAGGGAAATAAGATTTTTGCTTTGTCTCTAGACAGGTTGATTAATGAGAGGAATTGTCCCTTAAGAGGCGTCCACGTGCTTAACAGTCCAGTCATTTTAGAATTCCCCAAATATAGAGTTTGGCACTTAGTGGTTAAGCTAACTCTTAAAAAGTCACAGGATCAGGCAGCCCACTGGGGTGTCTGGGCACTGGTGTTAGCTTGCTAGACTCTGTGAAGGACAGAATTCAGCCTCAGGCTCTATTGACCTTCTCATTATTCCTGATGCAACTGATTCTGGGCTCTGACTCTTTTAGAGGCTCCTCACATCTATGTTCACCATACACTTTCCCTCCAGTGAGCTACAGTATCTGGGAAAAGGTCAGCATTGAAGTGCCTAACAGGTTGCTGATAGAGACACAGTGACTGTCATATAAATGAATGAATTCATGATAAACCAAATGCAAAGGCACCAAGGGGCATTCAACAAGAGGGTGGTGGTGCAGGCAGGTAAGCAGAGAAGACCAGGTGTGAGAGAGGCACAATTGGGAATATTTCCTGGTCTTCTTATTGTCTCTGATATCTCCTGTTGACTCATGCTGATTCAACTGAGGCCCGGCTGCTCCTTCAAGGTTGTACCACTGATGCTAACCCAACACTACTGAACTGGACTGCTGGTATATTTGTGAAGTGTTTGGGAGTGGATTGAGCTGTGAATTGAACTTATGATTTCCTGACGACACAGATGAGATTTGCTCCAAAGAACCATTTCTAAACAAGTCCACTTCTCCTGTATCCTTTCTTTTTTACTACCTCTAGTGGGTGGTGGACTAGAAGGGAGGTTAAAACATTTAAGAACCATCGTTAGAAGTAGGCTTTGAAAAAAAATAAAGTTACAGGTCTTCCCACACCCATTAATTCCTTAAGTTTAAGGGACTTGGTGAATATTTGCAGTGTTTATAGAGATGAAAATCCTGCGGTCCTATTCTAGGTGAGTTAGAATCTATATGTAGTGATCTGAGGAATCAGCATGGAACAAAGGTTCAGCTTTGTCTGAAGCAATCTATGCATCATCCATCAGTTGCTTTTCTCTATGTGATGATGTCATGGAGGGCTGATAGAAAGGAGCCTGCCACTCAAACCAGCAAATCCATCAACACATGGGGCACCCCAGCCAAAAGCATGACCATCTTAGCAAACAAGTCAAAATAGCTCTTCATCCAGACTGCTTGAGACTCAATAAAACCCCTCTCTCATCATCCATTTGTTAGAATCTCACTGCGATATGCTAGGCCTTGAGAGAGAACTGAAGCTTTTCTTTAAAACAATATTTTGGTGCCCTTCCCAGAGGTAGGTTCACATTTAAATTCCAATTTCAAATGGTCGTCTACAAAATCATTACCCGGCACTTCTGGATTAAGCATAGGCCTTACAATCTTGTTCCATTCTCCATGAATAAGCAGATTTCTTTAATTAAATATGTGGTTTCCTTTAATTACAGTGGTTATTTTAGATGGTGATAACTATATACAATTTTATCCTGAGGAAGAGTTATATTTTAATCACATTGACATTATGGGAAAGGCTCAGTGAAAAAGCAAGCAGGAAAATCTGAGGAATTTTACTCCCTAAGGACCCATGGCCGCCTGGGAGAGGTGAGGTTCTTATCTGAATTTTCTTATATTTGAAACTCTTTCTAATAACAGCCACAATAACCTTGCAACTGATCCCCCTTTACTTTTATGTGGTTTTTTTTTCAGATGTTGCATTGAGAGTTTGGAATTGAAGCTCCCTCCAAAGTTTACTTCTGAAGCCAATATCTATGTCGTTTTCTAAACCTAGGGATTTTACCATCCACTTTTCATTGAAAATGTCTTGTAATACCATTTCCACCAATCTCAAATAAGCTCTGTAGGTAATATAATCTACTTGTCCTTATTCATAAAAATCAACATGATACCTTATCTGGATGGCAGCATTATAAAAGGTAAGTGATTTGTAATTAATTAATATGTATCTAAAATGCAAATGCATAATTAAACATAATAAAGTGGTTAGGTTCTCATACCTCTAGGGAGAATCACATTGAATGCAGAGTCTTCCTGCTGGATCCTGTTGTTCACTCAGATGCCCAGTGGCATTACATTCATTTGTTCGTTCATTCATTCATTCACTTATTCATTCATTCATTCGTTCATTCCCGTGACTTTCTGAAACAATGCAGGATTTCTGGTGAAGTTCCAAGAAAGCAAAATACTCCCTTCCCCAAATTTTGTTCTTTACGTTTTTTCTGCTCTTGGAAATTCAGTTTGTATAAAACATGAACAGAGCTGTGGGCTTGTATAAGACAGAGAGAGAGGATCCAGGGATGAAGATGTCTTAGCTGGCAGAGTGCTTGCCTAATGAAAACGTGAGGTTCTGGGTTCCATGCCCAGCACCACATAAAACCAAATGTGATGCTATGTGCCTGAAACTCCAGCGTTTGGAAGACAAAAGAAAAATGACCTGAGTTCTAAGTGTTCACATAAAAATACAGCATTCAGTTCAAATGCATTAAGGGTTCTTTTTTTCTGAGGCCAAATATGAGTGACCATGGTTCAGAAACAGAGCTTAGGCAATGCCAAATTCCATGTTCCAACACAGTAACAGTTTAAGGAAGTTTTCATGGGGAAAAAATGTCATAAATCAAGACACATTTCACATACACTGATGGCAACCTCAGAGAGAATGGGTCACGGCAAAACAGGGACTCCCTGTTATGGGCTTCAGACGCCAGTGGATGACACTTAGCTTTTGGTTAGTCGAAGCTAGTAGCCTGTTTGTACATTCCAAAATGTGACCTAAGGGTCCCAAAGCTATCAAATTAGGTACAGAGGAAGACAATGAATGACTATCAAGAAATCCATAGATGACCTGAGTTAATTCCACAGTCACTGATGTTCTGATGAGTGCCTCAACCTTGCAGAGGCTTGGTTGGAAGATAAAGCTTCTTCCTCAGAGCTTCTGTTCACAAAACTCATTCTCCACTAACGGCAGAGCTTGGGGAACGACAGGATCTCTGTGAGATCCTATCTCGGAACGTGAAGCAAAACCAAACAAAAGTAGAAGAATGAAAAAACAAAAACCTGGGTTTTAGGCTCAGGAGACTGTAACATTTTATCCTCAAAAAGGAAAAGAGATACACATTATCTTGGCCACTGCCTTCAGTCTCCCACCTACTAGGTGCCAGTGTCACCCAAATGCCACTAAAGGTTTTCCTCCCACGAGGAATCACTGTGACGGAGACAAAGGGAAGAGCATATTATCAGCATAAGAGAAGGGGGGGCGAGGAATCCGGAACAAGGCTCACCTAATGCTGTAGCACATGGATGTAAATCCTAAATGAGACTGATCTTAGAAACTTTTATTTTTATTAAGTTATTTTTTCACTTTTAATCCTAACCACAGCTTCTACCCCTCCTCTCCTCACAGTCTGCCCTTCCCTCTCCTTTGCCATGCTCCCCTCTAGTACTTCTCCTTTTCTCCCCAAAAAAGGGAAATCAGAGGGGTCAAGAACACCACAAGAAAACCTGTAGAGTCAAGAAACCTGGGCCCTCTGCACATAAGTAGCAGCTGTGCAGCTGGGTCTTCATGTGAGACTCGTAAACCAGGTACAGGGCTGTCTCTAACTACATTGGATCCCTTTCCCCTAACTGGGTTGCCTTGTCTAGCCTCAGTGGAAGAGGATGACCCTGGCATATCAACAATTTTAAAAAATGGAATTTGAGGGGCTGGAGCATGACACTTCAGATAAGAGCACTTTATGTTCTCGCCTAGAAGAGTAGTTAGATTTCTAGCACTTACATCAGATGGCTCATAGCCATCTGTAATCCAAGTTCCAGATCTTCTTGCTTCCAAAACAATGCTACACACACACACACACACACACACACACACACAGAGAGAGAGAGAGAGAGAGAGAGAGAGAGAGAGAGAGAGAGAGAGAGAGAGAACTCATAATCTTCCTGCTGCTTCCCTCTTTTATGGAGTTCCAGGCACACATAATAATCATATATGGAACTTTTCAAAAGCAGAATTTGATTGCTGGTCCAAGATAGTTTTTGTCCTCATTTATTGTCTTTTATTTATACTGCTTTGGTTATCCGTTTAATTTGCTAGTTTTTTTTTTAATTACATTGGTTTTTGCTTCTCTATAATGTCTTAGTACCTGTTTAGTCAATCCTCACAACCATGGGGGAGTCCTCTGTTCTTAAACTAAAATACAAAGAGATTAACTCACCTAACATCATGCAAGAATTGATTCAGAATCAATTCTGATGGAATCCATAAAATAATGCCCTTTCTGTAATGCTTTCACTGTTTGTCTGAACCATGTCTGTCTGTAAATATTCCTCTTGGATCAATGGCCTCCATGCTGGCCTTAAAAAGCCTTGGTTTCTGACAGTGCTAGTTGAGATGAGTGTGTGGTCGTCCCTGAAAGGGAGACACTAGGACTGCATGTTCTCTATATTCCAAGGGAGCGCAATAAACATTAAACTCTTATCACATGCCATTCCTGCTGAGTTTATCTGGTCTTGTTTAAGCAACCTCACAGCATCTATAAAGATTTTTCTCCACAGTGTGCTCCTGTAAATAAGAAGTTTATCAAATAAAACCTTCCACAAAGAGCAAGAAGACATGCCCTATTGACAGCCCCTCACTGAGTACTGGTTCCTTCCAGGATCCTTGTGAGGAAAAATCACCTCGTGTTCAATAACTGCATTTATTGGAAGCCTTCAAGTTTAAGTAGTTTGGGGTTGAATTTGGATATCCAATTTATTTGAACAATCCCAGTCTTCTAATTTTATCATGAGGAATAAATTCCTTGGAATTCAGTAATGTACCATAGAACATGACACACAACCCATTTCCCTAGGCTTTTCTGTAATTATCTTCGGGAAATAAATCTCACACATATGAAAAGGCAAGGTTATTGGATGAGTGTTATGGTATTTATCTGTCCTGACATTTGGTGAGGTAATGACTATAAAATTCACTTATTGAGAACCTGAGAAGTGTCAGGTACCACAAGGATAACATACTAGCTGTGTTTCTTCTTTGCATCTTTGTATTCCCAGTTATAGTTACTGGATCAAGGATGGGAAACTGATTCCATTTCAATAAACTTTCAGAATTTGGGATGGCAATTGTGGTTAACACTCAGTGACTATTAATCAGAGAACTTGGAAGATGTTTTCTGTGGGTGGGAGAGAGGACACCCTCTCTCAGTGAAGGAGATGAATATTCAGAAGAGACACTTTAAGGTCAGGAGGTCGTAATAGGAACATGTGTAATTCCAGTCAAAAGGAAGGCCTTCTCAGACTGTGCCACCCAAGCAGTCTATAGGATATCACTTGTTGGCATTCCTTCAGTGGGAGCCCTAAATGCACACATGGCACTTAGAGTTAAGTGAAATCCACAATGGTAAAATTGCTTTGTGTGACAAAAGCAATGAGATTCTTTATGTATTTTGTCCCCTTTAACCATTACACCAATGTATGGAGATAGGTACTCTTCTGTTATTTTCATAGATGAAGTCACAGAGTTTCGGAGCTATTAAAAATTATCCCAAGGGCACACAGCTAGAAAATGATAGAGCCAAGAAGTTAAACACACAAAATTATTTGTTGCATCTTTAGTGTTTTATTAGTCTGCTACTGTTGTATTACATATTGCAATTTATTATGGACTTATTTATTTGATTTCATTCTTCCTTGTCCTTACATATGTGCAGAATGAATGTTGGGTCTGTGTCTGATTATGTTTTTCTATATTCTTTAGAGTGTATTTTAAGTTCCTAATCTTTTACACTACTGGCTTCACTTGTGTTCAGTTAATATTTGGTAAGGGATTTGAATTCCCACATCATTTAAAAATATTGTAGCAATAGTAGTAGTCGTAGTCATAGTAGTGTGTGTGTGTGTGTGTGTGTGTGTGTGTGTGTGTGTGTGAATACAGCCATGCATGTGAGACAGTACATGTGTGGAAGTCAGAGGACAACTTTTGAGAGTCAGTTTTCTCTATCTACTTTTACATGGGTTTTGAGTATTGAACTCAAGAAGTCAGAAAAAGTACTTTCCCAACTATCACACAGGTCCTATGTTCTGTCTGTCTGTTTGTCTGTCTGTCTGTCTGTCTGTCTGTCATCAGCCTATCTATCATCATCTATCTATATATTTATCTATCTGTTATCTATATATCTATATATCTATATATTTATATCTCTATTACCTCTATCTATCTATCTATCTATCTATCTATCTATCTATCTTCCATATATTTATCTACTATCTCTATTTTTATCTCTCTATCATCTATATATTTATTTATATATTATCTATGGTCTATCACCCATCTATCATCTACATATTTATCTATTTACTATTTATCTATTTATCTATTTACTATGTATCTATCAACCATATATTATTTATCTGTCTATTATCTACCATATCTATCCTATCTATCTATCTATCTATCTATCTATCTATCTATCTATCTATCTATCTATCTATCTATCTATCATCTATCTATCTGTCATCTTTTGTGTTCTATAGTATTTTTCTGCTTACAATGGAGATTATACTTAATATACTAATGTTATTAAACATTGATTGTATTTATAGTATCAATTTCAATAGTACACACAGCCTATGCCTTTTCCTAACTCATTCTCAACTCTTTCACCTGTGGATGCCTCATGTTACATCTGTATAAAATGTCTTGGGTTAGTGAGATGGGTCAGTGGGCAGAGGTACTTGGCACCATGTTTGACAACCTGAGTTTGATTCTTAGGACCCACAGGGTGAAAGGAGAAAGTCCAGTTGTCCTTTGACCTCTACACATGCACTATTGCATGTGCATACCTATACACTTACACAAAACACAATGCAAGTAAATAATCTTAAAAAGTTTAAGAAATAATAAATCTCTGTGAGTCTAGGTGCTTCCTTTCCCACCTGCTCAGAGGAGAAGGGGAAGGGTATGGGGGAAGAATTGTGAAAGGGACTGACTGGGAGGGGGGCAGTAAGAGGAATATAAAATGAATAGTAAAAAATAAAATTAAATAAAAAACCCTATAAGGTAAAATATGTCTAAAAATAGAAACTGATTTTAAGGATTATGGTTTTCTTTTCAATTATGTAGAAAACAAAACATGGAGTTACAGTACTAGATTTCGGATTAATAGCTGCTGTTTTACACTTTTAACTTAAAAAATTCAGACAAAAAATTTGGCATTGTTTTCTGGATAATGTATCAACATCCTAAATTACATGAAAAGTGGAAAAAGTAGAAAAGAATTTCATCAAATTCTGTGTGTGCGTGTGTGTGTGTGTGTGTGTGTGTGTGTGTATGTGTGAGCGTGCGCACGCACAAGATTATGTTCTTTTTTTTTCCTTTTTATTTTTTTTCTTTTCTAAGTTTTTTATTCCAAGTCATTTCCCCTTTCCCGTTTCCTCCCTCCCCGAAAGTCCCATAAGCCCCTTCCCTCCCTCTTTTCCCCATTCAACCCCCTCTCGCTTCTCTGTCCTGGCATTCCCCTACATCCAGTCTATCCAGGACCAGGGGTCTCTCCTTCCATCTTCTTGGAAATCTATTGATATGCAAATTGTGTCTAGGGTATTCCGAGATTCTGGGTTAATATCCCCTTATCAGTGACTGCATACCATGTGTGTTCTTTTGTGATTGGGTTACCTCACTAAGGATGATATTTTCAAGTTCTGACCATTTGCCTAAGAATTTCGTGAATTCATTGTTTTTAATTGCAGAGTAGTATTCCATTATGTAAATATACCACATCTTCTGAATCCATTCCTCAATTGAGGGACATCTGGGTTCTTTCCAGCTTCTGGCTACTATAAATAAGGCTGCTATGAACATAGTGGAGCATGTGTCCTTATTGCATGCAGGTAAAGCCTCTGGGTATATGCCCAGGAGTGGTATAACAGGATTCTCCGGGAGTGTCATGCCAGTTTTCTGAGGAACCGCCAGACTGCTTTCCAGAGTGATTGTACCAGCTTGCAATCCCACCAGCAGTGGAGGAGTGTTTCTCTTTCTCCACATCCTCGCCAACAACTGCTGTCTCCTGTGTTTTTGATCTTAGCCATTCTGACTGGTGTGAGATGGAATCTCAGGATTGTTTTGATTTGGATTTCCCTAATGACTAAGGATGATGAACATCTCTTCAGGTGCTTCTCAGCCATTAGATATTCTTCAGGTGAGAACTCTTTGTTAAGCTCTGTACCCCATTTTTTAATAGGGTTACTTGCCTCTCTGGAGTTTAACTTCTTGAGTTCTTTGTATATATTAGATATTAGCCTTCTGTCGGATGTAAGGTTGGTAAAGATCATTTCCCAGTTAGTTGGTTGCCACATTGTCTTTTTGACAGTGTCTTTTGCCTTGCAAAAACTTTGTAATTTAATGAGGTCCCATTTGTCAATTCTTGACCTTAGAGCATAGGGTATTGGAGTTCTATTCAGGAAATTCTCCCCTGTGCCCATATGTTCAAGGTTCTTCCCTAGTTTCCCTTCTATTAGTTTCAGTGTGTCTGGTTTTATGTGGAGATCCTTGATCCACTTGGAATTGAGCTTAGTGCAAGGAGATAAGAATGGGTCAATTTGCATTCTTCTGCATGTTGACCTCCAGTTGAATCAGCACCATTTGTTGAAAAGGCTATCTTTTTTCCACTGGATGGTTTTAGCTCCTTTGTCAAAGCTCAAGTGACCATAGGAGTGTGGATTCATTTCTGGGTCTTCAATTCTGTTCCATTGATCTACATGCCTGTCACTGTACCAATACCATGTGGTTTTTAACACTATTGCTCTGTAGCACAGCTTGAGGTCCGGGATACTGATAACCCCAGAGGTTCTTTTACTCTTAAGAATAGTTTTAGCTATCCTGGGTTTTCTGTTATTCCAGATGAATTTTTGAATTGCTCTTTCTAACTGTATGAAGAATTGAGTTGGGATTTTGATGGGGATCACATTGATTCTGTATATTGCTTTTGGCAAGATGGTCATTTTTACTATATTAATCCTGCCAATCAATGAGCATGGCAGATTTTTCCATCTTCTGAGGTCTTCTTCAATTTCTTTCTTCAGAGACTTGAAGTTCTTGTCATACAGATCTTTCACTTGTTTGGTTAGAGTCACACCAAGATACTTTATATGGTTTGTGGCTATCGTGAAGGGTATCATTTCTTTTACTTCTTTCTCAGCCTGCTTATCCTTTGAGTATAGGAAGGCTACTGACTTGCTTTAGTTGATTTTATTTCCGGCCACTTTGCTGAAGTTGTTTATCAGCTGTAGGAGTTCTCTGGTGGAGTTCTTTGGGTCGCTTAAGTATACTATCATATCGTCTGCAAATAGTGATAGTTTGACTTCTTCCTTTCCAATTTGTATCCCTTTGACCTCCTTTTGTTGTCTAATTGCTCTAGCTAGAACTTCAAGTATTATATTGAAAAGATATGGAGAGAGAGGACAGCCTTGTCTAGTCCCTGATTTTAGTGCGATTGCTTCAAGTTTCTCTCCATTTAGATTGATGTTGGCTACCGGTTTGCTGTAAATTGCTTTTACTAAGTTTAGATATAGGCCTCAAATTCCTGATCTTTCTAAGACCTTTAACATGAAAGGATGTTGAATTTTGTCAAATGCTTTCTCAGCATCTAATGAAATGACCATGTGGTTTTTTTCTTTGAGATTGTTTATGTAGTGGATTACATTGATGGACTTCCTTATTTTGAACCATCCCTGTATCCCTGGGATGAAGTCTACTTGATCATGGTGAATGATCGTTTTGATGTGTTCTTGGATTTGGTTGGCAAGAATTTTATTGAGTATTTTTGCATCGATATTCATAAGAGAGGTTGGCCTGAGATTCTCTTTCTTTGTCGGATCTTCGTGTGCTTTTGGTATTAGCGTAATTGTGGCTTCATAAAACGAGTTGGGTAGTGTTCCTTCTGTTTCTATTTTGTGGAATAGTTTGAAGAGTATTGGTGTTAGGTCTTCTTTGAAGGTCTGATAGAATTCTGCACTAAAACCATCTGGACCTGCGCTTTTTTTGATTGGAAGACTTCTAATGATGACTTCTATTTCTTCGGGGGTTATAGGACAGTTTAGATGGTCTATTTGATCCTGATTTAATTTTGGTATTTGGTATCTGTCAAGGAAATTGTCCATTTCCTCGAGATTTTCTAGTTGTGTTGAATACAGTCTTTTGTAGTAGGATCTGATGATTTTTTGAATTTCCTCAGTTTCTGTTGTTATCTCTCCCTTTTCATTTCTGATTTTGTTAATTTGGATATTGTCTCTGTGCCCTCTGGCTAGTCTGGCTAAGGGCTTATCTATCTTGTTGATTTTCTTAAAGAACCAACTCCGAGTTTTGTTGATTCTTTGTATGGCTTTATTTGTTTCTACTTGATTGATTTCAGCCCTGAGTTTGATGATTTCCTGCCTTCTACTCCTCTTGGGTGTATTTGCTTCTTTTTGTTCCAGGCCTTCAGGTGTGCCATTAAGCTGCTAGTGTATGATGTCTCCCATTTCTTTTTGGCGGCACTCAGGGCTATGAATTTTCCTCTTAGCACTGCTTTCATTGTGTCCCATAAATTAGGGTATGTTGTGCCTTCATTTTTATTAAATTTCAAAAAGTCTTTGATTTCTTTCTTTATTTCCTCCTTGACCAAGTTATCATTGAGTAGAGCATTGTTCAGCCTCCATGTGTATGTGGGCTTTCTATTGTTTTTGTTGCCATTGAAGACCACCCATATTCCATAGTGATCTGATAGGAGGCATGGGATTATTTCTATCCTCTTATATCTGTTGAGGTCTGATTTGTGACCAATTATATGGTCAATTTTGGAGAAGATACCATGAGGTGCTGAGAAGAAGGTGTATTCTATTGCTTTAGAATGAAATGTTCTATACATATATCTGTTAGTTCCATTTGGTCCAAGGCTTCAATTAGATTCACTGTGTCCCTGTTTGGTTTCTGCTTTCCTGAATAATCCATTTCAGAGAGCAGGGTGTTGAAGTCACCCACTATTATTGTATGAGGTGCGATGTGTGCTTTGAGCTTTAGTAAAATTTCCTTTACGAATGAGGGTGCCCTTGCATTTGGAGCATAGATATTCAGAACTGAGAGTTCTTCTTGGTGGATTTTTCCTTTGATCAGTATGTAGTGTCCTTCTATGCCTTTTTTGATGACTTTTTAGGTCGAAAGTCAATTTTATTTGATATTAGGATGGCTACTCCAGCTCGTTTCCTGGGACCATTTGCTTGTAAAATTGTTTTCCAGCCTTTTACTCTGAGGTAGTGTTTGTCTTTGACACTGAGGTGCATTTCCTGCATGCAGCAAAATGTTGGGTCCTGTTTACGTGTCCAGTCTGTTAGTCTATGTCTTTTTATTGGGGAATTGAGACCATTGATATTATGAGAGATTAAGGAATAGTGATTATTGCCACCTGCTATTCTTGACACTATCTTTATGTTTGAGTGGTTATCTACTTTTTGGTTTGATGCAAGAAGGTTACTATCTCGTTTTTCCAGGGTGTTGTTTCTCTCCTTGTATTGGTGGTTTCCACCTATTATCCTTTGCAGGGCTGGGTTTGTGGAAAGATATTGTGAAAATTTGGTTTTATCACTGAATATCTTGGTCTCTCCAGCTATGGTGATTGAGAGTTTTGCTGGGTATAGTAGTCTAGGCTGGCATTTGTGTTCTCTTAGTGTCTGCATGAGATCTGCCCAGGATCTTCTGGCTTTCATAGTCTCTGGTGAGAAGTCTGATGTGATTCGGATAGGTCTTCCTTTATATGTTACTTGGCCTTTTTCTCTTACTTCTTTTAATATTCTTTCTTTGTTTAGTACATTGGTGTTTTGATTATTATGTGACGGGAGGTATTTCTGCTCTGGTCCAGTCTGTTTGGAGTTTTGTAGGCTTCTTGTACATTCATCGGCATCTCTCTCTTTAAGTTAGGGAAGTTTTCCTCCATAATTTTGTTGAAGATATTACTGGCCCTTTAAGTTGCAAATCTTCACTCTCATCTATACCTATAATGCTTAGGTTTGGTCTTCTCATGGTGTCCTGGATTTCCTGGATGTTTTGGGTTACACGTTTTTTGCATTTTGCATTTTCTTTGACTGTTGAGTCGATGCTTTCTATGGTATCTTCAGCACCTGAGATTCTTTCTTCCATCTCTTGTATTCTATTGTTGATGTTTGCATCTATGACTCCTGATATCTTCCCAAGGTTTTCTATCTCCAAAGTTGTCTCCCTTTGTGATTTCTTAGTTGTTTCTACTTCCTTTTTTAGATCCTGGATGGATTTGCTGAGATCCTTCACTTGTTTGTTTGTATTTTCCTGTATTTCTTTAAGATATTTTTGCATTTCCTCTTTCAGGATTTCTGCCTGTTGACCCAAGTTCTCCTGTATTTCTCTAAGCAATTTTTTGTTTCCTCCTCATGGGCTTCCATCTGTTGACCCATTGTCTCCTGTATTTTTTTAAGCAATTCTCATGTTTCCTTTGTAAGGGCATCTACCCATTGATTCATTTCTTTAAGCGATTTTTGTGTTGCCTCCCTATGGGCTTCCATCTGTTGACCCATATTCTTCTGCATTTCTCTATGCGATTTTTGTGATTCCTTTGAAAGGGCATCTACCTGTTGATTCATTTCTTTAAGCGATTTTTGTGTTGCCTCCTTGTGGGCCTCCATCTGTTGACCCTTATTCTCCTGCATTTCTCTAAGCGATTTTTGTGTTTCCTTTGTAAGGGCTTCTAACCGTTGATTCATGTTCTCCTGTAATTCTTTATAAGATTTATTAGTGTCCTTCTTGTGATCCTCTAACAGCATCATGAGAAGTGATTTTAAATCCAGATCTTGTCTTTCGGGTGTGATGGGGTATCCAGGACTTGCTGCTGTTGGAGAGTTGGGTTCGGATGGTGCCATATTACTTTGTTTTCTGTTAGAAATGTTCCTATGTTTGCCTTTTGCCATCTGGTTACCTCTGGTGTTAGTTAGTCCTGCTGCCACTGGCTGTTGGTTGGACCTCCTGTGACCCTGCCGTGCTATTTCTGGTCTCTCTCCCCCCCCCATTACCGGGATTCCCTGGCACTGATTTGTGGGGTCTGCCCTGCTCCTGAATGACTTTGGAGCCCTGATGTGCCTTGCCCCAAGTGATGTTATATTGGGGGAATCCCTACACATCCAAAGGCTCAGCATAGTGGATTCCCGGAGCAGAGGTCACCAAGGGGAGGCTGGTATGTTCCCGCCCTCTGCGGGTATGCTCTCTTCCAGAGTTGGGGGGTTCTCTCTGCAGGGCAGATGTCCCACAGCTGAGCTGGTGCATAGATTACTGCAAACCTGCCCAGCTCTTGGGAACAGGGCGCACACAAGCTGGCTGAGACCCAAGTGATATTATGCTTGAATGTCCCTGTGTCTGGAGGTTCCAGTTGCCCTGTTGCTGGAGCAAAGATGGCGGAGTGCACTCTGCACTCTCTTGGCGCAGATCACTCTGCAGGGCAGATGGCCCACAGCAGAGCTGGAGCCCAGATGACCGCAGTGCTGTCCCGCTCTTGGGCGCAGATGGAAGCCCAACAGGCTATGTCCCAAATGATGTTGTATTGGGGGGGGTCCATGGGTACCTGTATCCTCAGTGCAGTCGATTCCTTGAACAGAGGTCGCCAACGGGAGGCTGGTAGGCTTCTGTTCTCTGGGGGTGTGAAACTATGTTCTTTTTTGACTACAAATGTTTTCCTCTACTCTCTTTGAACTGTCCTTCTGGAACTCTCACAATGAGTGTCAGTTCACTTGATGCTACCCTTCCCATCTCCTTTTTCAGACCACTTTTCTTTCTGTTCTAAGGTTCATTACTCCTCCTCCTCCTATTATTATTATTATTATTATTATTATTATTATTATTATTATTATTTTACATCTCAATCAAAGTATCCCCTCCATCCCTCCTCTCCTCCCAGTTCCCACCTTGCACCCTCTCATCCCCTTCCATCTACTGCTTTTCTGTTTCTCTTTAGAAAAGTATTCTCAAGAGTAAAAGAACCTCTGGGGGAACCAGTATCCCGGAGCTCAAGCTGTACTACAGAGCAATAGTGTTAAAAACCGCATGGTATTGGTACAGTGACAGACATGTAGATCAATGGAACAGAATTGAAGACCCAGAAATGAATCCACACTCCTATGGTCACTTGATCTTTGACAAAGGAGCTAAAACCATCCAGTGGAAAAAAGATAGCCTTTTCAACAAATGGTGCTGGCTCAGCTGGAGGTCAACATGCAGAAGAATGCAAATTGACCCATTCTTATCTCCTTGCACTAAGCTCAATTCTAAGTGGATCAAAGATCTCCACATAAAACCAGATACACTGAAACTAATAGAAGGGAAACTAGGGAAGAACCTTGAACATATGGGCACAGGGGAGAATTTCCTGAACAGAACTCCAATAGCTTATGCTCTAAGATCAAGAATAGACAAATGGGACCTCATTAAATTACAAAGTTTTTGCAAGGCAAAAGACACTGTCAAAAAGACAATGTGGCAGCCAACTAACTGGGAAATGATCTTTACCAACCTTACATCCGACAGAGGGCTAATATCCAATATATACAAAGAACTCAAGAAGTTAAACTCCAGAAAGGCAAGTAACCCTATTAAAAAATGGGATACAGAGCTAAACAAAGAGTTCTCACCTGAAGAATATCTAATGGCTGAGAAGCACCTAAAGAGATGTTCATCATCCGTAGTCATTAGGGAAATGCAAATCAAAACAACCCTGAGATTCCATCTCACACCAGTCAGGATGGCTAAGATCAAAAACACAGGAGACAGCAGTTGTTGGTGAGGATGTGGAGAAAGAGGAACACTCCTCCACTGCTGGTGGAATTGCAGGCTGGTACAACCACTCTGGAAAGCAGTCTGGCGGCTCCTTAGAAAACTGGGCATGACACTCCCGGAGAATCCGGCTATACCACTCCTGGGCATATACCCAGAGGCTTTACCTGCATGCAATAAGGACACATGCTCCACTATGTTCATAGCAGCCTTATTTATAGTAGCCAGAAGCTGGAAAGAACCCAGATGTCCCTCAATTGAGGAATGGATTCAGAAGGTGTGGTATAGCTACACAATGGAATACTACTCTGCAATTAAAAACAATGAATTTACGAAATTCCTAGGCAAATGGTCAGAACTTGAAAATATCATCCTTAGTGAGGTAACCCAATCACAAAAGAACACACATGGTATGCAGTCACTGATAAGGGGATATTGACCCAGAATCTCGGAATACCCTAGACACAATCCGCATATCAATAGATTTCTAAGAAGATGGAAGGAGAGACCCCTGGTCCTGGAAAGACTGGATGTAGGGGAACGCCAGGACAGAGTAACGAGAGGGGGTTGAATGGAGAAAAGAGGGAGGGAAGGGGGCTTATGGGACTTTCGGGGAGGGAGGAAACGGGAAAGGGGAAGTGATTTGGAAAGCAAATTAAAAAAACAAAATAAAATAAATAATAAAAAAAACAAAACAACAACAACAAAAAAACAACCTAGATTTCCCTCAACTGAAGAAACAATCAAGAAAATGTGGTACATTGACACAACAGAGCATTACTCAGCTGTTAAAAACAATGGCATTATGAATCTTTCCAGCAAATTGATGAAACTAGAAAAGATTATCCCGAGGAAGGTAACCCAGACCCAGAAAGACAAACATAGTATGTACTCACTTATAAGTGGATATTAGTCATAAAGTACAGGAGAGTTGTATCAAGCCACAGTAACACAATAACTAAAGGGAGTGGAGTGAGTGAACACATGAGTCTCACTAAGAAGGAGGATCCGGCTATATCTAGGTTGTTTTTTTTTTTTTTTGGTTTTTCGAGACAGGGTTTCTCTGTGTAGCCTGGCTGTCCTGGAACTCATTTTGTAGACCAGGCTGGCCTCGAACTCAGAAACCCTCCTGCCTCTGCCTCCCAAGTGCTGGGATTAAAGGCGTGCGCCACCACCGCCCGTTTCCTCCCTCCCCGAAAGTCCCATAAGCCCCCTTCCCTCCCTCTTTTCTCCATTCAACCCCCTCTCGTCCTGGCGGTCCCCTACATCTAATCTTTCCAGGACCAGATAGCTTTTTTGTGTTTGTTTGTTTTTGGTTAATTTTTTTTTATTTTGAAATATATCATCTTGTTACCAGTGAGGTTCTTTTCCCCAATTTTCTACTTCATAAAAAGTGAACCAATGTACATCTTGTCTGCACAATTCTCTTGAAAGTACAGTTCTTAGATCCAATAGCAAGCGGGCAACTCTGGGGAAAACTCATGAGGTAGAAATTGAAGTCTATAGTAAGGAGAATAAGAAGTAATCAGTTACAAACATGATGTGAAGTTTGTAATTTTCCTGAGGAGATATCCTCTGTTTTGGAGACTGGCCTAACTACATGTAATAAAAGAACTAAGAACAAATCAAGCAATTTAGATTATATAATAATAAATTCTGGGCTGGTAAAAGTACTTTTCACTATTTTTTATTTATTAAGCTCACATCTATTTGTAAAAAGTTGGCAGCAGTAGATACAGCCTTGCTTTTGCTAGCAATTTCAGGCATAAAATCTTTTTAGTACCCAGTAAAGGTAGCAATAAAAAATAATTCCATCTAGTAGAAAACCCAAGTATATTTGCAGTTTCCTTGCATAGTTTACTTGTGGAGGCACATGTCTGAATACACATGCACTTGTTTTTTTGATGTAATTCTGTCACATGATCATCCTGCAATCTTTGCTATTTCATGAGTGTCTCAATCTTACTGGTCGCCAGGAAGATAATGACGAGTTGCTCATTCCTTGCTTATTCCACAGCATTCTGTGAGTCTGTGTTTAGAGCATTTTGCAATGTACATATCCCATAGCAACCATACAATCACTGAAGCAAATGGTCCAAATAAAGCTCCCAGTAGAGTTCCATGGCTCTGCTATACATAGAACTCACATAACTATAGAAAATACAGAACTATTCGAATGTGTAAGAATGACTCAGACATTGTAACAAGGCCCATCATTACTCCTGAATCCCAATCCCTCACTCATTCTTCACTACATCTCTTTGTGCCTGACTTGGGGCTCACTCTCAGGCATAGCCCCTATTCCAAGGAGTGGGAACAGCACTAATATGTTCTCAAAACACCTAAAGGAAGAAACTTGATAATCTCAAATTCTTGAATAAGCCCTCTCCTAGATGCAAGAGACCATAAAGAGGTCTAGAAAACCTTCTGTACTCCTGATCAAATGAACCTCATAGGTAAGGGTATCGGAACCATTTATTTTTCCTTGTTCAAAACTGTCCATCTTCTTGTATTTTGCTACATATAATACATTTTAGTCATATTACCATAGAAATTATGTCATTCAAGAAAGTCCTCTTGCCAAGATTTCAGTTAGTAGACTCCTATGTACATATTAGAGTTCATTCTCCATCATTTGAAGGTGTCCTTGTTGGTTTGATTGGTAATTTCTTCCTTAAAGAAATCCAATATCTTCTCTTTTATTAGGGCAATCCACGGAATTTAAAATGTTGTTGAATTTTGTTATAATTACTTTCCAGACCTGCCAGACCATGAGTTCCTAGGTAGCACAGATTGCCTTCTAGTTACATTTGGACCCTCATCGCTATGAGACATGGACTTCACAGTTTGTACAGGTTCTTGGAAAGAATTGAATTCCATTAAAACAGTAGGGTTTTCTAGACGTCTTTGGGAAAATCTGATGTATTCTATCCATTATGAGAAGAGTTTCTCAAATCTCCATATCTCTTCTTATCCCCAAATCTCTTCTTTATGTATCTAGTCTTAAGTTCATGGTGCAAATTGAAAGACACCCATGGGAGAGGATGCATCCTTGCTTTCAGCTGTCTCTGGTCTCCAGAGGAAAACAGCTTAGTAATGTAATACTATGAAGCGGGTGGATGAACATTACTCCCTGCTGCAATCAAAAGTCTGCAACATTCATTAGGTTGCCTAAGTCCATGGCTTTCTGAAATGCCTTTATTCTAGAATGTCCATGGATCCACCTTCTGGATACAGTCCAATGTCTACATTATCTTTAAATGAATAAGATCTTTCTTTACTTGAAGTGTAACAACTAAGCATATTGTTGTTCTTCTTTTGCGTCTGACTCCATTGCCTCAAATCCACTGTGTGGGTTGCAAGCTGTCAGGTTGTTAGGGTTTAAGAAGTAGCATTGCTTGCTGCTGATACTTTTGCAGAGATTTGGACTCTACCTAGTAATTGGAATCCCTCACAGGTGGAGTCCACCATGGATCCACACCCTGTCAGATCCCTGGCCCTAGGTACTCAGTGTTTTGTTCTGCTGTGAAAGATAGTTGGAAGAAGCAATATTCTTGAATTTGAGATGTTCTAGTGAAATGACATTTGATTAGATAAGTTTTCTTAGTTTTTTTGTCTCATTACTGCCTCAAAGAATCCGACAAAAGCATCTCAATGGAAGAGGGGTTCATTATTTGCTTGTTTGTTTGTTTTGGCTCACAGTTTGAGGGTATGGTCCATTATGTTGGAGAAGTCATGGCAGGGGAGTGTGATGTGGCTGATCCCATTGCACCCCAGTCAGGAAGCAGGGAGAGATGAATGCGGGTATTCAGCTTGCTTTTTCTCCCTTGTAGTCAGTCTGGGAACCCACCTGTCCATGAGATGCTGCTGCCCACACTTAATGCAGGACTTCCCACCTCATTACCCTAATATACAAACTCACTAAAAATATGTCCAGAGATTTGTCTCCAAAATGATTTTTAAATCATGTCAGATTGACAATCTATATGGACCATCTCAGAGGCAGTTGATGGTAATTGCATTTTCCCCAAGTTGTATTTCTACTCACCTATTTCTCAGGTGAATTTTCAAACTATCTTGTTAAATGTCATGGACAATGAAATAGAATAAGAAGGCCGAAACTTTTATTTCTTAAATGTACTAGAACTTCATTCTTCCATTTGCTCAACAAAATGCCCAAGAAATATAGATAATAAATAGATTCTTTTCAGCTAATTCTCAGTCTGGCAAGGAAGAGAGTCACTGAAAGAAAGTTAACAGGCCCCCTCTGCACTCCATTTCTTGGGTCACAGCTCTGCTTGCTTTCCTGGAGGCCTGCTGCTGCCTGGGACAACCAGGAAAGATCCCCACGTCCCAAACCCTTGCCCGCTGGGTTCCCTGACAAGCCCAGCAACCAGGAGGTCTGCTCTGTCCCCTCTGCACTTCACTTTCCAGTCCACGCTTTTACCAGAGACCTGAAACCATCAGGGACCACCAGCTCTACCTGCATTCCTGAAGGTCTGCATACACAGCACAACCAGCAACCTGAAGCCATCAGGGACTACCACTTCTGTTTGCATACCTAAAGCCTCCTGCTTCCAGGGACAACCAGCTCTACATACAATCCCAGAGGCCTGGTGACATCCGAGACTACAAGCTTTACCTACATCCCCAGAGAACTGTTCCCATCAAGTACTACCTGGTCTCCCAACACTAGCTACAACCACATGGCTAACGGTCAGCATAAGAACAAAATCAACAGAGGATGGCCTTGTTGGGTATCAATGGGAAGAGAGGCCCTTGGTCCTATGGCTCATTTTCCCGGTGTAGGGGAATTTGAGAGTGGGGAGGTGGGAGTGGGTGGGTAGGTGAATACCCTCATAGATGCAGGGGGAGGGGATATGATAGGGGGTTTCTAGGGAACCAAGAAAAGGGATAACATTTGAAATGTAAATAAAGAAATTATCCAATAAAAAAAGAACAATATCAATAAAACCCAAGGCAATATGGCACCACTATCCTACTACAGCAAGCCCTGGATATCCTACCACACCTGATTCATGAGAAAATGACCTTAAATATCATCTTATGAAGATGATAGAGTCCTTTAAAAAGAAAATGAATAAATCCCTTAAAGAAATACAGGAAAATACTACCAAACATGTGAAAGAAGTGAATAAAACTGTTCAAGAGGTGAAAATGGAAATAGAAGCAATAAAGAAAACACAAACTGAGATAATTCTGGAGATGGAAAATCTAGGAAATAGAACAGGAACTACATGGGCTGGAGAGATGGCTCAGTCATTAAATATAAGAACAGGAACTACAGACATAAGTATCACCTACAAAAGAATACAAAAAATGGAAGAGAGAATCTCAGGCATAGAATATACAACAGAAGAAATTAATACATTGATCAAAGAAAATGCTAAAGGTAAAATGTTCCTAATATAAAACATGCAAGAAGTTTAAGATACTATGAAAAGATCAAACATAAGAATAATAGGAATAGAAGAGAAGATCCCCAAATCAAAGGCCCAGAAAATATCTACATCAAAATTATAATAGAAAGTATCTTTACTATAAAGGAAGAGATGTTTATAAACATACAAGAATCAAATACAGTGGACTTAAAAATCCTCCTGCTATATGCACACCAAATGTACAGAATAAAGAAGAATATTAAAAGCTGCAAGGAATAAAGGGTAAGTAACATATAAAGACACATATTAGAATTACACTGGACTTCTTAACAAGACTTTAAAAGTTCAAATAGCTTGGGAAGATGCCTTACAATCTGTAAGAGATCACAGAGGCCAGCCCAGACTATTACACCTAGCAAAATCTTCAGTCACTATAGACGGAGAAAACAAGATATTTTAAGCAAATTTCAACAATGTTATTTCATTAATCCAGTCCTACAGAGGAGAGTAGAAGGAAAACTCTAACATGAGGACTGTAACTACATCAAAGGAAACACAAGAAAGAAATAATTTCACATAAATAAAACTAGAAGAAGAGAACACTCCCCCCTCCAACACACACAATTGCACCACCAACATAATAAAATCAGGAATAAACCATCATTGGTCATTAATATCTCTGAATATCAATGGCCTCAATTCCCTAATAAAAAACACAGGCTAACAGAGTAGATCCATAAATAAGATCCATCACTCTATGCATACGAGAAACACACGTCAGCAACAAAGTTAGACATTACCTCAGAGTAAAGGGCTGGAAAAAGGTTTTCCAGGGAAATGGACCTAAGAAACAAGCTGGAGAAGTGATTGTAGTGTATATTACAATAGACTTTGAACAAAAGGTAGTCAAAAGAGGTACGGAAGAGCAATTTATACTTATCAATAAAAGAAAAATTCACCAAGATGACATTTCAATTCTGAACATCTATGCCCCAAATGCAAAGCACCCACATTCGTGAAATAAATATTACTAAAACTTTAATCATACATGGAACCATGCACATCAATAGTGGGATGCTTCAACACCCCACTGTTGCCAACCGACAGGTCATTGAGACAGAACCTAAACACAGAAATAATAATAATAACAGATATTATGAATCAAATGGACCTATCAGATATCTACAGAATAGTACACACAATCACTAAAGAGTATATCTTCATCTTACACCTCAAGGAACCTCTTCTAAAACTTATCACATATTCAGTCTCAAATCAAGTCTCAACAGATGCAAGAAAATTGAAATAATACATTACATCCTATGATACCACCATGGATTAAAGATAGACTTCACCAACAATAGAAACAACAGAAATCCAAAAAATCTCATGGAAACAGAACAACCCTCTACTCAATGATCACTGGGTCAGGGAAAAATATAGAAGGAAATTAAAGATTTTATACAATTCAATAAAAATGAAGGCACAAGTTGTCTGGTGGAGTTCTTTGGGTCGCTTAAGTATACTATCATATCATCTGCAAATAGTGATAGTTTGACTTCTTCCTTTCCAATTTGTATCCCTTTGACCTCTTTTTGTTGTCTAATTGCTCTAGCTAGAACTTCAAGTACTATATTGAAAAGATATATATAGAGAGGGCAGCCTTGTCTAGTCCCTGATTTTAGTGGGATTGCTTCAAGTTTCTCTCCATTTAGATTGATGTTGGCTACCGGTTTGCTGTAAATTGCTTTTACTATGTTTAGATATGGGCCTTGAATTCCTGATCTTTCCAAGACCGTTAGCATGAAAGGATGCTGAATTTTGTCAAATGCTTTCTCAGCATCTAATGAGATGGCCATGTGGTTTTTTTCTTTGAGATTGTTTATATAGTGGATTACATTGATGGATTTCCTTATATTGAATCATCCCTGCATCCCTGGGATGAAGCCTACTTGATCGTAGTGAATGATCGTTTTGATGTGTTCTTGGATTCGGTTGGCAAGAATTTTATTGAGTATTTTTGCATCGATATTCATAAGAGAGATTGGCCTGAGATTCTCTTTCTTTGTCGGATCTACAGCTGATAAACGACTTCAGCAAAGTGGCCGGATATAAAATCAACACAAGCAAGTCAGTAGCCTTCCTATACTCAAAGGATAAGCAGGCTGAGAAAGAAGTAAGAGAAATGATACCCTTCACGATAGCCACAAACCATATAAAGTATCTTGGCATGACTCTAACCAAACAAGTGAAAGATCTGTATGACAAGAACTTCAAGTCTCTGAAGAAAGAAATAGAAGAAGACCTCAGAAGATGGAAAAAATCTGCCCTGCTCATGGATTGGCAGGATTAATATAGTAAAAATGAGCATCTTACCAAAAGTAATATACAGATTCAATGCAATCCCCATCAAAATCCCAACTCAATTCTTCATAGAGTTAGAAAGAGCAATTCAAAAATTCATCTGGAATAACAGAAAACCCAGAATAGCTAAAACTATTCTCAAGAGTAAAAGAACCTCTGGGGGAATCAGTATCCCGGACTTCAAGCTGTACTACAGAGCAATAGTGTTAAAAACCACATGGTATTGGTACAGTGACAGGCATGTAGATCAATGGAACAGAATTGAAGACCCAGAAATGAATCCACACTCCTATGGTCACTTGATCTTTGACAAAGGAGCTAAAACCATCCAGTGGAAAAAAGATAGCCTTTTCAACAAACGGTGCTGGCTCAACTGGAGGTCAACATGCAGAAGAATGCAAATTGACCCATTCTTATCTCCTTGCACTAAGCTCAATTCCAAGTGGATCAAGGATCTCCACATAAAACCAGACACACTGAAACTAATAGAAGGGAAACTAGGGAAGAACCTTGAACATATGGGCACAGGGGAGAATTTCCTGAACAGAACTCCAATAGCTTATGCTCTAAGATCAAGAATAGACAAATGGGACCTCATTAAATTACAAAGTTTTTGCAAGGCAAAAGACACTGTCAAAAAGACAAAGCGGCAACCAACTAACTGGGAAATGATCTTTACCAACCTTACATCCGACAGAGGACTAATATCCAATATATACAAAGAACTCAAGAAGTTAAACTCCAGAGAGGCAAGTAACCCTATTAAAAAATGGGGTACAGAGCTAAACAAAGAGTTCTCACCTGAAGAATATCTAATGGCTGAGAAGCACCTAAAGAGATGTTCATCATCCTTAGTCATTAGGGAAATGCAAATCAAAACAACCCTGAGATTCCATCTCACCCCAGTCAGGATAGCTAAGATCAAAAACACAGGAGACAGCAGTTGTCGGCGAGGATGTGAAGAAAGAGGAACAGTCCTCCACTGCTGGTGGAATTGCAAGCTGGTACAACCACTCTAGAAAGCAGTCTGGCGGTTCCTCCGAAAACTGGGCATGACACTCCCGGAGGATCCAGCTATACCACTCCTGGGCATATACCCAGAGGCTTTACCTGCATGCAATAAGGACACATGCTCCACTATGTTCATAGCAGCCTTATTTATAGTAGCCAGAAGCTGGAAAGAACCCAGATGTCCCTCAACGGAGGAATGGATTCAGAAGATGTGGTGTATCTACACAATGGAATACTACTCTGCAATTAAAAACAATGAATTCACGAAATTCCTAGGCAAATGGTCAGAACTTGAAAATATCATCCTTAGTGAGGTAACCCAATCACAAAAGAACACACATGGTATGCAGTCACTGATAAGGGGATATTAACCCAGAATCTCGGAATACCCTAGACACAATTCGCATATCAATAGATTTCTAAGAAGATGGAAGGAGAGACCCCTGGTCCTGGAAAGTCTGGATGTAGGGGAATGCCAGGACAGAGAAACGAGAGGGGGTTGAATGGAGAAAAGAGGGAGGGAAGGGGGCTTATGGGACTTTCAGGGAGGGAGGAAACGGGAAAGGGGAAATGATTTGGAATGTAAATTGAAAAAAAATTAAAATAAAATAAAATAAAAAAAAGAAAGTATTCCAGTTTGATGCTGACATATATATTCAGGGGAATTCACTGAGCCAGTAACGGGCTTCTCACAAAAAAATAAATAAATAAATGAATAAATAAAATAAAATAAAATAAAATAAAAATAATGAAGGCACAATATACCCAAACTTGTGGCACACAATGAAAGCTATGGAAAAATGAAAGATCATTGCACTAAGTGAATCATAAAGAAATTGCGGAGTTCTCATACTAGAAAATTAAAAGCACATCTGAAAGCTCTAGAAAGAAACATAGCAAACATACTCAAGATGGATAGACCACAGGAAATTATGAAATTCAGGACTGAAACCAATCTATTAGAAACAAAAAGAATCAATGAAAATAAAGAGCTGTTTTTTTTTTTTTGAGAAAATCAACAAGATAGGCAAACCTTTAGACAAACTAACTAAAATACAGAGAGTCCATATCCAAAAACAAATTAGAAATGAAAAGAAAGATATAACAACAGAAAATGAGGAAATCCAAAGAATCATTAAGTTGTACTTTAAATGTCTGTACTCCACAAAATTGATAAATCTAAATGAAATGGATAATGATTTTCTAGACAGATAGCAATTACCGAAGTTAAATTAAGATCAGGTAAATAGTCTTATAATCCCAAAGGAAATAGAGGCAAACAATAACAACAACAACCAACCAAACAAAAAACAAAACAAAAATTAAAAATCCACAAACAACAACAAAACAAATAGAACATTCTCCCAAATAAAAGAACAACAAAAAACCCAGAGCTAGATGGTTTTAGCACAGAATTCTACCAGACTTTTAAGAGCTAATAGTAATACTCTTGAAATTATTCCATAAAATTTAAAGTAACATTGCCAAACTTGTTCTATGAGGCTACAGCCACTCTAATACCTAAATCACACGAAGACCTAACAAAGAAAAAAGTTCCAGATCAAATTTCCTTATTAACACTGATGCAAAAATACTCAATAAAATACTTGCAAACTGATTCCAAGAACACATCAAAGACGTCATCCACCATGTTCAAGTAGGTTTCATCCTGGGGATGCAGGGATGGTTCAATATACAAAAATTCAACAATGTAATCCACCATATAAACAAATGGAAAGAAAAAAAGAAACCTGTGATCATCTCAGTAGATGCTGAAAAAGCCTTTGAAAAAAATCAATGCCCCTTCCTGTTGAAAGTGTAGGAGATAAAATGCACATACCTAAACACAATAAAGGCAATATACAACAAGCCTTATCCCAACATAAAATTAAATGTAGAGAAGTTTAAAGCAATTCCACTAAAATCAGGGATAAGACAAGGCTGTCCACTTTCTCCCTATCTCTTCAATATAGTACTTGAAGTCCTAGTTAGAGCAGTAAGATAACTAAAGGAGATCAAGGAGGTCATAATTGGAAAGGAAGAAGTCAAATTATCTCTATTTGCAGATGATATGATAGTATACATGTGACTCCAAAAATTCTGCCAGAGAACTCCCACAGCTGACACATACCTTCAGCACAGTTTCTGAATTCAAAATTAACTCAAAGAAATTAGTAGCCTTCCTTCATACAAAAAAATTAATAGGGTGAGAAAAAAATTAGGGAGACAATACCTTCATAATAGCCACAAACTATAAAATACCATGGTGTATCTCTAACAGAGCAAGTGAATGTTTTGTATGAAAAGAACTTCAAGTCTCTGAAAAAAGAAATTGAAGAAGATATCAAAAGATCGAGAGACCTCCCATGCTCATGGATTGGTAGGAATAACATAGGTAAAATGGCCATCTTACCAAAATCTAAAGATCTATAGATTCAATGCACTTTCTATCAAAATTCCAACAGATGTACAGACCTTGAAAGAACAATTCTCAACCTCAAAAATCTCAGGAGAGCTAAAACAATTCTGTATAATAAAAGAATTTCTGGAGGTATCATCATCCAAGCTATACTTCAGAGTAATAGTAATAAAAACTGCATGGTATTGGTGTAGACATAGGCAGCTTGATCATTGGAATAGAATTGAAGACCCAGAAATAAATCCCCACACCCTTGGACATTTGATTTTTGACATATAAGAAAAAAACATACAGTGCAAATGGGAGAGCATCTTTAACAAATGGTGCTGGTCTAACTAAGTGTCTGCACGTAGAAGAATGCAAATAGATCCATACTTATCACCCTGCACAAAACTCAAGTCCAAGTGAATCAAAGACCTCAACATAAGACCAGATACACTAAATCAAATAGAAGAGAAAATGGTGAATAGCCTTGAACTCACTGGTATAGGAGACAACTTTCTGAAAAGAACACTGACACCTCAGGCACTAAGATCAACAACTAATAAATAGGACCTCATGAAACTGAAAATCTTCTGTAAGGCAAAGGTCACCATTAATAGAACAAAATAGCAGCCTACAGAATGGGAACAGCTCTTTACCAACCTTTCATGTGACACGGGACTAATATCCAAAATATAAAAAGGACTCAAGAAGTTATACCTTAAACAACACAAATAACTCAATTAGAAAATGCTCACGCCCTGAACCCTGAGATTCCATCTCACACCAGTCAGGATGGCTAAGATCAAAAACACAGGAGACAGCAGTTGTTGGCGAGGATGTGGAGAAAGAGGAACACTCCTCCACTGCTGGTGGAATTGCAGGCTGGTACAACCACTCTGGAAAGCAGTCTGGCGGCTCCTCAGAAAACTGGGCATGACACTTCCGGAGGATCCGGCTATACCACTCCTGGGCATATACCCAGAGACTTTACCTGCATGCAATAAGGACACATGCTCCACTATATTCATAGCAGCCTTATTTATAATAGCCAGAAGCTGGAAAGAACCCAGATGTCCCTCAACGGAGGAATGGATTCAGAAGATGTGGTATATTTACACAATGGAATACTACTCTGCAATTAAAAACAATGAATTCACGAAATTCCTAGGCAAATGGTCAGAACTTGAAAATATCATCCTTAGTGAGGTAACCCAATCACAAAAGATCACACATGGTATGAAGTCACTGATAAGGGGATATTGACCCAGAATCTCAGAATACCCTAGACACAATCAGCATATCAATAGATTTCTAAAAAGATGGAAGGAGAGACCCCTGGTCCTGGAAAGACTGGATGTAGGGGAACGCCAGGACAGAGTAATGAGAGGGGGTTGAACGGAGAAAAGAGGGAGGGAAGGGGGCTTATGGGACTTTCGGGGAGGGAGGAAACGGGAAAGGGGAAGTGATTTGGAATGTAAATTAAAAAAATAAAATAAAATTAAATTAAAAAAAAAAAAAGAAAATGCTCACAGAGCTAAACAGAGAATTCTCAACAAAGGAATCTTTAATGACTGAGAAACCCTTAAAGATATGTTCAACATTCCTAGTCATCAGGGAAATGCAAATCAAAATGAATCTGAGATTCCACCTTACATCCATCAGAATGGTTAAGACCAAAAGCTCAAGTGACAGCACATGCTGGAGAGAATGTGGAGCAAAGGAAACACTTCTCCTTTGCTGGTGGGAGTATAAACTTGTACAATTACTTTGGAAATTAATTTGGCAGTTTCTTAGAAAACTAGCAATAGTTCTACCTCAGGATCCAGCTACATCATTCCTGGGAATTTACTCAAAAGATGCTCTACCATCTCACAGACACTTGCTAAACTATGTTCACAGCAGCTTTATTTGTAATAGCCAGAAGTTGAAACAACTCAGATGCCCCTCGACTAAAAAATGGACAAAGAAAATGTGGTTCATTTACACAATGGAATACTACTCAGTTATTAAAAACAAGAACATCATGAAAATTTCAGGCAAATGGATGAACGAGAAAACATCATCCTGAGTGATGTAACCCAACACCAAAAGGACATGCATGGTATGTACTCACTTAAGTGTACTCACATAAGTGGATATTAGTCATAATATACAGAAAAACCAAGCTATAATCCACAGGCCTAAAGAAGCTCAATAAGTAGGGGCGCCCAAAGGAGGATGCTTGACTCTTACTCAGAGGGGGAAATAAAATAGACATCAAAAGTATGTGGAAGGAGAGGTGATGTGGGACGCAACAGGGCATGGGGTTCAGGTGTAGGGACATCAGGGGAAAAAAGAAACTGACTGTGGGCCATTGCAAGGTATTTCTAGGATTTGCCAGAGTTCTGGGAGAGTGGGAGGTCCTAGGGATCTATGGGAGATACTCTAGCTGAGACTCCTAACAGTGGGGAATATGAAGCCTCAAGTGGCTACTTTATGTAGCCAAGCAAGACTCCCAGTGGAGTGATAAGGACACCAACCCACCCACAATATTTTTGACCCAATATTTGTCCTGCCTACAAGATGTGCAGGGACAAAAGATGGAACCAAGATGGAGGGAATGGCTAACCAATGACTGGCCCAAATTGAGACCTACCCAATGGTCAAGAACAAATCTTTGACACTATCAATGGTACTGTTATACTTGCAGACAGGAGCCTAACATAACTGAGTGCTCTTCTGAGAGCCCCATCCAGCAGCTGATGGAAACATACAGAGACCACAGTCAAACATTAGATGGAGCTTGGGGAGTCTTGTAGAAGAATTGAAAGAAGGATTGAGGGTCCTGGGGGTTTTGGGACTCCACAGGAAGAGCAACAGTGTCAGCTAACCTGGACTCTTGGGACTCCCAAAGATTGGACCACCAACCAAAGAGCAAGCATGGACTGAACCTAGGACCTCTGTACATATGTAGTAGATATGCAGATTGGTCTTCATGTGGGTCCACCAACAACTGAAAGAGGGGATGACCCTGAATCTGTGGCCTGCTTGTGGATCCCATTCCCCTGACTGGGATGTCTTGTTTGGCCTCAGTGGGAAAGGATGCACCTAGTCCTGCAGTGATTTGATGTGCCAGGGTGGGTTTGTACCCAGGGGGTCCTCCCCATTTATAGATGAGAAGGAAAGGGATATGGCAGAGCTTTGTGAGGAGGGACCATTAAGAGGAGATGAAAAGTAAATGAATAAATCAATTAATGAAAATAAAGGTAATCTTAAGTCTGAAGGAAGATTTGAGGACTAAGGTACATACTTAGCCTAGTAGTAGCTCAGTATACTTGGGAACACTTCCTAGAGAGTCCACTTGCTACTCTCAATAATATACAATGTAGAACCAGTGGAAGACATCATAGTTCATGGAAGAAAGTGGGTATGGCAAAGGTGTGGAGGTCTAGAAAGAAAGACAGCTGCCTCTGTTCAGGGAGCTTAAAGCCACCAGGATGAAGTTGATTCATGTTACAAAATGCCCAAGAACAAAGCATCCCCCAAGGAGACACAGACCTTAAATCCAAGTCTGGCTTTCCCATTACTTGCCTGTGCTATCTGGTCAACTCCTGGGGTTTTAAAATTGCATATTCAGATAAATATCTAGTTCATAGGAGAAAAGGGGATAGTGAAATGAGAGTCCAAAGGAAAATATTAAGATAAATATGAAGAATTTTGGATAAGAAGGGTTGATAAAACTTGAATTGACTGGACCATAAATCATTCTCTAGCCACTGAGTTTCAGATAAATTGAGATGTTGGTCCAGTAGCTGGTAGGAACCCAGTGTGAACATCAGCATCTAACATTCATATTAATCAGGCTTCTCTGTTGGACACACAGACTCCTACAGAGTCTCAGTGGTTTCATACAGCCAGTGTATTATATCTCAGTTCTACTGGATATACTGAATATCCATTAGTGTGTTCTGTTCACTGTAATTCAAGGACCCAGAGTGATAGAGTGTTTCATCTTAATAAGTAGTTCCATGGTGGCTACAGCTTTCTGAGCAAGGTATAAGACTCAAGCTTTTGAAATTCCCTTTTAAGGGTAGGAGCACAGACATAGCTCACTTGGTAAAGTTCTTGCTTAGAATAAATATAGCCCTGGGTCTGATTCTCAAAGCTTAATAACCCAGAAGTGGTGACAAATGTCCTCAATATTAGCACTCAGAAGATGGAGGCAGGAGAATCAGAAATCCAAGGTCATCCTTAGCTACGTAAAGAATTTGAAAACAGTTTAGGGTACATGAAATTCTGTCTTCTATAAAAAGACTCTTTGGGTTTCATTGGGTAAAACAAGGATAACTTTCAAGGATGTGGGGAAATGTGGTTTTATTTGTTCCCTTCAGAGGAAAAACAGAGTCTTGCCTGTTCCTTTCCAAGGATGTAAGGACACATAGCCTTACCTCTTCCCAAAGGTTGTGGAGAAATAAGAGTCTTACCTCCTTCCAAAAGGAAGAAGTTGATATTTGTGAAAAGTCCTTGAATTTATCTGTCAGGTAAACAAGACTTCTGGAGGTTGGGGCTGAAATTCAGTGCTAACCAGTCCTTTTCCACTTTTTGTTCACGTTTTGACCTAAAGAAGAACAAATAAACAAATAAGACATATTCCCTTCCATACACAAAGGATAATGGGTCCCTCTTTCCTCTATAGATGGGAGGCAGGGCTAAGAAAGAGTAAGGGGCAGAAGGAAGAGAGTGGGGAAGTGGACAATAGGGATTTAGCACAGGAGTCTGTATGTGTCAGGTTTTTCTAGCTTTCCTTGCCAGATTAGGAAAGCAGTCTAGAGAATTACAGATTAAGCAGTTTTAGGATTACAGAGAAACAAGCAAGCAAGCAAGCAAGCAAACAAACAAACAAACACAGGTAGCTGGCTAAGAACAGGTAAATTAGGAAGGTCTTCTAATATCATTGCAATGGTTCTCAACCTTCCTAATGCTGTGGCCCTCTAATATGGTTCATGTTGTGGTGACCTCCAATCATAAAATTATTTTGTTGCTACTTCATAAATGTAATTTTGCTACCATTATAAATTATAATGTAAATATCTGATATACAAGATGTCTGATAAGTGACCCCACCAATAGGGTCACAGCCCACAGGTTGAGAGTCATTGGTTTAAAGGAAAATAAAGGCCCATGGAACATCTGTGCAAACATAGCACAGATTATACTGTTCGAAATGGTTAGGGCCAAGGATTTAGAATTGCTCTGGCAAGCAGCCTGGGAAGAGTATAGGTGTTTGACCATAATAAGTACATAGGCCACAGAAACATCACTTACAGATTTCAGTCTTCAGTTACCTCTGCTTGCAGCTGGGCTACCTGAGAGCTTGGTTCTCCATCTCACAGTTTCTATTGTCCAGCTTGTAAACACTGAGTTTTACTCTGGTTCCTTACTTCAAAGCACAGATATCAAGCATAACATGAGACTGTGCAGATTTTGTTTTGTGTTTAATTTTAGAGGATTTCCTTTTTAGGGAGACAGAGAGAAGGAGGGAGATAGAGGAAGAGAGAGAGAAAGAGAGAGAGAACATAAAGTTGGATGGGTAGAAATGTGGGTAGCATCTGGGAGGAGCTTAGAGAAAGAACATGATCAAAATAAATGGTATGAAAATCATTTTTAAATAAAAATGTATTAAAATAAGCAAATGGAATTCATTTTCATTGTCATTATTATCATTGTACTTTGCTAATGTTCAGCTTCCATTACTTCATTCTTCATTGTTCTTCTCATTTCCCTGATTATCTTCTCTTCCTTTTCCAAATAATCCCTGTATGCCTTCATGATATATATACATATACATACATACATACACAGTTACATGCAGATATGACATATGAAAGAATACATGCAATATTTATCTTTTTTATGCCCTATTACCCCCTCTTGGTCTTCCCTACCTACCTATATATCTCTATCTATCTATCTATCTATCTATCTATCTATCTATCTATCTATCTATCTATCTATCTATCTACCTATCTCTATCAATCATTTATCAATTGTCTATTATCTACCCATCACATATTTATCTATTATTCTATCATTGGTCTATCATGTTTACTTACCATTTATCAATATATCTATCTATGATATACCATCTATCAACTATCATATTCATCTATAATCTAGCTATCATATGTAATCTGACATTTAGATTTTTCACATGAGAGTTATTAGTTGATACCTGTTCTTCATTTTTATTTTTGAGAATATAATTTTATCACAATATTTTTCCTTTGTCCATTTCCTTTGTCCCTTTGCCCCCCCCCCCAAGCCTCTATGTGCCTCTCCTGCTCATGACCTTTAATTTTTTTTTATTTTCTATATTTATTTTATTTATATTCTGAATGATTTCCCCTTTCCTGGTTCCTCCCTCCCTGAAAGTGCCATAAGCCCTCTTCCCTCCCCCTGTTCCCCATTCAACCCCCTCTCGCTTCTCTGTCCTGGTATTCCCCTACATCCAGTCTTTCCAGGACCAGGGGTCTCTCCTTCCATCTTCTTGGAAATCTATTGATATGTGAATTGTGTCTTTGATATTCTGAGTTTCTGGGTTAATATCCCCTTATCAGTGACTGCATACCATGTGTGTTCTTTTGTTATTGGGCTACCTCTCATGACCTTTTATATGCGTGCAATTAACAATTAATTTTTTGAGTTGTTTTTAGAATCTGGATATTAACATCCTGTCACATGAATAGTTGCCTATAATTTCTTCTGTTCTGCAGGTAGTCTCTTCATAATGCTCTGTCTGCCAGAAAGACGCACTAATTTCTTGCAATTCCCCTTTGCCAATTCTTGCAATTGTTTGAGAGCTATTGGAGCCCTTTTCAGAAAGTTCCTACCCCCAAGTCTTGAAGTATTTTGCTGGTGTTTTCTACTGGCAGTTTCAGAGTTGCCAGTCTTACATGCAGGCCTTTGATCCAGTTTGAATTGATTTTCATACAGGATGAGAAATCAAGATTGATTTTTATTTTTCTACATGAACTTTCCTCAACACTACTTGTTGAAGTGGTTGCTTTTTTCCCAAGGTTCATTGTTGACCCCTTTGTCAAAAATTCGGTGTCTGTAGTGGTTCATGTTTATTTCCTAGTTCTGTTTCATTGGACTATGTCTGCCTGCTGGAGGCTCAGAGTTTCCTGTTCTGTTGGCAGTGACACTCAGGATGGACAGGCAGCTGCAGAAGTTCAGCTACTCACTGACCTTAGGTTTGGGACTGTCAGATTCTATAGGTATTCTCCAGCAATATTATTGGCATGGACCTGGGGCTCAGAAGCACTTAGAGAAGCTTCCAAGTTCTTGAGTTTCAGGGCAAAGAATTGGACCAGAGAGACAGACTTAGAAACAGAAATAGAAATAGAAGCAGTTTATTAAGAAAAGGAAAGCATCCTCTAGAAAGAGAGTGGGCTAGAGAGAGCAGAGAAAAATATGTGCTCAGAACTGCTGGGCTATGAGCTGCATGGTCCTTTATAGGTCTTCTGCCTTTCTGACAGTTGTATAGTGTGGGTTTTTCTTGAGCATGCTTGGTTTTGTATGTGGCTCAGATGGGGAAAACTTTCTAGTCTTTCTCTGATAAAGAACTTTGTGCATTTGTTAATCTCCTCTTTCTCCTCCTCCTTCTCTTCCTCCTCCTCCTCCTCCTTCTCTCTCTGTCTCTGTCTGTCTCTGTCTCTCTCTGTCTCTCCAGTGCCAACTTTCTTGCCACAGTGATGAAAGCAGATCACAACCTCTGAGAATCCAGCTACTTTCCATTGTACAATTCAATTCTGAGCTTGCTGCTTCTTGAACTTCTTGCCAGTATGTAGCACCCCTCCATCCTGAATTACATCCTATTTTGAGAAAGTGGCAGTTTGACATCAGGATTCCTGATGTGTCATTATTCCTGGTTTTCAGACTGCTTGCTCCCAGTATAGCTCATTTTCATTTTAATATTTATTTTTCAAAGTTTTATTCATATATATGCACTATCTACATGAGTTTATGTGCATACAGAAGCCTGCAGAGACCAGAGGAGGGTATTAGAGCCCCTGGAAGTGGAGTCATAGGTGCTTGTAAGCTGCCTAACATGGGTGCTGGGAACAGAACTCAGGTCTTCTCTAGGAGTGGTGAATAGTCTTAACTACTAAGTTACATCTCCTGGCTTCAGTTTATTGATTATTATTCCTTTTCAAAGAGAGGAGTGATTTGCTTCAGCTTTTGTGCAGTTATTTGTTCTGAACTGAAACACACCACTCTTAAAGAAGGCTTCATGAGACTCAGAAAAAAGGAATTAGGTAGTAAGTAAAAATTACAAGTCTCATAAGCTCATGAATCTTAAAAAAGCCACAAGTTGTTTCACCCATCTCATGTTATGGAAACAATTGCTGAAAAAGGGATACTCTATAATCAGTTGAATTGTCTCTACAACCTTCTCAGTTTTAAATAGGTTTGCCATCAAGTGGTGCCAGGCCACTGCACTAAGACATGAGACCTGTCAGAACAGATTTCTTCTCCAGCATGATAAAATTCTTTTCATCCCAGAGATGCAGGGATGGTTTTACATAATTCAAAAGATAAACGTAGGGCTGGTAAGATGGCTCAGTGGTTAAGAGAACTGACTGCTCTTCTCGAGGTCATTAGTTCAAATCCCAGCAACCACATGGTGGCTCACAACCTATGGGCAGGAGCAAATGTGGGTAGGTGCAAGTGGGGAGGAGGAAGAGGGAGAAGGGAAGGGGAAAAATGATAAACATAATTCATCACATAAATAAACTAAAAGTAAAAAAAATCACACTATCATCTTATTAGATATAAAAAAGGCTTTGACAAAATTCAATATTGCTTCATGATAAAAGCCACAGAGAGACTAGGGATGTAAGTGACATACCCCAATATAATAAAGGCAGTTTATAGCAAGCCTATAGAGAACATTATATCAAACACAGAGAATCTCAAAGCATTTCAACTAACATCAGGAACAAGATAAGAATGTCAACCCTCTCCATACTTGACATCTTAGATAAAAAATTTGAAAACTGATGGAAATCCAGTAGATTTAAATAAAAAGGGAGAAGTTAAACTCTCCTTATTTGCAGATGATATGATTTGACATAGAAAATACCCTAAAGATTCTACCAGAAAACTCCTACAGATGATAAACCTCTTATGCAAAGTAGCAAGAAAAAAATTATTACACAAACCCAGTATCTTTATTATAAACAAACAACAAACATAGGGAGAAAGAAATCAGAGAAATAAAACCTCTAGGAACAGCCTCAAAAAGATATATCTTAGGATAACTCTAAGAAAACAAGTGACAAAATTGTAAAATAAAAGCTTTAAGACATTGAAGAAAAAATTGAAGAAGACACCAGAAGATGGGAAGATCTCCCAGGCTCGTGGACTCTCAGGATTAATGTTGAGGAAAAGGTCATCCTTCAAAAAACAATCTACAGGTTCAATGAAATCCCCATTAAAATTCTTGGCATAAATTGAAAAAGCAATCTTCAACTTCAAATAGAAACAAAAAAACCAAGAGAGCTAAAACAATCTCGAATAACAAAACAGCTGCTGAGGGTATTGCCATCTCAGATTCCATTTATAATGGAATAGTAAAATCAGTTGACCAAACAAACTAAAAACCAAAACAAGCATGGCATTGACCTATAAACAAACAAATGGAATTGAAGTGTCAGACATAAATACACACACCTATGGGCATCTGAGTTTTGACAATGAAGGCAAAAATATGTACTGGAGAAAAGACAATATCTTTAACAACTGGTGCTAGTCAAACTGAATAACTACATTAGAAGATTCATATCTAACACCCTGCAAGAAATCAAATCTAAATGGGTCAAGCATCTATACATAAGCCATGATACCCTGAATCTGATATAAGAGAAAGTGGGAAACCTGCTTACATTCATTGTAACAGGAAAGGACTTTCAGAACAGAACACTGATATCACAGGCATTCAGACCTACAATTAATAAATGGGACTTCATGAATCTAAATAGCTTCTGCATGACAAAGGACACCATCATTTGAGCAAAGAGGAAGCCTACAGAATAGGAGAAAGTCTTTAACATTATACATTTTATAGAGGGTTAGTATCTAGGATATACAAATAACTAATAAAACTAAATACCCAGAAAACAACTCAATGAAAATGAAGTATAGAAACAAGCATGAAGTTCTTAAAAGATGGAACACATGACTGAGAAACACTTAAAAGAAGTTTTAATATCCTTAGTTATCAGGGAAAAGTTAATGAAAACTGTTTTGGTGTTTCATTTTACCCCAGACATAATGATGGAGATCAAGATGATGCCAGGAAGGTGAAACACTTATTTATTACTGGTGGGAACACAAACTGGTAAAGCCACTATAGAAAGGAGTGTGGGGGCTCCTCAAAAATCTGAAAACCAATCTACCACAAGATCCAGCTATACTACCCAAAGCACTCTACACAGTACTGAAGAGATGTTTGCTCATCTGTACTTATAGCAGCTCCATTCATAATAGCCAGAAATTGGAAAGACCCTAAATGTCCATGAACTGACAAATGAATAATGAAACCATCGTACATTTAAACATAGAATATTATTCATCTACTAAGCAAAAACAAATTTATGACATTTCCAGGTAAATGGATAAAGCAACAATCATCCTGAGTGAGATAACTCATATCCCAAAAGACAAATATTGTAAATTTTCTATTATATGTAGATGTTAGCTTTTAAGTTTTTTGTTACATGTTATAATCTGAGTAGCTGCAGAGATTAGGTATCTATTAAGAAAAAGGGATAAGAAAGGGATCTCTCAAGAAGGAGAAATGGGATATAGAGTTATAAAAAGATCAAAGGGAAACAAGGAAGAGAGAGAGATGGGAAAGCAATGTAAAAGAGGACTCACACAAAGGCCTTTTGAAAAGCCACGTGTAAAGTCGTGTGGAAACCTACAACAGCATAAGCTTTCTAAAATATATACTTATATGAAAGAAGTTTAAATAGAGTCACAACATGGTTGGGGAGACAATGCCTCAACTAGACATCGTAAGATACCCAGGAAAACCATGCTCTAGGAATAGGGCACATTGTGAGTCATTAACAAAAGGAGCTAACAGCACAGGCTATTGCCAAGGTTATTGGTTACTCTTCATATACCAGTGAACATAAAGAATTCAACCTTGTGCCCAACTAAGAGCCTCATCCCGACTCATTAGCATGCATAGAGCTGGGAGATACTCTGCACTCTATCAGAACAGAAAAGTAATTATCAATATTATAATAGACCCAGCTACAAACCCTGTGACCTACAACAGCAACAGAACTGGCAAGATAAACTGTGCAATAGTGGCACAAATGTTAAAGGAGTAACTAACCACTTTTAGAAGATTGGATTTAAGGCCCACACCATGAGATAATCACACTCCTAAAGTGGCCAAGAACTAGAGACTAACTAGGTCATAGTCCTAGGGGAAGTCTACTGCTGTAATTCTGCTAAAGGAATTCCTGCTAAAATGACTCCTGATAAAATATTCTATGCCCAAAGATCATTGCATCTCATAACCCACACACCATGCAAGCTTCTTTTTGTAGTGGATGGTAATTAACAAAAAGATTCAGAGTTGTACAGTAGCAGAGAGTGAGAGACTCCATAACTGAGTCCTAAGTGATATATCTCTATCAAGCCACTCTTGTCAAGGCTCAGGGATCTATTAAAAAAGGGGTAGAAAGATTATAGGAGTTGGAGGTTGTGGATGATTTCAAGGAAACAACATCTTCCATGTACAACAGGAATAATGCACATATGAGATCACAGAGACTATGGCAGTGGATATAGGACCTGCACAGATGCAAATCAGACAAAATCCCAGTACTGAGAATGGGAAGTGGATACAAAGTCTCATTTAAAAAGAAAACCCTAGAAGCTCCTTGCAATTAATACCTGCTGGAAAAAGGAATACTAGTTTTCTTCAGTAGAGTATGAACCACAGTCTAGGTCAAGTCCCATGTTTAGAAGTAGTTGGCCAACACAAAATGAACTCCATACTTTCTCTGTATATATTTGTTTTGTTTTTTTTTATCCTGTTGATTTTATTTTTAAATTTTGTTTGTTTTGACTTTGTTTTGTATTTTCCTAGTTTTTTTTTGTTTTTGTTTTTGAGAGTGGGGGGACATAAAGCTGGATTGTTAGGGAGGTGGGTATGATCTGAAAGGAGTTAGAGGAGGGTAAAGAATATCAAATATGCTGTATATATTATTTTAATAAAAAGAAAATTAAAGACAACATTTAGCCTGGAACCACATGAATTTGGACTCATTAAACATGCAGAAGAACATTTAGTTATAGACTTAAAAATTTCTGAGTGAACATAAGAGCATTTAAATGATTTTTTTAGTGAGTATGCTAGCAAAGTAAATTCCTTTGTCCTTATGTACATGTGTATACATGTGATTTTGTGTGTAGGTCAGAATACAACCTAAGGTGTCAATTCTTAGGCACCTAGGTACCATACATGTTGTATCTTAAGATGGGTTTCTTATTAGCCTCAACCTCATCAGATAGACAAGACTGGCCAGCCTGTGAGCCCATTTCTGTCTCCCTGCAAGTGTCCACGGTCACAACTTTTAAAAATGGTTTCTGAGGCTCAGTTTGGGTTCTCATGCTTGCAAAGCAAATAATTTTCCAACTATGATCCCCTACAGCAAACTGTTAATGACTATTGGTCAGGTCTATAATCTAGACACAGGGCTGACTTGACCTGAAGGTTGAGGATGCAGCCTATTCAGACAAATCTTAAAAATCATTGAACGGAGAACCAGTAAAAGAATATGGGACCCAAGGTGTACTAGGAAAGAAAGCTAAGGATGAGTGCCACATCACAGTCCAGCAGCTCCTGACTGTGTGAGGAGAGTCTGGCTAATGAGGCAAAGTCCATTCCCTGCAGCTGAAAGCCACCCTCCACAGCTCAACATAGTCTGTGCTGTCAGAGAGGACCGGTAAAGGTGATAGGTTTGTGCCTTAGCCGGAAACCATCATCACAGGCATAAAAATAGCTCTGAGCTGGTTTTCTGAAGCTGTGAGGTCAGGGACATAACAGAGTAAGGAGAGAAAGCCTTAAAATAGACTTGCAAAAAGCTCTTTGAAAGCCCTTGTGGAGGGTATGTGTGGGTTCCTATGGTTCTCATGCCAACCTAGCTTAGCCCCTTGCCTGGAAGCTTGTCGAGAGGTTCATCCATCACTTGTTCCTGCGGGGAGCTACTGGAGAGTATCAGCAAAGTAGACATAGACACTACAGAAAAGAAAGCAGTATCCAAGTCTGCCCATGCCCATAAGAGGCTGCTAAAGGAATGCTTTTATTTTTCCTACTCTTGAGCAAGAGAAAAATATTTCAGTGGACTACTGTGACCGAAGGATGAGGAGTGTCTTCGGCATGGTGTGTTTAATTTGTCTTTTTATTTTCACAAAGGAAAAATAATTGGAACACGTTAAGAAACATTGATACTGACTTTCTCTGTGAATCAAAACTGTGAAAATGAAAAAAGGACCAAGGAGAAAGGTGTTGGATCTTAATTAGCCAGCTTTGAAAAGGGAAAGAAGGGAAGGATGTCTGCAACATGCTCCTTTCTCACTGTATTTTGGATTTGCTCTCTTTCAGGGTCCAGCTTCTGCAGCTCTTGCCGTAGCTCTTACCCAGTTCTCAGCCTCAGTTTCTGGGCTCGGCAGAACCACAAATGGTGGGAGGGGAGCTAGAAACATAGGCTTGAGTTAGCCAACTAACACTTAGAGTATTAGGTGTTGGAGACTTTGACTCTTAATATTAATTGAGAAGTCATTTTTAGGGGCTAGAGAGATGTCTCAGCTAGTTTGCACTGCTCTTCCAGAGGACCAGAGGTCAGTTCCTAGCACCTTCAGGCAGCTCAGAACCTCATGGATCTCCAGTTCCAGGGATTCAGATGTGCTCATCTAACCTCTGAGAGGCACTGTGTTCATGTGCACACAAAAATACACCCACTCCCCTCCCACATAATGTGAACACAAAGAAAATCCAAGAAGAAACATCTGCTCCTTTTGTACTACATTTAATCCAATCCCCAACAGGCCCATTTTACAGATAACTACATCAAACATTGAATAGTTGAACAAATTACCAATGTCTCCACAGCTAATGAGAAGCATGGCTGGGAATTGTATTCATGCTGACTACTGAAGAACCCAGCCTCTGAATAAACAACATTATCTCTTATTATCACTGCAAGCAGAAGATGAAATAGCCTCAACCAACCATGTTTTCAAGCCAATATTTTTATTCCATTTAAGAAACACATATGTTGGTCAGGAAAAGAGCTCAGTTGGTGGGGCACTTGCCTGGAAAGCAGGAGAATCTGAGTTTGATTCCCCAGAGCCCAGGTGAAAATCTAGGCATGTTGGTGTGTACTTGCAGGCCCAGTACTGGGGGTGAGACTTGGTGGATCCCTAGGTCTTATTGGCTAGTCAGCGTAGCTTACTTATTGAACTTTAGGCCAATGGAAGGTCCTGTCTCAGGAGACAAGGTAGTGATATGAAAGTTATCCTCTAACACACACACACACACACACACACACACACACACACACTTGCATATACATGGGTGTATGACATACACACACACACTTGTATATACATGAGTACACACACACAAATACATACACACACACTTGATATGCATGAGTACACACAAACACATACATAAAATGCAATGCATTTCTGAACCGCTTAATCTTCTCATAAAGCTACTAGTGACTTATTTGTCTTACCATTCTTTCTGCTCTGCTCCTAGATGACAAGAACTGAGTCTCTCCTGAGTCTCTGCAGATGTCTGCTGGACACAAATAGTATCTGTTCATATGTCGTGTATGATATGAGCAGTGCTTGGGCAAGACAATTCAATTTCATATTAATATAGAAATGAGATATGAAAGACATGGCTTACATGCAGAGCATCACTCCACAGTGAACTAGCAGAGTCACTATCACTTTCTACATTACTAAAGTCTTAGGATTGGCCACCCATCCTCCACAGGCCAGCAGATCAAAGAATTAATGGTGAATCCAGAAAAAGGAGATTATTTTTGGCCACCTTGAGAAGAAGAATAACTAAAAAGGTCCATTGTCCATTTCCCTTCCCAAAGTCCACTCACTTGGTGGTGTTGACATGAGATTCAGTTTTTAATAGAAAATAAAAAAATATATATGTGTAGCTCATCAGTCATGGTCACAGTAAGGTCCTGCCCATCACTGACTTCTCAATGTCTGGCCATCTATAGTTGCTCTTGACACGTGGCCTGACAAGTGTTAATAATTGTGAAATCAATTGCCTGTGAAACAAGTTGCTCCACCTCCGGCTGGCACCAGGCTTCAAAGTTATACTTCTCTTGGTATAAGATTAGTGATGAAGACCTAGAGGGAGCGCCGCAGCCTCTGCCATCTTTGCTCCGGTGCTAGACCAGACAGGGACTCCAAGTAAACAGAGACTTCCCAAGTATAACATCGCTTGGGATACAGCCAGCTAGGGTTCCACCTGCGCCCAAGAGCAGGGCAGCTCTGGGTGCCAGCGTTGCTGTGGGACATCTGCCCTGCAGAGTGACCTGCACCTGGAGGGAGTGCAGCAGTCTCTGCCATCTTTGCTCTGGTGACAGAGCAGACAGGGACTTCAGGTTCAGAGATATCCCTAGTACAACATTGCTTGGGACACAGCCAGCTAGGGTGCTGCCTGCACCCAAGAGCTGGGCAGCTCTGTGGTCATCTGTGCATCAGCTCTGCTGTGGGACATTTGCCCTGCAGAGTGATCAGTGCCTGGAGGGAGCGCCATAGTCTCTGCCATCTTTGCTCTGGTGATACACAGATAGGGACTCCAGCGCACCATCTCCAAGTGGCACAGGAAGTCAGCCATCTACCTAGCTAGCTTCGTGGAGGAGTCAGGTAGAACAGGAGAGACCTGCATTGCAGAGCAGAGGAGCCATCTTCTGCCACTGGGTACCATATCCAAGGGATACAAGGAGGTAATTAACCACTCAGGAATACAGAGAGGTACAGTGGTACATTAGGATGGCCCCTGCTGTTAAGAGGAAACAGCCTGAAACCCTGAGGACACAAGAGCCCAGGAACAGACTGGGACAGGAGTCTTCTGATTACCACCTGCACCCAGAGTTGATCTGGGCCACAGAGGTACATACTCAAATACAACTATAAGAGAGTGGGTCTTGAAGAAGTACTTACATATCAGTGTACACAGAACAAGTCTCCCAGGAGCACAGAGAAACCACAGTCAGAGACAGTAACACCAGCTAACGCCAGAGAAAACCAGATGGCAAAAGGCAAACGCAAGAACACCAATAGAAACCAAGACAACATGGCTCCATCGGAACCAAGTTCTCCAACAACAGCAAGTCCTGGATACCCCAACACACCAGAGAAGCAAGAACTGGGTTTAAAAGCACTGCTCATGATGCTGATGGAGGGCTTCAAGAAGGACATAAATAACTCCCTTAAAGAAATACAGGAAAGCACAAGTAAACAGGGAGAAGCCCTTGAAGAACTAAGGGAAAACACAACAAAACAAGTGAAGGAATTGAACAAACCCATCCAAGATCTAAAGATGGAGGTAGAAACAATAAAGAAATCACAAAGGGAAACAACTCTGGACATAGAAAACTTAGGAAAGAAGTCAGGAGTCCTGGAACCAAGCATCAACAACAGAATACAAGAGATAGAAGAGAGAATCTCAGATGCAGAAGATACCATAGAAAGCATTGATACAACAGTCAAAGAAAATGAAAAATGCAAAAAAACTCCTGACCCAAAACATCCAGGAAATCCAGGACAAAATGAGAAGACCAAACCTAAGGATTATAGGTATAGAAGAGAGTGAAGATTTCCAACTTAAGAGACCAAAGAAAACTTCCTTAACCTAAAGAAAGAGATGCTCATGAACATACAGGAAGCCTACAGAACTCCAAATAGATTTGACCAGAAAAAAATTCCTCCCATCACATAATAATTAAAACACCAAATGTACTAAACAATGAAAGAATATTAAAAGCAGTAAGGGAAAAAGGTCAAGTAACATATAAAGGTAGACCTATCAGAATTACACCGGATTTCTCACCAGAGACTATGAAAGCCAGAATAGCCTGGGCAGATGTCATACAGACCCTAAGAGAACACAAATGCCAACCCAGACTGCAATATCCAGCAAATTTCTCAATTACCATAGATGGAGAAACCAAGGAATTTCATGACAAAGACAAATTTACACAGTATCTTTCCACAAATCCAGCCCTTCAAAGGATAATGAATGGAAAACACCAACAAAGGGAGAGAAACTATACACTAGAAAAAGCAAGAAATTAATCCTATTCCAACAAACCCAAAAAAGATAACCACACAAACATAAAAATAATATCAAAAATAGCAGGAAGCAACAATCACTTTTCCTTAATATCTCTTAACATCAATGGGCTCAATTTCCCAATAAAAAGACATAGACTAACAGACTGGATAGGTAAACAAGACCCAACATTTTGCTGCTTACAGGAAACCAATCTCAAAGACAAACACTACCTCAGAGTAAAGGACTGGAAAACGGTTTTCCAAGCAAATGGTCCCAGGATACAAGCTGGAGTAGCCATTCTAATATATGATGAAATAGACTTTCAACCAAAAGTCATCAAAAAAAGACACAGGAGGATACTTTATACACTTCAAAGGAAAAATCTACCAGGAAGAACTCTCAATTCTGAACATCTATGCTCCAAATATAAGGGCACCATCATTCGTAAAAGAAACCTTACTAAAGCTGAAAGCACACATCGCACCTCACACAATAATTGTGGGTGACTTCAATACCCTACTCTCCTTAATGGATAGATCAGGGGAACACAAACTAAACAGAGACACAGTAAAACTAACAGAAGTTTTGGACCAAATGGATTTAATAGTTATCTATAGAACATCTCATCCTAAATCAAAAGACTATACCTTCTTCTCAGCACCTCATGGTACCTTCTCCAAAACTGACTATATAATTGGTCATAAAACAGACCTCAACAGATATAAGAAGGGTAAAATAATCCCATGCTTCCTATCATATCACTACAGATTAAGGCTAGTCTTCAATAGCAACAAAAACAACAGAAAGCCCACATACACATGGAAGCTGAACAATGCTCTACTCAATGATACCTTGGTCAAGAAAGAAATAAAGAAAGAAATCAAAACCTTTTTAGAGTTTAATGAAAATGAAGGCAGAACATACCCAAATTTATGGGACACATTGAAAGCAGTGCTAAGAGGAAAACTCATAGCTCTGAGTTCCTCCAAAAAGAAGCTGGAGAGAGCATACACTAGCAGCTTAACAGCACACCTGAAAGCTTTAGAACAGAAAGAAGCAAATACACCAAAGAGGAGCAGAAGGCAGAAAATCATCAAACTCAGGGCTGAAATTAACCAAGTAGAAACAAAAAGAACTATTCAAAGAATCAACAAAACCAGGAGTTGGCTCTTTGAGAAAATCAACAAGATAGATAAACCTTTAGCCAGACCAACCATAGGGCACAGAGACAGTATCCAAATTAACAAAATCAGAAATGAAAAGGGAAAAATAACAACAGAAACTGAGGAAATTAAAAAAAAATCATCAGATCCTACTACAAAAGTCTATACTCAACACAATTAGAAACTCTGGAGGAAATGGACAATTTCCTAGACAGATATCAACTACCAAAGTTTAATCAGGATCAGATAGACTATCTAAATGGTCCCATAACCTCTAAAGAAATAGAAGCGGTCATTGAAAATCTTCCAACCAATAAAAAGCACAAAACCAGATGGTTTTAGTACAGAATTCTATCAGATCTTCAAAGAAGACCTAACACCAGTACTCTTCAAACTATTCCAAAAATAGAAACAGAAGGAACACTACCCAACTCGTTTTATGAAGCCACAATTTCACTGATACCAAAACCACACAAAGATTCAACAAAGAAAGAGAACTTCAGACCAATTTCCCTTATGAATATTGATGCAAAAATACTCAATAAAATTCTTGCCAACTGAATCCAAGAACACATCAAAACGATCATTCAACATGATCAAGTAGGCTTCATCCCAGGAATGCAGGGATGGTTCAATATAAGGAAATCCTTCAATGTAATCCACTACATAAACAAACTCAAAGAAAAAAACCACATGGTCATTTTATTAGATGCTGAAAAAGCATTTGAGAAAATTCAGCATCTTTTCATGTTAAAGGTCTTGGAAAGAACAGGAATGCAAGGCCCATATCTAAACATAGTAAAAGCAATATATAGGAAACCAGTAGCCAACATCAAACTAAATGAAGAGAAACATGAAGCAATCCCACTAAAATCAGGGACTAGACAAGGCTGCCCTCTCTCTCCATATTTATTCAATATAGTACTTGAAGTTCTAGCTAGAGCATTTAGACAACTAAAGGAGGTCAAAGGGATACAAATTGGAAAGGAAGAAGTCAAATTATCACTATTTGTAGATGATATGATAGTATACTTAAGCGACTCAAAAAACTCCACCAGAGAACTCCTACAGCTGAAAAACAACTTCAGCAAAGTGGCCGGATATAAAATCAACTCAAGCAAATCAGTAGCCTTCCTATACTCAAAGGATAAGCAGGCTGAGAAAGAAATAAGAGAAATGATACCCTTCACGATAGCCACAAACAATATAAAGTATCTTGGTGTGACTCTAACCAAACAAGTGAAAGATCTGTATGACAAGAACTTCAAGTCTCTGAAGAAAGAAATTGAAGAAGACCTCAGAAGATGGAAAGATCTTCCATGCTCATGGATTGGCAGGATTAATATAGTAAAAGTGGCTATCCTGCCAAAAGCAATATACAGATTCAATGCAATCCTGATCAAAATCCCAGCCCCATTCTTCATCGAGTTAGATAGAGCAATTATCAAATTCATCTGGAATAACAAAAAACCCAGAATAGCTAAAACTATTCTCAAGAGTAAAAACTTCTGGGGGAATCAGTATCCCTGACCTTAATCAATACTATAGAGCAATAGTGTTAAAAAGTGCATGGTATTGGTACAGTGACAGGCAGGTAGATCAATGGAACAGAATTGAAGATCCAGAAATGAACCCACACACCTATGGTCACTTGATCTTTGACGAGGGAGCTACAACCACCCAGTGGAAAAAAAATAGCCTTTTCAATAGATGGTGCTGGTTCAACTAGAGGTCAGCAGGCAGAAGAATGCAAACCAATCCATTCTTTTCTCCTTGTACTAAAGTAAAGTCCAAGTGGATCAAGGACCTCCACATAAAACCAGAAACTCTGAAACTAATAGAAAAGAAACTGGGGAAGTGCCTTGAGCACATGGGCACAGGGGAATATTTCCTGAACAGAACACCATTAGCTTATGCTCTAAGATCAAGAATTGACAAATGGGACCTCATAAAATTACAAAGTTTCTCTAAGGCAAAAGACACTGTCAAAAGGCCAAAACGGCAACCAACTAATTGGGAAAAGATCTTTACTAACCCTACAGAACTCAATAAGGTAGGTTCCAGAGAGCCAAATAACCCTATTAAAAATGGGGTACAGAGCTAAACAAAGAATTTTCACCTAAGGAATATCAAATGGCTGAGAAACACCTAAAAAATGTTCAATATCTTTAGTCATTAGCGAAATGCAAATCAAAACAACCCTGAGATTTCACCTCATACCAGTCAGAATGGCTAAGATCAAAAATTCAGGAGACAACCAGTGCTGGTGAGGATATGAAGAAAGAGGAACACTTCTCCACTGCTGGTGGGATTGCAAGCTGGTAAAACCACTCTGGAAATCAGTTTGGCGGTTCCTCAGAAAACTCAGCATAATACTACTGGAGGACCCAGCTCTACCACTACTGGGCATATACCCGGAGGACTCTCCAACATGCATTAAGGACACATGCTCCACTGTGTTCATAGCAGACTTATTTATAATAGCCAGATGGTGGAAAGAACCCAGATGTCCCTCAATGGAGGAATGAATACAGAAATTGTGGTATCTTTACACTGGAATACTACTCAGCTATTAAAAACAATGAATTCATGAAATTCTTAGGCAAGTGGGTGGAACTGGAGAATGTCATCCTGAGTGAGATGACCCATTCACAAAATATCACACATGATATGCATTCACTGATAAGTGGATATTAGCCCAGAAGCTTAGTATACTCATGGAACAATTCACATATCAAAGGATGCCAAGAAGAAGGAAGGAGAGGGGCCTGGTCCTGGAAGGGCTCAATGTGGCAGTGTAGGGGAATACAAGGAAGGGGAGGCGAGAGTGAGCTGGTTGGGGAGCAGGGGGAGGGAAGAGGGAGTATGGGACTTTTGGGCAGGGGGGTAATCAGTAAGAGCAAAATCATTTGAAATGTGAATAAAGAATATAACCAATAAAAAAATTAAAAAAAAGATTAGTGATGAAATTTCAATATCTAGAGGTCTATTCTTTCAACATTTTGATAACCAAAGGGAGGGGACAAAATATCTCTAGATATCCTTTTCCTGCCAGAATAGTTAATGTACAAAAGTACCCTTTATTTCCCATGATTTGGGAGGGAATGGGGGAGTGGCCGGAGGTGGCATAATAAGGAATCCCCAGACTAGGCTATCAGACGAGAGGACAGATTGAAAAGATACAAAAGGATTTGGGGGTAGGGGAGTATACAAGGTATGAACTAAACCAAGAAGAGAACAATTTAGAGCAGAGTGAACGGCCTTGTACTGTAGAGTTAGTACTTAATAATACTGCAATAACATTCTTCTGGAAGATCTAAAGCTGCAGAGAGCATCATCTGATTTGCATTTTAGAATGATGTCTTGTTAAGGTGTGTCTGATGAGGCAGGGCAAGAATGAGTATTGGACCCCATTTTTAATAGGGTTATTTAGTTCTCTGGAGTCTAACTTCTTGAGTTCTTTGTATATATTGGATATTAGCCCTCTGTCCGATGTAGGGTTGGTAAAGATCTTTTCCCAATTTATTGGTTACTATTTTGTCCTATTGACAGTGTCCTTTGTCTTACAGAAACCTTGTTATTTTATGAGGTCTTATTTGTCAGTTCTTGATCTTAGAGCAAAAGCTATTGGTGTTCTGTTCAGGAATTTTTTCTCTGTGCCCATGTGCTTGAGGTTCTTCCCCAATTTCTTTTTTATTAGATTCAGTGTATCTGGTTTTATGTGGAGGTCCTTGATCCACTTGGACTTGAGCTTTGTACAAGGAGATGAGAATGGGTCACTTTTCATTCTTCTACATGCTGACCTCCAGTTGAACCAGCACCATTTGTTGAAAAGGCTATCTTTTTATTCCACTGGATAGTTTTAGCTCCTTTGTTAAAGATCAAGTGACTATAGGTGTGTGGGTTCATTTCTGGGTCTTCAATTCTATTCCATTAATCTACCAATGGTCACTGTACCAATACCATGCAGTTTTGGAGTACAGAGCTAAACAAAGAATTCTCAACTGAGGAATCCTGAATGGTTGAGAAGCCCCTAAAGGAACAACCCTGAGATTCCGCCTCATACCGTTTAGAATAGCTAGGATCAAAATTGCAGGAGACAGTAGGTGCTTTCAGGGATGTGGAGAAAGAGGAGCACTCCTCCACTGCTGGTGGGATTGCAAGCTGGTCCAACCACTCTGGAAATCATTTTGGTGGTTCCTCAGAAAACTGGATATAGTACTACCTGAGGACCCAGCTATACCACTCCTGGGCATGTACCCAGAAGATGCTCGAACATGTAATAAGGACACATGCTTCATTATGTTCATAGCAACCTTATTTATAATAGCAGAAGGTGGAAAGAACCCGGATGTCTTTCAACAGAGGAATAGATACAGAAAATGTGGTACATTTACATAATGGAGTACTACTCAGCTATTAAAAACAACGAATTCATGAAATTATTAGGCAAATGGATAGAACTAGAAAATGTCATCCTGAGTGAGGTAACTGAATCACAAAAGAACACACAGAGTATGAATTCACAGATAAGTGGATATTAGCCCAGAAGCTTGGAATACCCAAGATACAATTCACAGACCAAATGAAGCACAAGAAAAAGGAAGACCAAACTATTTACACTTTGGTCCTTCTTAGAAGGGGGAACAAAATACCCATGGAAGGAGAAACAGAGACAAAGTGTGGAGCAGAGACTGAAGGAAAGACCATCCATAGACTCTCCCAGCTGGGGATCCATCCCATATACATTCACCAAACCCAGACACTGTTGTGGATGCCAACAAGTGCTTGCTGATAGGAGCCTGATATAACTGTCTCCTGAGAGCTCTGCCAGTGCCTGACATACAGAGGTGGGTGCCCTCAGCCAACCATTGGACTGAGCACAAGGTTCCCAATATAGGAACTAGAGAAAGGACCCAAGGAGCTGAAGGAGTTTGCAGCCCCACAGGAAGAACATATGAATCAACTAGTATTCCCAGAGCTCCAAGAGACTAAACCACCAACTAAAGAGTACACATGGAGAGACCCATGGTTCCAGCTGCATATGTAGCAGAGGATGGCCTTATTGGACTCAAAGTGAGGAGAACCCTTGGTCCTGAGAATGCTCAGTGCCCCAGTATAGGGAAATGCCAGGACAGAGAAGTGGGAGTGGGTGGGTTGGTGAGCAGGGGTGGGGTGGGGTGGGGTGGGATAGGATGTTTTTGGAGGGGAAATCAGGAAAAGGGATAACATTTGAAATGTAAATTAAGAAAATATCTAATAAAAAATATAAATAAACAAACTAGAAAGAATCCTGGGATCTTCTCTGGGCTCCATTGATATAGCTGTGACAGGAGTTGTCTAACCTGGGTTAATCTTAGAGCATGGTTCTGAAGTGGCCCTGGGAGCTGCTTCCTGAGGAGTAAGGGACACCACATGATGCCTCTTTTTATATCCCCATCCTGGTTATCTTCAACTGTTAACTTGACACTGTCTAAAATCATCTGAGAAGCAAGGCTCAGTTGAAGGATTGTTCAGATGACATTGGCCTTGGGTATGTCTGTGCAGATTGTCTTTACTGTTAATTGAGTAAAGTCGGTGGGCCCGGTCTACTGTAGGCAGTGCCATTTCTTGCCTAGACTATCCTGAGTAAGCCTGGGCCTATGAATGAGGCTAAAACTGAGCCTATGAATGAGGTATCAAGCAACATTTCTCCGTGATGGTCTACTTCAAACCACTGCTTCAATTCCTTCCCTGACTTTCTCTCAGTGATGGACTGTGTAACCTGTAAGCTAAAATAAACCCTTTTATTCCCTAAGTTTCTTTGGTCAGAGCATTTTATCACAACAGAATAGAAGCTAGAATACTCCGCCTCCTGCTCTGGTCTGCAGTACTGCTTCCTTTAAGGAGGAAAAAGTAACTCATTGTTAGCTACTGTTCACTGAGCCTAGTTCAGCTCCTCCAACAGGCATTAGATAAAGAAGCAAAGTAAAGGAGAGGATGACAGGGGCAAAGACTGAACAAATAGCTTGGTGACTACCAGGTGCCTCCCCGTCTCTTGGAGATAAGTTTAATGAAGGCCTTGCTATCTGTTAGGCTGGGAGAAGGATATAGGTTGACATTACAATTGCAAGGGTTCTGCTTGCAGGGCTGTTATCTCAGTCAATTCTTGCCTGAAGGATACAAGAGAATAGTTGCTGAAAAAAAAATAAGGAAGGAAGAGGATATAATTCTAGGTGAAATGAGGCATTGTTCTGTTCACATTATTTTTATGGCTGTTGAGCAGGAATAAACTGGTAAAGTATAATAGAAACAGGCAAAGTTGCCCAGAATCTACAGTCTAAACAATACATGTCTTTTTATAGTGCTGAACTGTTAAAGTCCCTTTTTGTTTTGAGGACACTGTAAAAGTTACTCTAGGTAGTAAGGAAGCATTTTTTTTGTAGTCTTTGGGTCTTAAAATGCTTACCTTCTCTCTCTTTCAATTCTGAATAAAGCAAGAGGGCTTCCCCTACAGTCTATTGTTGGGGGTAAAATTAGAAAGTTTTTCTTTTATCATGGAAGAATACTATTGCAAAGTTCTTTACCAGTCAGGAATTGCTAAACTATGAGTGGTTATCAGGAAGCTCAGACATGGAGAAAGGGAATTAGAGGGTGATCCATACTCTTCTCCTGTATTTAATTGTCAGCGGTACTTCCATCGACCTTGGTGCTCAAAATGGACACACTAAGTAAGACTATCCGATCTGTGAGTTGTTGGTTATCACGGAAGTGTGTGTGCCATTACCATACCATTAGGATTATTGTGCTCTGCTGGTCACTGCTGGGGTTAATGTGAAGGAAATACTGTTTTGTTGTTGCCCTCCCTCCAGAGTTAGGGACGCCAGTCTATTCCCAAAGAATCTTCAGGGACAATATTTTCAATTTATTTTTAAAACTTGATTATAAAAAACAAGTTACAAGAAAGCCCAAACTGTAACATACTGAAATTAGCCAGACCCTAAATATATACATCTTGTGAACTTCTATGCAGTTAGAGTAACCTTTTGAAATGTGGAGCTTCACCTTGGATCTTATACTTTCAGTAGTAAATATATTTTTATGTACTTAACTACTACCAAACTGAAAAATCCACGACAGAGATAGATCACGAAAAAATGATTAGCAGGTCATTTTGAGATTAATATTCTTGGGTCTGAAATGGGGGCGAGGGAGCACAACTTTGCTTCCAGGCTAGCTTCTAAGTGAGCACAAACAACACATGATCAGTTATATGTACATTATACCCAAACCCAAATTTGTTCTCTATTGCTTAGCCAGGAAGATCTTCCCAAAGTCTAAGTCATGGAGCTCACTCAGATCTACTTGACTCACTTCATATTATGCTATGATTTCTTGAGATTAGCTCCAGTAACCTTTATTATTGCAATTGCATGGTTGGGGACTTCTCACCAAAGTCTGTGAAGTTAGGGATTGTGCTTATTTTCTTGGTATTTTGTCTTCAGTGCCAAGAACAATGCTGGAGAATTGCAAATGTTTAATACACATTTATTTGATACAGTGGGTGAGCCAAACAATGAGTAGAGAACAGTGTATACTGTCTAACTCACAGGGAAGGGTTCAGGCTCTCAAAACCCAAAAGTCAAAACATGGACACTATAAAGCCTGCTTGGGTAAAAGTGGTGCAGTTTAGGAGTCTTGGGATGATACAGTCTAAGGGTTCTGATCAGAATTCTTTGTTTGTTTGTTTGTTTCCTTCTGCAGGTTAAAGGATTAAAAGCAGGAAATTCTGAAGCACAACACCACACACAGGTGGCAACAGAGAAACCTCAAGCACCATGGACAGAATTAGCAGTTGAAAAAAACCCATTCAGTTTGTTAGGTGTGGGGTGGGGAGGGAGGGTGGAGGTATATGCAACAAGCACACAGAGAAAAAGACCCTTTGCAAAGCCAAGGGGTGGTCCCAGAAAGTCAAAAAAATCCAGTTATATCTTGAATGAAGGCTGGGGTTTTTAGAGCCTCTGATATGTTTTCTTCCCCTAACTTAGGGTTGTTCAGTTTGAAGAAAAATAAGATGGCTGATTGGCCCCAAACAGGCCTTGAACTTGTTGATTCATTCCCTCAGCAGGGTGTCTGCTGTTGGGAGATAAAAACCTATGGAGTCTTTGATTTAAGCTGCCAAGCTTTTCTTTCAAGTTAGGAGGGTGAGGAAGATACTGGCTATCTTGGAAATTTGCCTAGTCATGGCCCTTCTCCCTATCTATTTGCCTAATGGGGAGTCTAAATCTTAATCTCTCAAGTACTTCCTGTACTAGCATGGAGATTTAAGTTTCTTTCTTTCTTTTTTTTTTGGTTTTTTGAGACAGGGTTACTCTGTGTAACCCTGACTGTCCTGGAACTCACTTTGTAGACCAGGCTGGCCTCAAACTCAGAAATCCACCTGTCTCTGCCTCCCAAGTGCCTCAGAAATCCACCTTTCTCTGCCTCCCAAGATTAAAGGCATGCGCCACCACTGCCCGGCTGAAATCTAAGTTTCAATCCCTGGTACTCTATATGAAGTTGACTATGGCTGTGTAGACCCAACACAGTGCAGAATATAGGAGAATTATTGGGGTCTGATGGCTATCTATCTAGCTCCAAGTAAAGTCAGAAATTCTGTAACAAGTGAAGATGATGTATAGTATTGTTATGCCTAGCTCTCCACAGATGACCATTCATGAACAATTCATATCCAATTGAAAATTTTTGTTCTAGATGGCCGGGACTACATTCAGGCATTCAGGACCCAAGTTTAGCTATTAGTATTTAGGGTAAGATGTTTTTAAAGGTAAAGACCTTTATTGGCAATTGTAACAGAAAGTTTTGTATAAACAAGTAGTGTAACAGAAGTTCAGATAAGCAGTTATTTGGATGAGGATTCTGAACAAGAAGGCAGTTTAACAGAAGCCAAGACAAGTTAGCTGGGACATCTTGACCTGGAGCTCCTAAAATAGAGCTGAGTAATTTTCCATGGGAAATTTGATCAAGGAGATCAAATTTTAGTTAAATCTGAAATGGCCTCAGAAAGAATACAAGACGGAGTCTGTATTGTCTCTGCACTGTCATTCCCTGTCATAGTATAGAGCAAGACATCTGACATCTTCCTCCATGGGCCCACATACGATCAGACACACTCAACCCTTCTCCCTGAAACAAATAAAGATAAGTCAAGGCAAGTCAATGGATTGCATTATACAGTAGAATGAAATGAAATTTCTGTTGTCGGACCAGCCATAGGGCAGTAAGTAGGTATAGGAAACAGGAACCCATATATTCAGTTCCCTGCTGTGAAGATGACTGGCTTCTTGGTCAAAAAATATGTGGAGGTAATACAGGTAATATGATTATGGCAGTGGCAGGAGGATTTGAAGGAATTCCTAAAAACCATAGTAGTCAAACTTAATCACTCCATAGCAGCCTCTGGTCACCATGGCATAGAATAATCAAGTGATTGTCAAGATTGACTGATTTAGGGGCTCAGGAGACAGATAGCTCAGTCAGTACATCAAGCATGAAAACATAAGTTTAATTGCAAGAGTCCATGCAAAGAAGCTGGGCTTGTTGGTCTGTGCATACAACCCAGTACTAAGAAGGCAGAGACAGGAAGGTCAACTAACCTCCTCTTCTAGGCTAGCAAGAGAATTCCAGGATAGCAAGAGACATTTTCACAAAATTCAAGGTGGATACCTGAGAAAAGACAGTTGAGATGTTCTGTGGTATCCATGCTCAGGCACACACACACATGTTCACACGCATCCAAGAACAAAGAATGTACCCCCTAAATACATAGTGTAAGAATGGCTGATATAGAGATAATCTTTTGTGACAGGTTCCAAGTATGAACAATAATCATTAGGTTTATATGATAACATTTATGTTCTCTAGTGAGACAAAGAAAACACAAACCTCTTTTGTGATTTTAGTTTTATATGTATGAGTGCTTGATGTGTGTGTGTTTGTGTACAGTGCCCATAGAGGTGAGACAAGAGCATTGATTTCTCTGGAAATGAAGCTACAGATAGGTGGCTACCAAATGGTGCTGCTACCCAAACTGAGTTCTCTGGAAGGTCTCCAAGCATCCCTCCTCACTCCATGCCTCCAGATCTCCCCACTCCCTGGGGCCTCAAGTCTCTCAAAAATTAGGTGCATCTTCTCTCACTGAAGCCAGACCAGGAAGTCCTCTGCTCTACCAGCTAGTGTATGCTGCCTGGATGGTGGCTCAGTGTCTGAGAGATATCAGGGGTTCAGGTTCATTGAGACTGCTGTTTTTTCTATGAGATCATCCCCCTTAACTTCTTCCAGCCTTTCCCTAATTCAACCACAGGGGGACCTGACTTCAGTCCATAGGTTGGGTGTAAATGTCTCAGATTGCCTGTGGTTGGCTCTTGTCTGTAAGCACACAATAGCATCAGTAATACTGTCAGGCCTTGGAGCCTCCCCTTGGTAATGGATCCCAAGTTGGGCCAGTCAGCAGACCTCTTTTCCCTCAGTTTCTTCTCCATTTTTGTCCCTGCAGTTCTTTTAGTAAGGAACAATTCTGGGTCAGAGTTTTTTTTTAACTAAATATATTCTTCATTTGCATTTCAAATGTTATTCCCTATCCTGGTTCCCCCCCACCTCCAGTCCCAACACCTGCCTCCATGAGAATGCCTCTCCACCCAACCCACACCCAACTACCCCCCCCCAGATTTTCCCAAGCTGGGGCATCTATCCAGCCTTCAAAGGACCAAGGACCTCTTCTCCCACTGATGCCCGACAAGGCATTCCTCTGCTACAAATGCAGCTGGAACCATGTGTACCCTTTGGTTGATGGCTTAGTCTCTGGGAGCCCTGGGGGTTCCGGTTGGCCAACATCTTCGTTCTTCCCATGAGTCTGAAAACCCCTTCAGCTCCTTCAGTCCTCCCTCCAACTCCTCCATGGGGACCCCGTGCTCAGTCCAATGGTTAGCTGCTATCATCTGCCTCTGTATCTGTAAGGCTCTGACAGGGCACCTGTCATATTAGACATTAGACAGGAGACAGTCATATTAGCCTCCTTTTGGCAAGCACTTCTTAGCATCCACAATAATGTCAGAGTTTGGAGAGTGTTTGATTTCCCAGGTAGGACAGTCTCTGGATGGTCTTTCCTTCAGTCTCTGCCCCACACTTTGTCTCCATAATTGCTCCTGTGAATATTTTGTTCCCTATCTCAAAATAATCAAAGCAACCCACAATTTGGTCTTCCTTCTTCTTGAGCTTCATTTGGTCTGTGCATTGTATCTTATTTATTCTGATCTTTTGGGCTAATATCCACTTTTCAGGGAGAGTATACCATGTGTGCTCCCTTGTGATTGTGTTATCTCACTCAGGATGACACTTTCTAGTTCCATCCATTTGCCTAAGAATTTCATGAATTCATTGTGTTTAATAACTGAGTAGTACTCCATTGTATATATATACCGCATTTTTTGTATCCATTCCTCTGTTGAAGGACATCTGGGTTTTTTCCAGCTTCTGGATATTATAAACAAGGCTGTTATGAACATAGTGGAGCACATGACCTTATTACATGTTGGAACATCTTCTGGGTATATGCCCAGGAGTGGTATAGCTGGGTCCTCAGGTAGTACTATGTCTATTTCTCTGAGGAACTGCCAAATTGATTTCCAGAGTGGCTGTACCAGTTAGCAATCCCACCAGCAATGGAGGAGTGTTCATCTTTCTCCACATCCTCACCAGCATTTGTTGTTCCCTGAGTTTTTCATCTTAGCTGTTCTGACTGGTGTGAAGTGGAATCTCAGGGTTATTTTGATTTGCATTTCCCTGATGACTAAGGATATTGAACATTTCTTTAGGTACTTCACAGCCATTTGAGTTTCCTCAGTTGAGAATTCTGTATTTAGCTCTGTAACCCATTTTTAATAGGGTTATTTGACTCTCTGGAGTCTAACTTCTTGAGTTCTTTGAATACATTGAATATTAGCCCTCTGTCAGGTGTAGGATTGGTAAAGATCTTTTCCCAATTTGTTGGTTGCCATTTTGTCCTATTGACAGTGTCCATTGCTTTACAGAAGCTTTGCAGTTTTATGAGGTCCCATTTGTCAATTCTTGTTCTTAGAGTATAAGCTATTGGTGTTCTGTTCAGGAAATTTTCCCCTGTGCCCATGTGTTCAAGGTTCTTCCCCACTTTCTCCTCTATAAGCTTCAGTGTATCTGGTTTTATGTGTAGGTCCTTGATCAACTTGGACTTGAGCTTTGTTTAAGGAGATAAGAATGAGTCAATTTGCATTTTTCTACATGCTGACCTCTAGTTGATCCAGCACCATTTGTTAGAAATGCTGTCTTTTTTCCACTGGATGTTTTTAGCTCCTTTGTCAAATACCAAGTGACCATAGGTGTGTGGAATCATTTCTTGGTATTCAATTCTATTCCATTGATCTTCCTGCCTACCTCTGTACCAATACCCTACAGTTTCTACCACGATTGCTTTGCAGTACAGCTTCTTGAGGTCAGGGATGGTGATTCCCTCAGAAGTTCTTTTGTTGTTGATAATATTTTTTGCTATTATGGGTTTTTTTGTTATTCCAAATGAATTTGTAGATTGCTTTTTCTAGCTCTATGAAGAATTGATTTGAAATTTTGATGGGGATTGCATTGAATCTGTAGATTGCTTTCAGCAAGATGGCAATTTTTATTATCTTAATCCTGCCAATCCATGAGCATGAAAGATCTTTCCATCTTCTGAGATTTTCTTCAATTTCTTTCTTCAGAGGCTTGAAGTTTTTATCATATGTATCTTTCACTTGTGTGGTTAAAGTCATGCCAAGGTACATATTTGTTACTATTGTGAAGGGAGTCATTTCCCTAATTTCTTTCTCAGCTTCTTTATCCTTTGAGTAGAAGAATGGCTACTTATTTGTTTGAGTTAATTTTATATCTAGTCACTTCACTGAAGTTGTTTATCACTTTTAGGAGTTCTTTGGTGGAATTTTTGGGGTCACTTAAGTATATGACCATATCATCTGCAAATAGTGATATTTTGACTTCTTCTTTTCCAGTTTGTATACCTTTGACATCCTTTTGTTGTCTAATTGCTCTAGCTAGAACTTCAAGTACTATATTGAATAGATAGGGAGAAAGAAGTCAGTCTTGTCTGGTTCCCAGTTTTAGTTGAATTGCTTTGAGTTTCTCTCCATTTACTTTGATGTTGGCTACTGGTTTGCTGTATGGTGTGTTTACTATGTATAGGTATGAATTACTGATTTTTCCAAGACTTTTAACATGAAGGGATGCTGAATTTTGTCAAATGCTTTTTCAGCATCTATTGAAATGATCATGTGGTTTTTTTCTTTAAGTTTATTTTTGTAGTGGATAACATTGATGGATTTCCATATATTGAACCAACCTTGCATTCCTGGGATGAAGCCTACTTGGCCATGGTGAATGATCATTTTGACGTATTCTTGGATTCGAATGGCAAGAATTTTATTCAGTATTTTTGCATCAATGTTCATAAGGGGAATAGGCCTGAAGTTCTCTTTCCTTGTTTGGTCTTTGCTTGGTTTAAGTATAAGTGCAATTGTGGCTTCATAGAATGAATTGGGTAGTGTTTCTTGTGTTTCTATTTTGTGGAATAGTTTGAAGAGTATTGGTATTAGGTCTTCTTTGAAGATCTGAGAGAATTCTCCACTAAACCCATCTGGTCCTGGACCTTTTTTGGTTGGGAGATTGTTTATGACTGCTTCTGTTTCCTCAGAGCTTATGGGACTATTTAGAAGGTTTATCTGCTCCTGTTTTAACTTTGGTACCTGGTATGTGTCTGGAATATTGACCATTTCGTTCAGATTTTCCAATGTTGTCGAGTATAAGCTTTTGTAGTAGGATCTGATGATTTTTTTTGAATTTCTATGGTTTTTGTTTTTAGGATATTGTTAATTTGCTTGCTGTCTTTGTGGCCTCTGGTTAGTCTGGCTAAGGGTTTATCTTTCTTGTTGATTTTCTCAAAGAGCCAGCTCCTGGTTTTACTGATTCTTTGTATAGTTCTTTTTGTTTCTATTTGGTTGATTTCAGCCCTGAGTTTGATTATTTCCTGCTGTCTACTCCTCTTGGGTATATTTGCTTCTTTTTGTTCTAGAGCTTTCAGGTGTGCTGTCAAGCTGCTATTTTCTTTTTGAAGGCACTTAGAGCTATGAGTTTTCCTCTTAGCACTGCTTTCATTGTGTCCCATAAGTTTTGCTATGATGTGTCTTCATTTTCTTTGAATTCTAAAAAGTCTTTAATTTCTTTCTTTATTTCTTTCTTCACCAAGTTATCATTGAGTAGAGCATTGTTCAGCTTCCATGTGTATGTGTGTTTTCTGTTGTTTCTGTTGGAACTTAAGACCAGCCTTAGCTAGTGGTGATCTGATAGGTGCATAGAATTATTTCAATATTCCTCTATCTGTTGAGGCCTGTTTTTGTGACCAATTATATGGTCGATTTTTGAAAAGGTATCATGAGGTGCTGAGAAGAAGGTATATTCTTTTGCTTTAGGATGAAATGTTTTATATATGTATATATATATGTGTGTGTGTGTATATATATATATATATATATATATATATATATATATATATACACACACACACACACACACACACACATATGTGTGTGTGTGTGTGTGTGTGTGTGAAGTCCATTTGGCCCAAAGCTTCAATTAGTTTCACTGTGTCCTTGTTTAGTTTCTGTTTTCCTGATCAGTCCATTGTGGAGAGTGGAGTGTTGAAGTCACCCACAATTATTGTGTGAGGTGCGATGTGTGTTTTGAGCTTTAGTAAAGTTTCTTTTCTGAATGAGGGTGCCCTTGTATTTGGAGCATAGATTTTCAGAATTGAGAGTTCTTCTTGGTAGATTTTTTTCCTTTGATGAGTATGAAGTGTCCTTCCTTATCTTTTTTGACAACTTTTGGTTGAAAGTCTGTTTTATCTGATATAAGCATGGCAACTCCAGCTTGTTTCTTGGAACCATTTGCTTGGAAAATTGTTTTCCATGCTTTGACTCTGAGATAGTGACTGTCTTTGTCACTGAGGTGGATTTCTTGTATGCAGCAAAATGTTGGGTCGTGTTAGTGTATCCAGTCTGTTAGTCTGTGTCTTTTTATTGGGGAATTGAGTCCATTGATGTTAATAGATATTAAGGAAAAGTGATTGTTACTTCCTGTTATTTTTGTTGTTAAAGGTGGAATTATGTTTGTGAGACTATCTTCTTCTGGATTTCTTTAAACATTACCTTCATGCTTTTTCTAGGGTGTAGTTTCCCTCCTTGTGTTAGTATTTTCCACCCATTATCCTTTGTAGAGCTGAGTGTGTAAAAAGATATTGTCTAAATTTGGTTTTGTCATGGAATATCTTGTTTTATCTGTCATGGTAATGGGGAGTTTGCTGCGTATAGTAGCCTGGGCTGGCATTTATGTTCTCCTAGTGTCTATATGACATCTTCCCAGGATCTTCTAGTTTTCATAGTTTCTTATGAGAAGTCTGGTGTAATTCTGATAGGTCTGCCTTTTTATGTTACTTGACCTAGTCCCCTTACTGCTTTTAATATTCTTTCTTTATTTAGTACATTTGGTGTTTTGATTATTATGTGGCAGGGGGAATTTCTGTTCTGGTCCAGTCTGTTTGGAGTTCTGTAGGCTTCTTGTATGTTTATGGGCATCTCTTTCTTTAGGTTAGGGAAGTTTTCTTCTATAATTTTGTTGAAGATGTTTACTGGCCCTTTAATTTGTAAATCTTCACTCTCTTGTATACTTATAATCCTTAGGTTTGGTCTTCTTATTGTGTCCTGGATTTCCTAGATATTTTGGGTTACAAGCTTTTTGTATTTTGCATTTTTTGACTGTTGTGCCTATCTCTTCTATGGTATCTTCTACACCTGAGATTCTCTCTTCTATTTCTTTTATTCTGTTGGAGATACTTATATCTGAAATTCCTGACCTCTTTCCTAGATTTTCCATTTTCAGGTTTGCCTCCATTTGTGCTTTTTTTTATTGTTTCTACTTCCACTTTTAGGCCTTGAATCGCTTTATTCAATTCTGTTACCTATTTGCCCATGTTTTCCTGCATTTCTTTCTGTGGTGGGAGAACTGGGTTCTAATGTGCCCACGTATATTGGCTTCTGTTGCTTATGGTCTTGTGCTTGCCTTTTGCCATCTGGATATCCCTGGTATTTGTTGGTCTAGGTGGTTTTCTGGAGTCTGCCTCCCTGAGTTGCTTCAGTTCTCCTGGTAGGTCTGTAGGCCTGGCTGTAGCAGACCTCTGTGGGGCCTTCTTATGGGAGACTCTTCACAGGGACAGAGAGGGTTCTGATCTGTTGCCCTGGCTGCAGTAGATCTCCTTGGAGGCCTTCAGACTGTTGGGTCAACTGTTCTGAGTGCAGCTTGTTCTCAACTGCTCTGAGTACAGTGGGATCTCAACTGCTCTGAGTGCAGGTTTTCAACTTCTCTGAGTGTAGCAGGTTCCCTAGGATGTATCAGGTGATGGTGTCTTCACTGGAGTAGACTAACCAAGAGTCTGGCCCACCAGAAAGGGCCAGATGGCTCAGAGTTTTTGACTATGACCTGACAATCCTATCCCTCCACTTGATGCCTTGTCTTTCTACTGGAGATGGACTGTACAAGTTCCTTCTCTACACTGTTGGGCATTTCATCTAATGGAACCTGATAAAAATGAAAAGCTTCTGTAAAGCAAAGGACATAGTCAATAGGACAAATCAGCAACCTGCAAATTGGGAAAAACTCTTTACTAACCCCATATTTGATAGAGGGCTAATATCCAAAATATGTAAAGAACTCAAGAAGCTAACCTTCAAAACAAACAAACAAACAAACAAACAAACAACCCAATCAAAAATGTGGTATAGAGCTAAACAGAGAATTCACAACAGAGAAATCTTGAATGGCCAAGAAACACTTAAAGAAAAGTTCAAAGTCCTTAGTGATCAGGGTAATGCAAATCAAAATGACCTTGAGATTCCACCTTACACCAATCAGGATGGCTAAGATCAAAAACTCAGGTGACAACACATGAGTTGGTGAGAATGTGGAGAAAGAAGAACAGTCCTCCATTGTTGGTTGGATTGCAAACTGGTACAACCACTCTGGAAATCAATCCGGAGGTTCCTCAAAAAATTGGGAATAGATCTTCCTGAAGCCCCAGCTATACCAACCACTTTTGGACATATACCCAAATGAGGTCCCACCAGCCACAGGGGCAGGTGTTCCACTATGTTTGTAGCAGCCTTGTTTGTGATAGCCAGAAGCTGGAAACAACCTAAATGTCCCACAATGAAAGAATGGATACAGAAAATGGAGTTCATATGCACAATAGAATATTATACAGCTATTAAGAAGGATGACACCATGAGTTTTACAGGCAAGTGGATGGAACTAGAAAATATCATGTTGTGTGAGGTAACTCAGACCCAAAAGAACATGCATGGTATGTACTCACTAATAAGTGAATATTAGCCCAAAAAGTATAGAATACCCAGAATACAGGCCACAGAACTCAGGAAAGTTAGCAAGTCAACAGGCCCAAGTGAGGATGCTTCAATCACATTTGGGAGGGAGAAGAAAGCAATCCATGGGGAGCAAAGGGAGGGAAGGATCAGGGTAAGAGAGGGGAGTGAGAGGGAGAAAGGGGAACATGATCAGGTATCACTCAGAAGTGGGGTGAGGTGTGGTGTGGTGGGGTGGGGGGCAGGAGTGAAGCCCTGAGTGCCAGAAGAATGAAAGAAAATATGCAATCTCAGGGGATGGGAAGGTGGGCCTCTAAAATGTACCAGAGATCTGGGTGGTAAGAGACTCTCAGAATTCAAAGGGAGTCCTGAAACAGCCAGTGTTCTTAACTGCTGAGCTATCCTTCCAGTCTCCCACAGATTGTTATCCTGGGGGTCTTTGGGGGGAAGGTCTCATATGTAGGCTCAAGAAAGGAGTAAGAATTTTATTAGAAGAGTTATTGATACCGTGAGAAGAAAGACTATAGCATGGTGGGGGTTCTCAGGAGAGAAATCAGGTTCATGTACCAGAGTCCTGGTTCCTTCTTTTATACTTGCTCCAGTGGATGGTGAGGTTTCTTGGCAAAGTCCTATAGGCAGGTTGACTCTCTGATCCCCCAGTAGGAGCCAGAGAGGAAGTGGGAACAATATTTTCTGACCACCACTATCCCTTTTAATATAAACTCTTCCCTGGCCCCTGGAAGTCTTTTAGCTGGAGACTCCCAGACAGCATGCAGGTAGGGTCTCAACCATTGTCTGTGGGAAAGGGAGGGCTGCTGCAGGTGCTGTGTCCTGAGCAGCAGCCTGGTCTGGATTCTCACATTACATTCTTTCATTTTGAAAGAGCCAGGTCCCCAAAGACACCTGAAGACACTAATATCTGACGATTCTGTGCACATGGACATACATAGGATGCTGAGTTCCCTGTGGAAAAAAAAAATCAAAGCAACTTATACATCAAAGATGAAATCAAAAGAGCTAGTATAAAACTCGTATTCAATCTCTTTTAAAATCAAAGAAAATGATGTAATTGCAGACACTCCTAACCTTTGACATTGTGACACAGCACTGTAACCTAGTAAGTTGACATTTGAGAATTAAACAACTGAGTCTTTCTCTCTCTCTTGCGTACACACACACACACACACACACACACACACACACACAGCCACAGAAAATGAACTCATAATGCCTTTAAGTTAGTTTATGGTTTTGTGTTGAGGAACATTGATAGGAATCCTTGGCTGTATATGAATTGGACACTTCTGTCTGAGTTTAGATGGTAATGTTTAAAAATGTAGAAAAGTGATAGTGGCAAGATTACATTTGGTAGTCACTTTTATAGAGTGCCTGTGTATGTGTTGGGGGCATTGTGAATTGCTTAAATTTTGCTAAATGACAAAAAGTTTTGACAATCTATGACAGTAGAAAAGATGTTTAACACATTTATTTAAAAAATCAATGCGACTATACTTTCAATATCTAATAACAAGGGTAATTAAAACACTTGATATAGCCATACCATATTTGCCCAGAACTCTAACAAGAAACATGGTCCTAAGAATGTTTAGGAATGAGAGAACATGTGTGAGGTTCTATGAATTAAATATTCTAAGGAAATAATGTGAGAACCCTGACTCTGCTCAGGACACAAATTGTAAAGCCATTTTTCTATCATAGATACAGACTACAGAGACACTGTCAGTGAATCTCTAGCATACAGCCTTCATGGTACCAGGATCTCCCACGTGGGAAATGATTTTACACCACACATTTTCTTCCTCACACCCTTTCTTACCTCCCCCTGTACCATCAGAGAGCCTTCCTATAGGCTTGTATTATAAAGCCACCCCTATCTTCAGAAAGGTAGAAAGAGAATACTCTCTTCCATATGAGTCCTGATTCTTCTCCTTAGATCTCCACCATAGTATCTGTCATCATAGCTCAGGCTTGAGCTCCTTAAAGCATGTTTTCTTTCTATCTCCTGTCCATGGTATTAATAATTCTTCTGCTAAGCCCTTTACCCCTAGCAATCTATCTCAATGCCATTCTTGAATCCCCTTATCCAAGACCTTTCAGATGTCAGCCATGAAACATATTTGCATACAACACAAAAAGAATCTCTGAATGCCTGCTATGTTTAGATAAAAAAATAATGTCAGCATCATCTTACTTCTCTCTCCCTCTCTCTCTGTCTCTCTCTGTCTCTGTCTGTCTGTCTGTCTGTCTGTCTGTCTGTCTGTCTGTCTCTCTCTCTCTCTCTCTCTCTCTCGTGTGTGTGTGTGTGTGTGTGTGTGTGTGTGTGTGTAGTCATGTGTGCACCACACTGCACATGGTGGAGGTCTTAGGACAATGTTCAGAGGTTGGTTTTTGCCCCCTTGTCAAGTTGGGGTTTCTTTTGCTAAGTTTGTTCCTGTCACTGCTCTGCATACTCCAGGTTGGCTGGCCCATGAACTTCCGGGTGATTCTTCTTTCTTCATTTCCCATCTTACCATAAGGGTATTAGGGTTACAGTTTTTCCTGTGGGTTCCAGGGATTGAACTAGGATGCTTATGTTGTGTAGTGAGTCCTTTAAAATCTACTGAACCATCTTCTCCATTTTAATCTTATATTTCTAGGTGCAGTTGAAGATGATATTGAGTGTTGTTTATATTATTGATTCCATACTGTTTATATTAACTCCTTATTTAAAGGCCTGTTCATTTAGTTATTGAGACAAGACATCACCAAGTAGCCCTGGCTGGCCAGTAGCTTCATATGCAGACAAGGCTAGCCTTGATTTCACAGAGTTATGAGTTCTTTTGCCTCCTAAGTGCTGGGATTAAAGGTACGCATAATTATATAAACAAGATTTATTTTTTAAAACTATGTGTCTGTGTGTGGCTATGTCCAAATGAGTCCAGGTGTCTAAGGATGTCAGATCTCCTGTAGCTAGAGGTGTTAGAAGCAGTTGTGTTCAAACCAGCATGGGTTATTCTAAGTGAACTTGGGTCACTCTTAGTTTCTGAGCCACCCCTCTAGTGGTTAACTCCATGTTTAGAATATTGTAGGAAACCGTTCAAAACACAGACTGGTTTTCAAGATTTGACTTTTGATCATGAGTCTCTCAGCTAAACTGAGTTGGTTAATTTTGATGTTGTGGATTCTTGGATGGCAATTTTTTCATCTGAACAATGGGCTTGAGACAGTCACATCCAAGTGTCCAGTGGAATTCAAAGAGTAGAGTGTTTAGTATGGAGCATGGCTTGGAATAGGCTACAGGAATATTAGATTTCTCATCTCAGAGTCACGGTATTTCAAGTGCTCGAGGCTATTTTTCTCAACTTTCAACTTTTCATTCACCAAGGTAAGGAAACTGAAGATGATAAAAGAGTTTTAGATGAACAGTTCTGGGCTGACAAGCTCACGTGTGGCAACCAGTGCTTGAACCCAAACACCTGGAGTCTACATCGTTGCAATCCTTTTTTTGTTCTGCTAAGCCTTTTTGTTTCCCTTGGAGAGACAGAGTTCAGCTTTGAATTACTCCTGGATTTTGTTTGGTTTGCCTTATTTTGTTTTCACGCTTCTCGCCCCTGTTAAGTGGAGCAGTAGATTTCCCAGAGTGATTATTGATGCTAAATCCAAGAAAATTACACCCAGAGAGGATTTTAGATAACAAACACTGCTTAATATCATCTGAAGTTCAAGAGTGCAAGAAAAAAAAATGACAGTAAAGATTGCAGAAAACTGTACGAACCAGAGCTGGAGAGAGATGGTTTAGTGGTTTATGTGCACGCACTGTTTTGGCAGAAAACCCAAGTTCAATTCCCAGTACCTACTGGAAGCTACTCACAAATGTCTATAGCTCTAGCTCCCGGGAAAACTCTCCACCTTCTTCTAGACTCTGTGGGCACCCTCATTCATATACACATACCCATACATAGACACAAATAGATACACACAATTAATAGCAAAGCAATTTGTTCAACAAAAAGGAAGTTGGATGCACATGTTCAGAAAATTGAGCTGCAAAGCAGAAAGGGCTCTGCCCCTGGGGAAAGGATCTTAACAAATTAACCATGGGCTAGCTTTGAACTGTTCTCTGTTGGGGATCTTTGACCATCTTTTTGATGCTCCTGCTTTCAAAATACAGGCAGAGTGCACTCTACAAAATTCAGTTCTGCTTGAAAACCCTCTCCCCTTACCAGGTATTGCATCTGAAAGAACAAAATATGTATAAACTTTCCACCCCTTTGTGTACTTATTCTCTGGAACCCTGTCTAGTGTTTAGATCCTCCATGGATGAGTTTGTTTCTGAATCATAACCACTCATTGATTTGCCTGTCTCCTAAAGAGAGTTACGAAAATCCTTAGAACAGATGCCATCTTGTATGTGGGTAGACATATCCAACATTCGGTGTACATAGCTTCTTAATAAATGCTTTTTGATTAGTCTTCTATATAAGTTTTTTCAAATCTAATCCATTTCCTTTCCTTTTTTAACATATGCACATATATGTTTGTGTTCACATATGTGTACATTTGTCACTCATGTGTTTGGAGGTTGATGGTGTTTTTTTTTTATCACTTTCTATTTTACTATTTTGAAATGAGATCCTCTCAGTGAACTTTGGGTTCACCTACTTGGATAAACTGGCTGGAAAGTAAACATCAAGGATTTACCTGTGTTTATTTTTTCATAGCAATGGGATGTGACTGGAACATCTGACTTTTTATGAGGATGCTGGGAAACCAAACTAAGGTGCTTGTGCATGTACAGACAGCTTGTTACCAGCTGAGCCATCTCCTGGAAACCTTCTTTTCTTTTATTATATTTGTCTCTTATTTTTCTGTTGTTCTATTTTCACTAAGATCATTAACTTCCTAGTAAAATTTGGCTGATACATGATCTGTAGAACTGTTGTTAAATTTAACTTTTCTCCTTTCTTTTTTTGTATCTTTTAAAGTTTCCTCAAGTACTGTCTTCATTAAGACCATTCCTGGTGTTATCTGTGCTTGGATTTCCCTGTTTAACACACATATATCTTTGGTCACACTTTGAAATGCAGTTCTGGTGTCTGAAATGAAATCTAGAGCCCTTCTTAAAAGGATAATAGTTATATAAATCATTGTTGACTGAAAAATTGATTAACAATTCTTTGCTTTTGGAGATTAAAGCATACATTTTGGTCTTTATCAAAGATAACATAAATTGAAAAGTTTAAATCTTTTGCATGAAAATTAGGCTTTATCTAATCAAACCTCAAAGAACACAAGAAAAACAGGTGAATCCAATTTTCTTGAAAATGACAGTTTCAGTCAAATTGATTCCTATGGCCTTTGTGTCTTTCTCCCTTGCCCTCACTTCCACCAATCCATTTATGCTCACACTGGGAAACCCTAACTGTCTACCCTGGAATGAAAGCAGAGCGCGTTGGCCTCTAAATGGATGTCCTAGATCCTAGGAAAGGGATTCTGAAATGACATTTGTACAGTAAGCATGCATGTGCATAAGTGACAGAGATGATTATGACAACAAGAGGTGTAATATTTTCCCATCATCCTCTTCTTCTAGAAAGCTTTGCTGCCATTCCTACAAGAGCTCTGGAAACTCTCTTACTCTCATGTCAGTTTTTATACTTATCATAAGGCATATGTTAAAAATATTGATGAGCAATGAGATCATAGAGCAAAGATCATGTATGAGTTTGCTCGCATGTCTTTCTGTATGCATATATTTGTTTATTTATTAGATAGTCAAATAATTTCTAGATGCAAGCTATATTTTTAGAATATTTATTTATTGACTTGTTTATCTATCATGTGTGTGTGCATATGTGTGTGCATGTGTGTGTGTGACATATATGTGTGTGGTGCCTACAGAATACAGAAGAAGATGCAAAGTTCCCTAGACCTGAAGTTACAGGCAGTTGTGAGCTTCCCAGTGTGGGAGCTGGAAATTGAATTTGGGTCATCTGGATGAATAGCAAGCATTCTTAACTATTGAGCTATTTCTCCAGGTAATAATACAGCATGTTTCTAAATGCCCACACATGTGTTTATTCAGAAATGTAAATTATTCCAAAGTACTGGACTCATTGGCTCATATGTTTGTCATTTTAACTTACTGAGCAGATGCTTATAAATTATCTCCATGTAATAGCTGTAGTAAAACATGCGGAACATTTTTCTCTTATGTGTGTGCACATGTGAATGGAGGTACATGTGTGTATGGAGGTCAGGGGTTGACAGTGAGTCTCTTTCCCAGTCCTTCTCCTACTCCTATAAAAATAAAATTTTTATTTTATGTGTGTGGATATTTGCCTGTGTGTATGCCTGGGTACCGTAACTGTGCCCAGTGCTCATGGAGGCCAAGTAGAGGACCTGGGACTCCCTTTACCTGGAGTTGCAAACAGCTGGAGGTGAAAATTGAATCCAGTTCCTCTGAAAGAACATCCCATGCTTGGAACCACTGAGAAATCTCTCCAGTCCCCCTACCTTAGTTTTTGAGACAAGGGTTTATTCACAGATCTAGAGCTCAGTGATTCTGCTATACTATCTGCTATCAAGCTCTAAGGATTTCTCTCTCTTTGCTTCTGCCATGCTGGGATTACAGGCATGCGATGCTGTATTTTATATGTATCCCCAGGAACCAAAATTAGGACTTCATGTTTGTACAGAAAGCATTTTACAGCTCCAGCTTCTTCTCTTTAACCAAATTATGTAACACGTAGGTAGCGTTCTGAACCTCAACTTTACAGTGACGTCCCTTCTATGAATTGGTGGTGGGTAAAATATGAAGGAAAGTACTAGCTATTTTGAGAAACTGTTTAAGAAAATGAAATCATCTGCTATATCTTTATAATCAGTTTGGTTATCTAGAGGTTGCAGTGTGTGAGCTCTAAAACCCAGTGCTTAAAGTAATGCAAACTGACTTGAAGCTGACTGATTGGGTGTGGGGTTAACTGGGAAACCTTTCCTTACACAGTCTGTCTGGGTGCACCTCCTCACAGTATGTTGGCTGCAGGGGTTTTCCTCATACATCCATCTTGGAATCCAAAATGCCTTGGGAACATAATTTTAGCAGAAATACAAGAATATAAGTCTTCCTTTGGAAACCAGGTCAAATCTCTGAATATCCACTGAAGTTCCATTGTTCTAGGTCACCTTCATGCTACTGAAGTGGGATACATTATCCTGCTGTAATATCAAAGCAAGTTACATGGTTTCAATCAATTTTTGACAGAGTGACGGTTTATTTCTACATTTCAATGTGAAGGAAGGCTTGGGCATAACTATTTTTGAACAACACAGCAGTCTATAAAGACTGAATGCTCAAATATTACTACCAAATTTGGGGAATAAATAAACATGCAGAACACTAGGTTTTTCTGTTTGGATTTAGAAGATCTTCAAATGCCCATATATCTGTCAATGCCTTGGCCTCCACTTGGTGCTGGATCAGTAGGAGGAAGGGCTTAGGGGAAGGTCATCTGGTCAGTAGGGGAGGGTCTTTATGTGACAATGGCCTTCTCTTGCTCTTCTTTTTCAGTTTCTCATATGCCCTTGTTAGATATTACTTGACATGATATACTGTCTTTATAGTCCCCAATGTGATGATCAATAAAAACTTTTCTGCTTTATTAGTTGATTATCCTAGGGATTTTGTCATAGTAGCAACAAACTGACTAATTCAAAGATAAATTTTCAGTTCAGATAGACATAGAATATTTTTAGAATTACTACACTCTACCTGTCACACAGGCATGCTTATTGGTTTTCCTAGCAGTCAAATTAAAATAGATGCCTTATGTTTTATGTAAAGATTCTACTTTTTTAACATATGCATTGCTTTGTATTTTTTGTATATTTTCTTTATTTACATTTCAACTATTTTCCCCTTTCAAGGTTTCCTTCAGAAACTCCCTATCACATCCCCCCTCACCCTGCCTCTATGAGGGTGCTCCTCCACCCGCTCACCCACTCCAGTCTTCCCATCCTGGCATTCCCTTACACTGGGGCATTGAGCACTCTCAGGCCCAAGGGCCTCTCCTCCCACTGTTGTTCAACAAGGTCATCCTCTGCCACATATGTGACTGGAGATGGGTCCCTCCATGTGTACTCTTTGGTTGGTGATCTAGTCCCCAGGAGCCCCGGAGAGTCTGGTCAGTTGACACTGTTGCTCCCTCCATGGGTCTGCAAACGCCCTCAGCTTCTTCAGACCATTCTCCAACTCGTCCATCAGGGACCCGGTGCTCAGTTCAATGGTTGGCTGGGAGCATCTGCCTCTGTATTTGTCAGACTCTGGCAGATCCTCTCAGAAGACAGCCATATTAGGCTCCCTTCAAAAAGCATTTTCTGGCATCCACAATAGAGTCCAGGTTTGGTGGCTGTATGTGGGATGGATCCCCAGGTCGGGCAGTGTCTAGATGGCCTTTTCTTCAGTCTCTGCTCCAATCTTTGTCTCTATATTTCCTCCTGTGAATTTTTTGTTCTCCCTTCTAAGAAGCACTGAAGCATACACACTGGTCTTCCTTCTTCTTGGACTTCATATGGTCTGTGGATATGGTATTCTGAACTTTTTTTCTAATATCCAATTATCAGTGAATGCATATTGTGTGTGTTCTTTTGTGATTGGATTACCTCACTCAGGATGATATTTTCAAGTTCCATCCATTTGTCTGAGGATTTCATGAAGTCTTTGCTTTTAATAGCTGAGTAGAACTCTTTTGTGCAAATGTACCATATTTTCTGTATCCAGTCCTCTATTGAAGAACTTCTTGGTTCTTTCTAGCTTATAGCTATAGCAAATATGACTGCTATGAATGTAGTTGAACATGTGTCCTTATTACATGTTGGATCATCTACTGGGTATATATGCCGAGGAATGGTATAGCTAGGTCCTCAGGTAGTACTATGACCAATTTTCTGAGGAACCATCAGTTTGTAAACCCATCATCAATAGAGGAGTGTTTCTTTATCTCCACATCCTCACCAACATCTGCGGTTCCCTGAGTTTTTAATCTTAGCCATTCTGACTGGTGTGAGGTGGAATCTCAGTGTCCTTTTGATTTGCATTTCCCTGATGACTAAGGATGTTGAACACTTCTTTAGGTGCTTTTAAGCCATTCCAGTTTCCTCAGTTCAAAATTCTCTGTTTAACTCTGTTCCCCATTTTTTAATAGGGTCATTTGGTTCTCTGGAGTCAAACTTCTTGAGTTCTTTGTATATATTAGATACTAGCCCTCAGTTGTAGGATTGGTAAAGATCTTTTCCCAAAATGTTGATTGCCGTTTTCTCCTATTGACAGTGTCCTTTACCTTACAGAAACTTTGCAATTTTATGAAGTCCCATTTGTCGATTCTTGATCTTAGAGCATAAGCCATTGATTAGTGATCTGTTCAGGAAATTTTCCCCTGTGCCCATTTGTTTGAGGCTTTCCCCCACTTTCTCTTCTATTAGATTCAGTATATCTGGTTTTATTGGAGGTCTTTGATCCACTTGGACTTGAGCTTTGTACAGGGAGATAAGAATGGATTAATTTGTATTCTTCTACATGTTGACCACCAGGTGAGCCAGTACCATTTATTGAAAATTTTCCACTGGATGGTTTTAGCTTCTTTGTCTAAGATCAAGTGACCATAGGTGTGTGGCTTCATTTCTGGGTCTTCAGTTCTGTTCTATTGTTCTAGGTGCCTGTCATTGTACCAATACCATGCAGTTTTTATCACTATTGCTCTGTAGTACAGCTTGAGGTCAGGGATGGTAATTCCCCCAGAAGTTCTTTTATTGTTGAGAATAGTTTTCTTTATCCTGGGTTTTTTGTTATTTCAAGTGGATTTGAGAATTTTTCTAACTCTACGAAGAATTGAGTTGGAATTTGATGGGGATTGCATTGAACCTGTAGATTGCTTTCAGCAAGATGGCTATTTTTACTATATAAATTCTGTCAATTCATGAGCGTGGGAGTTCTTTTCATCTTCTGAGGTCTTCTTTGATTTCTTTCTTCAGAGACTTGAAGCTCTTGTCATATAGATCTTTCACATGTTTGGTTAGAGTCTCACCAAGATATTTTGTATTGCTTGTGACTATTGTGAAGGATGTTGTTTCTGTAATTTCTTTCTCAGCCTGTTTATCTTTTAAGTACAGGAAGGCCACTTACTTGTTTGAATTAATTTTATATCTGGCCTCTTTGCTGAAGTTGTTTATGGGTTGTAGGAGTTCTCCAGAGGAATTTTTGGCGTCACTTAATAATACTATCATATCATCTGCCAATAGTGATATTTTGACTTCTTCATTTTCGATTTGCATCCCTTTGACCTCCTTTTTGTTGTCTAATTGCTGTAGCTAGAACTTCAAGTATTATATTGAATAGATAGGGAAAGAGTCTCTGATTTTATCTAGTCCCTGATTTTTATCTAGTCCCTGATTTTAGTGGGATTGCTTCAAGTTTCTTTCCATTTAGTTTGATGTTGGCTACTGGTTTGCAGCCTATTGCTTTTACTGTCTTTCTAAGACTTTTAACATTAAGGGATGTTGAATTTTGTCAAATGCCTTTTAAGAATCTAATGAAATGACCATGCAGTTTTTTTCTTTGGGTTTGTTTATGTAGTGGATTATGTTGATGGATTTCTGTATATTGAACGATCCCTGTATCCCTGGGATGAAGCCTACTTGATTGTGATCAGTGATCATTTTCATGTGTTCTTAGATTTGGTTTTTGAGTATTTTTGCATTGATATTTGATAAGGGAAATTGGCCTGAGGTTCTCTTTCTTTGTTTGGTCTTTGTGTGGTTTTGGTATCAGTGTAACTCTGGTTTCATAAAACGCATTGGGTGGTGTTCCTTCTGTTTCTATTTTGTGGAATAGTTTGAAAAGTATTGGTATTAGGTCTTCTTTGAAGGTCTGATAGAATTCTGCACTAAACTCCTCTGGTCCTGGGCTTTTTCTGGTTGGGAGAATTTTAATGACTACTTTTATTTCTTTAGGGGTTATGGGACTGCTTAGATGGGTTATCTGATCCTGATTTAAATTTGGTACATGGTATCTGTCTAGAAAATTGTCCATTTCATCCAAATTTTCCAGTTTTGTTGAATATGGGCTTTGTAGTGGATTCTGAGGATATTTTGAATTTTCTCAGTTTCTGTTGTTATATCTTCCTTTTCATTTTTGATTTTGTTAATTTGGATACTGTCCCTGTGCCTCTGGTTAGTCTGGCTAAGGGTTCACCTATTTTGTTGATTTTCTCAAAGTACCAGCTCCTGGTTTTGTTCATTCTTGAATAGTTATTTTTGTTTCTACTTGGTTGATTTCAGCCCTGAGTTTGATTATTTCCTGCTGTCTACTCCTCTTGGGTGTATTTGCTTCCTTTTGTTCTGAGCTTTCAGGTGTGCTGTTAAATTGCTAGTGTAAGCTCTCTCCAGTTTCTTTTTGCAGGCACTTAGAGCTATGAGTTTTCCTTTTAGCACTGCTCTCCTTGTATCTCGTAAGTTTGGGTATGTTGTATTTCATTTTCATTAAATTCTAAAAGGTCTTTAATTTATATTTTTATTTCCTTTTTGACCAAGTTATCATTGAGTAGGGTGTTGTTCAACTTCCATGTTTATGTTGGATTTCTGTTGTTTTGTTGCTATTGAAGACCAGTTTTTTTTTTTTTTACTTTTAAAGTTAAGTTTTTTTTTTTGCTCTTGCTTTTTTTTTATTTTATTTTATTTTTTTAATTTACATTCCAAATCACTTCCCCTTTCCCGTTTCCTCCCTCCCCGAAAGTCCCATAAGCCCCCTTCCCTCCCTCTTTTCTCCGTTCAACCCCCTCTCATTACTATGTCCTGGCGTTCCCCTACATCCAGTCTTTCCAGGACCAGGGGTCTCTCCTTCCATCTTCTTGGAAATCTATTGATATGCGAATTGTGTCTAGGGTATTCCGAGATTCTGGGTCAATATCCCCTTATCAGTGACTGCATACCATGTGTAATCTTTTGTGATTGGGTTACCTCACTAAGGATGATATTTTCAAGTTCTGACCATTTGCCTAGGAATTTCGTGAATTCATTGTTTTTAATTGCAGAGTAGTGTTCCATTGTGTAAATATACCACGTCTTCTGAATCCATTCCTCCGTTGAGGGACATCTGGGTTCTTTCCAGCTTCTGGCTATGTGGTGATCTGATAGGATACATGGGTTTATTTCAATCTTCTTGTGCTTGAGGTTCTGAGAAGGAGGAGTATTCTTTTGTTTTAGGATGACAAGTTTTACAGATATCTGTTACATCCATTTGGTCCATAATTTCTGTTAGTTTCACTGTGTCTCTGTTTAGTTTATGTTTCCATGATTGATGAGAGTGATGAGAGTGGGGCATTGAAACTCCCACTATTATTGTGTGAGGTGCAATGTATGTTTTGAGCTTTAGTAAAGTTTCTTTTATGAATGTGGTTCCCTTGCATTTGGAGCATAGGTGTTCAGAATTGAGAGTTCTTCTTGGTAGATTTTTCCTTTGATGAGTATGAAGTGTCCTTCCTTATCCTTTTTGATAACTTTTGGTTTAAAGTCAATTTTATTCAATATTAGAATGGCTACTCCAGTTTGTTTTTTGGGACCATTTGCTTGGAAAATTGTTTTCCAGCCCTTTACTCTGAGGTAGTGTCTGTTTGACACTGAGGTGTGTTTCCTGTATGCAGTAAAATGCTGGACCCTGTTTATGTATCCAGTCTGTTAGTCTCTGTCCTTTTATTGGAGAATTGAGTCCATTAATGTTAATAGATATTAAAGACTAGTGATTGTTGCTTCCTGTTATTTCTGCTGTTATTTTTCTGTTTGTGTAGCTATCTTCTTTTGGGTTTGTTGAAAGATTACTTTCTTGCTTTTTTAGGGTGTAGTTTCCCTCCTTGTGTTGGTGTTTTCTACCTATTATCCTTTAAAACGTGGTATTTGTTGAAAAATATTGTGCAAATTTTGTTTTGTGATGGAATATCTTGGTTTCTCCATCTAGGTTAATTGAGAGATTTGATTGGTATAGTGGCCTGGGCTGGCTTTGTGTTCTCTTAGGGTCCATATGACATCTGCCCAGGATCATCAAACTTTCATAGTCTCTGGTGAGAAGTCTGGTGTAATTCCGATAAGTCTGCCTTTATACATTACTTGATCATTTTCTTTTACTACTTTTGATATTCTTTCTTTGTTTCGAGCATTTGGTGTTTTGACTACTATGTGACAGGAGGAATTTCTTTTCTGGTCCATTCTATTTGGAATTGTGTAGACTTTCTGTATGTTTATGGGCATCTCTTTCTTTAGGTAAGGGAAGTTTTTCTATAATTTTCTTGAAGATATTTACTTGTTCTTTAAGTTGGGAATCTTCACTCTCTTCTATACCTATCACCCTTCAGTTTGGTCTTCTCATTGTGTCCTGGGTTTCATGGATGCTTTGGGTTAGGAGTTTTTTTGCATTTTGCCTTTTCTTTGACTGTTGTGTCAATGTTTTCTATGGAATCTTCTGCACCTGATATTCTTTCTTCTATCTCTTGTATTCTGTTGGTGATGTTTGCATCTATGACTCCTGATTGCTTTCCTAGATTTTCTATCTCCAGGGTTGTCTCCCTTTGTGAATTCTTTATTGTTTCTATTTTCATTTTTAGATTCTGGATGGTTTTGTTTAATTCCTTCACCTGTTTGATTGTGTTTTCCTGTAATTATTTAAGGGGTTCTTGTGTTTCTTCTTTAAGGGCTTCTAGCTGTCTACCTGTGTTCTTCTGTATTTCTTTAAGGGAGTTATTTATGTCCTTCTTAAAATCCTCTATCATTATCATGAGATTTTTTTTCTATCGGAGTCTTGTCTTTATGGTGTATTGTGGTATCCAGGGCTTGCTGTGGCAGGAGAACTGGGTTCTGATGATGCCAAGCAGCCTTGGTTTCTGTTGCTTATGTTCTGACTCTTGCTCTGGCCACCTGCTTATCTCTGGTGTTAGCTGGTATTGTAGTTTTTGACTGTGGCTTCTCCCTCTTGCAAGCCAGTGTGTCAGTACTCCTGGGATACCAGTTATCTCCAGGAGGAATTTGGTTATGGAGAGCTGTGGCACAGGGTTAGCTCCAGGGTGCAGACAGAAACTGGAAGGATCCTGTCCCAGGCTGCTCCTCAGTTCCTGAGTCCTGAGGGATCCGGGAGTGTCCCTCAGAGCAGAAGTGGTGATCTTACCTGTGCTCACATGCATGTCATCACTCCAGGGACACCAGCTCTCTCCCAGCAGTATTTGGGTATGGACCATTGTGGTAAGGGATCAGCTCTGGGTGTTGAAGATTCTACTTTTTTAAAAAAATTTTTTATTAGATATATTCTTTATTTACATTTCAAATGTTGTCTCCTTTCCTGGTTCCCCCCTCCCCTAAAAATCCCATAAGCTATCTCCCCTTCCCCAATCAACCCTCCCCTGCTTCCCTGTCCTGGTATTCCTCTACACTATAGCATCAAGTCTTTCCAGTACTTTGGGCCTCTCCTCCCTTTGGTGTCTAACAAGACAATCCTCTGCTGCCTATGTGATTGTAGCCATGGGTAACTTCATGTGTATTCTTGGGTTGATGGTTTTATTACAGTAGTTGCTCTTCACCAGGTTGGAGTAATAGTAAGACTATACAAATGATCAAACCCTACAAAAAGTATACCTTTGCTGATTTTTCCAGGAACTGTCCACCTTCCAGATTTGACTTTGGTCTCAGAGAAAGGGTGGTGGCCTTCCTGAACATATCATTGGCTATTTTAAGGGCCAAATCTAATATTCCTCAAGGTCAGTGAGACCCTAGCTCTGTTGGTATCACAGCCCCTCCTCCCAGGGCTATAAGACCATTACAAAATTGACAGGAAGCAATGTAAGAACAAAGGTAAATGTGGGGAGAACTGGAGTGAAGCAGCCTCTTCTAGGTATGAGAAGAGCTATGTACTCAACAGCCCACAGAGCTGCTGTTGCCTGTGCTAGACCTGCATGAGATCAAGTCAGCAATGCTTCAGCATGTAGAGAGGAAGGCTTTACAGGCCTTCACCTTTATCTGAGGAGTAAATGATATTTGGTGGCTTCTGGGGAAGGGTAGGGCTCTTTAAGGTTCTGGTCCCTGGGAGGTCACCTGCATTCCAGTGGAGGGCCACGCCCCCATGAGTTAATGGCAGCCCACTTTGGATTTTATGGATTATACAACAAACAAACAAAAAGGATACCAACAGGGGAGGGGTCAGGGAGTAGAATGTGGATCTGGGAGGGAATGGGGGAGGAGTGAATGATGAATATGATCAGTATGCATTGTATGTGGTCAGAGTTATTATGTATGATGATGGCTCAGTAGTTATTAGTCCTCCATGCTCTTTCAGAAGACCAGAGTTCAGTTCCCAGAGCTGACAGTGGGTTTGCTAAAAGACACTTGTAACTCCAGATTCAGGGAATTCAATACCTCTTCTGGCTTCTGTGGATACCCACCCACACATGTGTCATACACACACACACACACACACACAGAGAGAGAGAGAAACACACAAATCTTTAAATGGTACATCTTTGCATGTATGAAATTCTCAAAGAATTATGTAAAGTACATTGTAAAATTTTCAAGTGAATTGTGTAGTAGAAAGTGCTGGATCTTTTTTTAAAATTTGAGCATTACCAGGTAAAATTTCTGACCAGAGCGGCCCCCAAACCTCTTCTTGCATTAGGATTCTGGGTGGTAATTGCCCAGTCAGAGTAAACAGAACTGTTTGGTTTTATGCTGGCTTCTACCTCCTGCACACTCACTTAAGTTAAAAAAAAATATATGGCATTCTTAGCACCCAGTGAAGAATGGGATGGGCACGCACAGGCCACAGAGGCCAAGGCTGATGAGTTCTTGTTTGCAGCCCCCAAATTGAACTGGTACGCAGCTTTTCATGTGTAATGGCTTCTCTGTTTGTCTCTCCTTTGTACCTCACCTTCAATAATTATTTATGACCCACATACCTCTGGCCTGCCTATTAAAGGGAAGGACAGAGGACGCATCTCTTGGATTGCTCAGACAGCTGTTTGAAAGGGTTTGTGGGGGCAAATTGCTCTGCTGCCTGATTGCTGAGGAACAGTATTTCTGAGCCAGTACAAAGGGTCTCAGTACAATTGGTGTCCTATTGTTGTGCTTTTTCTATTTTTTTTAAAGGTTTAGCAGCAATATATACCCTGTGATAAGTTTGGGGTTGTCCTCTTCAATCTTTGTGTTTTATCTGGAAATAGATATATTCAAATGCAAGGCTTGGCTTTTGTAAGTGAAATGCCAGGTCCATCAATATTGGATGTTAATTCTCTTTTCTGAGAGAGAGTGGAGTGATTCATGGCATGCAGGAGTTGGACACATGAAAGCTTTTTCTATTAACACTTGGAGCTGACTATGGAGGTGAAAGTCATGTCTCACAAGAAAAGTACCATGTTCTCTTGGAAGAAAAATGTCACTTTTGTGAGGTTTGTTCTTCCTTTTATTTGTGTGTGTGAAGATGAGGTTTTTCTTTTTTCTTTTTTTCTTTTACCTTGAGAAATAATTTCTATCTTGTTGTAAAATGTCACTGTAAAAATCTGCGTGAGAAAATAGGAATGTGTCTTTCTGCTTATTCTTTTATTTTTTATTTTTGCCCTGTTCAGGAAGATATCATCTGAAGCATAGGGTGAAGATGAAGGGGAAATGAGCAGTTTCTCCCGATTTTGTAAATGATCCTGCTCTCTACACTCTTCATTTCCATGAGAGTAACAAGGGAAACTTTTCTTCAATTATTTTATTAAATAAACAGCATTTTCTTCTTCTTCTTCTTCTTCTTCTTCTTCTTCTTCTTCTTCTTCTTCTTCTTCTTCTTCTTCTTCTTCTTCTTCTAAATCTTCTTTTTCTCCTCGTCCTCCTCCTCCTTCTCTTTCTGGAGAAGTTCAGAGAATAGGGGAAGAAGTGACCAAATAAACGAGCACTTAGATATACCCTGGTGTCTTTGCTCCAGCACCAGGGCAGCTGGGACCGCCAGGCTCAGAGACAGACAGGCATAATATCGCTTGGGTCTACTGCAGCTTGTGTGTACCCTGCTCCCAAGAGCTGGGCAGGTCTGCAGTAATCTACACGCCAGCCCTGCTGTGGGACTTCTGCCCTGCAGAGGGACACCCCCTCCCCCCCACTGGGAGAGATCACACACCCCTGCACAGGGCGGGAGCCTACCAGCCTCCCTTTGGCGACCTCTGCTCCGGGAATCCACTACGCTGAGCCTTTGGATGTGCAGGGACTACCCAATATAACTTCACTTGGGGCAAGGCACATCAGGGCTCCAAAGTCACTCAGGAGCAGGGCAGGCCCCAGAAATCGCTGCCAGGGGAATCCCAGTAATCCAGGGGGGCAGAAATAGCTTTGCAGGCTCACAGGAGGTCCAACCAACAGCCAGTTACAGCAGGACCAACTAACACCAGAGGTAACCAGATGGCAAAAGGCAAACGTAGGAACGTTACTAACAGAAATCAAAGTAGTATGGCACCATCCGAACCCAACTCTCCAACAGCAGCAAGTCCTGGATACCCCACCACCCCCGAAAGACAAGATCTGGATTTAAAATCACTTCTCATGATGCTATTCGAGGCTCACAAGAAGGACACAAATAAAGCTAATAAAGAATTACAGGAGACCATGAGTCAACGGTTAGAAGCCCTTACAAAAGAAACACAAAAATCGCTTAGAGAAATGCAGGAGAACATGGATCAACAGATGGAGGCCCACAAGGAGACAACACAAAAATCGCTTAAAGAAATGAATCAATGGGTAGATGCACTTTCAAGGGAATCACAAAAATTGGATAAAGAAATGCAGGAGATGATGGGTCAACAGATGGATGCCCATAGGGAGGCAACACAAAAATTGCTTAAAGAAATGAATCAACGGATAGTTGCCCTTACAAAGGAAATGCGAGAACTGCTTAAAGAAATGCAGGAGACAATGGATCAACAGATGGAAGCCCATGAGGAGGAAACACAAAAATCGCTTAGAGAAATACAGGAGAACGTGGGTCAACAGGCAGAAATCCTGAAAGAGGAAACGCAAAAATACCTTAAAGAAATACAGGAAAATACAAACAAACAAGTGAAGGATCTCAGCAAATCCATCCAGGATCTAGAAAAGGAAGTAGAAACAACTAAGAAATCACAAAGGGAGACAACTTTGGAGGTAGAAAACCTTGGGTAGAAATCAGGAGTCATAGATGCAAACATCAACAATAGAATACAAGAGATGGAAGAAAGAATCTCAGGTGCTGAAGATACCATAGAAAGCATCGACTCAACAGTCAAGGAAAATGCAAAATGCAAAAAACGTGTAACCCAAAACATCCAGGAAATCCAGGACACAATGAAAAGGCCAAACCTAAGGATTATAGGTATAGATGAGAGTGAAGATTTGCAACTTAAAGGACCAGTAAACATCTTCAACAAAATTATGGAGGAAAACTTTCCTAACCTAAAGAGAGAGATGCTGATGAACATACAAGAAGCCTACAGAACTCCCAACAGACTGGACCAGAACAGAAATACCTCCCGTCACATAATAATCAAAACATCAAATGTATTAAACAAAGAAAGAATATTAAAAGCAGTAAGAGAAAAGGGCCAAGTAACATACAAAGGAAGACCTATCCGAATCACATCAGACTTCTCACCAGAGACTATGAAAGCCAGAAGATCCAGGGAAGATCTCATGCAGACACTAAGAGAGCACAAATGCCAGCCTAGACTACTATACCCAGCAAAACTCTCAATCACCATAGATGGAGAGACCAAGATATTTCATGATAAAACCAAATTTTCACAATATCTTTCCACAAACCCAGCCCTGCAAAGGATAATAGGTGGAAACCGCCAATACAAGGAGAGAAACAACACCCTGGAAAAAATGAGACAGTAACCTTCTTGCTTCAAACCCAAAAGTAGATAACCACTCAAAGATAAAGATAGCATCAAGAATGGCAGGTGGCAATAATCACTATTCCTTAATCTCTCTTAATATCAATGGTCTCAATTCCCCAATAAAAAGACATAGACTAACAGACTGTATATGTAAACAGGACCCAGCATTTTGCTGTGTGCAGGAAACGCACCTCAGTTTCAAAGACAAACACTACCTCAGAGTAAAAGGCTGGAAAACAATTTTACAAGCAAATGGCCCCAAGAAACAAGCCGGAGTAGCCATCCTAATATCAGATAAAATTGACTTTCAACCTAAAGTCATCAAAAAAGACACAGAAGGACACTACATACTGATCAAGGGAAAAATCCACCAAGAAGATCTCTCAATTCTGGATATCTATGCTCCAAATGCAAGGGCACCCTCATTTGTAAAAGAAACTTTACTAAAGCTCAAAGCACACATCGCACCTCACACAATAATAGTGGGTGACTTCAACACCCCGCTCTCTGAAATGGATTTTTCAGGAAAGCAGAAACTAAACAGGGACACTGTGAATCTAATTGAAGTCTTGGACCAAATGGAACTAACAGATATGTATATATATATATATATATATATATATATATATATATATATATATATATATATTTATGTATTTATATGTATATATATATATACATATATATATACATATATATATACATATATATATATATGTATATATATATATATCTTTATAAATATATATAAATATATATAAATATAAATATAAATATAAATATTTATATATATATATATATCTTTATATATATATATATGTATATATATATATATAAAGAACATTTCATCCTAGAGCAAAAGAATACACCTTCTTCTCAGCACCTCATGGTACCTTCTCCAAAATTGACCATATAATTGGTCACAAATCAGACCTCAACCGATATAAGAAGATTGAACTAATCCTATGCCTCCTATCAGATCACTATGGACTAAGGGTGGTCTTCAATGGTAACAAAAACAACAGAAAACCCACATACACATGGAGGCTGAACAATGCTCTACTCAATGATAACTTGGTCAAGGTGGAAATAAAGAAAGAAATCAAAGACTTTTCGAAATTTAATGAAATGAAGGCACAACATACCCTAATTTATGGGAAACAATGAAAGCAGTGCTAAGAGGAAAATTCATAGCCCTGAGTGCCGCCAAAAAGAAATGGGAGACAGCATACACTAGCAGCTTAATGGCACACCTGAAAGCCCTGGAACAAAAAGAAGCAAATACACCAAAGAGGAGTAGAAGGCAGGAAATCATCAAACTCAGGGCTGAAATCAATCAAGTAGAAACAAATAAAACCATACAAAGAATCAACAAAACGAGGAGTTGGTTCTTTGAGAAAATCAACAAGATAGATAAGCCCTTAGCCAGACTAGCCAGAGGGCACAGAGACAGTATCCAAATTAACAAAATCAGAAATGAAAAGGGAAAAATAGCAACAGAAACTGAGGAAATTCAAAAAAATCATCATATCCTACTACAAAAGCCTATACTCAACACAATTAGAAACTCTGGAGGAAATGTACAATTTCCTAGACAGATATCAACTACCAAAGTTTAATCAGGATCAGATAGACTATCTAAACCGTCCTATAACCCCTGGAGAAATAGAAGTCGTCATTTGAAGTCTTCCAATCCAAAAAAGCACAGGTCCAGATGGTTTTAGTGCAGAATTCTATCAGACCATCAAAGAAGACCTAAAACCAATAGTCATCAAACTATTCCACAAAATAGAAACAGAAGGAACACTACCCAACTCGTTCTCTGAAGACACAATTACGCTAATACCAAAAGCACAAAAAGATCAGACAAAGAAAGAGAATCTCAGGCCAATCTCTCTTATGAATATCGACGCAAAAATACTCAATAAAATTCTTGCCAACCGAATCCAAGAACACATCCAAACGATCATTTACTACGATCAAGTAGGCTTCATCCCAGGGATGCAGGGATGGTTCAATATAAGGAAATCCATCAATGTAATCCACTATATAAACAATCTCAAAGGAAAAAAACCACATGGTCATCTCATTAGATGCTGAGAAAGCATTTGACAAAATTCAGCATCCTTTCATGCTAAAGGTCTTGGAAAGATTAGAAATTCGAGGCCCATATCTAAACATAGTAAACGCAATTTACAGCAAACCGGTAGCCAACATCAATCTAAATGGAGAGAAACTTGAAGCAATCCCACTAAAATCAGGGACGAGACAACGCTGCCGTCTCTCTCCATATCTTTTCAATATAGTACTTGAAGTTCTAGCTAGAGCAATTATACAACAAAAGGAGGTCAAAGGGATACAAATTGGAAAGGAAGAAGTCAAACTATCACTATTTGCAGACAATATGATAGTATACTTAAGCAACCCAAAGAACTCCACCAGAGAAATCCTAAGGCTGATAAACAACTTCAGCAAAGTGGCCAGATATAAAATAAACTCAAGCAAGTCAGTAGCCTTCCTATACTCAAAGGATAAGCAGGCTGAGAAAGAAGTAAGAGAAATGATACCCTTCACGATAGCCACAAACCATATAAAGTATCTTGGAGTGACTCTAACCAAAGAAGTGAAAGATCTGTATGACAAGAACTTCAAGTCTCTGAAGAAAGAAATTGAAGAAGACCTCAGAAGATGGAAAAATCTGCCATGCTCATGGATTGGCAGGATTAATATAGTAAAAATGACCATCTTGCCAAAAGCAATATACAGATTCAATGCAATCCCCATCAAAATCCCAACTCAATTCTTCATAGAGTTAGAAAGAGCAATTCAAAAATTCATCTGGAATAACAGAAAACCCAGGATAGCTAAAACTATTCTCAAGAGTAAAAGAACCTCTTGGGGAATCAGTATCCCAGACCTCAAGCTGTACTACAGAGCAATAGTGTTAAAAACCGCATGGTATTGGTACAGTAACAGGCATGTAGATCAATGGAACAGAATTGAAGACCCATAAATGAATCCACACTCCTGTGGTCACTTGATCTTTTACAAAGGAGCTAAAACCATCCAGTGGAAAAAAGATAGCCTTTTCAACAACTGGTGCTGGCTCAAATGGAGGTCAACATGTAGAAGAATGCAAATTGATCCATTCTCATCTCCTTGCACCAAGCTCTATTCCTAGTGGATCAAGGACCTCCACATAAAACCAGACACACTGAAACTAATAGAAAGGAAACTAGGGAAGAACCTTGAACATATGGGCACAGGGGAGAATTTCCTGAACAGAACTCCAATAGCTTATGCTCTAAGATGAAGAATTGACAAATGGGACCTCATTAAATTACAAAGTTTTTGCAAGGCAAAAGACACTGTCAAAAAGACAAAGCGGCAACCAACTAACTGGGAAATGATCTTTACCAACCCTACATCCGACAGAGGGCTAATATCCAATATATACAAAGAACTCAAGAAGTTAAACTCCAGAGAGGCAAGTAACCCTATTAAAAAATGGGGTACAGAGCTAAACAAAGAGTTCTCACCTGAAGAATATCTAATGGCTGAGAAGCACCTAAAGAGATGTTCAACATCCTTAGTCATTAGGGAAATGCAAATCAAAACAACCCTGAGATTCCATCTCACACCAGTCAGAATGGCTAAGATCAAAAACACAGGAGACAGCAGTTGTTGGCGAGGATGTGGAGAAAGAGGAACACTCCTCCACTGCTGGTGGGATTGCAAGCTGGTACAACCACTCTGGAAAGCAGTCTGGCGGTTCCTCAGAAAACTGGGCATGACACTCCCGGAGGATCCAGCTATACCACTCCTGGGCATATTCCTAGAGGCTTTACCTGCATGCAATAAGGACACATGCTCCACTATGTTCATAGCAGCCTTATTTATAATAACCAAAAGCTGGAAAGAACCCAACAGAGGATTGGAGTCAGAAGATGTGGTATATTTACACAATGGAATACTACTCTGCAATTAAAAACAATGAATTCACGAAATTCCTAGGCAAATGGTCAGAACTTGAAAATATCATCCTTAGTGAGGTAACCCAATCACAAAAGAACACTTATGGTATTCAGTCACTGATAAGGGGATGTTAACCCACAATCTCGGAATACCCTAGACACAATTCGCATATCATTAGATTTCCAAGAAGATGGAAGGAGAAACCGCTGGTCCTGGAAAGACTGGATGTAGGGGAATTCCAGGACAGAGAAGCGAGAGGGGGTTGAATGGGGAAAGAGGGAGGGAAGGGAGCTTATGGGACTTTTGTGGAGGGAGGAAACAGGAAAAGGGAAATGATTTTGAATGTAAATAAAAAAAAAACTTGGAAAAAAATATACCCTGGTGCCTGGGAGTTTTGGTGTGTGTGTGTGTGCAATATATGTGAACATGTTAAGGTGTGTGCACATGTATAGGCAAGTGCATGTGTACATATGTGCATGTGTGGTGCCAGAGGTCTTTATCTGGCATCTTCCTCTATTACTCTAGCATTTATAATAATGATAATAATAATAATAATTTTTTGCATTCAAATACTATACCAGTTTAAATAAATGTTTAGCATCAAAATACTAATTACACTAGTAATTATTATAGAAGACTATAATTATATAATATGTTATATAGTAATAATAATAATAATAATAATTACTTTTATTATTATTACTATTGAGACAGAGTCTCTTACCAAACATGGAGTTTACCAATTTCTCTTTTTGCTCCTAGCTCTGGGATAGAAGTCATATGAACATTATCTATCACTTTTTTTTTACATTGATTCTGAGGCCCACACTCAGGTCCCGAGGTTTGAGTGGCAAGTGATTTACTAACTATGCTATCTCCTCTATTCCACAAAGACAGTCTTTTTAAGAAAAAATATGTGTATGTGTGTCTATGCTTGTGTGCTTCTGAGTGCAAATGTCCATGGGAGTCAGAGGCATCAAATTTCCCTGCAACAAGAGTGATAGGTGATTGTGAGCTACTCAACATAGGTACTAGGAACTGAACTCAGGTCATCTGCAAGAACAGTACATACTCTTAACCACCAAACCATTTCTCCAGCTTTGTTAGTTACTCTTATAGTGGTTTCAATTTCAGCTTTCTTGTTTGCATCCTTTTGAATGTTGACTCCAGTTAGTTATCAAGGAAGCCTGAGAATTACTAACTGGACAATAATGATAATGATGAATGTATTGATAAAGTAATAATACTATTAATATCATAGCCATTAGTCACTGACTGTAGTGAAGACATTATGCAAAATCACTTTTTATTCTTTGTCCCATTTTTAATCCTTTAAAATACCTTTCATGAAGATGATATACTGGTCACTATTCACAGCTGAAGAGCGTAATAAGGTTTAGAGGGTATCATTTAATACAGTTGTAATTTGAACTAAGGCACCCTGACCCTGTACCCACAAACATTTAACCTGTGGTAGGCACATGCACTGGTATAACAGACACTGTTATATCTAACCCTACCATCCTTGGTCAGATTCTACCATTAGACATAGTGCTTTATATAAACTGGGTTTTAAACCTTACTTTCTAGATTTGGTAAGCCTGGTGGGATGACATTTGGACATATGCCAGGCAGATTTTCCAGGACCATGGACTGCACAGACAAGTGGCCAGGAAGTTCTGAGAAAGGCAGGTGGCAAAGAACCATTCATGTATCACAGCTAAGACGGAAAGATCAAGATATTCCAGAGTTTTTACCAGCCTTCCCTCCAGTGTGGGTAGCAGATACACTGTGATCTTGGGCTAAGCTTGTTGAAGCATGGGTTAAGGCACAGATTCCCAGAGAGCTATTAATGAAAGATTTATTTTATTTCATATATGTCTGTTTCTGGATGGGTGTATGCAGGTGCCCATAGAAGCCAGAAGAGGGCACTGCATCTCCTAAAGCTATATTTGCCGCAGTTTTGAGCCACCCAACATGAGTGCTGGGAACTGAATTCAGATCCTTCGAAAGAACAGTGAGAACTCCTAACTGTTAAGGCATCTCTCCAGTCCCAGAGAGTTATTTATTTTTTAATTTCTCTACACACCGTGATCATTATTCTTTGTGCATGAATGATGTTGGGGGCTGGAGACAGACATTAAATGAGGCATGGCTGATGGGAATGAGTCACACTCCCAGATCAACAAATAGGTTTCCTCTTGGGGGAAATATTGACTGAAGACTTTTACATCCTAAGAGAAGTGTTTTGTTAACTTTTGTCCCATTGAGGACAAAGTATTTTCTTATTTTTTATTTATTTTTTATTAGATATATTTTTTACTTACACTTCAAATGATTTCCCCCTTCCTGGTTCCCCCCCCCTGAAAATCCCACAAGCCATCTCCCTTCCCCCTGTTCCCCAATCAACCCCCTCCCGCCTCCCTGTCCTGGTATTCCCCCACATTGCTGCATCAAGCCTTTCCAGGACTGGGGGCCTCTCCTCCCTTTGATGTCCAACAAGGCCATCCTCTGCTGCCTATGCATCTGGAGCCATGGGTAATACCATGTGTACTCTCTGGTTGATGTTTTTGTCCCTGGGAGCTCTGGGAGTGCTGGGTGGCTCATATTGTTGTTCCTCCTATGGCACTGCAAACCCCTTCAGCTCCTTGGGTTCTTTCTTTAGCTTCTCCATTGGGGACCCTGTACTCAGTTCAATGGCTGGCTGAGAGTGTCCCCCTCTGTATTTGCAATGCACTAGCAGAACCTCGCAGGTGACAGCTATGTCTGGCTCTAGTCAGCAAGTACTTGTGGGCATCGATAATAGTGTCTCGGTTTTTTAACTGTATATGGGATGGATCACTAGTTCGCATATCAAATGGTGCCCAAGAAGAAGGAAGAACAAAGTATGGATACTCTAGTCCTTCTTAGAAAGGGGAACAAAATATCCACAGAAGGAGATACAGAGACAGAGTGTGGAGATAAGTCTGAGGGAAAGACCATCCAGAGAGTACCCCACCTAGTGATCCATCCCAAATACAGTCTTTTCTTATTTTTACAGTAGCATGGGTTATTCAGACATGATGGTAGATTTTGACTATGTGAGGAATGGCCAGTGAGAGAGTCATCTAATTCACAGTCTTAGTGTTTCTAGGGCTGTGAAATGACACTGACCATGGCAACTCTTACAAAGGAAAACATTTGATTAGGGCTTGCTTACAGGTTCAGAAGTTTAGTCTGTTATCATCACAGTGGAAAGCTTGGTAACATCCAGGCAGACATGGTGCTGGACAGGAAGCTGAGGGTTCTACATCTGTATTGTCAGACAGCTGGAAGAGAGAGACTCTAGGACTGGCTTGAGCATTTGAAACCCCAAAGTCCACTCCAGTTCCTCTAACAAAGCCACACTGACTCTAACAAGGCCGTACCTCTTAATAATGCCCCTCTCTGGTGATCAAGCATTCAAATCTACCAGTTTTTCATAGCCATTCTTATTCAAACTTCCACATCTACTAACCATTTGCATAAGACTATGCAGGATCTGCACAAGCAGGAGCCAGACCTACATAAGAGCAGTGGACAGGCATCAAAGCAGGGTGAGAGAGAAACTGTCCACAGTTTTCACTATTCTCAGCTACAACTTTTCTCCCTGTCTAGCAGGTTTGTGGCAGGGGAAGCATAAAAGAGGTTTAGGGGCAAATGCAGCACCAATAATGGAAAATCACCCCAAACTCCCAAAACTCAAGAGGCAAATGAGGTCAAAGGACACAGTGGTTTCTACCCTTACATCTCTAAACACATTACCAAAAGTATGATTTGGGGCTGTGTCTTGTTAGGCATGCTGCATGTGCACGGAGACAGCTAGGAGCCCTGTCTGCTGTGAAAGTAATATGGCCAACAAGCTGGATACATGATAGTCAGGGTGCATATGGTTATGGTGACTCCACAGCAAGGCTGAGATTGATTTCTTTTAACATTCGTGTCCAGTTTCTATTGTTCTAGTTAAGCAGGTTACTACCTCAAAAGGTGTGGACATTGAAGCATGTACTGGCAAATGCCCAGAAATTCTAGCTGTGTTTCTCTAAAGATGAGTGTTGACTCCTAGTTGAATAGAAAGCTGGAGGGAGAAAGAATTTCTGGAGAGCTCGCTGAGAGACACAGCCTTAGAGGATTTACAACTTGTATCCCCCCTCACATCTGTTCAGGCTACTTAGAGATAAGAATATTGCATAGCAAATCTGTCCCATTGATCTCTCTTCTGTAATACTCATGCTCAACATCTCTATGGTCCAATGACCACACTCAGCTATTGGATGCTGGAGCTGAAGTTAATGTGACTGAGAAATTGAAGTTTTATTTTGAGACAGGGTCTTCCTATGTATCTCTAGCTGACTTCAAACACATGAATCATCTGCTGTAGCCTTCAAAGCACTGGGATTGAGGCTGTATACATCTACACATCTATTATTAACCAACCTCTATGAATCTTCCAGGGCCAAGGGGTAAGAGTATAACTAGATGGTCAGTAGAAATTGTGAAGAAGAAAGCCTAGGAATTGAAACTTTGATTGTATTTCATGTCAATTTAAATACTTACATGGGAGGAGAAAGTTTGAATAAAAAAGGTACACCACATGAGTACACAATCTCTCTCACACACACACTCACACACACATACACACACTCACACACACTCACACTCATACAGACATTCATATACTCTCACACATACACACACAGTCACACACACACATACACTCACACAGCCTTTGAAGGCTCTACTAATTCTAAACATGTCCACCATTTTATCTTTATATCCATCTTTCCCAACACTCCAGGATATACTGATCTTGTTCTTTCCATTAGCTAGATGAGAAAAATGAGGCAAAGAGAAATGAGGTATTTTGCTTAAGATTTCTTAGTAACTGAGCAAAAGAAACAGAGCTCATCCCTGACATTGTCCCTAAATCCTTGGTGCTGCACCTGATTGTAAATCTCTGAGGTGGGACTCTACCTCGTGTCCATCATCTAATCCACTGGTCAAGTGAGTATGATGTGACCCACTCAGTGAGGGGAAGTCAGTTCCAATGTAGGCAAGGGCATGGGGATTTCCTGCCATCCCAATTGCAAGGTAACTGCTGCAGGAGTGGTAGTCAGAGATGATCAGCATGCATATCTACCTTTGAGGAATTCAGGAGCTGAATTCCTCAAGCCAACCAGTGAGTTCACTCAGAAAACTCTCAGCTGAGAACTTGCTAGTTATTTTGAGAAGTCACCTCCAGGAGCAGAACTGAGGGTTTGGGAACTAAAGCAGAAAAGGACTGTAGAGGTACTGAGCTGCTGCAGGCTGCAGGCGAGTGCTAAGAACCTGTAGTCAATTCTTGGGAGGCGCCCATCGTATGCTGCAGAGATACAAGTATCTGTTCACCAGCTACTATCTCCCATCAGCCAAAGACCTACAGTGGTGCCAATTTCCTTGCCCTTCTGGTATGCATGTATGCCAGCTTAGCTGACTGAGCCTCTCCAGGCCTTCTCTATGGTAGCTCAATGCAACTCTGCACAGTCATCAGGACTGAATCAAGGCACTGTTATATTGTATGTCCATGCGCCAAACCAAATCATCACAGAGAGAGCAAAGAAAGTGAGATGGTCAGAAAAGATATTCATGATTTCAGAACTGGAGAAAAATAAAGGATGTGAATTCAAAGAATCTGTGAGAACAAATTCAAGGCAGGTCAGATGGCTTAGCGGTTATGAAAATGTATATGGCTCTTGCAAAAGACCCAAGTTCCATTCCCAGAATTTACATCAGCAGCAAAACACAAACAAACAAACAAACCAAAAACCAAAACCAACTAAACAACCAACCAAACTACAATCACCACCAGAAATACCCTACTAACTCTACCTCCAGTGTGTCCTACACATTTTGTGGCCTCCATGTTTTCGTGTCCACACCTGTGGAAACACATACACATAACAAAAAGAAAATTTAAAAAGAATGGATTCTTCTACAAAATTGTAAAACAATGGACCCAGACTTTGGTGCTATTGACAAGCCCTGGTCTGCTGAACTTCTGGTATAATGGTGTTGTCTTTGCATGACAGGTGACCCTGTTTAGATTGAAAGTCCAACCTTCCCATTGGTCAAACTCCTCCAATCACATGCATAAAGGCATCTGTGGAAGAAGAAAGAAGTTTAATCCATCTTGAACAGAATAATATTTAGAAGTAAACAAATCATTTCATGTATTCTAAATCCATACAAAGGTTTTTGTCTTTCTATTAGTATTATCTCATTTATAAAAGGCAAAGAACATTTGTTCTGAAAACAGATGGCTGGATCCAAATCCATACTCTACTATGATATCACTTTGGGAGAATTATTAAACATGCCTTTTTAAAGTTTGTTAATTTTAGTGTGTGTGTGTGTATGTGTGTGTGTGTGTGTGTGTGTGTGTGTGTGTGTGTGTGTGTGTGTGTGTGTGTCTACCCATAGAGGCCAGGGCAGAATAGGATGTTGTATCTGCTGGAGCTGCACTTATGGGTAGTTGTAAACCAAAAAACCTGGGTGCTAGAACCTGAACTTGGATCATTTGGAAGCGCAGCTGGCACTCTAAACTGCTTAGCCATCTCTCTAGTCCCTTACTAACCTCTAGATCTTAGTTCCTGAACTCCTCAAAGGTTACCTGTTGAACATCCTGAAGTCCTCTGGCTACCACCCTTGCAGCAGTTACTTTGCAATTGGGGTGGCAGGAAAATCCCTGCCCTTGCCTACATTGGCACCAGCCTCCCCTTTTCTCTCCACACAACACTCCATTTTATGCTTTCCTGATCCTGTTTCATGCCTTTGTCTGTCTTCTAATCGCCTCCCTGACAGTTACAAGTACGCCTGCTTCTGAGTTACTAGATCCACCTTAATGGCCTTCTACAGAGAGCCCAGGCTGCACATCAGCTGCTACAGTTGAGAAACTCAGCTACTCTCTACCCCCCAGTCTTGTTTGACTGTGTTTCTAACATCACTCTCCCATGTTATTTATCTTTGTATTTACATGTTTATTTCTGCCTCCTCAGTAGGGAGGGATTTAGCTTTATTCTGTTTCCAGATTCCCAGAGCCTAGGGCAGTGCTTAGGGCAGTTCTCATACTCCAGCCTCTGATCAATGTTTGCTCAACGATTCAATGAATCTGCCTGAGGATTTCATACAAGTTTCTTGCAGATTGTTTAGGTGAATTTCTTCAGCAGATGTAAAAAGGGTGAGATAAGAGTAACCTCTTTTGAAACGATCTCATTTTTATGACAAATATTGAGCCTCCATGTTGGTTCCCAGTCATTATCTTGTTATCTGGTGAATTTACTATTGCCAATTCTCTTCTTTCTCCTTCCACTTTCTTTGCTTCCTGTGGCATTGGCACACATTCAAATTAAAGCTAAAAATCTTCGACTTTGGCCATGGGTAAAGACTAGGGATTTGGTTTGTCTGATCTTGGTCTCTTCAATCTACTACTATATTGTTATGACTAACAAGCTAAAGGGTCCCCAAAATGCAAGTTCATCTGAGTTAACTGCTTCGAGACTGTGACTGAAAAGCTATGTTTGTTCAGTAGGAGCATAGTGCAAAGCGAGACTCAATCTTTCATTGGCATAAGTAAAATCCGAACTCAGTGTGTTGTGCTATAATGTCGGTAGAGTTGGTCTGTAGAATCCTGCTAGCCCTTTGGGTGTCTGAATTTATAGACACTTTTTATTTTGATTTTACTTCTGGACCTGGCTGCCTCTGGAGCAGTGATTCATGTCATTCCAATATGGGAATCACCTTGAGACAGATCACAGCTGAATACCTAAGTCTCCAAATCTTTACTCAAACTGACAGTCTTTGACACCTCTAAGAAAAGGAAGATTTCTGTGCAGAATAAGTTGTCTCTTAGGACAAGATCTGCTCCCTGTAGTCAAGGAAGAATCACAGTCAGGAAAGACAAGCTGGGGATATGGGTCAGTCTGTAAGAAATTGCCTTGCAAGCATGAGGACTTGAGTTCAGTTTGTGTCATTCACAGAGGCGTCCCAATAATTCCAACACTAGGGAGTGATTTGAGGAGGTGGAGGTGGGTAGACTCTTGAAAAGCTCTGGGCTGGTGAGAGACCTTGTCTCAAAATACAAGGTTGACAACATTTGAGGAATGACAGCTGAGGTTGTCTTCTGGAGTCCACATGCATGCAGAGAGTGTGCGCATGCACACAGGAGTCTTCTGAGAAGAACTCTGATGGTACAACTATCTTAGCATTATCCCATTTAGACTCAAGTCACTCCCTTCAGTTGGAGACTTCAACATTTCAGTTAGATGCAAGAATAACTGTGTATGTAATGTCCCTGGGTAAAAGCTAACTCTGGGCTGCACTGTGAAAAACTCTGACTAGAATTAGAAAGCAGAGTCTGGGAATTCTTCCCTGACCGTTATCCTTGGGTCTCTGAGATGACCCCTCTTCCCAACCCCCATCCAACACTGGGCTGTGAAAGCCTAGCTCTGCTTGAAAACATAATTGCAACAGTTGTCAAGAAGTGGGGGGCGGGATGGTGGCAACAGAGATGAAGTCCAAGATTTCAAGTCCATCAGCAGAGAGAAAGGTAGGTGGAAAATCTCAGTTTAGACATCCAGGGGAGAGCGAGATGCTGGAGTCTGACATACACACTACAATTGTGCTAAAAATGGCAGCTGCCTCAGGCAGACATTTTTATTACAGGACTGAAAAAAAACTCTGCTATTGTTATATTTGTGTAGGTGAATGAGTCAGGACACAATTTAGTTTAGGTTCCTGGGTCATAGGCTCCAGAGAGACTTTAGGAAGTCTAAAATTGGAATATAGGTTTTAAGTGTCAGAAAGAGATGGGGTGAGAGCTAGCATCCTTGAGCTGTTCCTGTCTCAGCCTCTGACTAGTTTGCTGCTAAATAGTGATTCTGGGAGTTTGTGATCAGTGGAGACCTTCTGTTCTCTCTCGTGGGAAAAGCTCACAGTCTAGATTTCTTGTGTGTGTGTGTGTGTGTGTGTGTGTGTGTGTGTGTGAGAGAGAGAGAGAGAGAGAGAGAGAGAGAGAGAGAGAGACAGAGACAGAGACAGAGACAGAGACAGAGACAGAGAGAGAGCGAGCATACAGAAGCTAGAAGTTGACATCAGATGTCCTCATCAATTAGTCTCAGCTAAGGTTTATCAGTTCAGGTAGACAAACAGGCCAGCCTTAGGGACCACCCCCCATCTCTGCCTCCCAGCTCTGAGACTGATTACTAACCAAAGCACACGCCTGGCCTTTTCTTTTACTTTGCAAGAGTGCTGGGAATTAAAACTCAGGTCCTCATGCTTGCATGGGAGGCACTTCAGCATTAGCCATCTGCTCTCCAGCTCCCCGTAGCCCGGGATCCTGAGGACCTTTTCTGTAGTTGCTGACTTTACATTTCTTGCTTTGTTATCTTGTGGGAATAGTACTTAGAAGGTAACAGCAGCAGCAACAACGGCATGTCTGGTGTGACGTACTTGTATACACAGAGCACCAGGCATTAAGAAACCACCATGGTCAGTTATGTGAGGTTAGCTTGCAGGCTTTTCAGTTTTCTTTCTTGTGAATTGAGAAAATAGGATTAGATACATTTTATGACCCTTGCAGATCTAATTTATGAGTGTCCCAAGTTAATTGGACGATAAAGTCAATGAACTGATGTTTTTGCCCCATATATATATAGATATAGATATAGATATATAGATATATAGATATAGATATAGATATAGATATATAGATATATAGATATATATATCTATATATCTATATCTATATCTATATCTATATATATATATATATATATATATGGGGCAAATTTAGAAATAAACAGATATGGTCTCTGCCTTCAGATAACTCACTCTCACTTAGACCAAGCAGCAAGCCACTTTGCATAGTGTATGGTAACAGCACATCATATAAAACCACAAGGCAACAAGGTATTTCATTTTATTTAGTTGATGAGAAATTTTATTTACGCTCCCACTTGAAACATTTCCTATTTAAAACATATCAAAATTCTTAAATATTAACTATATAGCATTAAGAAGGGAAGGTTTGAATTAGATAGCTACATGGCATAAAGGCTTGCTGAGGAAGGGCAGAAACATTGGATCACCATGAGAAGAGGCTCCATTCTTCCATGTAGTAAAACACTGGGAGATGGGAACAAGTTACCAGTGTGCCTGCTCCTAAACTAGTCTCTTTGTTGATCTGGGAAGTTTAGGAGTTCTGTGTACAAATACATGAGTCCTCTCTATGGTTATATGGCCCTCAACGTGCCATGCTCTCTGAGCTTACACAGCCACCTTACCCTTCATCTGGGCTCAAAAACAGAAGGGAGTCATTCTGAAATTTCTACCTGTGTGATATTATAAAAAAGCAGAGAGGGAGCTTTTGAGTGGAACTGCTGCCCCTGTTCACCTAGACATCCATTCAGTCTGTACTCCATTCATCAAAATATTCCACGGAGGGTGAGGTGAAGGCTCAATGGGGAAAGTGCTTCTTAGATGAACAAGGAACTTAGTTTGGATACCCAGACTAAAAGCAGTCAAGGTGGCATGCATGTGTAACAGCAACACTGGATAGCTGAGGGAGACAAGCAGGTCCTGGGGCTCCCTGCTCAGGCAGTTCAGTTGAAAGAGTGAACTCCAGATTCAGTAAGAAAACTTGTTCCAGAAAAGAAGATGGGGATGGAATAGAAGACACCTAGATACCCAGTGTCTATTTCTGGCCTGCACACTGGCATACTTGGCCAAGTATACACTCACACACACACACACACACACACACACACACCATGACTTTTGCTTATCCACAATGTGGTTTAAAGATTTTATTTTGATTTAAGTGTCTTGTGTCTAAGTGTCCGCATGTGAATACAGTGCCCACAGAGGCTAGGAAAGGGTTTCAGGGCCCCTGGAGCTGCAGTTATTTACAGGAGGTTGTGAGCTTCATGGGCACCAGGAATAGAACTTTGGTCCTTTGCAAGAACAGCACATGATCATATTGTGAGCCATCTTCCCATCCCCACAGCACACTTTGTTTTTATCCCCTTACCTGCAGTTCAATGAACCTACTTCCCTTGTTCTGTTGCTGTTGCAACTACTGCTGCAGTGAGTTATGGTAGCTGTGTGAATCCTCTACTGCAGAATAGTTTGTCTCTGAGATTCTCTTGTGAATCCACTCCCACTGCTGACTAAAATGACAGGAGCCAGTTACATAGGACTGAGCCCAGGGTGAAAACTGATAAACACCACCGACACACGCTGCAGGCTAATTCTGATTAAAAACGCCATTAACAATATTTCTGGCAAAGAAAGATTTTAATAAGTGAACTCGGTTAGCTTTCTATTCATGCTAATGGAGGGAGCAGCGGTGCAGATAATCCAAATGTCAGTCGTATTTAATTTTGTTCTGTCTATGCTGAGCTCTGAGTGACTGTGGAAGCTCAGAGGGCGGGGGCTGGCTTCATGTGGAGGCTCATAGGTCTGATGATGGGCCAGTAGAGATCATCCTGTGACCTGTGTGTGTGTGTGTGTGTGTGTGTGTGTGTGTGTGCGTGCGCGTGTGCACGCACGTGCTTGCGAACATGCACGTGTGTCTGTGTGGGGGGTGTAGATGCACACATGCAGATGCAAGTAGATGTCAGAGACGTTGATACCAGGTATCTTCTACAGCTGCTTTCTACATTATTTTTTGAGAAAGGTTCTCTCACTGAACCTGGAGTTGACCCATTTGGTTAGACTGCCTAGCCAATGAGCTCTAGGGATTTTCCTGCCTCTATTATCCTGTCTCCCAGTGCTGGGGTTACACATATGTACCTTTTCCATGAGCAATAGGAATCAGAATTCAGGTTCTCATGCCTTGTGTGTAACAAGTTAGTTTAACAACTGAGCTGTCCACCCAACCCCCAAATTCTACTCCAGTGTTTGTAATACATATTTTTATTAATTTTATTTATGTGTATTCATGTCTCTCTGTACGTAGGCCTGTGCGTTTGTGAATGCAGCTGTCCAAAATGTTCAGAAAAGGATGTCAGATATCCACAGTTAGTTTATCAGTCATTTTAAGCCATCCAATATGGGTACTGAGAACAGAACTTGAGTCCTCTGGCAACAAGTGCTCTTACCATGGAGAAGTTTCTCCAGCCCTACAGATTCCATTCTTTTAAGGGCTGTTTTCTCTCTCAGTTCTATGATTGACTTAATTCATTTTCAGTATGAAGGCATCACAATCCCTGAGCATTCAGAGGTGACTATTGACTGTAAGTGTCACATATGTGTGACAGTGTTGGGTTGGACTAAGAAAACCCATGCATTCCAAGTACTATAATAATTCTTTTCTGGAGTTGAGCAATAGGGTCACTGAGGGCCTTCTTTACACTCCCCAAGAATATGACATATGAGTCAGGTTCTTCAGTGGAAGAGAACTGATAGAATAGATATATACTACAAAGGGGATATATTGGATTGGCTTCCATGATATGGACTGCCTAGTCTAACCATGGGTGTCTTCATACCAGAGAGGTTATTTTTTCAGTTCACAAGATTGGATGCTTTGGCATAATGACCTGCTGATGAAGATCTGGTGTATTCCTGGAGACCCAGTGATCTTCAGCCTTTGAAGAGAACTGAAGATGCTGGATTCTGATGGCAGGGATGGAAGGCAGTGGTAAAAGCCAAAACACTAGGATAGATGCACACCAGCAAGAAGCAAAGGCAGGCAAGCAAACAGTACCTTCCCCTCAGTCCTCTTCATAGCCAGGCTGCCAATCAAAGATCTCATCGACTATGGGGTAAGACCTTCTCTACTCAGTTAATATTTCCAAAAATGTCCTTGCAGATTCAGAAGAATATCATTTAGTTAATACTAGTCTAATAAAGTTGGAAATTGAGATTAGCAACCACCCATGAGAAGGCTTATAATGATTTTTGAAAGCAAAGGTTTATAGCTTCTTGAATTTTCTTCTATCTTTAGAGTGAATTCTTTTCAACTCTTCGAACTCCAAATATTTTCCACTACTTAGCCAGTCAGTGTAGATTTTCTTAGTTCTACACTTGTTTTCATTTGAAAATCTTTCTTTTCTCCATCCAGCCATGATTTCTGATTGGTGTTATTTTGTAAGCATGATAGAAGTTATCTGAGAATGAATCACAGTTGAGAAAATGCCTCTATAAAGTGTGGATACTTTGGTCCTTCTTAGATGGGGGATCAAAATACCCATGGGAGGAGATACAGAGACAAAGTATGGAGACTGAAGGAAAGGCCATCCAGAGACTACCTCACCTGGGGATCCATCCCATATACAGTTACCAAACCCAGATACTATTGTGGATGCCAACAAGTGCTTGCTGACAGGAGCCTAATATAGCTGTCTCCTGAGAGACTCTGCCAGTACATGACAAATACAGAAGGGGATGCTCTCAGCCAACCAATGGACTGAGCACAGGGTCCCCAATGGAGGAGCTAGAGAAAGGACCCAAGGAGCTGAAGGGGTTTGTAGCCCCATAGGAGGAACAACAATATGAACCAACCCCCATAGCTCCCAGAGACTAAACCAACAACCAAAGAGTATACGTGGAGGAACCCATGACTCCAACCACATATGTGGAAGATGGTGGCCTTGTTGGACATCAATGAGAAGAGAAGCCTGTGGTCCTATGAAGTCTCAATACCCCAGTGTAGGGGAATGCCAGGTCAGGGAAGCGGGAGTGGGTGGAATGGTGAGCAGGGTGAAGGGTGGTAGGATAGGGGGTTTTTGGAGGGGAAATGAGGAAAGGGGATAACATTTGAAATGCAAATAGAGAAAATATCTAACAAAAATACCTTATTAACAAAAAAGATTGCAGGCAAGCCTGCAGGGCATTTCCTTAATTACTAATTGATGTGGCCAGTCCCAGCCCATTGTGGGCACTGGGCAGATGATGTTAGAAAGCAGGCTGAGCAAGCCATTGGTAACAAGCCAGTAAGCAGTACTCCTCCATGACTTTTGCCTCAGTTCCTACCTCCAGTTTATTGCCTTGAGTTCCTGCCTTAACTTCCCTAGTGATGCAGTGTGTGAGTGTGATCTGAGATTTTTAAGTTGCTTTTTGGTCATGGTGTTTTCACAGCAGTAGAAATCTTAATAAAGACACATGCCCATGGCCTCAGTGGAGTTTCTTTGAAGGATACTCTCACGCATAAGTCTCTGTTGGCAGGACTTCTCCTTTAGCTGAAGAATTTGTGTTCATAAGGTTGCTAAGCCTACTTATGTTCAGCATGTCTAAATATACCTTACACCTGTCTCCAGAATTGGTCCATCACTCATCTAGCTAGAAATATGAGGTCATCATAGACACCCTCTATTCATCACTTACCATTTCTTATTTATTACCAGACCCTGTTGTTTCAGACTCCATAATTACCTCTAGAGTTCACTCTATATCCCCCCTGCTGCTTCCACTGACTGTCCAAACATCTCTCCTCTAGCCCAGCTTAACCAAATCACCCATATCACCTTTGGGTTGTATATTGTCTATTTTGGGGGATATAGCCACAGTTATTATTTCAAAGCATATATCTGAAAAAAATTCTTCTTACCAGCTGGAGATGCATATCGAAACATTTCAGGATGAAGTTGTATCATTGGGATTAACTTTCAAGTATTTCAGAAAAGCAACAGGCAGAAGGAAGATCAGATGATATAGGTGAGTCTGTGATCGTTCTTGAAGATGGGAAAGAAATGTGTGGAATGGGAAATCATTCTGCTGGCATAATTTGATGTGTTTTCAAAACGTTTCATAATAGGTGCCAACACACGCGCGCATGCACACACACACACACACACACACAAAAATGTCGGCATCATATCTTCTTAAGACTTACTGGCTTCATTTTCCTCATAATATAATGACGAATTCTTTAATAAAAATTCAATTTCTTGCATATTCTTTCTTTACTTGCCTTTTGTATGTGTGGTGAATGAGTGAGTGTGTGCAGCTATGCTCTTGTGTGTGTGTGTGTGTGTGTGTGTGTGTGTGTGTATGCAATCAGAGGTCAATGTCTGGTGCCTTCCTCAATTGCTCTCCTCCTTAGTTTTTGAGACAGGGTCTCTAACGGAACCAGGAGAGCAACAGTTCAGCTAGTGACCAGCTAGCAAAGCCCAGGAATTCTCTTGTCTCTGACCATCCAGAGCTGATTTTTTCATCATCTCTTACTTTTTTTAATGTAAGTGTCAAGGCCCAAACTCAGGTCCACATGATAGTCTAGGAAAACATTCACCAACTGAGCTCTCCTCAACCCTGAGACTGAATGAGACCATGTACCCTTACTTCTTTGGATTTACTCTTAACTGCCAAGCGATCATCCTCTCCCACCCGACCAGGTTCAATACCTCCAATATAAACTGTGTGAGCCCTAGGCAGTGTCCTTTCAAAGTACTCGACACTACTGCAATTTCTGTTCAATCATATAAGTCATATGATCAATGTTTCTGTATCTAGACCATAAAATCTAGAATCACTCTTAGTTCTCAAAAATGGTACTCAGCTCAAGCTATTATGATCAAGGAGACTGAGCAAGCTGTGGGGAGTATTTAGAAGAGGAATTTACTTTGCAACTTGGCTATAGAAAGTCTAGGACCTGCTGGATCTATTAAGGGAAACTGACCTGTCTGCCCAAAGGACCTTCTCAGTCCCAGGGTCAGGATGGTCTCTCTCCCCTCTGTGGAATCCACAACCCCTTGACTCTTGTGTGTTTGCTTCGATTTTAATTATTTCTTCCAGGACTTTGAATGTGTACGAGTGTCATTTTTCCTATGCTGTGGTGCCCAGGTTTTGTCCTTGTCCTTGTCCCTCTTCAAAATCAAGTTCTCTGAGTTCTAATCTGCTTCAGTTTCTCTACAGCAGACCTGGACCAAACTCCTTCCCAGTGGAGTCTAGCTTAAACATGTCTGCCCTCCTCTCCTCCCCAAGAAAAGTGGCAGAGGTCTTTCTGTGAGTCAGCCTGCTAAGTCTCTCTCTCTCTCTCTCTCTCTCTCTCTCTCTCTCTCTCTCTCTCTCTCTCTCTCTCTCTCTCATCTATTATCACCTGTCTACCTTCCTAGGTCTTCAGAGACAATTTATGAAATTATGTCTGAGGCACTGTTTTCTCTCTTGACCTTCTGTCTCAGGCAACACTGCCATGTCTCAAAGCGACAACACCATGCCGAGATATCTTTGCTGCTGGAATCAACCACACAGCCAGGGAGGTCTTCCCAGAGGGTCACCTGTCATGGTGAGAAGGCCTAGAGTCAGTTCATTGTCATCTTCTCCCCATATTGGGTAAGATGGGGAGCTATGAGTATAAGGTGGCAGGACTGAAGTGCAGTAGCAAGGAGCCATCTCGGGCCTCAGCTTCATTATCGGTCTGCAGGTCTTAGTCGCGCTGCTTCCTTCGTCTTTGTCTCAGTTTCCATGTGTGTGGTGTTAGTAAGGATATTTTGCTAGGTTACTGTTTCTCACTCATAGCAATAATAGCATTTGGATCAATAAGTCTGGAGAACATTGAGAGAAAGGAAACCTTTATTTACATCAGGATTTCTTATTGCCTTTAGGAGTCTCAAGCTCCACTGACCAAGCAAGTTTGGCATTTCTTACAGACCTTAACATATTCTCCTATATTACAACTCTCCTTGAGAGATGTCCAGAATTGAGGGTGTGCCACACTTGCATGAACACTGAGGGGGAACATGCTTGGAAAATAACAGATAAGATCATTCTTCAGTTTAAAATTTCATATTTTAGGTTTTGACCGTGCTTGTGTTGCTATGTACACATGATACAGCATCTTTAAAGAAAGAAAAAGATACTCTGGAGAAAAAGAAGTACTACTGGAGACTGGGTCATGGCTCAATCAATAAGGTGCCCGCTGAGCACCCTCATGCACCTAAATTTGAATCCCTAGAACCTAAAGAAACAAAGTCAGTTATGGTGCCAGGCATTTATAACTCTAGTGCTGTAAAGCAGAGAAAGGCAGGTCCCTGGGGCTCACTGGCTTACTCTAGCCTTTTTGGTGAGGTCCAGACCAACGAGAGACCTTATTTCACAAACAAGGTGAATAGGACCCAAGGAACCACATCTTCCTTCCTTCCTTCCTTCCTTCCTTCCTTCCTTCCTTCCTTCCTTCCTTTGTCTTTCAAGCTAGGGTTTCTCTATGTAGTCCTGGCTGTCCTGGAACTTGATAGGTCGATCAAACTGGCCTCACACTTGAGACCTGCCTGCTTATGCCTCCAGAGTCCTGGAATTAGGGGTCACTACCTGGCTGGAACCACATCTTAAGTTGTCACTGGACATTCACACATGCACAAAAACCTATGAGTCAATATTGAATGTTGTCCCTCAGGTACTGTGTGATGTCTATTCTTGGTCCCAACTTGACTACATCTGGAATTAACTAAAACCCAAATGACTGGGCACAACTATGAAAGAATTTTTTCTTAATTAAATTATTAGAAGTGAGAAGATCCACTTCTTATTTTAATCTTTCAGGAAAGAAGTTTTTTGTTTTATTGTTTTGTTTTTTAGTTCTTTTCTCATATCTTACATGATGGGCACTGTTTCCCCTCCTTCCACTCCCTTCCAGTCCCTCTCTTCCATCTTCCATCTCCTCCAGATCCACTCTCCTCTGTTTCCCTTAAAAGAACCAGAGCAAGCCTCTCAGAAATATCACCTGAACATGGCATAACAAGGTACAAGATGACACAAACCCTCATATCAAGACCATAAGGTAACACAGTAGGAGAAAAGGGTCCAAGTACAGGCAGAAGAGTCAGAGATAGGCCCTACTCCCACTGTTGGAAGTCCCACAAGAACACCAAGCTATATGATCCCAACATATGTGCAGTTGACCTAGCTCAGACCCATAGAGGGTCTGTGTTTTTCAATTCAGTCTCAGTGAGCCCCTGAGCCCTACTTATTTGATTCTGTGAGCCTTGTTCTCATGGTAGTCTCAATCTTTTCTTTCCCTCTTCTGCCAGGTCCTCCTAGTTTCATCTAGTGTTTGGCTGTGGGTCGCTACATCTACTCCTATTAGTTGCTAAACGACATCTCTCATGGCTAGTCACTGATATATGAATATAGCAGAATATCATTAGGAATCAATTAATTTTTATCTATCTATCTATCTATCTATCTATCTATCTATCTATCTATCTATCTATCTATCTATCTATCTATCTATCTATCTATCTGATGCCAGTTGTGTTTGGTTCTATCCTGGGTCTCCGGGCTGACCTGCCTCTGGTTCCTGGGCACACGAATGCTGCATGGGTCATGGACTCCCTCTCACAGTATGGGCCTCAAGTTGGACTAACCATTGGCTGACCAATTTCACAAGTTTTGCACTGTAATTACCCCTGTACATTTTGTAGGCAGGACAGAAGGCAGATTGTAGGTCGAAAATTTTGTGGCTGGGTTAATGTCCCAGTCCTACTGCTGGAAGCCTTTCTGGTTATAAAAGATGGTCAGTCCAAGCTCTCTATCTCCCACTTTTAGGAGGTTTCACTAGGATCACTGTCATATATTTGAGGGTTGTCACCCCCATGCCCCAGTTTCAGTTGTCTTTTCAATACTGTTTCCTGGATCATTCCTGTTACCATCTCCACCTATCCCCAGTTCATCCACAAAAACTATTGTAATTCCACTTCCCAGGGAGATCCATGTGTCCTTTCTTGAGTACTCCTTGTTGCTTAGCCTCTCTGGGCTTGTGAATTGTAGTATGATTATCCTTTACTTAACAGCTAATGTCTATTTATAAGTAAGTGCGTACCATGGTTGTCTTACTGCATCTGGTTTATCTCACTCAGGATGATTTCTTTTCCTAGTTCCATCTATTTAGCTGTAAATTTTATGATGTCATTGTTTTTAACATCCAAGTAATATTCCATTGTATAAATGTACCATATTTTCTTCATCCGCTTTTCATTTGAGAGACACCTAGGTTGTTTCTTACTTTCTGGCTATCATGACTAAAGCTGCTATGGACATAGGTGAGCAAGTGTTCTTGTGGTAGAATGGAATGTCCTTTGGGAATATGCCCAAGAATGTTATAGTTGTGTCTTGAGGTAGATCAAGTCTCAATTTTCTGACAAACCTCCATATTGATTTTCATAGAAGGTGTACAAGTTTGCATTCCCATTACAATGCAATGGAGGAGTATCCCCTTACTCCACATCTTTGTCAGCATGAGTTTCCACGTGTGTTTTTCATGTGACCATGTGATAAGTGTAAGATGGAATTTCAAAGTAGTTTTGATTTCTATTTCCCCGATGACTATGAAGGTTAAGCATTTATTTGTTTCTCGGCCACTTGAGATTCTTCTGTTGAGAATTCTCTGATTAGATCTGTACTCCATTTTTTAATTGGGTTGTATGGTTTATTGATGTCTAGTTTCTTGAGTTCTTTATATATTTTGGTATTAGCTCTCTGTCAGATATAGGATTGAGGAAAATATTTTTCCATTCTGTAGGTCTCCATTTTGTACTATTGACATTATCCTTTCCCTTACAGAAGTTTTTCAGTTTCATGAGATCTCATTTATTGATTTTTCTTAGGACCTATACTATTGATGTTCTGTTCAGGAAGTTGTCTTCTGTGCTAGTGTGTTCTAAGCTACTCCAGACTTTCTCTTCTATTAGATCAAGTGTATCTGGTTTTATGTTGAGGTCTTTGATCCACTTGAACTTGAGTATTGTGCAGATTGATAGATAAGAATCTATTTTCATTTTTCTACATATATCCAGTTAGACCAGCACCATCTGTTTAAGATGTGTTTTTATCCCACTGTATATTTCTGACTTCTTTATCAAATATCAGGTGTACATAGGTCTATGGCTTTATATCTGGATCTTTGATTTAATTTCACTGACCAATCTGCCTGTTTTTATGTCAATACCATGTAGTTTTGATAGCTCTCAGGTGGTTTTAATCTCAAGTACAGCTTGAGATCAGGGATGTTGATACCTCTGGAAATTCTTTTATTGTACAGGATTATATAGCTATCCTGGGATTTTATTTTACCATATGAAGTTGAGTATTGTTTTGTCGGTCTTAAAGAATTGTCATACAAGTCTTTCACTTACTTGGTTAGAGTTATTCCAAGATATTTTATATTGTTTGTGGCCATTGTGAAGGATGCTGTTTCCCTGATTTCTTTCTTGGTCTCTTTGCTATTTGTATATAAGTTTATAAGCCTTGGTTATTTCACCTCATGACCTCTGATTGCTAAGGTTTTGCTGCCTTTCCTCCCTGCTGCACATTCGAAAGTTTCACTGGCTCTGGCTTCCAATTGCCTCCCTGCTCCCCTGTCCAGTTTAGGAGCAGCTCTAGCCTGCTCCTCTGGGCTAGCCAATTTTCCTTTTGTTCAGTGTGCCTGTTGTGAATTCTTTAAAACTCCTGCACTCATCATTTTAGAAGGCAGCCTCACCCCCACTGAGTTTTCCAAATTCTTTTATAAACTCTCTAAGCCACAAAATTGGACCCAGATACTGTCAACCACAACTCTAAAAAGTCATATCTAGCCATATTGGAATTTCTAAGTAAAATAGAAGGAGGAGGAGAAAGCACAGCACATATTAATGGACCGTGACAAACACAGGCTACTTCCTGAGCTTACTTAGTATTTGTCTTTATTTCTAGAGAGTCCTCCTGCTGCTTTTGCTATCAGTCTCTATTTGTTCTTGACAAGGTTCATATAACAGGAGAGAAGGAGAGAAGGCAGGAGGGAGTACAGGGGAGCCATTCGTTAAAACAAAAGAATTAAGAGAGAGAGAGAGAGAGAGAGAGAGAGAGAGAGAGAGAGAGAGAGAGAGAGAGAGAGAGCGCTGCTATCACAACCCATGATGCTAGGAGATTCCTGAGGCTCTGAGGCTCTGTTTCCTCTAGGGAGGGTCATGTTCCACCTGCTGTGACCTTGAGTCTTCATTTTCCTTGCCTGTCTTCTGAGTCCTACACGCATGTGTATGTGAGGTGAGGGTTGCTTATTTCAGGTATTGTTTCTTAGGATACATTCTACTCCCCCAGTCCTTTTTGGAGACAGGATCTCTTCCTAGCCTGTCATTCACAAATTTGGTGAGTCTGGCTGACTACTGAGGCCCAAGAATCTCCTTTTCTTCATCTTCTAAGTGCTAGGATTATAATCCTATGACACTCTGTTCAGATTTTTCCCCATGGATTCTGAGGGTTGAAATCACTGCAAACATTTGGCCCTTCTCCTCAGTATCAATTCCACTGATTTTAGGTCACAATTTAAAAACCTGGTCAATTCTTACTTTATGTGATTTGTTATTTATCACATTCAGGGTGTTCTGCCCTTTAACATATATGAGGGCAAAGTAGACGCTTTGCTTTTTGTCAGTTTGGGAGATTGGAGTCTGATCTTTATGCTTGGATTGCAAATACTTTACCACCTGAGCCATCTGCTCCTCCCCCAATATCTTTGTATGTATTATATGTCTTCAGTCAGGTACAGGTATATGTACAAGTCTGCATGCCAAAGGACAATCTTGTTGTCCTTCCTCAGATACTACCTATGTTGTTGTTGCTATTATTATTATTATCATTATTATATTTAGACAAGTTCTCTCATTGTCTTGTAACTTGACAAATAAGTTGGTGTGGTTGGTCAGCAAACCTTAGCGACCTACCTCTCTTGCCTCCACAGCACCCGAATTCCAAGTTTGAGCCACTATGCCCTGCTTTTCTTACATGATGAGGTCTAGGGATTGAAATAAGATATTTATGTTTTCAAAACAAGCATTTTACAAGCTGGGCCTTCACCCCACCTACCCAGTGTACACTGACAAATGCATCCTACAAGGTTGGCATAGTAGAAGGAGGGAGTCTTTGTGTATGGTGGTTAAAAAGAATGTGTTCTTTTCCTTGTTATCTGAATGTATTTAAGATGACTGAGGCTCTTTGGATGTCAATGGAGGATTAGAATAGGATAATCTTTCTGAAACAGGGACCTTGTTGTTTCTGTGGGACCTTTCTAAGGTCATCATGGGCACTCCTAGTTCTCAATGCTCCACTGAGGAACTGAAAATTATTTTACAATATTCCCTGTAAATCCAGAGGTGTTCTGGAAACTATTATAAATCAGTACACCTAGTAAAATTTGTTATCTGATTATGAATAAACATGTGTGGAAAAAAATCCAAGGGAATGCTTTTAGAAGGTATAACTGTAAAATTGTGTGGTATTGTGTTATAAAGCAAGGTTAATGTATTTAACAAACTTTATCCTCTGTTTCTCATCTCTCCATAATAGGATTCCCAAACCAAAGCCCTCTTCATATAGGTAACCAAAACAACACACATGATCCGGTGTTGAAAATACCCAGTTTGCACTCCACGTTGGAGCTGCCTACTCCCTCAGAACTAACCTCTCTGATCAATGTGTCCTGCTCTTCACAGTACAGGAAGTATTTGTGAGAATCTCACGTTCCTTTGTTTTAGAGTTATCTACTATTTGTTGTTCTCTAGCAGACTTCCAGGTTTATAAGGGCAGACATGTTTGTTACCCACCCACCACAAGCCTTAAAGAGGTTTCTAATTCTGTGAATTTAGGCAAGAGCCCCAATCAATCTGAATCCTGGATCCCACATGTATTAGTTGGGAGTGAACATTCTCCTTATTGCTCACACTAATTGGTGAGATTTCAAGGAAAGTTGTGCAAACAATCTTAATGCTTCATAGACTAGGTGCTTAGATAGGAATAAAGGGACCACAAAACAGGCTATCTAATTTCACTGTGGAAACTAGGCTCACATGTACAAGGTCTCATTAGTGATATGTATCTGCAGAAGTGAACAGCTTCTACCTGAGTCACTCTTTTTTTTTTTTTTTTTTTTTTTTTTGGTTTTTCGAGACAGGGTTTCTCTGTATAGCCCTGGCTGTCCTGGAACTCACTTTGTAGACCAGGCTGGCCTCGAACTCAGAAATCCTCCTGCCTCTGCCTCCCAAGTGCTGGGATTAAAGGCGTGCGCCACCACCGCCCGGCTAAAGATTTATTTATTTATTTTATGTATATGAGTACACTGTAGCTGTCTTCAGACACACCAGAAGTGAGCGTCAGATCTCATTGTGGATGGTTGTGAGCCACCATGTAGTTGCTGGGATTTGAACTCAGGACCTCTGGAAGAGCAGTCAGTGCTCTTAACTGCTGAGCCATCTTTCCAGCCTGAGTCACTCTTAAGCTGGTGGCAAACAATGATTTAACTTTCTTTCTGTTAAATATAAATCTCCATATGTTTTTCTGATCCCTTATAAGGAAGAAATGTAAACTTTATGAAAATAAAGAAAGGAAGAAAGGGAGGAAGGAAAGATGGAAGAAAAAGAATGAGATTAAACAAAGAAAGGGATTACAGAGGCCTTAAATCATTTAGAGGGAGTTGCTGAGCAGGCTAAAAAAATAAGTAAATAAAAACACCTGTGTCAGCTGATCTGAAATGTTGGGAAATGCATCATCAGGTAGAGGTTTAAAGGTGGTCTGGCTTCACTCTGAACCAATGCCAGCCTGTGTGCCATGCTGCTCAGACCCCTGGGCTGCACACGCTCATCACAGATGACCACCAGACCGTATTACTTCCTAGATCATTGACAGCACATCTGCCCCACATAAAGGAGGTGAATTGGGGTCATAGTCTCCACAGTCTACCAATAATAAATGGGCAGTCTATTGCCCTCATGGCCCATGCTCAATCAATTCTGAATGAATAAGGAATTAAAAGGGAAGGAACACACATGAGTGGGAGAGGTCAGAGGAGAAATGGAAAAGCAGGGCCAAAGCATTGATGACTCCGCTGTGTAACACTCTCTACTGCACCTCAGAACCTCTATACTCTGATCCATCCAGCTAGTGCAGCCTGAGTCAGGAGCTTTGATGCCTATGTGAGTAGCTCCAGGAAACAGGGAACCAAGACAGATTGGGAAGTTGATTGGTCTGGATCACACACTTGACAGAAACACAGTGGTTTGGTACTTGCCCACTGGGCTACTCTCTGTATGCACCATCCTTCTCTTTTAAGTTATTTGGACAGTCATTGCTTCTTCTCTGAATTTTCATGATCCCCTTGTAAATAGTTTTCTGCTGCTATGTCTTAACTTGTAGATTGGGCCTCCGGGGTTGTGGTCTCATAACGTGTTCAAGTTCATCATTCCTCAAAGGCTGTTGTGTTAGTTATTATTTTTTATTGCTGTGACCAAGTACCTGACAAGACATTATTTAAGGGAAGAAGAGTTTGTTTGGTTTTGCTTACAGTTTGAGAGGACATCATGGTGGAGAAGTCATGGAGGGGGAAACAGGAGATCAGCTCCTCATACAGCATTCACCATCAGGCCTAGATGAGTGAACAGGAAGTGAGATGGTTATAAAACCTCCAGGCTGGTAGGTAGGATCCACTTTATTCAGAAAGTCTCTATCTCCTTGAAGGTTCCACAACCCTCTCTTTAACAGATCTATTTATCAGGTGTTCAGACAAATGAACCTGTGGCGTACACTTCACATTAAAACTACCACAATGTAATCTGAAGTAAGTTCTTCCTACTCCCAGGGCAAAGACCTACACTTGGGATGATTGTTCTTGTTCCATATTCTGAAAATTTAAGATCTTTATTTGCTCATTGCTTGACATCAAAGTCTTAGTATGGTTTTAAGGAACCAATCCCATCTCACCTGGGCTTTGCCTGATTGAGTATCCACTGGAAAAGTGGATAAATATTACGGGTAAGAGGGGTCAGTAATGAGGATAGCCAGTCTTCACTTCATCATCTAAAGCTACCTACTCTCTGATGCCAGGGGATGCCGGCCTCTCAGAACTATGTGGACCTATGGATCGTACACAGTACAGGGGATATTGTTATGATACCTTGGCCCTTTCCTATATATACTTATCTTCTGTCTGTTTTCCTCTGGTAGATTTCATGGGGATTCATTTAAAATGATGAAGGACTAGCTCTAATAATAGCCCTAATACTATTCAGTGGAGAAATTATCAAGACGGAATGGAATCCACTCCACCCTAGCCTCTTTAAAAATGATCACACATAACTCGTTGGTACCACTATCATATCATCAACCAATGCTGAGTTGGTAAAAAAAAATGTTTAGTGAATTAGCATTAATAAATGCTCTGTTTGGGGTTGCCTCTTGTATTGCTGAATTTTCACTAATTTTAAATGACATCACCACTTCTCTGGAGAGTAACAAGATATGAAGCAATCTCGATATTTTAATCAGGGTTTGAGGCTGATTTCCTGCTGAATAGTAGGAAACGTGGCTCACCCACAGATCCATTTTTCATTTGTTTTCTCATTTGCATCTCTAGTTTAAAGAAAATTGACTTTTAAAGCGAGTGATAATTAATCTTTGAAAACACTGCTCTCACTTGCCTTTACGGCTATTTCAGAATTCCCAGCATACACCTCAGCTAAACAGAGCCAAGGCAGACATGGGATGACAAGGGAGGGGATGAAGTGGCTGACAGACACATTGGAAGTAGGCAGTGTGCCAACCCAGCTGGAGAGGAGGGGCTCAGACTCGCTCTCTGAAGACCTTTTAAGTGATCCAGAGATACGTCTTGTGCCTCTGGGAGGCTTTTCACAGTCCCAAGCAAGTGGAGAAATGGCCTGTTCAATTCAAATGAACTGTAAAGGTAGATTGATGGATGGCTCAGAAATGTGTTGTAAAAGTTAGATCATAAATGAAGAGATTCCATCTTTAGCAATATGATACAAGATGGGCAGATAAACCCTCCCAGATATAAAACAGATAAAAATGCTAGAGAAAATACTCCAATGTGAATTTATAAAGTGTGGCTGTATTCATAGTGAAGTAGAGGGAGTCAATAGAGAGGATAAATGATAAGAATGTGTTGTTCTCGGAGGTTTATAAGCACTGGGGCTGAAGATAGTGTTGAGGACATTTGTGGACTCCAGGCAGACATTGTTAAGGGCACCTACTCAAAGACTACACCTGTTCACATGCATAGAAAACACAGGCTGAGCGTTCTGTTATTCTCCAGCCTGAGTTTTCAGGGAATAAAGGTTAAGGAACTGGGGGGTATTGGAGATTAGACTGGAAATTAAGATGCAAAGCTACCCTCCTCACATGCATCATGCATGATCTGGAATGTAACCTCCAGTACAAGGGTGTCTGCCTTTTCCATGTGCATTAAAAAGAGATAGGGTGACTCTGCCTCATTAAGCATATATGCATATGTATGTGTATATATATATATATATATTTTTTTTTTCAAAGAGCATGTATAGGTAACCACATTTCTGTGAGTTCATGTGTATAATAGTCAAGTCATGTCCAGAGGACAGCATTTCATAGCAACTTTCCCCAGTGACTATTGATTTCCCCATGGGTATATGGGCAACACTAACTGTACTCTGTTGGTTCAACCTAATTAATTAATTAATATAAATGAAGGACATGAAGTTAGGAGGGGGATGAGATGGAGGATATTAAAGGAATATGGAAGGGAGAGAGAATGATATATTGTGTACATGTAGAAAATTCATGAAAAATAAATTCTTAAAAGTTTTACAAAAAGAAAATAAGAAAGTAAGCTTCACCAAGAATTCCTATTCCATATGCTCACTCTTGAAATTGGAAGATTGGAATATATAACATCAATTCTTTAGATGGAAAGATCCTTAGCCCAGTAGTATCCACAGGTGCATGCCAAAAGAAAATGTAAATTTTTTATGACATAAGACACTTCAAAACTAGGTCTACAAATTCTTGTTTTTCATCTTTTTTTAAAAAAAATTCCTAAAATTATTTTTAAAAAACAATGTTTGACATCATTGATATTTTCAACTAAAGCATGCTTTAATAGATTTTTTTCTACCCTATTTCTCATCTTCCTGCTCCCCATATCTACTCTTCAAGCCTCTCTTCATTTTTGTTTCATGATCTTTTGTCTATCACCCTATCCTTCCTTAACACCTATTTTATCCCCTCTTGGGTTTTAGTTTTTTAGGCCTCTCTCTCTCTGTCTCTCTCTCTCTCTCTCTCTCTCTCTCTCTCTCTGTATGTGTGCAACATGCACATGCACTTATGCATGCTATAAGCTAAGATCCACATTCCAAAGAGTATATGTGGATTTTGTCTTTCTGAATTTGTTACAACTTATTATAGATTAAGCTTGGAAGTAACTAGAGATGACAATCAAAACCTACTGAGTACATAAGAGAAATGCCAGGTAGATGAAAGTTAATAAAAAACAACACATGAGAGAAAGTATTTGAAGGAAAGCAAATGCTAGAATAGCTGATGCAATGTAAGCAAAATGTATTCTTCAGATGTTTGAATCAAAATGAGAGAAATAAGAAATGGTATAACCAGAAAGACTTAGGAAAGAGTAACACAACAATATTTAGGAATAAAAAAATAGGCCATGGAATTTAAGTCTTTATATATAAACTACATTAGATGAAGAGGAAGAATGAATATGTTCCAGAACATTCCAGAATGTTCCAGAAAAACAGATTTGAAAATATCATGTTGAAGGCAATTTAAAGACAAAGAAATGAAAAATAGAAAAGAGGCTAAAAGATAAAGAGTGAAATAAAAATGTCCTGTACATATTTAACTTAAGTCTCAGAGAGAGAGAGAGAGAGAGAGAGAGAGAGAGAGAGAGAGAGAGAGAGAGAGAGAGAGAGGGAGAGAGAGAGAAAATAGCAAACAGATGAGTTTCAGATTGATTATAGAGTAAAATTTCTAGCACATGTGCAGAGAAACTGAATTCTTTCAATCAAACCCGAAACTAGGGTAGAGAAGTACTTCAGGTTGGCTACTTCAAAACCATGAATATACATATGTAAGTCCTTACTAAAGAGATCCAGAACAAACCTGGTCAGTGCAAAGAAGAGACTGATACATTATATGGACCTATACTGTCCCTTCTTTTTCTCCTAATCATTTGATCAGCCTGTGCTTACTTAAATAGTGCATTTGTGTGGCAGATTCCAGCTTTTGAATATCTAGTTCAGAATGCTTATGTGAGTTTATACTTGGGTTTTCAGTTTCTCAGGCATCCCAGTCCAAACAATCCCAAAGTGAAGATGTTCATTTCCTGTGACTTGTCTCCCTCTCTGCAGTGTCCTTCCCCTTCACTTTTATAGTCTATCTTCCATTACAGTCACCTTGTCTAATCAATTCGAGCTTGGTCTTCTATCTCATATAATCCAAGCAGATTCTGCTAATGGAACTCCCCTTATCATGCATCCTTTTCCCCTTGATGCTGCCTGCTCATCAGAGTTAACCTCCTTCCCACATTCTCCCATAGCTGTCTGAAACTTCCAGTCTATCATTTACCATGTAGAATAGTGGTGGTGAACACTTGCTGCCTCCTAGCAGGGAATTCTTAAGAGAACATTATTCCTGAGCACTGTGTCTGGCTGTTAGTTGTTTGGTAGACAATTCAGTTAGACTGAATGACCAGTGTAAGTTAAATGATATGCATGGCAGAATTATGTGCAGGACAGTAGGGGAGTCAGAAGACCTGGGAAAGTTCTTCATCTCATCTGAAAGATGGAAACGTTTAAACACAGTCAGCTGGGATAGTCCAAGCCTTACCTACCTGGACAGAAAAGCCTGGAGTTTATAAACAACCCAAGTAAAAAGTGGATGATTTGGAACACCTCAAGTAAGAAGCACATGATCACAAATGCTAGTGTAGAGAAAGGTAAGCAAGAAAACCAAATTCACAAGAATAACCCTGGAGAGCTCAGATTCTCTGTAGCTTTTAAGGCCCAGTCTCAGAATTTGGCTATTTTTCTTGAGATGAAGGAGAGACCAAAAGATTTTCATTGTAAAACCTAGATGGTCAGAATTAAACCGTAAGGACAAAGTCACTTGGGAAGCATCTAGGATCTTGGAGACCAGAAGCTAAGTTGCAGGACTTACAGACACGGAGCCGATAAATGACAAACAAGAGTTAGGAGGCTAGTGGTAGAGTGGCCGGTGGTTCTGAGCTGCATGCTTGGAGAAGGTGCTGCTGGCGGATATGCATAATCAGTCAAAGCTGCCACTTGATTGTCCAGCTGTCAGCCCTACCGCTGGCCTGGTTGGGGCTACAGCAGTCCCGCTTGTGTCTCCCCAGAATCATTGATGGAATTACATGAGACATCTCCCCACAACCAGCCACCATCTGGAGAAGGTCAGATTGACTGAAGGGATTTATTTTCATTAAAACTTTTCCAGAAGCACAGACTCAGAAAGGGAGAATGTGCATCAGCTTCCATCTTGTTCTTCTTCAGTGTCTTTTGTTAGTGTTACTATTGTCTCAGCACCGCCCTTGACCTCCGAGGCTTAAGACAAACAGTGGCTACATCTTCAATATTCACCAAATGTGAGAAGGTAGGTTAATCCTCAGAAATTTTATTTGATGTTAAAATTAAAACTCACATAGACTTTTCTTAACATTTCAGATGTGTTTTGTGGACACTGGTGACAGTTTTTTTATTTTCTAATGTTATAGATTGATCTTGGTGATTCCCTTTTTATAACCTTCCTTTTCTATAATATTTTGACAATACTAATTTATTAAGCAAACATAGTAATCCCCACAGACTGTTATCTAAATGTTGAATTTGCATATCGAATTATATGTCTGATAGGGTGGAATAACTGTGATTAAATTCATTAATATAGTTGTTCCAAGATGAATGTTTTCTTTACTTTACTGTGACATCCTTTTCAGCACACATTTGAATTAGATCCCACTTTTAATGCCACACCGTTCCAGCTTTTCTGTTTTAATGGATAATGTTGACAATACAGCTAAGCTAACAAACACCAGGCCAAGGTGCTGTGTGGATGTTTTGGTTCTCAACAAATTTACAGCAAGGGTAAAGAATAGGGGTCTTGCCATAGACTTAGACACAGTTGTGTGTGTTTCCTGATAGAAGTGAGAAAGTCCCTAAAGCAAGCAAGGCCATGGTATACATGCAGAGAAAATACAAGCTGTGGCCAAACCAGTGCTCCAGAATGTACAAGTGTTTGTGACTCATGAATGAGGACCTCAATTCAGTTTCCACAGAAGCCACAACTGAAAGCTGAGTGTAGTAGTATACACCTGAAATTCTAGCATCATCAGGTTCAGACAGGTGAATCATTCAGGCTTCTTGGCCAATGAGTTCAATCTCCTTGATGTGGTCCAAGTTCCGTGAGAGAGACCCTGTCTCAGGAGACTACTCATGCTCCAGTAGCTGGTCCTGCACCCTGAACATACTGGACTCAGTAGGTTTAAAGAAAAAGAGTGCATGAAGTTGGGAAGTAGGGAAAGTGGTAGAGGGATAGATATTTGAGTGCAGGGAATTAAGAATGAAGTACATACACATACACATGTATGAAATTCTTAAACAGTAAATAGGGGGACAGCACATGAAAAATGACTTCCAACGATCATCTTTGGCATCCACACAAACACACACACACACACACACACATGTGCGCACACACATGCACTTGCATATGTATACCCTTGAGCCACACACACTAGCACACATAAAAGTGCCAAAGAAAACTAAGCCTACTGGATTTAAACAAGTCACCAGGTATTGGGTACAGTTGACTTGATATGAATGCACTCAATGTCATCTGCTAAAGTATAGTCCACTCAACAGGTTGTGTGTCTGCTAACCTGAATCATGAAGCAGGGAGGCACAGAAGATATGGAGTAGTTCTTGACATAGGCTTCCTAGTTTCAAGGTCATGCCTTAGCATCCCTCATTTGCAAATAGTAATATTATTGTCATGATAGCTGCATGAGTGAATGTGTGCTGAATGCTCAGATTGGCTGCCACATCAAGTTCAATCTTATTTCTTGCCTGATGGTATTTGTCCCTTTCACAGAGTATACTAGACACTAACTCAGTGTGCCCACATTTGACCCACAGTCATTTCTCATCTACTAAATTAACACTTACCAGCCAAATTCTGAGCCACGTTATAGGTCTATGATATATAAGACACTTTGTTTCACCAAGAAAGCCAAAGAACAGTAAAAGAGACAGATTAGTAGATGGTAAGACATATATGTATAATAAAAGGCAGAACAGAATGAGATTATTCTAGAGGTATTGGAATGGAGGGAGTCATGGTTCTGTTTTATTTAGCTTATGGAGGAATCTATGCATATGTAAGCTTGTGCTATTATGCTTGTTTTCCATATTGGGTTGCCAAGAGCATGAGGGATGAAGAGGAGAGAATGGAGTTAAAGAATACAGGTACAAAATGAAGAATCCAGGGGTAAGATATGCCAGTCTTCCATCTGTTTTATTATTTCTTTGATTTGGCCATGAGATAGATAGCTCTGGACTATGACCAGATCCTGATCTAAGTTTGGAAGAAGTTACTGCCTAATGGAAAAATCAAATCAGAGAAACCCTCCTCTTTTGGCAATGGGCATGATAAAGCCCAGCTGCATGCATCCTGCCATCATTTATAGATCTCTGGCCAACCTCCAAAGCTGGAGTCTAGACTTGGCCCTTCTTTTTTTCTTCTGTGATGAATGCCTGTCAAAACCAAGAAACTGCTTCACACCACATCTAAATCTTTGCCCATGCAGAATCCATTCCTTTCAAAGATGTTAGGGCAAAAAAATTGGATATAATTTGTAGATTTCAAAATAGCACCATTTAAGGCGGGACACTGCGAATAATATTTTAAAGTCACCCTCCCTCTCCGTTTCTCCTCCTCTTCAGCTGCTTGCATATCCTTCAGCACACCAACATACTGTGAAATGGATTTTAAAGAACACACACTTCACTTTCTAATTCATTAAAATTAAATGAGTCACCTCTTACAAGTGAAAATACAATTTCCAGATGGAAAAAGGAAAACATTCTTCCTCCTATTTTGCCATTACTGTCCCTACAGATTCACAGTTGACAGCCTTAACTTTAAAAGGCTGTTTTACACAGATATGCATAGAATTCATATAAGCAGCAGTAGCAATTGAGAGGATGCATCAGTGGGTGCTTTTGGAGAGCTGGGCTGTAGGAAGCACATCCAAGCAATTTTTTTTTCTTGAGTTTATGCCTGACTGAAGAAAGAATCACTTACTTAATGGAATCAATTTACTCAATTTATTCAAATCTCATTAAATATAAGATGACACATATTAATTCTATACCTCTATTATTCTGAAGCTCTTGCTAACCATTGAAAGGAGAAACAGAACTATCTAGAATCCCCTTAAAAATCTCCCTGACTGTTGATTGGTAGTCCTAAGCATCTTTCCTTCTGAGAAATCTGAGAGCCAGTCAACACTTCTCATTGTCACTGCCCTCTTAACTGAATTTGTCATTTGTTAAATCCATCCCAATAATTTTGTCTTGTGTCTTCTTTCTTGTTCCCTTTGTGGGTACATATAGTAATAAAGTCTCTTAGTTGAAAAATCATTGTTCTATTATATTTCAAAACATCATGCATTTGGACTTTTTGTAGCAGCTTATTGCCTGATCTTTCTGCCTTGGGTCTCATAATGTCATCCTAGATTTTTAAAGTCGGCATGCATTAATTGGACAATTGACATTCACAAAGACTTTTGCTATGGGCTGCCTTCAGCATCCAGAAGGCATGGATTAGGAGTGTTCATGGGATGAAAAGCAGCCTTTTAATGTTTTTTTTTCATGAAGCAAAAGGAGGAAGAAACCACAAAACAGATGACAGAGATAGGATGGAGACCTTAACCCTGGTGTAACTATTCTAGACTGGTCTTATGCATTTCAGTAGCATGAGACCAACTTCAAAGTTCTTGTTGTAGAAGAACAAAACTCTTGCCATCCAGTACTACCTTCCTCTCCAGATGGCATTGTTCCTGTGGCTATGTGCTGGTTAATGTGTCAATTGTATAACATGTGTACAGGTTTTTTTTTCTTTTTTTTATTAGATATATTCTTTATTTACATTTCAAATGATTTCCCCTTTCCTGGTTCCCCCCTCATGGAAAGTCCCATAAGCCCTCTTCCCTCCCCTTGTTCCCCAATCAACCCCCTGCCCTGGTATTCCCCTACACTGCTGCACTGAGCCTTTCCAGGACCAGGGGCCTCTCCTTCCTTCTTCTTGGCCACCATTTGATATGTGAATTGTGTCTTGGGTATTCCGAGCTTCTGCGTTAATATCCACTTATCAATGAGTGCATATTATGTATGTTCTTTTGTGATTGGGTTATTTCACTTAGGATGATGTTTTCCAGTTCTGATGATTTCCCTAAGAATTTCATGAATTCATTGTTTTCAATGGCTGAGTAGTATTCCTTAGTGTAACTATACCTCTTTTTTGTATCCATTCCTCTGTTGAGGGACATCTGGGTTCTTTCCAGCTTCTGGCTATTATAAATAGGGCTGCTATCATATCATCTGCAAATAGTGATAGTTTGACTTCTTCCTTTCCAATCCATGTACAGGTTTTATTTTCTCTTCTTGGCCTATTATTTGTTCTTCTTGATACTTGCCACTGTTTAGTCTAATCTCCCTTTTGATGCCCTTCAAATTGTTTCTCTATGTTTTTTTTTCATAAACCAAACAACGGTAACATTAGGAAAACACATTTATATATAACTTAAGGAAGGAGAGTCTAATGAAGAGATTACCTGCAGAAGTTTAGCAAAGTTTTGGGGGAAATTGTGAATTGTTAAATATGAGCTACACTGAGGTTACCACACAGAGGATGCCACTTGCCTATTCCTTGGAAAAGGAAGCCATTACCAGAATGTAGGAGCAAAGAAGTATGCAGGAGTCAGACAGCCTTTCTACAGACTCTTAATCTGCAAGAAGAGAGATAAAGAGGTAAACTGCTTAACTTCTTTTTCCCACCTCCCTAAATCCAACTGCCAGCAGTCTTGATTGACTATGACCAAAAGGAGAAGGAAGAGAGTAAGGAAAAGAGAGGGAAGAGAAGGCATGGGAGAAAAGGAGAGGAAGAGGAGGCCACAGGGGATCTTCTACTACTTAGCTGCTCCCTGAAACAGAGCAATGGATAATGGTTAAGAATAACTCTAAAAGCAGACTCAGAATATCTGGCACCTTACATAAATAGTAGTATCACTTTGTGCCACACAGAACATACCAGTTTATGTTTTTATCAACATTATTATGCCATGTTAAAATTACTTTCTCATGATATCTACCATATCACCAGGACACTTCCTCCACTATGTTCATAGCAGCTTTATTCATAATAGGCAGAAAATGGAAACAACCCAGATGTCTCTCAACCAATGCATGGGTAAAGAAAATGTTGTTCATTTACACAGTGGAATACTACTCAGCTATTAAAAACAATGATGTCATGAATTTTGCAGGCAAATGTATGGAAATAGAAAGCCAGGAGAGTGAATGGAAATTGGCGGTGGACATGGGGGTGTGGAATCTCTTGGATGTGTCAAAGACCTGGGATAGGGGGGCTACAGGGAACTTGTGAATGTGACTCTAGCTGAGACTCCTAGAAGTGGGGGTTATGGAGCCTGAAGTGGCTACCTCCTGTTGACAGGTAGGACTTTCAGTGGGGAAAAGGACACCAACCCACCTACAAAACCTTTGACCCAAAATTTGTCCTTTTGTCCTGTTTACAAGAAGTACAGGGACAAAGATGGAGCAGAGATTGAGAGAATGGCCAACAAATGACTGACCCAACTTGAGACCTATTCTATGGGCAAAAACCAATCCCTGACACTATCAATGATACTCTGTTATGCTTGCAGACAGGAGCCTAGCATAATTGTCTTTTGAGAGGCTCCACCCAGCATCTGATCAAAACAAATGTAGAAAACCACAACCAAACCTTAAATGGAGCTCTGGGGGTCTTGTGGAAGACTTAGGGGAGAGGAATTGAGGAACCTGGATTGGTTAGAGACTCCACAAGAGGACCAACAGAGTCCACTAACTTGGACCCTTGGGGGTTCCCAGAGACTAAACCACCAATGAAAGAACAAGCATGACCTGGACCTTCCCCCATCCCCATATCTAGCAGATGTGCAGCTTGGTCTTCATGCAGGTCCCCAACAACTAGAGCTCAGGTTCTTCCTGACTTTGTTTATTGCCTGCCTGTGGATGTGGATCCTCTTTCCCTAACGGGGTTGCCTTGTCTGGCCAGTGGGAGACAATATGCCTAGTCCTGAAGTGACTTGATGTACCGTGTGGATTGGTACTTAGAGGGAGCTTCCCCCTTTTCATGGAAGAAGGGGAGGAGAGAGGGACTGTGTGAGGGGAAGACTTGGAGGAGAGGGGGTCAATCTGGATATAAAGTGAATAAGTAAGTAAGAAAATAAATAAATAAATAAAATGGAATAAAGGAATTATTTTTTCATATATTTTCCTCCCTGATGCATTATAGCGTTTTTAGAGAACAGGAGTTGAAAATTTTAAAATGTTTTATTGTTTGTTTTTATGCTTCTTGCCACAGTACCTGGTCTTCAGTAGACACTTCCTAAATGTTTACCCAAGTGAAGTTGATTTCTCCCAAAAATCCCGAAGAATGTGATAGTTGAGAGACAGAATATTCCTTCTTTAATATTGGCAGGATGGAAAGAGCAATTGGCATCAGTGATACCTCCATATGCTTTCCATCTCCTCTGACATGTATTCTACTTCTCTGTTCTACTCCTCCAACCAATTGTTCATGCCTGTGATGGGTACACACAATCAGAGTCTCTAAACTGCATCCATTTCCAGACATTTTGAGGAATAGAAAGAAGAGGAGAGACCACATGGACAAAGAAGTCCTGTCTCCCACTGCTCCCCAGGCTAAGCCCTGGCTGTAATTCTGATCCAGTTGGGTGAACTGATCCACTTAGAAACTTTGAACTTCTTCCTTTTGGATCTTTCCACCTAAAACCTACAGATGGTCATCTTCTACATGATTTCTGCTTTGGTTCTACTCCCGTTTATATCTTGCCCTCCTTTCTTGAGGGTACTCTAAGAAAGGATCTTTCCCAGTTTAAAATATGCCATATAAGAGCAAGTGAAAGAAAGTATCCTAATTTCTGTCCTCCAATTGAAAGACTTGCCCCTGTGTGTTAAAGATGGCCCATGTCTGTACTTCATTGTGGTTTCAATTTTGAAGATGGAAGTTCGAGCTTAGAAGACAACTTTTATGAATGGAGCAAACAAAATGAAGTCTTGATGGCAAAGGACAAAACAAATTTTATGGATTGAATTCCTTGACATAAATCAGTGTGTAAGTTTCCTTGATTTTGGAAGCAATTGTATAGGTCGTGGACAATAGTACTGCTTTTCATGTTCATTAGACTTCCCTTTTCTAACAGTCAGTATTAAAATGGCATGTATTAACTGAGCAGGTGCTATGCACAAAGACTTTTGCTAGAGACTGTTTCAGTGCCTAGATGGTATGGATTAGAACTGTTTGTAAGGATGAAGTCTTTCCCCCACACATTTGAGGAGTAGAGACAAAGAAGTGACCATATAGCTGATGACAGAAAGATCAGATCTTTACAGCCTGTGCAGTGGTTATCCAGCCAGGGATGGGTACTCTCACTGTGGACTACACATTCTTTGCTGATATGAGTCTATAAAATACTTTACTACAACTACACTTACAATGTGTTTTCCCCACTATTGTATATGCCCACAAAGATAGAAAGTTTGCCCTGCTTTTTTCTTCAAATCTTATACTTATCATATAGCCTGAACCATAGAAGACAATTATTAATCACTATATTCAGCAGATGAGGCAAAATTTAGACTATGCTGCATGTGGCCCTGGAAGACAGAGTTCTTCCTCTCATGGAGGTGTTAAGTATGTGAGTTACTTCCATATACTGATGTAGTAAGACTTAGATAGATAAAACGACCATGATGTCATTCTTTTTTTTTCTGATTTGGGAGTTCTTGTGGTTTCAAAATATCACCTCTGAACTCTTTGCATTAATCATTAATAGCCTCTTCCCAAAGAAAATATTTATCATGGGGCAAGAACACAGTGATACACCATAGACCATGAACTTCTATGGACATTTTAGCTCTGAAATTGTCAGATCAGCTGGAATAAAATATGTGCCTGGGACACAGGATGCCCATTTAAAGGTTAGGAAAGGGAGCCTCCTTGATATTGGTCGCCCATGTCAGGAAAATATAAAGAAAAGCAGTGTTCGTGTGTGTGTGTGTGTGTGTGTGTGTGTGTGTGTGTGTGTGTGTGTGTAGTGCATGTGCTCATGGGAGACAAAGGGTGGATGTCAAGGGCCCTACTTTAATATTCTATAAGTTATTCCCTTGAGACCAGAACTCTGATAGCCTAGAGATACGGTAGATACAAGCAACCCCCAATGATCCTCTTGGCTCTGCACACACGTCCAGCACTAGAACCAGATGCTTCTTGCATCAGTTCTGGCAGTTCTAATATAAGTCCTCTTGCTAGGGCAGGTAGCCTTCCTACCCCCAGAACCATGTCCCTAGCACAGAAGGAGGAACTTTCGTGGTGCTGCAATGTAAGAAGACGGAACTTTGCTAAGGTGGGCCAACCTTGGCAGAATATCTCAGAAATACAGCTTGAGCACCAGGAGAAAGTAAGAGGAAGGGTCTTCTGATGTTTAAATATTTTACATGCAAATCTCTTTTGGGGAATGTTAAAAGAAAAGCCAGGACACTAAGGTTTCAACACCAACAGCTCTGTTACAGTTAGCTTCAGATGTCAACTTGACATACCTACAAAAAAAAAGAGAGAGAGAAAGAAACCTTATCAGAGGAATTACATCCACAGTGCTGAAAGTATATTTGAAGGGATATTTTCTTGATCACTAATGGATGTAGAAACCCACTGTTAGTGGTATCATCCATAGGCAGGTCTGTCTATGCTGTCTAAGAAAGACTGTGAGCCTGGGAGCAAGCTAGTAAGCAGTGTTCCTCAGTGGTCTCTGCTTCAGTTCTTGCCTTGAGTTCCTGCATTTGCTTCCTGATGATGGACTTTAGCCTGGAAGGTTAAATATGTGCTTTCCTTTCTAACCTTCTGTTGGTCATATTGTTTATCACAGAATCAGAAAAGCAAACCAGGATAGGTTTGTAAAACACACAGCAGGTTTTAGAAGAATGTAGTTGGGAAACATGGTTGAAATTGATCCCCTATAGTTCAAGGTGGTTGTCAGTACCTAGTGAGTATCTGAAAGCTGTAGCTGAGGATGGTTTTGAGGAATACAGGAGCATGTAAGATACTGCCTCCCTTCTAGAGATCTCACTATACCCTTTGAAGACTTCATAACAGAATATCAAACCAACTACCCCCTTTTGCCTTGTATTTAAAACATACCAGTCTTTGCTTAATCAATAACATAGACCATCTGCCTTCCAGACACTTGTCAGAAAGAATAACCACAAATTTTCAGCTCCTGAGCACTTACCAGAATCCAACCCAAGAGAAAAGATGTTCAGGGAAGATGGTCTCTAAGGAATAATTTTCTGTGCAATAGGGTTCTCTCTCTCTCTCTCTCTCTCTCTCTCTCTCTCTCTCTCTCTCTCTCTCTCTCTCACTCTCTTTCTCTCTCTCTCCCTCCCTCCCTCTCTCCCTCTCTCCCTCCCTCCCTCCCTCCCTCCCTCCCTCCCTCCCTTCCTCTCTCCCTCTCTCCCTCCCTCTCATTCTTTCTTTTTTCTTTCAGTACATCTTACTGGAAGTTCAGTGTAAGAATCACAGAAAATGAAGGTGCTCTAGTTGAAGGAGTCAAAAGACTCTTTCCTCTCTGGCTTAAGACTTTTTCCTACAGCCCTAAGCAGTGTAATTTGGAAGTCACATGTCTAGGGGCAAAGCTAATTTAGCCCCTTACTCATGATCCGACTCTACATGCAGTAAAATACCAACTACACCTAGGCTTCATTTAGTTCAGCACTCACAAAACTGCCTTTTCCAAATTATGCCTTTAGCTTACCCTGAGGGCAAGATCAAGAGCTATTTTTTTTCTTTTTATACCTTTGAATTGATAGGAAAAATTTATATGGAGAATCTGTTGCTTTGAAATTTTCAAAAAGTAATGGAAAGAATGATCATAGCAGAATAAAAATGAATGTCATAGCCTGGTTGATCAGGCTGTGAAATTATTCTAATTTTGAAATGCTAGAGGCTGCAAGTATAAAGGAGTTTGGAAGTTGCTGTGACAGCTTCAGCCTAGGGCCATACCACAGACATTGAGATCAGAACAAGAACAACAACAAGATGGAAGCTATTGTCTGTGGCACTCATTCACTGTGCCAGTAGGCAGACAGGAGACCATCAGACACTGAGAGGACAGAAGGGCAGGTTGTGACCAAGGTGGCAGAGGGTATCTGTACAGTGAAGATTGTCCTATAGGGGTCAAGGTGCTTGGACTCTTGGAAGTGGGATGGTTGGGAGTCTTGTGCTGCATGTAAGCAACTTCCTGACAAAATGTCTTCCAGATGAGAATCTTGCTTACATTCCAGGATCCTCCCTGAATGTTCCAGAATAGCCAGATACAGCAATGCTGATATTTGAGTGCAAAGAGAATAAGACATCTCTCCAAAGGAATAGATACAGTCTTTCATTTAGTCTTTCAAAGATTCTGGGACAGAAGTAGAACTGGTGGTTCTCAGTTTCATAGAAGAGATACAGACAAGAAGTCAAGCAACACACTTTTAGGTTATGGTCAACCATACAGGTACCCTGATGTCGATGTCCCATAGAGAGTCACTCACTCAATCTATGTTACTTCTCCATCCACCTGCAGGACCAGGCATCTCTGCCTATCCATAAATACTCAAGAAGTGATAACTATTCAAACAACTCAATGTTTGCTTTGCTGCATTTAGTAGTCTGTGCACTAACTTTCTCAACTTTCCTGAATTGGATATTGATATTGGTCACTTGGCTCAAAGGGCTGTGTTTCATTTTTCCAATGTCTCAATTTTATTCATTTAGCTGCTATCTTGTCTCTCCTTATCCATATTTTATCCACATTAGCACCGTCTTGCATGTTGTCTGAGATCTCATTTAATATGCACAGGCCTGTGTGGTCTGCATGTAGATGCCTTTGAGGATGTCTTCCTTGAAGCTTCCTGTCCTCCCAGTCTGTACCTTTCTGCCAGCCCTGTGGCCTGTTTCTGTTCTATGTCAATGCACTTACATTTATGTCCCATATATTTTGTGTAAATGTGACCTTTGCAATGTTTTAAGTTGGCCACCTTAACTAATCAAGAGTGGGTCCTGTTGTTTGTGAAACAGTGTGTGATTAGGCATTGAAAATTTCCCTCCACACTGCATAAATATATAAACACTATATATACATAGTATAATATAGAGAATGTATATATTATATATGAGCATAAATGTATTAGACTATAATACATGTATTTATTATTTGTCTATTATAAGATCTATAATAACCTACCTATTATATTATCTTTCATACACTATTATTATCTGTCTGTCTATCTATTTATCTATCTGTCATCTATCCATTCTAGTTATCTATTTTTTCTAATTATCCATCTGTCATCTATCTATCTATCTATCTATCTATCTATCTATCTATCTATCTATCTATCTATCTCTATCTACCTACATATCTACTCATCCTAAATATATATCCCCATACACATACATAAACATCACTTTCATATGTAGTTCCAAAATGCAGACTAAAATTTCCTTGAGCAGGAGCCCAAATATGGAATATCTGTGGGTAATACAGTAGTTCTGGCTTACCCAGACACTGAAAATGGTGATTCATACAAGGAAGAACCAGGTAGGAGTGCCAGATTTCAGAAACAGAAGTGATCTTAGACATTACCAAACCCAAACTCCCATTTTTAGTCAAGAAAATAAACCTTACAGAGTTAACTCACAGTCGGCTCACTTCACTATGACTTAGGTCTCAGTGAAGACTGGAGTCTGGGACTTTCTTAATTCCTATTATCATTACCTTCTTTATATTTATTGCATGTGCAGTTATCAACAGGTTGCATAGTAGTTTAAGAAAGTAGTCAAAGTACAAGTCAGTATCATCATCATTCTATAACATTTTATTTTGAGAGCTGTTGTGAGTGAACATGTCTGTCTTTGAATTCTATGGGTCCCAAGGTGCTAGAGATAGGAAAGTCAGAGCCAGACAAGTGAGAACTTTCTGGATTAAAAAGGAAATTGTCAGCTCTGTGAGGAGCTTGAGGCTCCATTTAACCTGAGGTATTCTTTCCCGAGCATATGTTGAGGAAGGGCAGAGAAGCACTTTTTCTCTCATTTTTCAATCTTCCCTTCAACCTTTGAGTATTGGAGCCAACTAGCAGTTGTTCAGAAATAGAATCCCTCTCTCCTTCCCTCCCTTTCTCTCTTCCTCCCTCCTTTCCTCCCTCCCTCTCTCTCCCTTCCTTCCATCCTTTCTCCCTCCCCTTCCTTCTCTCCTTCCTATTTTCCTTCATTCTTTTATTCCTCCTCTATCTCCTTTCTTTCTTATCTTTCTTTCTCTCTTTCAGTTTTCTCATTTATATGTTTGTTTGTACAGGTGTGCATGTATGTGTTAGTACAAATGCAGTTTAGTTAGTTAGTACAAAAGTCCAGAAGAGAACAAGATGTGACCTTTTTTTGGGTGATATATACCTTGTTTTCTGAGACAGACTCTCTTATTATTATCCAGAACTTTCCAAGTAGACTAGATTGGCTGGCCAGCAGACCCTATACACCCATACATAGTTCTTTGCTTTACTAGTGCTGGGATTATGCATGTGTACCATTATGCCTGAATATTTTAAATGGATTCTGAGCATCCTCATGCTGCAAGGAAAACACTTTACTGACATCAGCCATGTCACAGGAACGATACAATTACCCACGGTGTCCTCCACTAAGAGACTGTTCTTCAGCAGTTTTCCAAGGCCAGGAGGTAATGTAAGACCTGTGCTTCCATAATGTTGAAAACATTTGGTCAGATGCCTGACAACATTTCTGAGAAGGAACCCAATAGCTGATCTGACTAGTGAGTGCATCTCACAACTGGTCATTTGAATCTGATCCCTCAGGATGACTGCTTTGTGCTGTCACAACACAGAGCATTGGATAGTGGCTTGCCCTCATGCAGCTTTGAGGCAGCAATAATTCATATGTGCATAACTTTGCATTTAAACTTTGCAAGGAACTTCTTTCTCAGTGGGTGTGCTGGTGGGAATTTTCTCCTCTAGACAGAAGATAATGTGAGGTGAGGAAACCTGTAGTGGGATTGGATTGGCATGGAGCCACCTTCATGCCTGGAGCGGGGTGAGGTGGGTAAAAGGCAGGCAGCTGGTCTATTCTCATGGCCAGGGAGAATTTGAACTGCATAGATCATTTAGCATTTTGACTGAATGGCCTGATCACTAACCAACTTATAACTACTAAGCAATTTATCAGTTTTGCTAAATGAGATATACTGCACACAGACATAGCCAGTGGCTCCTATTTTTGATTTTTTATCATTTTTTAAAAGTAACTCTGGGCTTTGTTCCTGACTTGTGATCTGGGAATCAAATCACTGAAGGCTTTCCAAATGTGGATTACATAGCTGCCCTCTGGGTGTTTCTAGGGTTGATTAGACACAAGACCATCTTCTCTAGATTTGTTGACAGTATCTACCCTAAGCATATTTATTCATTTTTATTAGATTTGACTTTTTAAATATTTTGGATTTGTTAGAAGTTGTATTTTTCTTTCCCTCTTCTTCCTTCAAAACTTTGGTGTGATGTTAAAAAAACCAAACAAACATAACTATCCTTGAACATAACCAGCTAAATTATAAATATCCCAGTGCTCATTAAGGCTGTGCTGAGTAGTTTGTGAATCCATTGAAAACTCTTGCCTTATTTATAATTTTGAATGACAAATTGAGTGACTTTCTCCTACACATGCATGAACTCAGGGACTAGAATCCAGGATGATAGCTCCATTCAGAAAAACAGACACGTAAGCAAGTTCCTTGTTCCACAGAGGCAGCTGGAACAAGGACAGAGAGGGGAGCTCAGTAGAGGTCAGGATGAGCCCAGCCCTGGCAAGGAGGCCATAGAGGATGTCCCAGTAGAGGTGATTTCTGGAGTGAATGTCTCCAATTAGCACTGAGGACATGGTCTGTTCTGTGTACATCATTATGACAAGGAGAAGCCACATGGATCTGAGTTTAAGATATCCCTACCCTCTGCTTCCAGTTTTTTAGTCTCAATATATTTCAGTGTTTTCAAACTTTTTAAAAACTTCTAACCATGTGGAGAAATATATTTGACATTGTGATACTTGTTATACTAGTGTATAGACATACTTATTCACATGGATATAATCTCTAGGCACTATTTTAAGCTTTTCATCTTGTATTCTTTTTGAATCTGACCTTGAGACTAACATTTGAAACATGTATCCCAGGCTAGCTTTTAGTTTTCTATGTAGTCGAGGCTGACTTCAAACCTCTGATCTCTCAAATTCAGGGAGTTCCCTTGTGTACAACTCATTTATGGGATACTGGAACAGGAATCCCAGGATTCATAGTGCTAAGATAGCACTCTATCCATTAACCAACATCCCCAACCCCAGCATCACCTCTTATTATCCTAATCTATTCTATTTTTGAACAGTGGAATCAATGCTTTGTGCATCTGAGAATAAATCTGTGCAATACACACAGACACAGACATATAGATTGTACTGGTCTGGGAAGGGTAGAGATTGCCAACAGTGACTGTGCTTCCTAGATAAGGCAAAAGGTCTCATCTTACCTTGGGAAGACTCTGCTTTCCTCGATATACACTATCTATGCCATTCAGAGGCTCATTTCTTTTTTTTTCTTATTTTTTGCCTACATATCCATGTTTATTGCAGCATTTCATAACAACCAAGTCATGGAATCAGCACATAAAGAAAGTGTGGTGTATGCCCACAGTGCAGTTGTATTCAGTCTTTTTTTTTTAAATTTTATTTTCTAAGTTTTTTTTATTTACATTCCAAATCATTTCCCCTTTCACATTTCCTCCCTCCCTGAAAGTCCCATAAGCCCCCTTCCCTCCCTCTTTTCCCCATTCAACCCCCTCTCGCTTCTCTGTCCTGGCGTTCCCCTACATCCAGTCTTTCCAGGACCAGGGGTCTCTCCTACCATCTTCTTAGAAATCTATTGATATGCGAATTGTGTCTAGGGTATTCCGAGATTCTGGGTCAATATCCCCTTATCAGTGACTGCATACCATGTGTGTTCTTTTGTGATTGGGTTACCTCACTAAGGATGATGTTTTCAAGTTCTGACCATTTGCCTAGGAATTTCGTGAATTCATTGTTTTTAATTGCAGAGTAGTATTCCATTGTGTAAATATACCACATCTTCTGAATCCATTCCTCCGTTGAGGGACATCTGGGTTCTTTCCAGCTTCTGGCTATTATAAATAAGGCTGCTATGAACATAGTGGAGCATGTGTCCTTATTGCATGCAGGTAAAGCCTCTGGGTATATGCCCAGGAGTGGTATAGCTGGATCCTCCGGGAGTGTCATGCCCAGTTTTCTGAGGAACCGCCAGACTGCTTTCCAGAGTGGTTGTACCAGCTTGCAATTCCACCAGCAGTGGAGGAGTGTTCCTCTTTCTCCACATCCTCGCCAACAACTGCTGTCTCCTGTGTTTTTGATCTTAGCCATTCTGACTGGTGTGAGATGGAATCTCAGGGTTGTTTAAATGTCATTTTAAAATTTATTCTCTGAAAATTTCATACATGTATATAAGGTCTCTTGTCTATATCCACCTTAATCCCCCCAGCTTCCCTCCAGTTTCTCCCAGGACCCTGCAATATGTCTCCCTCCCAACTTCATGTTTCTTTTTTATGACCCACTGAGTCCAGTTAGTGTTGTTGACAAATGCGGAGTCACCTACCTGAGCAATGGCAACTTAACAGCAGACTCTTTCCCCACTCCTAAAGTAATTCTCCCTGCCCTACCAGAAACAAACTTCAGAGAGTTCACCAGCTCTAAGGAGGATCCCAGGAGCTCTTCCTCTCCATACTGCAATTGGGTTTGCACAGTCCTTGTCCAGGTGACCACAACTGTTGTCAGTTCATGTGTGCCATGGTTGTGCATGTCCAGAGGACAACATCTCACAGGACCTCATTCTGACTGATAGTTGCCGGCACATGGGGAGAAACCACAATCAACATTTCATGAAGGCACAGGTCCATCTGTGCATGTGGGTGGATGACACAGCTGATGAGAAGATTTTAGAAAATGTGTTCTCCCATGAACGAGTGAGGTTTTCGATTGTGAGGTGATTCACTCCTTCTTCTGTAAATGTTTCATCCACCTCCACGAGGCTGCTGCTGCTGTCTAACATGCTGTGCTGAAAGGCATTTGCAACAGGGAAAGGCAGTGTAATGCTGGGGCTCAGAAAACGGATTTCTTATGCTTACATAAAATGCTGCAAGCCATGGACTTTTTGATCAAGTGTCTGCTCATCCCTGATAACACATTTTGAATAATAACCCTCTAAGTTTCTAGGAGTTAGACTATTCTTTGAGGAATGTGCATTCCAAATGACCAAGACAAGAGAAAAGTGGCTACTGGACAGTGACATGGAAGGAAATGAATAAGGAGTGGGCTGAGTAGGAATTTCTATCTTCTAAGCATCCTTCTCATCCTTGACACTAAAAGATAAGCTTCATGAAGGAAACAGCTCACTGGTTTTTATTTGCTTTATGGTATTCCCATCCCCTACACAATTGTCTGGTGTGGCAAAGCCATCAATGAAAGGTCATTTTATCAACATTTACAATTTCATCATGTCATTCAAGCACACAATTAATTATAAGGGAAAACATACTTCCCATGAGAGTCATTCAGTTCAAGTCAGAAAGCTTGGATCCTCAACGTATATGAAAAATTCCCAAGGAAATAGAAATGCATCAAGTATTCAAGGAGGGTAGATAAGGATGGATACCTCAGAAAGAACAGCCCAGAGAGAAGGCAAATGTAGGAGTGTCATTTAATGTTCTACTACAGGATGGTCTGAGAGCAGCTTTGATGGGAATCAGAGATGTGGGTCATGACTGCTTCAACTGGGTAGCATCTTAGTGACAACCAGAGGCTAAGCGTACACAAAAACAACTACTTTCAAGATACATCTCAACAAGGGAAATATCTACTAACATGCATGGTGGGACATACATCCTGTGCTTTCATATGGGCAGGGGATGGTGGAGGCAGGAATATTGAAACAGTTTCAAGACCAACTTAGGTTATGTAGTATATTCAAGTTGTTTCTGTGATGCTTAGGAAGATCTTACCTCCAAACCTTTTATACTGTTTTATATATGCAAACTGTGACGGTTTTATGAGAAAATAATCTGTCTCAGGAAAATCCCAGAAAGTCACATGATGGCAAAAGACAACCTGAAAGTGTTAATGTAGTAATGATGCAGACACAAAATTGACCTGATAACAATTTGTAACTATACATCATAAAAATACTTCAGTGAACAATTATGAGTTCACTAAAATGAAATGAAAAAACCCACAGAAAACCTCAACAAAGATGTAGAAACTTGGGAGTGTTGTTAAATGAAAATCACAGACCTGAGAAATTCAATAACTAAAAGAGAAACTTCACTGGATGCAGTCAGCAGCAGATTGGAGATGTCAGAGAGGAGAATTCATAAAAGATCAAGAACGATCAATAGAATTTGCTAAGTATCAACAGAGGAGAGAAAACAGCTTGACTACAAAAAGAACATAGTGTAAAGAACACCCAAGACCGAAAAATTAACACCTGTCAACTGATAATCACCATGTATAGAGGTTATTTTGCTCATAGGTTTTGAGGTCTCAGTTTATGTCAGCTGTCTCATTGCTACTGGGTTTATAGTGAGGAAGTTTGTCCTCACTACACATGTGGGGTAGAGTGGAACCCTACTATATATAGAAAAATGTACAGAGGGAAACCTATACCTTTCATGGCTAGACATCAGAATAATGAAAAACAATAAGGATGGTCCTCTGAACACTCAAAATTATATACTCAGTGGCCTAAGACCTTCCTCCAGGACCTATCTTGCAATAGTACCAAGCCACACTTTTAATATATAGTCCTTTGTGGACAGTCCATATGTAATCTATGGCAAGGATATTTCCATAAGATTAACATAAAGGACGAGAGATGCAAGATTCCTATATCTTTTGAAATGCTAAATTGATACCAATAGAATAAGTTATGAATGCATGCTGTAACAGCAAGAGGATGGCTAAGAAAGTTAAAGGAAGAAAGATAAAACTTCTGTGAATAAGAATACTTTTATTTATTTTGTGTTGTTCATGGACCTGGTGCTGTTCTTGTGAACCAATCCCCTAATGAATAAAAGAGTCAATCACTGGGTGAGTAGGTGGGACTTCAGGGTTGGACAGGAAGAAGAGAGGAAGCAGGAGAGAGTTAGGTCTTTTTGGAACCAGGACAGCAGAGGGGTAAGATTAGCTGCTAGAGTTTCCTAGTATTATGGTGGATCTGCAAGGATTCACCACCAGAGGGATCAGAATTTAATAAGGCTTACAAGATTAGGTTTTAGTTGTTGCACCCAGAAATTGAGTTACTATTGTTTCTGAACTAAGTTTTTCTTCACATGGCTGCTAGTCTGTGTTCAAGAGAGAAAGGTATGGTGGCCAAGCATGGGTTTGCCCGAGGTGCTCCACAAAGGCCGTGGGAGATTTGAAGCATGGGGTTGGTGTGGTAGCGACTTGCCAGTGGGAACCCAGTGAAATGGGTGGAGAGATTGTGGAGTTCTGAGTCAGAGCCTCCATGAGATAAACACAGTCATTGCCCACCAGTGCAGGGCTGGCCAGGCCACAGGAGATGCACAAGCGCAGGGCCATGCTGGTTATGTTTTTTTTTAATATTTCCCTCAAAAATTTCAACATAATTTTATTTTTAACATTTTTATTGATTCTTTGTGATTTTCACATCGTGTGCCCCAATCCCTCCATCTTCCTGTCCCTTTATATCTGCCCTTGCAACCTCACCACCAAAGGAAAAGAAAAGATAAAAAAATCTTATCATGGAAGCTGTAACATGTCACAGTGTGTCCTCCAGTATACACTTTTGACCACACATCTTTACTTACAATGTTCATTGCAATGAGTCTTTAGTCTGGTTTGAGACTGAAGACTTTTGCTACCCTATCAATACTGGATCCTCACAGGGACTCTTCTCAGATATCCTGTTGTTGCTCTGTGTCACAGAGATTCTGCTGCTTTGGATTTGCAGGATTGGCCCCTTCACACACTCCAGCAGTTCATAGATGGGGTAGATTTGGGCTGGGCCAACTCAAAGCTCTGGATGTGGACCTGGGTGGTAGTTGAGTTGGTCAGTCTGTCAGCTATCCTGCACTCACACCACCAGGGCAAGCTCTCCAGCACTGCCCAGGCTAGCTAACCTAGTACCACTGCTGGCAGGGATCAGGGACAGCTCTCTTGCTCTCATGTTTGTGGGACTGGCTCACTCACACCCATGCCACCAGAACCAACCCCACTGTGTCGCTCAGTCCAAGCACAGGGCCCACTCTCTAAAGTGCTGTATCCATTGAGGGGCTGAGACAGCTTGCCAGCTCTCACATCCTCTGGGCTGGCTCACTTGTGCCTTTGCTATTAGGGCAAGCTTCACTGTGTTGCCGAGGTGATGTTTAGGGACTACTCTCCAAAGTGCTGCAACAGGTGATGGGCCGGAGCAGCTCTCCAGCTCTCAGGAACTCGGGACCAGCTCTCCTGACTGATGCAGGGGATAAGGGATTGGAGGGAGAGGGCATCACCTCCAGGCCACCTCACAGCTGGGTCAACTCACCTATGTTCATGCCCTCTGATATTCCATAGACATTGACATGGACCATGCGACTGCATAGCCGTGGACCTGGACCCTGACGTGGTCCCTAGAGGTTATATGAGTCACAGAAATCAACACTGACCACTGCCATTGTATGACCATGGACCCAGACATGGCCCTTAGTGGCAGCACAGGCTAGGACTTTACCATGGTCTCAGGTGATGTGGCTTGATACTCACAACAGGCTATTTTTCTCCATCCTAGACTCTCCAGTTATATCTCTCTTCATAATGCTCAAACTGTTTCATTTCTCCTTCTTTCCCATCTGTCCACCACATATTTGCACATTGTATTGGATTCCACTGTGGGCAGGTCACGGAGTTGGAGGGCTTCTGGTTGTCCTCTGTCCACCTATGTTGTGTGGTGTGGTGGAGAGGATGGGCCTTTGTCAAACATGTTTTTATCAATTCTTTGGGAACTTGACATGATATACCTCGATCACACTCATTTTCCTGTGCCTCCATGTCTTCCCCCATCCTTGTGATCCCCACTTCAAACAATTAAAAAATTAAAATAAAAAGTACAAGTTGTGTTATCTATATACTCACTGGAACATGGTCAAACTCTCAGAGTCTGATTGGTTGCTATTGTTGTTCTTCCTATAGGCTTGCAAATCCCTTCAGCTCCTTCAGTCCTTCCCCTAATTCCTCCACTGGGGTTCCTGTGCTCAGTCCGATGGTTGGCTGTCTCTTCTACAGCTTCCAGCTTCCTGTTAGGCTGCTACTTTTTTTTTGAAGGGGGTGGGATTAGTGGTTGTCACAGAAGTCTTCCCTGTACTTCTTTTAAACTATGCATCTGTAATCATCAATACCATTGAAAAAGCAACTTCCTTGCTTTTAACAGCCAGCAAGAATTAAGATCATGCACTTTCATGTATAATATAATATGCAAATGTATGCTTATAATATATATATAATAAGTCTAATATATATATGTATATATATGGAGGGGATGGAGAGATTACCCTTAAACCAAAACCAGATGAAGGTCACAAAGAAAGAAAAAACTTATCAATATCATCTTAGTTGTAAAAATTCTCATACAATAGCAGCAAACCAAAACACAATGTATAAAAATTATATAATAAATAAGACTTATTATAAGGTAGTTTCACTATTTAAAAATTAGCTAGTAGAATCCACAATATTGATCACTGAAAGAAGAAACATCAGCTGATCCAAGCAACTGGCATAGCAAAAGGATTTTATAAAACCCAAAGAGCATTCAGGACTTTAAAAAGCATCACTTGCTGCCTTGCATGAGGACTAGAATTCAGCCCCTCTGACACGTGTGGTGGAAGGAGAGCACCAACTTCCACAAGTTGTTCTTTGACCACTTGGATGCCATGGCAAGCACATACCACCCACAGCAAACAAATGTGGTGTGTGTGTGTGTGTGTGTAAAATAAAACAAAGTTTAGAAACATCTCTGAAAAGAATAGGCATATTAAGGAAGCTTTCTCAACCCAATAAAGACCAAGTACTGAAACCTTTTTACAAATGTCATACCTAAATTTGAATCTTTCATAGATATCGTTCATGAACGAAACAAGGACAAGCACACACATGAAACTGGAAGTTGCAGCCACATCAATAAGGCAAGAAAAGATTGAAACATACAGACTGGAAATGAATAAACTATATACAAATGACATGGCAGTCTACTTTACAAAAATTTCTAGAAAAAGTTAAAATAGTAGGATTAATTGGCTGGTTAACAAAACTGTAGAAAACATCAGTACACAAGAAATGTCATGTTTTTGTTTGGTGATATTATTGCACGTATTAATAATACATGACACTAACAATTCAAACACGATAGCATTTGTAATTCCTCTCAATGAATTGATACTTGAGAAAGCATGAACAAGATCTCTGATCTGCTTAGCTTACACTATCAACACAATGCAACCAAGAGATGTCAGAGAAGAGAGTGTCAACTTGGAAACTGTCCAGATCAGATGGCCTGTGGACATTTCTCTGGGGATGGTCTGGATTATTAATTGATATAGGAGATACCAGTCCACTGTGTGCAGCACAATTTCCTAGGATGGTAGTCCTGGCTATGTAAGAAAGCTAGCTAAACATGAACCATACCTTGAATTTCTGCCCAGAGTTCCCTTGAAGGACTGTAACCTGTAAGCTGAAATAACCCTTTGCCTCCCCTAAGTTGCTTTAGGCAATAATATTTTATCATAGCAACAGAAAGATGAGAACAACTTGCTTGCTCAAAATCACAAAATGTTGATGAAGGAAATCAAGAAGGACCCGAAGAAGTGCAGAGACAGATTTGTATGTAGAAAAAGATTCAGTGTGTTAAAGATGTCACTCCTCCAAAGTGATCTGTGGACTTAATGCATCCCCTGTCAGTGTCCCAGCAAGTATTTCCATATACAAGTGGGTTCTAAAATTGGTATGGAAATATAAATCCCCTAGCAAAGGTTAAGCATTGTCACATAAAAGAATGAAGCCCGAAAAACCAGGTTTTCTTCTGTTAAGACTTACACAAAGTTGTCTTTATGGAGAGATAGTGTTTAAGAATATGTGCACAGATCAATAGAAAAGAACACCCAGAAATTGTCCACAAGGATATGATAAACTGTGTTCATGTGCATGTGTAGGCCAGTAGTCAACATCAGGTGTTTTGCCTAACTGATAGGTTAATACCTTTTTTTGAGATAGAGTCTCATTTAATCTGGAGCTCATTGGTTTGGTTAGGCCAACTTTGTTAGCATACCTGATAATTATAGCATTTTATTTTTTTATTTCTTGGATTATTTTTAAAAACATAAACTACCATGCCGTTTGTACACTTTCTTCATTATATATATATATATATATATATATATATATATAATGTATTATATGTATATTATCTTCAGTGCATATTATTGAAGTGGCTACAATTTCTAACTCCATGGGAATGTCTTTCCTGCTCTCAGCACACAAATGGTCTCCAAGCATCCATCCTCCTTTCTCTGCTGCCTCAGCATGAGAGTTACAGACACAGCCCACCACACTCAACTTTTTAGCTGGATGCTGAGAACCCAAACACAAGCTCACCTGTACTCATGGAGGACACTTATGGACTGAGCTACTTTGCCAGCCCTTAACTGATTTTTTTTTGAGAAAGACACAAAATGGACTTTTCTAGATGTGTTCCTAGGACATCTACAGCTTAAAAATAGTTAATGCTGATCTAAATCTTTTAAGTAATAAAAAATTAACTTGAGATAGGTCATGAGCTTAACTGAGAAGCATAAAGACATATGATTTTAATTTGCAGTATATAAAAATAGTATGGAAGTTTCTCATGAACTGAAATCTGAACTATTGAAAGATCTGGTTATGCCATGTCTGGTTATGTATCAGAAGGAATCTAAGGCAGCATAAATCATGATACCTGCACACCTACATTTACTGAAACACTATTCATGATGGCTACAGAGTTGACCTAAGTGCCTATCTACAGATGAATGTATAAAGAAAATGCATTATAAGTATGCAACAGAGTATTATGTGGCCACCAGCAGGAACAAGATCCTCTCATTTGTGGAAAAATAAGTAAACTTGAGACAATTGTGTTAAGCCAAACAAACCAGCCTAAAAAAATTACTGCACATGGCTGTTCTTTTTCCAAGTCTCTCTCTCTCTCTCTCTCTCTCTCTCTCTCTCTCTCTCTCTCTCTCTCTCTTTCTCATATCTCTCGTGTGTGTGTGTGTGTGTGTGTGTGTGTGTGTGTGTGTGTGTGTGTGTGTTCATGGCATGGCATGTAACTAGAAGTCAGTGGAAAACTTGTGGGAGTCAGTTCTGCCCTTAGGGACTTGAGGATTGAATTTAGGACATGAGTCTTGGTGACATACTAAGCCATTTGGGGCCTTGAGTGCTGAAAAACTCTGAATGGGAATCCCTAGGAACCAGGAAGAAGACTGTAGGGACTGAGGAGGAGAAACTTGTGTGAGGAGGGGAGGACTAGCATCCAAGGACCCTGTATACATATGTAAAAATTGGATGAGACCCTTTATTTCATGCAGTTAAGACACATTAATAAAACATCTAAAATAGGGTACTAAATGTTAGAGGAGAAAAATAAAAAAGCAGGAAAATATTTAAAGTACAAAGGGCTATCATAATTGTTGAATTTGATATTGAAAATGTAAACCATAGAGAAAAAATTTGAAACATAATCTCATCAAAAAATTATAAAAAAAAACCCACCTCTGCTCTATGAAAGAGTATTCAGAAGAGGATTACAAAAAATACAACCAGAGAGAAAAATATCCATGAATGACACATCTATCAAAGTCTGCTCCTCTGAAATATGTATGAGAACAAGGGGGAAAAAGCCCTTTTCAATGCCAACACTTAAAAAAATAGATCTAATTTCAAAACGGATAAAGAATTAAAGAGAATATGCAGGTGGCCTATAAGCATATGAAAAGATGCCCAACATCATTAGCCATCAGGTGAATGCAAATTTAAACCAAAGTGGGACATAAAATAGCTAAAACAAGAAAGAGTGTCTGTGACAAATGCTGAGTGATGGGAATGAGGCTGGCGATTCCCTGAGATGCTGGTGGGAATGTTAAACAATAGGGCACGCCGGAAAACTACCTAGTGGTATTTTATAGAACATCTACAGCTGTCATAGATGGCAGGAAATATATTTCTAAGAGACTAATTTCATTATTTTCATAGAAAAAATATAAACACAAATATTCAGAGTGGTTCAACCATGTAGTTGTTCTTCAACAGGTGACCAGTGACACCGTGGGACAGTACTAAGCAATGACAAGAGGCAAAAATACTGGAACAGACAACGATTTAGATAAACTCAAGCAAACTGTATTCAGTAGAAAAAGCTAATTCCAAATGCTCACATACTATGTGATCCTGTCTTCACAACATTCTTAAGGTGACAAGTTATAAAAACAAATGGCAGGCCCCTGGTAAAGCATGAGTCACTGAAAAGGCAGGAAAAGGATAGGTATAGATATTTTCTTGTGATCCTGTGTTATAATTTTGAAAGATGTTTTATATAGAGACTGGGACTCTATCATTTAACATAACTGTGTGAATTTTCAAGTATCTCAGAGTAATAATAAAAAGAATCGAAGATGCTTTGCAGTACCAATGTATGAATTTTTCAATCATCCTTCCTCTCAGTTTGATAAGGCTGAAATGAGGCCTACACAATTCTAGTTTTTGAAGTTTCACATATATATCATGGTAGGCCCTAAAATCACCAAGGACCCAAACCTCAGAACATATCTGTATGGTACTTTCTAGATTCGGTTTTCTATGGTGGGAAGACATATCCTAAATGTGGGAGGCGCCATTCCGTAGACAGGGGTCAGAGGCTGAATAAAAAGGAGAACATGAGCAGAGGACCAACAGTCATCTCTCTCTGCTTCATGACTGTGAAGTTGCCTCAACCTCTGTTGCCATGACTTCTCCACCATGATGGAGGTACCCTCAGCCTTTCTGTCAAGCTAAACCTTTCCTTCTATAAGTTATGTCAGGAATTTTGTCACAGCACTGAGACAAGCAATTAATACACTGTATTTTTAATACTTGGTCAGACATGGAAAGTGAAGAATCAATTGTGAGTTAGCTTGGGTGACAGGACGTGGGGACACAGTGTGTCGAGTCATGAGTTTATGTCTTTTGTTCCTCCAATTGTTACCTGACCTTGAAAGGCTTTCTACGTCCACATATGGTGCCCATGACCCACTGGCACTGCACCTTGTTCTGTAAAAAAGGCATTTGCTACTTTTTGAACATGTCACTGCCCCAAGTGATGGTGTTGATGCTGGTGGTTTCTATAGCACATGACATTAATTTATTCTTTTAAAATATATCTTTCTTTGGTTCTTTGTTCTTTATTCTTTCTTTCTTTCTTTTTTTTTTTAATTTATTTATTATATGTAAATCCACTGTAGCTGTCTTCAGACACCAGAAGAGGGCGTCAGATCTCTTTTCGGATGGTTGTGAGCCACCATGTGGGTCCTGGGATTTGAACTCATGACCTTTGGAAGAGCAGTCGATGCTCTTATCCACTGAGCCATCTCTCCAGGCCTTCTTTCTTTCTTTCTTTCTTTCTTTCTTTCTTTCTTTCTTTCTTTCTTTCTTTCTTTCTTTCTTTCGTTCCGTATTTATCCTTCTGTCGTGTGTGTGTGTGTGTGTGTGTGTGTGTGTGTGTGTGTGTGTGCATGTGTGCATGCCCATATGAGTCCAGGTACTTGTAGAGGTCAGAAGTGTTGGATTCCCCCCCTGGAGCTACTTTCAGGCACTTGTAAGTAACTGAATATGTATTCTGAGAATCAAAATCAGGTCCTCTGGAAGATCAGGAAGCACTCTCAACCACTGATCTATCTCTTCAGCACAATTTATTCTTTAAAAATTTCATATATGCATGCAGTATATGTTGGTCATGTCCATCCTCACTCCCTCACTTTAACTCTCCAGGGGACACACCCCTCTTCCCCAACAACACAGCTCTCTTTCAACTCCATGCCATCTTCTTATGTTTTTAATAACCCACTGAGTTCCATCAGAGATTTCTATGTACCCATGGGTGAGGGCAGAGCCACTGGGGCATGGGTAACTACTAGTTGTTACCACATTCTCTAAAGCAACTCTCCCTCTTCCAGTAGCTACTAACTAGCAACAGCTCATTGACTTTGTTAGATTTCAGTTCAGTTCTTCAGGATCCCAAATAGATGAGATGACAAAATTTCCATGTCTATTTTTCAACCTGAATCTGCACAGAATCTGAGTGTGGGGGAAGTATCAGAGGGATGCATCCTGCCGTCTTTTCTTGCATAAATCATAGCTACTGGCTTATCCATGCTGAACATATGTTTGGTAACAGTTATGAGATGAGCATATGTTGTTTTAGGAGATTATTTAAATCTTACTCTAAATCCAAAGGAATCTTTTCAGAATATAAAGAGGCCCACGAAGCACTAAGCAACCCGGAATGGTGTCATGAATTCTAGCTATTTTCTCCTGATTGCACCAAACCGTGTAGGCTTATTGGATTTAACTTTTGTCATCTCCGTCAGTCCGCTGCCCTTATGAGAAGCTATTTTATTTAGATCATAGGCTGTTACTTTTAATTGTCAGTGATTAGGATTAATTAGTGTATTAGTTTCATTATAATCAGGATTTATGACTGTTAGACATAGATAAAAAGTGGTGTTCTGGAAGTCCTAAGAGGGTCAGAATCATACTAAAGTCACTATTTTCAGTGCCTGCCATGGCTCGGTCACTCTGCTAGGCACAGGCCTACAAAGGAAGATAACTGCTGAATGTTTTGAAATCCACGTAATTTGAGAAGAGCCTTATCTTTGTAACAGTGAACACAGGGGCTCAGAGGTGGCTCGGCTAGTAAGGCACCTGCCATATAAGCAGGAAAACCCATGTTCAGATCCACTGTATATGTAAGACTGGGAACATTAGCAAATACCTATAAATCTGGCATTAGAGAGGAGGAGGCAGGAGAATGCCTGGGGCTTGCTGGTCAACCAGTTTAGATGAATTGATGAGCTCCAGATACAGTGAGTAACCCTCTCTCAAAAAATAAGATGGAGTTATTGAGGGAGACACTTGATATCAAACTCTGACTTCTATACATACATATGCACATATACTCATGAAGACAGCAAAAAGAATCTCGAATGCTTCAGGACTGTTTTCAGATTCTTAACGGTTTCTTCCCCCTCTTCCCATATAAACATAAAGTTCTCTCAGTCAAGGAGATAAGGATGGGTCAATTTGCATTCTTCTGCATATTGACCTCCAGTTGAGCCAGCACCATTTGTTGAAAAGGCTATCTTTTTTCCACTGGATGGTTTTAGCTCCTTTGTCAAAGATCAAGTGACCATAGGAGTGTGGATTCATTTATGGGTCTTCAATTCTGTTCCATTGATCTACAAGCCTGTCACTGTACCAATACCATGCAGTTTTAAACACTATTGCTCTAGTACAGCTTGAGGTCTGGGATACTGATTCCCCCAGAGGTTCTTTTACTCTTGAGAACAGTTTTAGCTATTCTGGGTTTTCTGTTATTCCAGATGAATTTTTGAATTGCTCTTTCTAACTCTATGAAGAATTGAGTTGGGATTTTGATGGGGATTGCATTGAACCTGTATATTACTTTTGGTAAGATGCTCATTTTTACTATATTAATCCTGCCAATCCATGAGCATGGCAGATTTTTCCATCTTCTGAGGTCTTCTTCAATTTCTTTCTTCAGAGACTTGAAGTTCTTGTCATACAGATCTTTCGCTTGTTTGGTTAGAGTCACGCCAAGATACTTTATATGGTTTGTGGCTATCGTGAAGGGTATCATTTCTCTTACTTCTTTCTCAGCCTGCTCAATTCCAAGTGGATCAAGGATCTCCACATAAAGCCAGACACACTGAAACTAATAGAAAGGAAACTAGGGAAGAACCTTGAACATATGGGCACAGGGGAGAATTTCCTGAACAGAACTCCAATAGCTTATGCTCTAAGATGAAGAATTGACAAATGGGACCTCATTAAATTACAAAGGTTTTGCAAGGCAAAAGACACTGTCAAAAAGACAAAGCGGTAACCAACTAACTGAGAAATGATCTTTACCAACCTTACATCCGACAGAGGGCTAATATCCAATATATACAAAGAACTCAAGAAGTTAAACTCCAGAGAGGCAAACAACCCTATTAAAAAATGGGGTACAGAGCTAAACAAAGAGTTCTCACCTGAAGAATTTCTAATGGCTGAGAAGCACCTAAAGAGATGTTCATCATCCTTAGTCATTAGGGAAATGCTAATCAAAACAACCCTGAGATTCCATCTCACACCAGTCAGAATGGCTAAGATCAAAAACACAGGAGACAGCAGTTGTTGGCGAGGATGTGGAGAAAGAGGTACACTCCTCCACTGCTGGTGGAATTGCAAGCTGGTACAACCACTCTGGAAAGCAGTCTGGCGGTTCCTCAAAAAACTGGGCATGACACTCCCAGAGGATCCGGCTATACCACTCCTGGGCATATACCCAGAGGCTTTACCTGCATGCAATAAGGACACATGCTCCTCTATGTTCATAGCAGCCTTATTTATAATAGCCAGAAGCTGGAAAGAACCCAGATGTCCCTCAATGGAGGAATGGATTCAGAAGATGTGGTATATCTACACAATGGAATACTACTCTGCAATTAAAAACAATGAATTCACGAAATTCCTAGGCAAATGGTCAGAACTTGAAAATATCATCCTTAGTGAGGTAACCCAATCACAAAAGAACACACAAGGTATGCAGTCACTGATAAGGGGATATTAACCCAGAATCTCGGAATACCCTAGAAACAATCCGCATATCAATAGATTTCTAAGAAGATGGAAGGAGAGACTTCTGGTCCTGGAAAGACTGGATGTAGGGGAACGCCAGGACAGAGAAATGAGAGGGGGTTGAATGGAGAAAAGAGGGAGGGAAGGGGGCTTATGGGACTTTCGGGGAGGGAGGAAATGGGAAAGGGGAAACGATTTGGAATGTAAATAAAAAAAACTTAGAATATAAAAAAAAAGTTCTCTCAGTCAAACTCTATAGCTATCCATTCCTAAAACTCCTAACAATGCTCTTCACACATGTGCCATGATCGCTCCCTCTCCCATCCCCTCCATCCCACCAAGTGACATAACCTCTCCCTGCCCACTTCCTCACCACTCTGAGCAACGGAAGAGGCCCTCCACCTCCTATCCAAGGCTCATTCTATCAAGTGAGATCATTCCAGCCTTCGCTGTCTCCTCTGTAATTTTTCTTTGGCACTTGTCTTTTCTCCCTATAACTTCAACCTTCTTCTACCCTCCTTCACGAAAATACACTCAACTCTCTCTTTTCCCGTAGAATATTTGGATCTCTTTAATACCCCCTTCCACCTTGTGACCCATTTCTCTTCTTCTCTCTTCATCAAAGTTTTATGAAGGAATGGTCAACAGCATTGCCCTTACTTCCTCTTCACTCGTTCACTGTTGCAATGTGGCTTATTTGTGGCAGCTAACTTCCATGCATGTTCATAATTCTGCTCTTAAGGCCTCTACCACAGATATTAAGACTCCCAGATGCCTTGAGTGGACCTATCTGCCTCAGCTCCCAGACATGTGGTCACCGTTTCAAGTACATTCATGAGACTCTAAGACATTTGAAGTTTCTTTGTATGCCTTAACCAACCTCTAGACTTGTGAATTAAAGAAGAGATATTTGGTGCGTGCTTGCTTAATGAGTGGATCAATACACATATGCATAGCAGAATCCCAGATCTGTATGTACTCCATTTATTTTCAATGATTTAAAAAATTACACATCCAATTATGTATTGAGTATCTAGATTATTTTTAAAAAAAATCTCAAACTCAATTTTATAATAATGAAAATGTCCCCCCAAACTGATTTGTGAGTTACTATAAATATCACAGTTATCAGTTTCATTAGATCAGGGGAAAGGGGAATTTTAAAAGCCTTTAGAGAGACCCACATGCCACAGAATGGCATGGGCAAGCCCTAGACACACAGGACTTACTTATCACCTCATCACATGCTGCAGACAGGAGAGGTATACTCAGAGACCTGCCTTTCACCATGCCACATGGGTGGGCTCCACACACCTAGAGGACTATTGCTATCAGGCCAAAGGGTGTGGGCTGAAGAGGTCACCCAGAGACCTGGCAGCCATATGGCCAACCCATAGTGTGAACCACAACAATGTGCAAGTATGTAGTGGACAGGTGTATGAGAAAGATAAGAGGAACAGTTTGAGCATGGTGAAGAAAGATGGTACTAGAGACTTGAAGGTAGGAAGGAATAGCCTGTTGTGAGTAGCCAGCCCCACCATCTGAGACCATGCTGAATTTGAAGCCAGTTTTGCCACTGATGACCATGTCCAGGTCTGTTGCTAAGCAATGGCAGGGATCAGTGTGAATGTCTATGGCTCATATTACTCTAGAGACCATGGGGACGTTCTTGGTCTCTGCAGCCACCTGAGACCACATGGATATCCAGGGGCTATGCAGACCTGGCCTTGCCCCACTCTGGCTGTGTCACTTGGGACAACAGGCCCTGAACATAAGCTGGGCAGCACAGTGGAGCTGGCATTGGTAGCAGGGGCATTGGTGAGCTGCCCTGAGAGTGTGAGTGTGGGAGAGCTGACACGCCACTCATCTGTCATGGGGTGGCACAGGCCCAGAGGTGATGTGTCCCCTTGCCCCACAGTAGGAGAACTGATCCTGTCCCCTGTGGACTGTGGCAATGAATGAGTTAGCCAGGGCAGTGTTGGAGTGCTTTCTCTGGTAGGAAGGATGCAAGGGAGCTGGCAGACTGACCTCAGCTACCAAAGTGCCTATCCTGGGCTTTGTGTTGACCCCAACATCTATATCATCTGTAAACTGTTGGAGTGCATGATAGGGTGCATGCTGCTGATCTAAAGCTGCAGAATCTCCATGACACAGAGCAACAAAAGGATGACTGAGAGGAGTCCCAAATGAGGATCCGGTATTGATAACAGAAGCCAGAGGCCTCGAACCAGACTAATAACTCATTACAATGAATATTTGTAAGTGAAGATATGTGAACAGAGGGGTACATTGTGGCACACTACAGCTTCCATGGTGAGGTGTTTTCTATGCTTTGTTTTTTGTTGAATTTTTATTTTCTGTTGAGGGGTGAGGTTGCAAGGGCAGAGGGCAGATACAAGGAGACAGGAAGATGAGGGAGATTGGGATGCATAATGTGAAAATCACACGGAATTAACAAAAAGTTGAGATAAAAAGAAAATCAAAAGAAAAAAGGGAGGAAAAAGCCCTTATTCTTCTTCTTCTCTCTCCTGAATAATTCTTTATGCCAGGTCCCTTTTTCTACACATACCTCAAAACCTTCTCTCCTGTCCTTACGGCCATTGCATTAGCTCAGACGTACATCATCTCACACCTGAACAATTTTAATAGCCTCCTAGCAGGATGCGCAGCAGCCGTTATCTTTTCCTACAATTCATTATCCGCATCTACTTGGCAATTCTCATTTTAAAACTCAAATTTGATTCATTTATTCAATAAATTTTTATTGAGCAACCACTATAGATGTAGTAGAGAAAAATACAAGCTGTTGATGCCCTCCTCCAGCTACACCCTACAGAGATGGTCCTACCCCCTTTCTGTGTCTAACACCCACCAATGCCTAATGGGCCAAGTTGAATACAAAAAAGCATCTTAAGATGACACACAGGAACCTTCATCATCCAGCCAGGTAACTGCTAATTTACTGGACTCATCTAAACCACTTGGCTTCTTTAAAAAATTATCTTTGTGGTCCTCTTAGGAGATTCTGATTCTGTAAGTTGAAGCTAGACCTCTGAAAACTACATTTCAAACAGAATTCTCAAGTTATTTGTGAATGTATGTATGTGCACATGTGTGTGCATGTGTGCGTATATGAGTATGTATGTGTGTGAAAGTGCATGTGTGTTTGCAGCTGGAGGTCATGAGACAACTCATCTTTCCTTTCTCGAAAATGCTGTCTACCTTCATCTTTGAAACAGGGTCTCTCAATGGTAAGGAACTTGCTAATTTAACCAAGCTGGCTGGCTAGAGTGCTCCCAGGACATACCTGTCTTTGCCTTCCCAGAGTCAGGATTACAAGCTCATGCCACTGTGCCAGGCTTCTTCATGTGAGTTCTGGGAGCTTAGCATGGGCCACCATGCTTCCATCAGAAGCACTTTACTGAATAAGCTTCCAAAGAGTGGTTTACATGTCAATTATGAATTATGCTTACCTATCTTCTACCACCTCTCAAGTTCACTATCTACATCTCCTTATTTACATTGCACTTTTAGTAATATAAAGATAGTTTGTTTTCTTCTCCCAAAAATATTTCTCATCTTCATGAAACTAGATTATCCCTGACTGATATTAGTTAGGTTAACTAATGTGAGCTGATAATGATAAAATCACAGTGAATAAGGCAACGAAGTGATGATTTTGCCCCTTGTTCAATGTTCAGTATAGGTATTTATGTGTATCTATTCTTGGTGGCTTTCCTTGAAGCGGATACTCTGGGATATGGACTCCTTATGTCCTGAGATACCATCATCCCACAAGGTGTCCATATGTAGAAATAAGATTATGGAGAAGGAACACACAAAAAATTACAACTATCATAGACTAGAAATGACATAATTAATTTCTTTCAACTTCTATTGGTGAGAAATAATTATATGGTCTGATTTAGATGCAGTGTCCCTAGGAAATATAGTCCTATCTGGGAAGCTTTTTCCTAAACTCCACCAGTCATCTTACAGTAATCAAGAAACTACCCTTGTCACCATGTGTACTGTTGTTACTAAATATCCACATATTCTTGTATCCTCACATAGAACATAATTCCATGCTCCTGATGTTGAATTGACCTGAATTCCTTTCTGATAACTATATTTAGAAAAAAAGTCTCTGACTGACGTATACATCATGTACATCAGGCTAGGGTGTAGCCCTTCTTAATTCAGCAATACATTATCATAGCCATCCCTTCATCTGATATGCATTGATGGAGTAGAAACAGGATAAACTTGGAACAGGCAAAAGTTTGGGGAAAGGAATGATGTGGTACAGCTCTCACCAGCCCTTAGAAGTTACAGAACTCCATACATTTTGAAGGCCCCTCCCTTGGACAGTGAGAACCTCTTGTTTAAGACCCAATACTCCTATCTTGGGGACTATTACTACTATGCATTATCTTCCTATGCTCCTGGCTTTTTCCTTTTTTAAATCTTTTTGTAAGTCTTCTTGAATATATCTATAGAAGGTGACTTGGCAATATAAAGTTTTTACACCTTTCTTTCTGTTAATGTAAATTGGAGGACACAGAAGGTACTATGTTGTAGAAAAGCTAAGGCTGTAATTATGTAGTAAATAATGCTTCTTCAAAACTTGTTAAGTTTGTGATCAATTCTGAATGCCCTTGACCATGTTCAGAAACTAGAAGATGTGACACTCAAAACCAGAGTATTTAATTTCTTCCTCTTTCCATTCCTAACAACAACTATTCCATCTATTCCAACCTAACAACAACTACCACAATGTCTTCTTGAACTGTGGATGGAGAGAGAATCTCAGCATGTACACTCACACCTGTCTACTTTCATTGACTGGATGGTTCTGTTATTTACTACTCTGACTCTTGATTCTTCAAATTTACATTTTTATGTATTTTGAGTCAACTACATAGAGTTTTATGTGTTTTGTTAATGTCTGCTCTCCTTTCTACTTGTCACCTGCCCAATTCTGTTATTGTCCTATTTTTTTTAAACAGGTGGTGCACAAACACATGATCTTTGTAAGTCTTAATGGGACACCACTTAATGTTCATCTTCTGTATTCATTACATCATATTTCAATCTGGTTATAATTTTTCCTGAAACATTTTTTTTGTAATGAAAGCTTTAAAAATACTTTCTTTTATTTTTCTGGAATACATAGCACACAGTTATCATCCATGTGGTGGTGTAGTATAGTACCTAGACCTGCTCATTTTGATTGGATCGTGACTGAGTATGTTGATCAATCCTTTTTACTTTTTTTCATTCTGACACAACCCACAGGCTATTGTAACCACCATTGCTTCTCTCAATTCCTATAAGATCAAGAGTTTAGATTATTTGTAAATTTGTGCATGCATATGTATATGCTTGTGTGTGTGTGGGGTGTGTGTGTGTGTGTGTGTGTGTATGCTTTGTGGGTGCTATTGGTGAAGGCTAGAAGAAGGCATCATTTTCCCCAGAACTGGAGTTACAGGAGGTTGTGAGTTGCTGGGAACCAAAGTCTGATTCTATAGATAAGGAAGCATCTTTAACCACTGAGCCATCTCTCCAGCTCTGAGTGCTTTGGATTCTTCACATGAATGAGATGTAGCAGAGATAGTCTTTCTGTGCCTGGCTTATCTTGCTGAACATAATGATCTCTAGTTTCATTAATCTTGCAAATGTCAGGATTGAATTCTCTATAGCTGAATAGTGATTCACTGTGTATAACTAACACATTTTGTAAGTCAGTAATTCTTTCCAAATCAGCCAACTATTCATGAACAGTCAATGGTTTGATCTTATTCTAAGAGCCATAGACTAGGTGGTCATGCCTCCCAATTCATCATCTGAAAACATAACCAGGTATTTATGTGTGTTTCTTTTTTTCAACATAATAGAAACTACCATATGTACAAAATCTGAAACCAATTTCCTTGTTACTCAAGACTCAAGCCAATGTCACACTGTTACAGTCCATTCTTAAACACATACAGCTTGAATTGCTTTAGACTTTATCATCTTGGAGGAGACATTAAGATTAGCCTTGACTGTCACAGTTCTGCAAGACTGTGATGGGCTTACACTTTGGGAGTCTGAACGAGCTATCAAGCAGGGTTGCTTGTGGCAGGCTGCTTCATTCTTCTGACAGTATCTTCTGGGATTTACATGTAGGACCAATTTATACTATTTTTTTTTATTTTTTGTTAGGCATGTGCTGGCCATTTTCATATCCACCAAATGTCTATGATTTCCTGACAAGTATTTTATTTCCATCAGTACCCTTATAACTTGTGCTTTCATAGTCTGCTATTTTTTTTTCTGTGAACAAGGGGTGTTGTCTTTTGCACTGGCTTGCTGTTGGGTGGTTAATGTTGATTAACAGTCTAACAGGATATAGAACCACCTAGAAGACAAATCAATACACATGCCAGTGAGGGAGTTTCTAGACTAGCTTTTGAGATGGAAAGACCCACTCTGAATGGAAGTGGCACCATTTCATGGGCTGGGGTGTCAGGCTGAATCACGAGGAGAAAGCAAGCTGAGCACCATGAGTCAGTCATCTCTCTCTACTTTCTGATTGTGGATTCAGTAAACCAGCTCTCACATGCTCCTGCTGCCATGGTTTCCCTGCCATGATTGAATGGATCTCCTTGATTTGTGAACCAAAACAAATAAGCAACCAAGCAGCCAACCAAACAAAAGCTACCTCCTTCTATAAGTTGCATTTGTTAGGTATTTTGTCACGATGAGAAAACCAACTAAAACAGCTTCCTTGATGATGGACTCCAGGCACTTCCACCCTGCATCTTAGAATCTCACCTCCTACTCTGTGCTAATTCTACAGTTTAGAATCCTTAATAGTCAATATAAGCTCCCTGATCTGGTTCCATGGTGTTGTAATAAGATGCTTAAGTGTATTCCGTGTCTGCCATGTATTTGCTCAAAATTAATCATGTTTAATTTTTACTAAATTCCTTTCGTAAATCTCATTTGAGCTGCATGTAAGGTGAGGACTTTTCCATCCCTGCTTTATTCTCTGCCATGAACATGTCAACCTTAAACTAGCTCATGGAGAACTGAAAAAATGAATGTAAATTCCATGAGGTACTGTGTGGTTCTGAGCACTGCATACCAAGTATAGACTTGTTTCCTTTCTTGTCATCTCAGCTGATGACTATTCTTGATAGTGCTAATGTCTTACATGTTGCCAGGATTTCAAAACTTCTGGGACTATCATCTTACAGAGCTGCATGCTACAATCTTACATTATTTAAGTTGTGACACTAGGCTCCTTGCCCTAACTCATGAGAAAACGTGATACCGTTTTGATCTGGAAACTGCTATAGAAAGTAATTGTCCTCTGAATCACATCTCAGAGAATGTGGGTACCGAGTTAATTTTTCTCCTTCACTACTGTTATTTATGAGGCACAGGCGAGGACAAGAGAGATGTTTTTAGATGAAAGGTGAAATATTCTATTGTGGAGTGTGTTTTATGAGAAAATGAAAGAGATATATAATTTCTGACTTGAGGTTTGCATAGGATCCAGATATCTTTTAGGTTACCACCTCCACATATTATTTAAGGCTCTGTTCTCTGCTTGTCCTGGTTTATCTTTTGATATAAAGTCCTATCATTCACAAAGCAAACACTTCTAGCAATCACCAACCTAACCTAAGGGTGCTGGTTTTTTTTTTCCTCATGAACCTGCAAGGTTAAATAGTCTCACGTTCTCTCAAGATGCTATTCTTAAAAGATTTATTTTCAGTTTTCAAATATTCCATTTATTTTATTTTTGTGTATGAATGTTTTGCCTGCATGTATGTGTACCAAGTATATGCCTCATTTCTGTAGAGGTCAAAATCAGATGCCAGCTATCTTGTAACTGGAATTAGGGAGGTTGTGAGGGTCTCTACAGTTACTTGGAACTGAACTTGGGTGCTGGGTTGGGAGGGGGGCATATGCCTGCAACTCTTACACTCTCCGTTATATCCTCCAATTGATTTAAATTTTAATTATGTGTTTCTCTGTGGTGTATGTACACATGCAGCAGGCAGGTGTCTATGAATGTTATAAGATGACATTGGATCTCTTAGTGCTGTGGTTCCTGGCAGTTGTGAGTATGCTTAGGTTACAACGTGTGGGGTAGTGTGGATCCCAGGTTATAGGTCTGGGGTGGTGTGGATCCCAGGTTACAGGGTCTGGAGTGGTGTGAAACCCTCCAGGAGATAGGAGGTGTTAGGATAGTTCTAACATACTAGAGTCCTATAATAGCACACTCCTAGACCCCCATGCCCAAATGCTTCACAGTTACCAGGCATGGAATCAAGGTATTCCCTTTTCTTTTACTCTGGATGATTTTACCTGAAGCACAGAAATTCAATCATCCTTTAGTGTCTACAGCAGTAGCCATGGGAGTGTACTGGGGATGCCGCAGATTCAGGGGTTAATGATCCTTTTCTTTCTAGGCCTGGCTATATTACCTTATGCCACCTTTGGGATGGGTAAGTCTTTGGTGGCAAGGGCTTGTCCTGAGCTTTGCAGGATGTGAAGTTGAGTCCTGACTTCTTCACACTAAGTGCCACTTGCAATAGTCCCCCCCTCCATCCCGAGGCAAAGAAGCATCTTTGAACTTTATGCACCATGGGTCTTAGAGACCTTAAAGAAAGTAGAATTTTGGATTTAATTTCAGTTTCTTGTAAGCGTGCAACTTTGCTTGGCTGAGTTTGAAATGTCCTATACAGGTTTATGTGCAAAGTTTGTCCCCAGCTGATGTTGCTGTTTTGTGAGGTTCTAATAAGTTTAGGAAGTGGGACTTACTCAGCAGGGAGAGGTAGGTTACTAGAGGTGGACCATAGAGCATATTGTCTTTTGCTCCCCTCTTCTATTCCTCTCTCTGCTTACTGGCCACCATGGGGTGAGCTGTTATGCTCTCACATACCCTACCTGCTGCGGTAGACTTAATTCTCTGAAAATGAGATAAAAATGTGTCCATTTTTATGTTCTAGCCAGTGTTTTGTGATAGGATGGAAAAAAATCTAGAAATGCCACCAAGAGGTGAGCTCAGCAGTAACATCTCAGTGTCTTCCGGGAACATAGGGATGATGAAAACATTTTTTTTTGACTGAGTTATGCTTATTATATCAGAGTGGGGTTGGGGCAGATGATCATGGTACCCTAGAGAGCCAGGCTACCTGGCAGAGTGGGGGACAAGTGGAATGAACACTTGAAGGAAAAAAGGGAAGGCTGAGTGGGAAGAGAGTCAAAAGGGAAGGGAAAAATGATACATTTATATTATAATCTCAAAAACCCCAAAGAAATATATTTTTTTAAAGAATAGAAATCAAGGGGCTGTAGAAACAGATTAGTGGCTTTCTGTGCAAGCATGGAGACCTGAGTACAGATCTCAAATATCCATGTAAGAATCCAAGTGTAGTGTCATGCAACTTGTAATAATAGTGTTTGGAAGTTGTGAGAAGATCCTGAGAGCATACTGGCCAGTAGGTCTAGCAAACTGGTGAGCTATAAGTTCACCATGAGATCCTTTCTCAATAAAAAAGAAAGAAAGAAAGAAAGAAAGAAAGAAAGAAAGAAAGAAAGAAAGAAAGAAAGAAAGAAAGAAAGAAAGAAAGAAAGAAAAAAGGATGGATAACTATAGTGGAAAACAAACATCAGCAAGTTCATATATGCCTCTCCACACACACATACATGCAAGTAAACACATGTACACACAGTGATATATATGTATAACATATGCATATATGTTTATATATATATACACATACACACATATATATATACATACATATATACTGTATATATATATATATATATATATGTGTGTGTGTCTGTGTGTGTGTGTGTCTGTGTGTGTGTGTGTGTGTGTGTGTACACATATCCCTAGCAGACTCATACCTGAGCCAGATGGGGACATGAGCAAAATGAGATTGCTGTGTTCATATAATCACCATTCAAATTATAGTGGTTTAAAAATCCAGTTTTATCTGATGACTAAATATTAATAAGGTACTAGAAGTTTGAATTGCTGAAGCATTACTGAATTTTTAAAGTGGTTTGCCCTTTTCTCATTTCATCTTAGCCAATATTTTCCTCCACAGTATTCATTTCCTTTTTCATCACGGTGTAGGCTTCTTGAGAATCTGCCATCTTTATGCCTTTCATTTTATAACCTGGAAAATGCAACCCCATTTCTTTCATAATATATATTTAAAGAGCAAAAATGAATCTCTTGGAGTTTTTAACTGGCTATTTAATGGTAGGCATACCTTCAGCTCTACACTCTACCAGATAATCAATAATTGTTCTATAAAAATGCAGCGATATTCATTATTGCCGATAATAACTCTCATCCACCCAGCTGCACGATCTAATGTGTTTAAAGTATTATTCATCTTATACATGAGGCTGCAAATAAATAGAACCAGAGAGAAATAAATTAATGATTGCTTAATTCTGAGACAGCCAGACCCTGCTGTTTTCCTGTGTGCTCAAAGATTGGGTAAGTGTGATTTTGTGACATGTAGGAGAGAGGTTTGGGGCATTTTAGGAAAGTTTGTAAGTGGAGAAGAACTCTTCAGGGAGAAGTGTGTGTGTGTGTGTGTGTGTGTGTGTGTGTGTCCACATGTGCATGCATGTTTATGCTTATATATTGAGGCCAGAGGTTATCCTCAGGTGTCATTTATCAATTGTCTACACTTTATATATTAAGACTTTATATAAGCCTGGAACCCATCAATTTTCCTAGTCTGGCTGGTTATAGAACCTTAGGTATTCACTTTGTCTCTACCACTCTAATGCCAGGATTAAAAGCATATATTGGTACAACCTATTTTTAAGTGTGCATTCTAGGGACTGAGTTCACCTCTTCATGTTTTTAATGCAAGCATTTTACTACTCATCTCTTCATGCCTCAAGCCACAGGGTGGGTTTTACCAGAAACTATCATGGGGTGGGGTGGGATAAATACCAGTTCTTCGCATCTTTCCTTTCTCACTGCAGGGAACAAATGTCAACATAAATAAAGCAAATATCTAATAAGATTTTTTTTAAAGAAGTATAGGTGAAAGTCATACCTGAAGGGACTCTTAAAAACTGAGACACATGCCTGGATCATAGACGGCTTCACATTTTCCCACACTGAGACCTAAGGCTCTATCATCAAAGGGTCCCATGCTTGAAATACAACACACAAGAAAGGCTCTTGTACCCTATAGGAGGTTACAAACCAAGCACACAGTAAGCTCACACTCATATATGCAAATATATATATATATATATATATATATATATATATATATATATATATATGCACACAGATGCATCTCTGTGTGAGTTTACTATGTGTATGTTTATACACTGTGTGTTGTGAGGCTGAAAGAGAGCATTGGATACTCTGGAACTGAAGTTACAGGTGGTTGTGGGCCAGTGTGTAGGTGCTTGAACTTCACCTGGGTACTCCAGTAGAACAACTTATATTCTTAATTGCTTCCTCATCTTTCTATGCTATAGTCTTCCCATTTATATGACTGGATCTAGAAACTCCCTCATAGACATGCCCAAAGAGTCTTGCTAGTTGATTCTAGGTCCTGTAAACTGACAAGTCAGTATGAAGTATCTTTAAAGATAAAACAGTCTTTCAAGATAAAATATCACCAGTAATAATAAAAAGGATCATAGTGACCTTAGGAAGCATCTCTAAGGAGGTGTTCCTGAGCTGACTCCCACATTTATTGCTACAATCAGTGGTACAAGAAAGAACAGCAAAACTGGAGCCCTGATATGGGCATTGAATCATTCCAGTAAGGAAACAGGACTTGCACTAGAGGTGTCTGACCTGAATAGTGTCAGTGGCATGAGGTGAGGTGAGAGAAGCAGGCATAGGTCACACTGTATATGATTCTGTGGAATACTATTAATTTGGGTTTCAATGGACTACAATCTAGATATCTCCATATCTTCCTTCCTCAATAAAGAACCAAGTTGTCTGCTCATAGAAAGGGGTCATTATCTCAGTAGGACCAGATTTGTTTTTTTTCCCCTCTATACTGCTGGATTACCTCTTAGAATGAGTACATTCTTCCTATTGTAGAAGTTCCCCAGGAAATCTCTGATGAAGTCATGAAACAACCGTAAGATGATGCTCCATCAACTAAACTTTGTTCTAGTTTTATTTCTGTTGTGATACAATGCCCTAGCAACTAAGATATATAGGAAAGTAGGGGTTTAATCTAGCTTATAATCTCAGGTCACAAAACATTTCTGTGGAAAAAATCATGACAAGAACTTGCCATGAAATACATGAGAGTGTCCACACAAACCCACCTCATGCTTGCTTGTTCTCAGCTTGATTTCTCTTATCTTGTAGAGTACAAGACCCTTTACCTAGGGAATGGTGCCATCCACAGTGAGCTGGGTCTTCCCACATCAATTAATTAAGACAACACAGACATACCTCTACGCCAACTCAACATAATCTTACACTGAGAATCTCTCCCCACCTGGTTCTAGATTGTGTCCAATTGACAGTTAAAATTAACCATCATACTTCCTTCAACAACTAATTAATTATTAGCTTATCATTTCCTTATTTGTATCTGGAGGACCAAGTGCTTGTCTGTTCTTGGCACTATGTGTATGAAGAGAGGTATCTAACATAGTCTTTCTCTTGACAATTCAGGTGAGCTTCACCTTGGCCCTATGTTTCATTATTTGTTTTTGACTCATTTTTTGTTGACAAAGCTTCAAGTCTGCAATGTAGGATCTAGTCCTGTCCTTGGCTCTATCTCTTGTTCTACATGACTGTCTAGGATAACGAGGAAAGAAGAAATACACTTCTATATCCAAACCATTTAGACATTTGTAGCTGGTCTACATGCTATACTCCAGGTGCCCAGGGTTGACTTGGTTCTTCTATAATTTTATCTCTAACTGAAGGCCATCTCAGATATGGCCACCAAAAGTGGGGCATTGGCAAAAGTGATAAACAGATCAAATTAAACAATTGTCATCCCACTGCCACATCTGGCTCATGTTTTAATGATTGATTTCTGTAGAATAGACCTTCTCTTTAACATGATGCATTCATCTGAATAACCTAGCCATCAGAGACAATCATGGGCTCCATAAAACAGGAGAAGGAATATTAATGTTCGCAACCATAGCTGATGCTTAGTCATTTGTTCTGGTTTATTTTACTCTTTATGAGTTTATCTCTTCCATTGGTGATAAATTAATGATCACTTTCATTCCCCCTTGGCTGTTTTTATGTGTTATAATGAAAGACACTGAAATCATCTTTCATTGTGTTCTTTGACATGCTAGCATAATGATAAGGCATTCCCATCCTTCCCATCCCTTACACTTCCATGTCATCATTCTGGCTATCTCTAGTATGTGCACTTTTACAGACTAGAAAACTGAGGCTCTTAGGCACCAGGCCATCTATGCAGTATTGCCCATCAAGAAAGCAGCACAGGACTAGAGAGATGACTCCTTGGGGGAGAAGCACACTCTGCTGTTCCAAGAACCTACATTAGGTGAATCACAGCCACAGGCAACTCCTGCGCCAAAGGATCTGATGCTCTCCCTGGCCACCATGCACACACACATGCACGCGCATGCGTGCACACACACACACACACACACACACACACACACACACACACTTAACTAAAAATTAAGATAAAATAGAAATAAGGTGGCAGAATTAGAATTCAAGTCTGCCTTTAGGATTTAAAATCCAAGTTTCCTTTGTGATGGTTTCTGAGACCATCCCCTGTGTTTCATCCATTTGGGAGAGCTATCAGTACCAGTGATTGAAATATTTCAGGAAAACATCCCTATTTGGTGCTCAGATGGATAATATATTATAGTGGGTTTATCTACTGAAATGAGAATATTTCATGGCATGCCTGAGACCCTCATGCAGCCCATCCACCAGTTCTTGGTTCCTGCATACCTTACTTGTTCATAAACGATTCTAGATGTCAAATGTGCTCTACCTACTGGTGTGAGGTAGTCAAACCCCTGGTTTCTCCTTTAGAGGTCATCATTCTTGTGAATGAGTGGATGCTGCTCTAGTACCATCTCTTTGGGCATCATTCCTGCACAGTACCCAAACCTCAAATCTTCTCCTTGCTCAGTCCCCACATACCTCGGATCCTTCATCTACACAATTCCGAATGGGTCTGCACTTCAAAGCCAACTGACATCAATCGATCTAATTTTTTTTTATTAAGCTACATTTATTTGTCTTAATTTTAATAATTTTAGTGTATTTTATTAATCTTTGGAGACTTTCTTGAAATATGGTTTACCTTGACTCCTCCCCTTACCTCCTTCCAGAGACACCACATCTCTCTATTCCCTCAACTTTGCTTTTTGTTTTCCTAAATTTAAGAACTCATCGACTCAAATTTGTGCTGTTTATACAGCTTTGGATGTGGGCCACCCACTTGAGTATGGTCAGTGTATCAGGAACCAAACCTTTAAACAGAACTGACCCTCTCCCTCTGCAGAGGCCATCAACTGCTCATAGATTCTCAGCTGGGGATGGAGTTACAATGCTACTAGAGCATTAACTGGCTTGATCATGTGCAGCTCTTACGAAGGCAGCAATCACTGTCTTGAGTTCGTGAGTGAAGCAGTCATGTTATGAATCAGAATTTTTTTATTAAGCTACATTTATTTGTTTTAATTTTAATAATTTTAGTGTATTTTATTAATATTTGGAGACTTTCTTGAGGTGCCTTCAATGCCATAAAGTTTTCCTTCAGTGCCATATGAAGGATGGCCTTGAGCTTCCTGTGTAGTTATAGATGAGCTTAAACTTCTGATTCTCCTGCCTCTCCCTCAGTGCTGAGATTGCAGTCATGTGGTACCACTCTTGGCTTTGTGTGGTATTGAGCACTGAGCCCAAGATGTTTGTGCCTACTAGGCAAATGATCTATCAATTGAGCTACATCCTCAGCCATATTTATTTATGCTTACTATTTGTGTGTATTTGTATCTCTGTGAGAATATGTGCGCATGTGTGTGCAGGTGCCCTCAGAGTCCAGAAGAAGGTATTGGTTGGCATAGACCTAAAGTTATAGGCAGATGTGAACTGCCAATGTGGGTGCTGGAAACTGATATTGAGTCTTCTATAAAAACAGCAAACACCTTTAACCACTGAGCCAACTCCACAAACTTGCTTATTTTAATGGATACCTATCATATATACCTAGGATGAGGGTCAAATCTTTCCAAAATAATTATGGTCAATAATAAGTCTAGATTCTGCTGTTTCTTCCATTCCCTCACAGTTCTCAAGTTTTCAGAGAACATGTGCATGCATGAGGAAATGCACATATGCATTTGGAATTTCTCCTTGTGAGAACCACGTGTATAATACACTATTGTATGCTTAAAGAAGAGCATAAACATGCTTTTATTTAAATCATTGTTCTATTTACTATTCTAAATTCAGGGAGTTTTGCCATGATCAGTTGATTCAGTGCTGGGGGTGAAACTCGGGCTCTGTATGTCAGGCAAGCCTAAATGAGCCAATGCCCAGACCCTCAAGTAGACCCCTTCTTATCCCCAAATATCCTCTATATTTACTAAAACTTGCACTGTAATTACAGTGGTGTTACTTGACAGTGTCATAAAACTGATCATATAGTCCCTACTTTAGCTTGATCAGAAACTAAGTCACAGGCCACAAACAGTGGCAGGTTCCAAATGTGTCTTCCCATGTAAGAACAAACAGAACTGGTCCATGATGCTGTGGGTACAAAGAAAATCAAGTGGCCTTAGGCAACCCCCAATCTCTCCTAAATAATTCCACCTTACCCAATGTCCTTGCTACTGGAAGAGGAAATGGACCAATTTCTAAGACATGGAAATTGTGGCTCAGTCTCCTCTGTGACAGGTGTCAGCTTTGCCAAACAATTTCACTTTTTGAAGGGACAATAGTAAAGAAAACTATGAAAAGAGAAATTATGTTTAAGAAGTACACTTGAAAGCCTTTTATAAAAGAAAGAAGCTTGTGTTTTTCATGTTTTATCTTGGCTTACAGTGATGCCCTAAAGTATGAAAATGTTTTAAAAGCCATTTGTTCTTACATGATGGCAAGTCCAAAACATTTTGTCATTGCAATCCTGAGGGCTGGCTCACCAAAGGAAAAAAAATTCAATAAAAGAAAGATGAGACCAGAGAAAGGAAAAAGCTCCAATTGATTTCTTTTTGTGAGGTTCTCTGACTCTATAAAGGTTCTCTCTCAGCACTCCTCACACTGTCCCCAATTGCGACTTGACAAACTACTTTCGTCATGAAAATTATGCCATGCCTCTGACCTGTGTTCTAGAAGCAATTACAAAATCTTACCCAAGTCCAGGAAAGTCCAAGAGTCTGGACATGTACTGGCTAGGTTTATGTCAACTTGACACAACTCGGAGTAATCTAAAAAGTGGTAACCTCGAAGGAGAAAATGCCTCCATACGGCTAGAGGAAATTTTCTTTTTCTTTTCTTTTTTTTTAATTAGATATTTTATTTACATTTCAAATGTTATCCCCTTTCCTGGTTTCTCATCCCCCACTCCCACTGCTCACCAACCCACTCACTCCCACTTACTGGTCCTGGCATTTCCCTATACTGGGGCATCGAGTCTTCAAAGGACCAACGGCCTTTCCTCCCTTTGATGTCCAACAAGGCCATCCTCTGTTACATATGCAGCTGGAGTCATGGGTCCCTTCATATGTACTCTTTGGTTGGTAGTTTAGTCTCTGGGGGTTCTGGGGGTACTGGTTGTTTCCTCCTATGGGGCTGCAAGCTCCTTCAGCTCCTTGGGTCCTTTCTCTAGCTCTTCCTTTGGGGACCCTGTGCTCAGTCCAATGGTTGACTGAGAGCATCCACCTCTGTATTTGTCAGGCACAGAAAGAGCTTCTCAGGAGACAGCTATATCAGGCTCCTGTCAGCAAGCACTTGTTGGCATCCACAATAGTGCCTGGGTTTGGTGACTGTATATGCATGGAGCCCCAGCTGGGGCAGTGTCTGGATAGTCTTTCCTTCAGTCTCTACTCTGCACTTTGTCTCTCTATCTCCTCCCATGGGTATTTTGTTCCCCCTTCTACGAAGGACCAAAAAATTCATACTTTGGTCTTCCTTCTTCTTGAGCTTCATTTGGTCTATGAATTGTATCTTGGGTATTCTAAGCTTCTGGGCTAACATCTACTTATCAGTGAGTACATGCCATGTGTGTTCTTTTGTGATTGGGTTACCTCACTCAGGATGATATTTTCTGGTTCCATCCATTTGCCTAAGAATTTTATGAATTCATTGTTTTTAATAACTGAGTAGGGCTGGAGAGATGGCTCAGCAGTTAAGAGCACTGGCTGCTCTTCCTGAGGTCCTGAGTTCAACTCCCAGCAACCACATGGTGGCTCATAACCATTTGTAATAGGATCTGATGCCCACTTCTGGTGTGTCTGAAGACAGCTACAGTGTACTTATACATAATAAATAAATAAATAAATAAATAAATCTTTTTTAAAAAAAATTGCAAGCTGGTACAAGCACTCTGGAAATCATTTTGGCAGTTCCTCAGAAAATTGGACCAGAGGACACTGCTATACCACTCCTGGGCATATACCTGGAAGATTCTCCAACATGTAATAAGGACATATGCTCCACTATGTTCATAGCAGTCTTATTTATAATAGCCAGAAGCTGGAAAGAACCCAGATGTCCCTCAACAGAGGAATAGATATGGAAAATGTGGTACATTTGCACAATGGAGGGTATACGTAGTGTTATCCCTGGGCTCCTGGGTTCTATAAAAAATCAGGTTCTGTGACCTCTGAATCAGATCCTGCCTTCAGGTTCCTGCCCTCACTGAGCTCCTGTCCTGACTTCCTTCAATGATAGACTACAATGCAGAAGTGTCAGCCAAATAAAGCCTCCCCAGCCCCACCTTGCTTTTGGTCATGGTGTTTTATCATAGCAATAGAATCCTGAATTAGAACAGGGTGGACATATGGGCATAGGTAATCTCTGCTCACTAGACACTTGGTGTTTTGTTTGTTTGTTTCCTGTGAGAAATGTGGCCTGTGGAGCCCTGTGTATGTAAATCTTTCCTTGGAGTGACATAATTACTTCTGATAAAAGGGAAGACCTTGGGAAAAGTTTGTGTGTGTGTGTGTGTGTGTGTGTGTCTACACATATATGTATGGGTATGCTACTTGAGCATGCATGTGTGGAAGCCAGAGATCAATGTCCAGTACCTTCCTCTATTGCTTTCCCCTTCCTTTTCCAGCACAGGCCCTTTGACTAAACCTGAGGCTCATTTTTTTGGACAGATCATTGGACCAGCAAGTCCCTGAGATATCCCTGTTATCTGCCCCACAACTGCAAAACCCAGGTACCTATGCACAATACCCTGCCTGATTTTTGTGGGAGTTCTTTTTAGTTATCCATATTCAGACCCATACCTCTGCATATCAAGTACTTTACACACTGGGCTCCCTCCCCTGGTGAACAGTGGGAAATTGGAGACTATGTTTCTCCAGTATGCACTGGTGTAACTTTGGTGCCCAGAGGACAAAGTGTGATGTGTAACAACAGATGGGGATATCCTCTTCATTTCTGCATGGCTTATGCTCTGTCTCTGTCTTGGATTCTGACTCTTCCAGTGACCTCATAGCCTGAGCACATAATTAAATCTCAATGAACATGTACTATATAATGTTTAAAAATACATTGTTGGATTTAGAGTATATTTAAATATGATTACAAAAGAAAGAGATATAAATGAAATAATGTATCCTATGTTCTTTGCAGGATCTGAGATTGTTTTGCCATTAATTTTGTTGGACTTTAGTGAGCTAAGGATTTATATCACCATCACCAATGTTTAGTTAGGATCTCATGTAGCTCAGGCTGACCTTAAACTCAGAATATATCTGAAGATGATCTTGAACTTTTGATCCTTCTTCTTCAACCTCCTGAGTGCTAAGATAGCAAGTTTGTAACATCACACAGTTTATGACATATTGGGGATTGAATTGGAGACTTTTTGCCTATCAGATAAGCACAGTGCAGGGGAGTTGTCTCTATAAAGCATATTGAGTAGAGGAGTAAATTATTTTACTTCGAGTTTCTCAAATGCAGTTCCCTTGACAAAGTTCTAAGTGCATCTGGTTTATAGGAGTTGGTCCCAGTAAATATCAGCAGAAGGGGAGGGAAACACAGGATTGAAACCCATCTCTACAGAGCCTCATCAACCTATGCACCCTCACTGCACCTGTAGTTTATTCTTGGAAAATACCAGAAATTGATATTGAACAAGAATATTGGACTCATCTAAAGGGGGTAACCTCACACCTGTATTTTCCTTTCCTGGGTCATAGGAAAACAAATGACCTTTCTCTGGGCACATCTGTCTTTCTTGGTATGTAGGCAGTATGGGCTTTGATCCTCCAAGCGTGGGCTGTAGGAAGTTGGACTGTGTGGTAATTTGAATAGGAACGGCTCCCATAGACTCACATGTTTGAATGCTTGTTCCACAGGGAGTGTCACTATTTGGAGGTGTGGCCTTGTTGAAATCAGTATGTCACTGTGGAGATAGGCTTTGGGGTCTCGTATATGCTCAAGCTGTACCCACTGTGGTACAGTCTTCTGCTGCCTGCAGATTAGGATCTAGAACTCTCCAGCACCATGTTTGTCTGCATTTCTCCAATTAAATGTTTTCATTTATAAGAGTTACTGTGGTCATGATGTCTCTTCACAGCAAGACAGTCTCCAACTTGAATAAAACCACCAAGAACATACAGAAGAGGAAGTTTCCTGTGACGTATTGGGCACAGCAATGAGAACAGTAAAGATCGGGTAGAGACCTTGGGTTTACTTAAAATCAAAGTGAGGGCAACACTGCATGTCTCTTCCATTGGACTTCTCAGCTTTCTATGTTAAAATTGCTTCCCTACAAGTTAGATGCCTGTGATGAGCTTAGTTCTCTGAACACATCCTAAGTGTTGGTAGGAACTCACTAGTTGATAATAGACCAAGTGAGTATAGAGGCAAGTGTATAGTAACTCGATCTCACTGATATGAACAAATTTTGTAAACACTATTTGTTTAGGAGGACAAGGCAACATATATTTAAGGAGGTGTCATCATTGTGGCAGACCGAGCTTGCTTATGAAGAGAGCTATTCTGATCTGTCTGACGCTTTGTCTTTTTTTTCTCCTCCTAACACAAAAGGCAAGTGAAAATTAAAATGGGAACTTCTGGAGGGGGGGCAGGTAATGAGTATTCTAATTATTAAAGACTCCTTTCAAGCATTCAGATAGCACATAGGATTGAACTGTCTGTCTTCAAATCCCATTAAGAGCGGAACGGTTACGCCTGAAAATGTTAGGATGGTGTTTCATGCCAGCCCCCACCTCTGGCAACCCAAACTCAAGGGAGGAGAAAGGGAAGTGTCTTTCTGTTAGCTGGATGATTCATTTTGGAAATTAACTTCCTCTCTTTGAAGGTGATGTAACAATGAATATTGTTCATGAAGCATTGCCTGTAAAATGAGGGTCTGAGGCAGTCCTCTTCCCTTGCATAGTAGGCAGGGCAGGTGATATGACTCAAGCCAGCAGATACCTACTGACTAAAAGTCAGTGAATGAGAGTTTTCTCTCAAATCCAAAGAGTCATGAGACAGAAGAATTATTGTATTTTCCTAAAAATAGAAATCTATATGAGTTTAATGACAGTCAGTTGCTTATTGTGTGTTTGTTGCAAGAACAGTTCATCTTCTTGTGAATAAAAATACAGCATTCAGATTCCAATCAGTTCAACTCACACATGTCATTGGAAAGACTCAGACTTGGACTGACTGACAGCAACATGTTTCACAGTACTACTTCAAAACCCAATGCCAGATGTGCAAGAGCTTGTTTGGGGACAAGCCAATACCTACATGGAGTCACAGTGAGAAGCTGGGAGTAGGGGAAGTGAGAAGGCTGTGGATCCCACACTGCCTGGTTTCCCTTAGCTGCCCAACCCTTGCCCTCCTATCTGGATACTGCATTCAGCCCTCAGGGCTTGTAACAATGTCTATGCCGATCTGCAGACAAGCTCTGTCAGACAGCACAATGCAAACACATGGGCAGCACCAGGGAGCTGCCTGCTAAGTGTGACAAAGGAGCCCTCAGCACAGTACAGCATATGGAAAGCAGGCATGAAATTATCCATGCTCAGGCTTGGAACTGTGCAGGGTTTTTATAGTGTGAGCTCAGAATGCTGGGTGGTTACAAGCTCCTCTTTGTTCCAGCTGTGAAAAGACTGGCTAGGGTTGTCTATCCCTGACAAAACATTCCTAATATTGGACAACATTTTTCATCTACCTTTCTTGCTCTCCTATTTTGCCTGGGTCTTCAGGTTGCAGAATCTTTTCTGGATTCCCAAAATATGTCTGTAGCATGTGAATGTGTATATACAAAAATAAATAAATAAATGATTCTCTCTCTCTCTCTCTCTCTCTGTGTGTGTGTGTGTGTGTGTGTGTGTGTGTGTGTGTGTGAGACAAAATCTCTCACTGGCTGGTTTATCATCAATTCAGATAGGCTGGCTAGCCAGTGAGCCTTGAGAATAAAAGTGTATACCACTATCCCTGGTCATTGTTGTTGTTGTCATTGTTTTGTTGTTTGTAGGTTGGGGTGATTGAAGTCAGGTCTTCCTGTTTGCATGGTAAGTAACTTATACACTGAGTAATCGCTCCTGTCTCTGTGAACAACATTTTAATGCTCTTTTGTAAATGTTCTGGCTCCTTGTTTGTCTTTCCTTAAGAAAGATATTCTCCACTCACAACCATTGCTCTAGGGAGGAACCTCAATGCAAGGAAATGCATCTTTATCCCCAGAGGAGGTAAAAGACTCTCCTTGGGTGCTAATACCATGCATGGTGCTTACAGCACCTGAGGGTTGAAGACGGCCTCTCTCCGACAGACCCTCTTTGACTTATGAAGCAGAGCAGAAATGATGGACAGGGGAACTCTTCTCTCGGCTATGTTTAGGCATTGATTATGTAGTAATTAGAGAGTTTATAGTTGGGTTAACATGTGTACATTTTCTGATTCTGTATTTTTATATCGCAACCACAAATACTTCCAGAAGGGGAAAAAATCATGAATTTCAAATGAAAGGTTTATTTTCTTCTTGAATTATCTTCCTGGAGAGAAGAGTTGTGTTGAGATTTATTATCCTGTTAGTTTTCCCCAACGATAATGGAGCTTCATATTCTGCCTTGGTATTTGTGTGTGTGTTTGTGTGTGAGTATGTTTGTGTGATTGTGTGTATAATTGTGTGTGTGTGTGTGTGTGTGTGTGTGTGTGTGTGTATGTTGTAGGTACATGTACAGATGGTCTTGTCCAGGAGGTCACAGATCATGGGGGCAGTTGGGGTGGTCCCTTAACTGCTTCTCAGTCTTCTTTTGTTTGTGAGTAAGGGTCTCTCACCAAACTGGGACCTCACCATTTAGCTAAACTTGCTGGAGAGTGGGCTCCTAGGATCTGCCTGTTCCCACCCTGCCATGCTGTAGTTATGAGGACATGCTACATGCTTGGAGTTTTACTTAGAGTCTAGGGATTTAAACTCAGATTCTTTTGCTTACACAATGAACACTTTACTGAGCAATCTCCTCAGCTCATTCTTGCCTTCTATAATGTGAGAGATATCGATATGTTACCTCAAGTACAATATATGCTAGCTGAGATGTAATTTGGGAAGTATTCTACAAAATGAATAATTTTTCTATGCTCCTCCTTTTTGCCTCTCTCACATATAACCAAATCTCCCCACACTCGTGGTTTTAACTACCATATAGATGTTGATGTGTTCAAATATTTGTCTTCAGAAAATGTCTTCCTTCGAGGTTTTAGAGATAAAAAAAGTCAACTATCTGTGGGAAATTCTGGCATCAATATCTACAAACACTTCAAATTACTCATGACCATGTTATTTTGAAAATTGGGAAACTCACAGGGTATCACCCCTAGACAGAGAACTATGGCAACTAAGGGATGCAATAGAGGTAGAGGATTAGTCATCCCCAAGGATGATCCCCTCTTTATCCAATTTTATGTGTTAAGTTCTGAAATCATACGCTTATAAGCAACATGAAATGGATTCAGCATGTTTTATTTATGTATTTATGAATATATATATATGAAATTAAAGAAAATGAGGCCAAAACTATGTGAGGGGTTAAGGAGGAACATGGAGGGGTTAAATGGGAATGGCAGGGAAGAGTAAGGAAGGGAATATGAAGAGGAGTAACTAACACTGAAGATCTTTCAAGGAAGTCATGTGAAAATCTGCTACCCTACAGAAATTTTGTAATTTTATGAGGCCCCATTTGTCAATTCTTGATCTCAGAGCATAAGCTATTGGTGTTCTGCTCAGGAAATTTTCCCCTGTGCTCATGTGATCAAGGCTCTTTCCCAGTTTCTTCTCTATTAATTTCAGTGTGTCTGCTTTTTTGTGGAGGTCCTTGATTCACTTGGACTTGATAGTGCAAGGAGATGAGAATGGATCGATTTGCATTCTTCTGCATGCTAGCTGCCAGTTGAACCAGCACCATTTGTTGAAAAGGCTATCTTTTTTCCACTGGATGGTTTTAGCTCCTTTGTCAAAGATCAAGTGACCATAGGTGTGTGGGTTCATTTCTGGGTCTTCAGTTCTATGCCATTGATCTACCTGCCTGTCACTGTACCAATACCATGCAGTTTTTAACACTATTGCTCTGTAGTATTTCACAAATCAAATGATGCCCAAAAAGAAGGAAGAACAAAGTATGGATACTCTGGTCCTTCTTAGAAGGGGGAACAAAATACCCACAGAAGGAGATGCAGAGACAAAGTGTGGAGGAGAGACTGAGGGAAAGATCATCCAGAGACTACCCCACCTAGGGATCCATCCCATATACAGCTACAAAACCCAGACACTATTATCGATGCCCACAAGTGCTTGCTGACTGGAGCCAGATATAGCTGTCACCTGGGAGGTTCTGCTAGTGCATGACAACTACAGAGAGGGACACTCTCAGTCATCCATTGAACTGAGCACAAGGTCCCCAATGGGGGAGCTAGAGAAAGGACCCAAGGAGCTTGAAGGGGTTTGCAGTGCCATAGGAGGAACAAAGATGTGAGCCAACCAGTACTCCCAGAGCTCCCAGGGACAAAAACATCAACCAGATAGTACACATGGTGTTACTCATGGCTCTAGATGCATAGGCAGCAGAGGATGGCCTTGTTGCATATCAAAGGGAGGAGTGGCCCTGGTCCTGGGAAGGCTTGATGCAGCAATGTAGGGGAATACCAGGACAGGGAAGCAGGAGGAGGTTGATTGGGGAACAGGAGGAGGGGAGATGGCTTATGGGACTTTGAAGGAGAACCAGGAAAGGGAAAATCATTTGAAATTTAAAGAATATATCTAATAAAAAAGAAAAAAGAAATAAAGAAATTAAACTAGAAAAAAAAAGAAAGAAAATCTGCTACTATAGAAACTTCCTAAAGTATATATGGAGAAACATGTAAAATGTGTTTTCTTGTTTTAAAGATCTGTATGCTTGGTAGACATTTGCCAATTCCTCTTGTTTTGAGTTTGAGTCTCATGTATCCCAGGCAGGTCTTGAACTCACCAAATATTTGAGGATGACTTTGAATTTCTGATCCTCCTGCCTATGCTTCCTGAGTGCTAAGATTACATGCACGTACCACCTCACTCAGTTCATATGGAACTGGGAATTGAACCCAGGATTCATGCATGCTAGGTAAGCACTCTAACAACTCATCTAAATCTGAAGTCATTGTTTTTTCAGGATTCTAAATGACATATGGAGATAAGCCTAGGAAAAATATGAAAATCCCTACATAAGAAATAATTTGGTCACATAGTAAAGTGTGTGGAATATTTTTCTGCATTTACTGATGAGTATATTTTGAGGCTATTGTATGCAATTACATTGTGTTGCCACATTTCTGTCTTAGCCACTACTTCTCCATCTTGATTCCATGTAGACATGGATAATACATATACACATAATACAAAAATCTGGATCACTGTGCCCCAATCCACTCTCAAAAATTTTGCCCACAGAACACTATCACCCCTCTGAATTAACCAGATGCCGTCTGAGATAAAAGCTGTTTACTGGCTATGACTTACTGGAGCATGGTGCAAGAACAGGGACTATGCATATCGTGAAAAAACAAACAAATTTATCTCCTAAACCTTGTGTACTCACAGTGAAGAAACCAATTGCATCTGAGTCTTTAAAGGTACCATTCAAATGGATTCCCTGTGTAGAAAAGGAAGTTACTATACTTGTTAATTATTTTGTTTTTCAGGTTTGATACTGTGTCAATACTGCTCAGTTTTTCACAGAATGAGAACTCGTGGTTTCTCTAAAAATCTAGAACATACACACAGACACACAGACATACAGACACACAAAGACATACACACACAGAGGAGAGTTCTTATGAGCGATTGGCTCACATGATTACAAAAGATTCTAAGTTTCATTATCTGCCATATGTGAGCTTAGACGCTGGTGCTGTATTTTAGATTGAGTCAAAGCCCTAAGAGTTCCTGGAAACACTGGCACAAATAGTATTTTCAGATCCAGACAAGAGTTAAAAAGGAGGGGAGCTCCTTCCTCACTTTCTTGCCCCAATTGTCTTTCATTAGATGGAGGAAGAACCTTAACCAAATAGTCGAGGGTGACTGTTCACTAGGTTCACTGAATCAAATCCTACCTTCCTGAGAAATACCCTTACAGACACATTGGAAAAAGTGTTTAATGTGGGTCCCTCAAGACCCACTGTATATAACAATGCTTAGATACCAATGAAGAGCTGGGGCCAGTACCAAATCAAAGGCCAGGCAGTACTGAATGAGTCACTTCCAACCTTGGGAAATGGAAGAGTCGTCTGAAGAACTAATATACACATGCCTTTGAGATAGGGTTATATGTAGCATAAGATGACTGTGAACTTCTGAGTCTCCTGCTTAAAGCTTCAGATAACTAGGATGATAGATTTGTATCTACATCTGGATTCTGTGGTACAAGGGGATAAATTCCACATCTTTGTGCTTGATAGGCAAGCACTCTACCAAATGAGCTTCCTACCCAGACCTGAAGTCAATAAAAACATAAATTCCCTAATCTATGCCCTCACATTCCCACTCAACAAATACAGGTTTAAGACTAGGTATTCATATTTGCATAACAAACTGGTTGATTCTTATATAAATAGTCACAAGGCGCTACTATTGACACTGTTAAAGAAACAGTCTCCAAAGTAGAGTACACATATAGGAATATGCACTCTGATGCAGGGAACAATCTTTTTATGGTATAGTAAACATTCCAAAATTTTAATTTAATACTTAGCTTTAAAAAGACACTTTTCAAGTTTTACAATAGTGGCCCCACTGAACTTCTATGACAATAGCTGTTTATGTTCTACACAAAACTTCCACAACACCAAGGAGTTAAGTGGGAACTGGAGTTGATTTGAGTTCAACTCACTGTGATGTAGTGAGGCAAAGGCTGCCTGAGGTTGGGGATAGATTAGAGGCTCAATGATTTTGCTTAAATTTTCCCTCTTTGCTTAGGTAAAAAAATATTAAATAGATTTCTATAAAGAACTCATAAATTAATGATGGTCCCAATGTCATATCCACAAGAGGAGATAAGAAAGTGGCCATACTGATCCTCATTCTCTTCTTCCATAGTTCTTTATCAACTGTGTTAAGTAGAAAACTGTAATAGCAGTCTGCTCTGACATAATTACTAAGAACACAGGGTAAGATTCTGCTGTACAGCCACCATCATTAATGATTAACCTTTCCCAAAATGCACATCGTGCCTCAAAATAATTATCTAATGCCATCCTGTTCAGCCTGGCAGGAAAGCAATTAGACTGTATTATAGAGGTGAGGACCCGGATGCCATAGCCACACTTATGTGGTATGTAAATCCAAGTCCTAGTGCTTATCCTTTGCACGACCCCACAGGAGTTACTAATTTGCACTATCTTAAGTTGTTCTTGCTGCTGCAACAGAATTACCTTAGACTGTGAAGTTTATAACAACAGAAGTTTTTGAAATTCTATAGAGTTGGAAGCTCAAATATAGTATTTAGTGAATGAGGATGGATAGCTGGTACAAAGATAACATCTCGTGTTGGATCCTCACTGGTGGGTCAGAGAAATGGTAAAAGTTGACAAGCCCACTCTTTGTAGACTATACATAATGACAGAAACCCCAACCCCAATCAGAGTCATCATGGCCTAACAGTCTATTAATGGTTACCCTCTAAATATTATTATACTGTGAGTGAAATTTCAGCATGAATTTTAGAAAGACACTAATATGCAGATCATAGCATTTATTCCTTAGATCCCAAAACACACACACACACACACACACACACACACACACACACACACACACACACTTCATTAATTCAATCTCAAAAGTCCCCCTAAATCTTAATTCATTTCACATTGACTTTGAAGTATAAATCCAAAGCTCCTAGGCAAGGGTGAGAATTTCACCATTAAGAAACATATACACACACACACATACACACACACACACACACACATTTCCATCATTGACTATTTCTCAACATATGTTTCTCAAAATATAACATTATGCAGATTGAGCAACTATATTTAGAAAAATAATATATACACATATACTTACATCTATTTGCATATAATAGTAATTAAAAACAAAAGAGGTCATAAATTTGAAAAAGGCCGAGTAGGACTATATAGATGGGTTTGGAGGGAGGAAAGAAAAGGGAGAAATTATATAATTAAATTGTAATCTTTAAAATAAGGGAAAAAAGTATAACGGTGAGAAACATGTCTGATAGATATTCCCACTTCAACAATGAAATCTAGGAAAGAAGGAAGTGGAAGCCTATAGTCATAATTACATATTAAAGGCCCAAATTCATTGATTTGGGCTCCATGAACCACTGTCTAAAGACACTGGGGTGGGGCCTGGGCCTGAAGTGTTGAGAAAACCAGACCTTATAGCTTTGATGGTACAAGTCACACACTCTCATGGCTTGCAGAGTATAGGGCACTGGTCTGTGTCTGTGCATTAGTGATTTTCCCCATTACTGAATAAAGTACCTGACAAAAGTAGAAAATAACTGATTAAAAAATGCTACAACCCCTACAACTCTCACACTTACGGAGGAGATAATTGCGTTTGGTTCAGAGTTTGAGGGTACCGTCTATTATGGTGAGGAAGGGAGGAGGCGGGATGATGATGCAGCTGCTCTCAGTGCATTGCTGCTTGGCTAGATTTTCCCTTTTATTCCAGTTCAGATGTCAGCCAGTGGGATGTTGTCATTCATAATCAGGGTAGATCTTCCCTCCTCTGTTAACCCAATCTAGTAATTCCCTCACAGACATTCTTAGTGCTTCTCTCTTATGGAATTCTAAATCCTGATAATTGATACTGATCATCACAGGCTCTTCCAGGCTGAAGATGAATATATAGCGTTCAAACTTTAGTTCCTGGATCTTTAGAGTGACCACACCCCTATGATTCTATTGAAGAATGACGTCACATGGACCATTTGTGGTGGTCTGATATTCACACGGCCATAGCACTCATCTGCCTGGGCTTCAGGGATCCCTAGCCTCTTTGGATATCTGTCTGGAGGCTCAATGGTCTTGAAGATTGCACTCTGCATTCTAACAAAGAAATCTCCATGTATTTGCTACCCAGATTCTCCATTTGCCACTTCTGTTGGGTGTACACCATATCCCATGCCACCCCTGGACATGCTGGATTTGCACCTAAGATGGCCAAGGAAAATGGGGACAGTATGCATAGGGAGACACTTTATGTATAACTCATGGCAGGGAGTAGTGAGACCCTATGAATATCAGGTTCTTCTTCAAGATTTTAATCCCAGAAAGACATGGTACACTGACTCCAAGGTGGGAAAGTCAACACTCAGCAATTTCTGAAGCCGTTAGGGTTAGCATCCCCCTGTCTTGATAGATAACATGCAGCTTTGCGTCTTGCCCTTCCGGTGTTCTCCACAACAATTTTCTTATTCTTTATAGCCTGAGAATTTTCCAACTCCTTAAATTCTGCCTATCTTCTGATTATACATTCCATCTGTGATTTGTTTTTCTCTCTCTGAATTTTACTGTGAGCAGTCAAGAGAAGACATACCATACCTTCAACAATTTGCTTAGTGATAGCTTCTGCCAAACAATCTGAGTCATCACTCTGAAGTCCTGTCTTCCTTGAAGCAAACAAGATCACAATGCAGCCAACTTCTTTGCAAGATAGCAACAAGGTTAGCCTTTCTTTCACTTTATACCTAAGCTTTTATCAGAAATTTCTCTTCCTCTCTGTACATATGTATGTATGTATGTATGTATGTACTTATACCTATACATACATACATACACACACACAGAGAGAGAGAGACAGACAGAGAGAGAGAGAGAGAGAGAGAGAGAGAGAGAGAGAGAGAGAGAGAGAGAGAGAGAATCTCCTGAGCCTAACCCACTGTATCTCTTTATGATTTATTTTTCCAAGAGGCTTCTACATTGTTAGGTTATTTGTAATGGCAGCATCCCATCTTTGAAGGTTAACATTTTGACTTTAACTTTTATTTTAATTTTATATTGTATGTGTGAGAGATTATGTATGTGCACATATGCCACAGCACTCATATGGAAGTCAAAGGACAACCTTCAGGAGTGTGTGATCTCCTTCCACTAAACTCAGGTTGTCAGGCTTAGTAGCACTGACCCATCATTCTGGCCCCTGAAAAGCCCATTTCTGTCTTAGTTCATCCATCCTGCTACAAATAAACATCTTCAGGTAGAAATTATTTTTATACAGTTCTAAAGACGGGAAAATTTGAGAATGCTAGAGTCACTGTCTGGAGGGAGCTTACTCTGTTTCCATAATGACACTTCTTAACTGTCCTCACAGGGCTGAAGACACAAGGGATAAACACTGTCACAAAATGATTGCAGAAGTAAACTTGTTAAAGGCCTCTTTTATAATGATCCATTCCTATTAGCAAGGGCAGAGCCCTTTACACTCAGAGACTCTCATGAAGGTTCTTTCGCTCCTTAAAAGGAATCAAGTTTTATTGTGAATTTTGGAGAACATTGTCCTATTTAGCTTGAGCCATTAAGTTGACACAGCCCACAGTAATTTGAGGGAGTCTTAATTGGAGGATGACCCAGATTGGATTGGCCTATGAGGAAATGTCTTGATTGTTCACTGATGCTCTGAGGGCTCAGCCCATTGTGGACAGTGCCATCTCTAGACAGGTGGTCCCGGGATATATTAGCTAGCAGAGCATGAGTCTACAGGAAGCAGCAAATAGCATTCTCCATGTTTTTCACTTTGCTTCCTTGCTTGTGAGTTTTTGCCCTGATATGCTTCACTGATGGACTGTGACCTGGCAGTATAAGCCAAATCAATACTTTCTTTTCCAAGTTTCTTTGGTCTTGGTATTTATCACAACAACAGAATTGTTCAGTCTACATCACATACTATGCTGTGGTCCCCTATCTGAGTTGGAGATCTCATATAAACACCAAATGATTCTGGGAACCATGCACAAATCGGGTATACCAATACAAAGCGTAGCTTTAAAAGTATGGTTTAGCCAAGCTGTGCAGATTGCTTAGTCAGCAAAATGCCTGCCATGAAACACACTCTCCTGAAGTCAGTCTTCAGAAACCACATGACAAAGCCAGATATGCACTTGTACTTCCAGCACTGAGGAGGCAGAGAAAGGTGAGTAGTGAGCATGCAAACATACACATGAAAATATACATAATGTATCCTGTCTCTATTATTCTTTAAATATGTCTGCCTTTATATTTTATATAGGTATATCTTATCTTAATTTTAAAAATAAGAATGCTGAATTTGATGGTATGTGGTGGTTAATCTTGTGAACCTGGTAGGATTTGGAGTCATTTAGTATCTGTAAAGGATTCTTTGGATGCACTTACTTGAGGTGTGAAGACCCAATCTTAAATGGGAGTAGCAATCACTAAAGAGCTGGGCTCCTGGACTGGATAAAAAGGAGACAGTGAGCTGAGCACCAGCATCCATCTTTCTCTGCTTCCTGACTGTAGACACCACGTGACCAGCTGCTTTGATGTTTCCTGCAAACAGGACATCTGTAATGCATTGGACTATACCCTCAAACTGGATCAAAATACACTTTTCTTTCTCCCTTAAGGTGGCTTTTGTTGAATATTATGTCATAGCAATGAGAAACTAATACAGGAAGTATTTAAACATTGTTACTCAGAGGAAGGATGAGTAAAACACCCATTTTCTAGATACTGGCTTCTTGAAAGTTCCATGTGAGTGCAGCATAAACAGTTGCTGATGGTACCCTCCACGTGGTCTGTGGACAGGCTCCATGCTAAGGGTAGGGACTGACTATACAGGCAAAATACCCTTCCAGTGATATTGTTTACAGTTCTCCTCTGCATCATAACAATCTGACATGTCACTTACTTCTGCTTGCTTTCCTGCCTTCCTATTATAACCCTCATGATGGCCATCTCAAGATAGAACCTGAAAAGGTGATTGGAAGCATGCCCATTTCGAATGCTAAGACACTGGAAGATGCTGTGCTCTTTTTCACCTCCTCTAGCAAGCATTCAATTGTCCGCTGGAATCTGTTAGTGGATCTGAATACTTTGCTGATATAGGCAAACCCAAGCCAAACATGTACAAACATGTCTACACAAAAACGGTTTGTTTCCTTATTCATTTAGTACAAGTGGTAAGAATGAAGGTTCCCTGCAACACACCAATAGCAATGTTCTTTAGAATATCATAAAAGAAAATAAATAAATGCCTTACCAATGATGTCCATGGGCACACTATATGTGTTATTATAACATTTCATGAACTGTCTTCCTTTTTCTTGTCTCTTATAGCAAATTTGCCTGAAGTAGCTTCAAGTGGATCCTTTGCTCCCTACCCCTGGCCTATATTTTAGTTGTCATTTCCTTTAAGTCAGAACATGGACTTTATGAGCATTTGTTTAGATTTGTCTACCTTTTTGAGAATACTATATAGATGTTTATGTATGCATGTACATTTAGCAGATACAACAATTTTTGTCTTTCTCAAATCTTTCCTTTCCTGGGGGACTCTTATCAGTCAGTCAACCTTTGGTGCATCTAAATTCAACCTCCAGATCTGGCTATCTACATGGTATGAAAAATTGATGGCATATCTCTGTTCATGTCACATGATCTGGTATGCATCCTCCAAGGGTCTTTTCTAGTGTCTCTGTCTGAATTAATTTTAACTACCAATTTGATATAGGCTAGAATCATCTAAGATGAAAGCCTAGGTTAAGCAATTGTTGGTTGCACTGTTTAACCTGTCTGTGGGAGGTTGTTTAAATTATTAGTTGGTTCAAGAGGCATCTACCAACCAAGGGTGGCATTAATACTAGGTAGGCAGTCTTTTGCTGTATATAAAAAGCTGTGTAATCCTAAATCTGTGAGAAAGTCAAAGAATAAGTCAACAAGCAACACTTCTCTATTGTTTCTGCTTCAGGCTCCTGATTGAACTCATGCCCTAACTTCCCTCAGTGATGCACTGTGACTTGAAAGTGTGAGATGAAATGAGCCCTTTCCTCCTCTAAGTTCCATTTGTAAATGGTACTTGTCACAGCAACAGACTAAAACTAGAATAGTGATTTTTCTTCTAGCACAGGTCAACCACAGCCTGCATCACTGAAAGCATTTCAGAATCCTTACATCTCTGAGCACTGCATCTCAGATTTGAAGAGTTTGCCTTCTATAGTCACCTAGATGTGCTGGCCTCCTCTTGGCACTCCAGTACACAACTGTCCATATATCAAACCCTCTCATATCATCATGACCTCAATAACTCCACAGGCATCTCATCTCTCAAGGAAGAATGTCTTCAATTTATCTTAAAATTGGTATAAAGCACAGCCTGAATGTCAAGTCAATGTAGCAAAGTCTAAAATGTTAAAGTTGAATTAGTAATGAGTTTGGAATCTGATAAGACTGTGGGCTCAGAACATATCTTGAATAGTGGTGGTTTATTGGTGTTTAATGTTTGACTAATACATGTTCTTGGTTCCTTTACCCTCAAATTGAATCCTGGAAAGCATGTTCTTTGAAACATAAGAGGCTATACCAGAAATGTGTAGCTTTTTAAAATGCTGAAAGTGAAGGCCAGAGAATTCTGGATTTTGAAAACTTATTACTAGTAAGTTTAAGACTAGTAAGTGGGAGATTTTATGAGCTTTAGCTATAATAATTTGTTGGTTCACTGCTACTTCAAGCAATAAGCTCTTGATTTATGAAAACGAAAACATATTGGTCTGGAGAGTTGGCTCAGTCATCAAGAGCATATACTGTTTTACAGAGAACCCGAGTTTTTATCCCAATACTCAAAGCAGGCAGATCACAACCACTTGAATCTCTAGATCCAGAGGATCCCAAGCGTTCTTCTAGTCCCTGCAGGTATCATCGGCACACATATGTATACTCAAGGACACACAGAGAGAAATGATAAAATAAATCTTTTAAAAATCCTATAGAATTTTTCCTTGAGAACACAGAAGGGAGATAAAAACTGCTGGCAAAATTTTGATATTATCAACCTATTTTAAGTATGGGTATATTTGCACTTTATAAATTTTCATTTTTCTGATACTGTTTTCATCTTTACATCTTGTCTCAGTCTCAGGGGAGTTCTGTCACTCACTGTCAAAATCCTTTATCACTCCTTGCTTTTCCCTTTAGCTTCCATCTTCCCAAATTCTTGTCAAAGTTTGTCTGATCTGCCAGAGACTGATTCACTGATTTCTTTCTCTGACTGCACGCTTTGAACAGTGTTTGCTATACTGAGACCACACTCAAGACTTAACACATTCCTCAACTGATGACTGAAAACATTTGATGTTTTAAAACAAGGGATTTGTTAAGCAGAATATGCCTCTTGCTAAGCACTTTAAGAGCTCTAAGAGTTAATGACACCCCAAAACAGATCAAACTGTACTACAGTTTGTTGGCAAGGTATTCCTGGTTCAGTTATTCAGTTGAAGACAGGCAAAGATGTTAGATCTCTTTTTCAGTAGCAAGAAAAAAATAAAATAAAAAGCTCTCTGTTGTCCAAGACCACAGGATGTTCTCTTACCCTAATCCATTGAGCCTTCAAGATGCTGGCTTCCACTGTAAATGGGGTTTAGAGTATAAACCTTAGAATAGGGTTACTTGAACTTATGCAGATGGTCCCAATCTAGTCACAGTATATTTAAATGTGTAGAACCTTCCCCGGCTAATGTCATCACTGTGGAAAAGTTGGAAAGAGATTCCATGTGCTGGCTTTTCGGATAGGGGAGAGAGGCTGGGTGCCAAGAATTCAGGTGTCCTCTAGAAGAGAGGAAAGGCAAGGAAACAAATTATCCTATCAAACACTTAGAAAGGATCACAGACCAGGCAAATCATTGGTTATAGCGGAGTGAGACTTGTGTCAGATTTCTGACCTTCTGTAAAATAATGAATTTGTGATATTTTAAGCCACTAACTTTGCAGTGATTTGTTATCAACAATGGAAAAACAGTTCACCATATTTCAAAGACCTCTTTCCATCTTGGGAATGTAGTCATTATATAATATATCGCAAATGACTTTCAGCAAAGTTAAATGCCTCCATATTTCTGAAGCTAGGGGAGCCTATAGGCTCATGCTATTGCTCTTCAATTTTGGAATCTTCCTGATTGAGAATGAGATGCCTCCTCTATGAAATCTTAGAAATATTTGTCAATCAATTAGTTAAACATATTTGCATTCCCAAATGACACTTCTAAGTTGCTAGCTGACTATCATGACTCTTCTTGAAGTCCTTTAGTGGCTTGGGGTCCCTTCAACGAATCCCCAGTTTTTCAGTATGCTCTATGAATACTGAGAACCTGGGGATAAAATTACATTTATTCATGTAATTACCCTTACCTACTCCAGTATTCTATTTTACCACTTCTGTCTCAGAATGCCATTGTTCATCACATTCTTTCTGACCTCCATACTATTATATATACTGTGCTAATCCCTTTTTTTCTTCCTCATGGTTTGCTCCTATTTGTTCATGATTCGTGCTGGGCATTTTCTTCTGGATGGAGACTTTTTCTTGCTTTCAGCCACCCCCACCTCTCCTCATCTCTTGGCTTTTCCACACTGCCTTTACTCTATACTGGCACTTATACCATTGCATTACACTGCTTGTGTGTGTGTCTGTATATGAGTTGTTAGATCAGAAGGATACCTCTCACTCTAATCTAGCCACTACCTCATCACTATACAGACAGGAGATGCTCAGTAGGCACTCAGTGAATGAAAGAATACATTGCGTACTCAGGGTCTTTCATGACTCTGCAGCTTTAATTGGGAATCAATAGGCTGAAGAGAGTATATAATCCTTTCTTTTAGTACTTTTCCTCCTCTTTGTATTCTTCTTCCTCCCCAATCTCCTCTTCCTCCTTTTATTCTTCACTTTTCCCTACTTTAACTGATGCAGGAGATTTTTCTTATTAAAGAACAAAATTTGGGGCAGGAGTTTTTAACTGAGACACAGATGTTCTCTAGAATCTTAGGAATAGGCTGTGCGAAGCACCTACAATATATACATTCCTTGTCTATATGTGTGTTTCTGAGAGGAAGTTGAGGCATTTATAATATTCTCAAAAGCCATCAAGGGAGTCTATGCTAACGATGAACAGTGCTGCAGCTGAGAAATTCATTGCAATAGACATTCTCTTAATTCTTGGTAGCTCCAGTTCAATTTCAAGCTTCTTCCTTCTGGGACTTTTGTCTCTATATTTGCACTCCAAGGAAGAAATTATTTCTGCACTTGCTTAATAGCTAGTTTGAGGAAGGAACTTCCATGAGATGGAGTTCAGGATGGCATTTATTTTCTATTAGCAAAGAGGATGTTCTTATGGAACACTTTTGGTAGAAATATGAGATATCAGGTCCTGGAGATAGGATTTTATACCTGTGTGTGTGTGTGTGTGTGTGTGTGTGTGTGTGTGTGTGTGTGTGTGTGTGCGTGCGTGTGTGCATGTGTGTGTGTGCGTGTGTGTGTGTGCATGTGTGTGTGTGCATGTGTGTGTGCGCATGTGTGTGTGAGTGTGTGTGCATGTGTATATATGCATATACATGACCTCATGTTCTTGTAGGTGCCTGCAGAAGCCAATAGAAAGCATTAGATGCCCCAGAGCTGCAGTTTCAGGCGGTTGTGAGGTACCCAAGTTGGGTACCAGGAATTGAACTCAGGTCCTATGGAAAATCAGCAAGCATGCTTCACCACTGAGCAACCTCACTAGTCCCTAAATAGGATTTTATATTTTTGTAGGAAAGATAGGAACTTTGAAGGTTCTTTTGGCTTCATTGCCTGCTTTGAAGAAGATTTCAGATATATTATAATAATTAAACTGAATTACATCTGTTGGGTATGTAAACTCCCTAACTGGGGTGTTCTATACTTAAAGGACCCTGGAGAGGGAACCATAAATCAATCACATGAAAAACATCTTCCAGTGTCCTCTTTTCATCAAGCCTGGTGGAGAGACATCAACATAGGAGAGTGGATTCAAATCCTTTGGCTAAATGAAGAGCAGTCTTCCAGAGCTAGACACATGGTATGTTCTCCAAATAGACAATGCAGTTGCATGTAGAAGCCCTTCTGTAAATAATCACAAAATTGTAAACTTGGAACTTTCACTTAAAATGCAGACAGGGAGTTATATATCTCTCTTTCAAAGCTGGATCTATGTCTCCATGAACTTAGTTGGAAGACATGAAGAGTTCCTATTGATATTAAGAGAAAAATTTTCTGAGAAAAGAAGGTGTCTGACTTTGTATCCAGGGTTCCTGTACCACTATGAAAACTTTGAGACACAACAGGCAAGGAGGGGCTGGCTTTTATATTTTCATTTAGTAGCTCCCTGCCTTGAGTTTGTCATTAGTTATCAGCATAAGAAATGAAATGTGGGCTTTCTGTTGTTTTTGTTGCTATTGAAGACCACCCTTATTCCATAGTGATCTGATAGGAGGCATGGGATTAGTTCAATCTTCTTATATCTTTTGAGGTCTGTTTTGTGACCAATTATACGGTCGATTTTGGAGAAGGTACCATGAGGTGCTCAGAAGAAGGTGTATTCTTTTGCTTTAGGATGAAATGTTCTATATATATCTGTTAGTTCCATTTGGTCCAAGGCTTCAATTAGATTCACTGTGTCCCTGTTTAGTTTCTGCTTTCCTGAACGATCCATTTCAGAGAGCGGGGTGTTGAAGTCACCCACTATTATTGTGTGAGGTGCGATGTATGCTTTGAGCTTTAGTAAAGTTTCTTTTACGAATGAGGGTGCCCTTGCATTTGGAGCATAGATATTCAGAATTGAGAGTTCAAGTTCATCTTGGTGGATTTTTCCTTTGATCAGTATGTAGTGTCCTTCTGTGTCTTTTTTGATGACTTTAGGTCGAAAGTCAATTTTATCTGATATTAGGATGGCTACTCCCACACATGGTATGCAGTCACTGATAAGGGGATATTAACCCAGAATCTTGGAATACCCAAGACACAATTCACATATCAATAGATTTCCAAGAAGATGGAAGGAGAGACCCCTGGTCCTGGAAAGACTGGATGTAGGGGAATGCCAGGATAGAGAAGCGAGAGGGGGTTGAATGGGGAACAGAGTGGGGCTTATGGGACTTTCGGGGAGGGAGGAAACAGGAAAGGGAAAATCATTTGGAATGTAAATAAAAAAACTTAGAAAATAAAAAAAAGAGATGAAAAAAAAGAAAAGAAATGATGTGCTAAGAAGATGACTCAGTTGTTACAGTATTTGCCACAAAAGGATGAGAGTCTTCATTTGATTCCCAGAACCCATGTGAAGTAAGCTGAGTATGCATCAGTGGATTGGTACACATCTAAGACTGAAGAATATATATATGTCTTTCAAACCCTTGGGGCTCACTGGTCAGTCAGCTTTGCTGAATAAGTGATTTCCAGGTAAAAGAGATCTTGTTGTGGGACCAAGTCAACAGGATGGATAGTGACCTGAGGAGCAACATCCAAGCTTGACCTCTGGCCTCCCTGTACACATATGTACATGCATAACTGCTCTTTGTCTTTCTCTGTCTCTCTCTGTCTCTCTCTCTTTCTTTCTCTCTGTCTCTCTGTCTCTGTCTCTCTGTCTGTCTGTCTCTCTCTCGCTCTCTCTCTCTCTCTCTCTCTCTCTCTCTCTCTCTCTCTCACACACACACACACACACACACACACACACACGAAAGAAGCAATAGAATCATATACTAAAAGCAAGAGTCTGTTCCTCTTCCACACTGTACCTTTCCTCTTGCAGGGATAATGTCCCTTTAAAAGTTCTGATTATGGCTAGGTATAAGAGGTTAGTGTTCTCTTGCTCTAATTCTCCTCTAATAATCAAGTTCATTTTTTTTTGTAAAATGATGAAACTATCAGGTAGAAGATCTTCATTATGGAATATCTTAATTTGTCTATGGAATAGAAATCAACTGTCTTCAGATTTCCTCTTAAACCATACACATCTTGAGTCACTCCCTTACTTCTAGAGTCTAGCTTTCCTCTCTACCTCCCTGAGTCTCTTATCATTTGGCTTATGGGCTCACACAGACTGTCTCATATTTTTCTCAGGACCAGGGCTTTTCGTTTGAATCATGCTGATACCTACGTGAACTCACTGTTCCTTTCTTTTGAAGAGCCTGAACACTTTTTCTGTTAGCCCTGCAGGTGGCTAGCAGGAAACTGTAGTTGGAGTCCCCTTAGCTTTAAAGTGACCACTGACTGCCCTCTGTCTATTACTGTAGTTCACAGAGAATGTCCATGATTAAATACACATGTAAATTTGTCTCCTTTCAAGTTCTCTCTCTTTCTTCATCCTTTGCTATCTTTGTCCTCAGGTAGATCCCTTGCAGCTAAAAATAAGACATAACATTTCTAAATGAATATTTATCTACTTCAGAAGGTCTCTGGGCTTGAGATTCTCATTGACTTGTGCGTTTTATATATAAATATGGAGTAGAGGGTTTTTAGAAGTTATAAATAGCACATTTCAATGTTTTAAGAAAAAAACAAGAAAGGTCTTATTTAAAATTCATTGTAAATTATAACTTCATTAACAAATCACCCAAGTAAAAAGGGCATCTCCTCACATCTCTCTGTTTTCTTTGTTATTTGTTGCATTCAATAGTATATGTCTAGAGAACATACGTTGATTGATTTAAAATTTTAGATCAATTTATAATAAACAGGAAAGCTTAGAGGGGACAAAAATGAATAAATCCCCACTTTTCAGTAGTAGAAGCTCAACACTCATAAACCCAGCTAAAGGATAAGATTGTCTTCTCTCCTAGGACATTATCTTACCCCTGGTTCATTATAATACTTATTATATATCAAAAATAATTGTTACTACTCTTGTCTGCCTAACCATAAGTTTCTTGATTACTGAATATTTTAAAATTGTTACTTATTAAAATACTTTTTAAATATTCATCTTATTGATTATTTGATTGATTGATGTGTATGTGTGTGTGTGTAAGTGTGTGTTTTTGTGTCTGTGTTTGTGTGTGTGTTTGTGTGTATGCACATATATGTTCAGTTATCTATGGAAACCCATTTTTACCAGCATCTCTTTTGCTCACTTCCATTGGGACATTAGCTGAATTTTCTCCCATATAAGAGGTTTCCTCAACACAGCCCAAATGGTGCATGCATACAAATCTCCCTATTGTGATGGTAGAATCAGTCTAAATTTTGCTAAATGAATAGTTCCAGAGTTAAATCTTTGTGAGTGTGTTTCTTATTTGTTTCACCCCATTTCTTCAAAATTATTTTCAGTTTCTAAGTTCATTGCAACCATGATTATTTTTGTATCCTTAGATTACTTTTGACTCTTCATTTGAAAATTGAATATTGCCTCAAAGCATTTTGGCATTGTGCTTTTACCTTAATAAACACACACAGTGTGTGTGTGTGTGTACATACATGTGTGAGTAAAGGTGGCCCTGGAGTCAAGAAGAGTGTTTATTTCCTCAATCTTGAGTTATAGATGGTTGGGGATGTCCTGCATGGGTGCTGTGATATAAGCTTGTGTCTCCCGCAAGAGTAATATGAGCTCTTCAGTCCCAAACCATCTCTCCAGCCCCAATATGTAACTTTTGTATCATGATTTCAGGTGTGTAAGAGACCACTATTAAGAATTGTTTATTTCATATTTTAGAAGGAGCTTCTTGGCACTTAAACTTTGCATAATGTCTTCCTTAAAGATAAATGTTCAGTATCTGGAGATGACTCTATCTTTTCTATGTTGACTTTCTGTTCTACAGTGGCAAAGGCAGAGTGGACTGGAGTTATGAATCACACTAATGGATTTTCTTCTTTCTGGGTAGTGAGGAAATGATTCATTTTCTCTGCCTTCTATTTCTTCATAAGAAACACAGATAACAAGACCTTATACTTCAGGCTTCTGTGATAATAAATCATGTTTTATTTAATTGCCATCATTATTTTGACTGCTGTATTTTGTCAATAATGAAAGGTGGGCACTGTCCAGAGTTCTGAACAAAGCCCATTACCACAGGAACAAGGGATGTATGTCTAGATTTAGGCCAGCTAGGGAATCTTAGCTTTGGACAGAAAAATCTGATATAATACAAAACTGAAGGTTGTAGAGATAGCTCAGTTGTAAAGAATGTTTGCTGCTCTTGCAGAAGTTCACAGTTCAGTTCCTAAAATCTATTTGGTGTGGTTCACAACCAACTGTAATTTTATCTTCAGGCAAACAATATCTTCTTCTGGCCCTCAGGGCCAGGTGCACTCATGTGCACACACATACATAATTTAAAATAAAGACAAACCCCAAAGTGAACTGGTCATAGATTATAAGGTATAAATGCTGCAAAAATAATCATCAATGCTTATTTGCTTTATACTTCAAACAATTTCTATATTTAGTAATCTGCTTGTTCATGTGGGTTCTTAAATGTTTGTTGTTAAGGACAAGCAAGACAAGAAGCCTTTCAACAATGTCTCTTCTCAACAATGTTTTGCTTAATATAAACAGTGCTTCTGAAGATATATATACTGTTTGCATGGAAGTTTGTTATGGAAACAAGAGGGTACCATTCCTAGACATTCTTGTGACTGAGGGATGAGCTTGAAGACTCTATTTTTTTTTATTCCTTAGATGAGTTTTGGACCATACTGTGAACACTAGTGGTTTAATATATGTGAAAATCTTGTACAGTGTCATAATTAAGTCAGCAATATTCTGTTTTATCTGATTAAAGGGATAGTTTGCCACAACAGAGAAGAAACTTTCCACCTAATGGCACTATTTTACTAGTGATGGGTAGAATGTGTTTTTACATATGGAAGGACCTAATTCCACTAAAGGTACACCAATAAAAGCTATGAGGTTGGGCTGCTTTCAGAAGTTTCATTGTCAACAAAGGCACAGCATGCAAAATACCTGATTTATTTTCATTTACTTTTCTAACAGAAGGTTAAACCTTATAAAAACTGCAGGTGAGTTGAAACTTGCCTGCCTCTGGCTGTTGGAAGGTTTAAGACAGTGGTTTGTAAGCTGTGAGTTGCGACCCCTTTTGGCAAGCAAATGATCCTTCCATAGGGGTCGCATGTAAGATATTTACATTATGATTCCTAACAGTAGAAAAGTACAGCTATGAAGTAGCAAAGAAATTTTATAGATGTGGCTCGATACAACATGAGGAATTTTAAGGGTTGCAGCAAAGGGAAGGTTGAGAACTATTGGTCTAAGAAAATGTTAGAACCTCTTCTCACTCTATGTGGAGGGATTCTTCCACATCCCTCGTGCTCATAAGTTGTGCTTTGGAAGGTCTGGAATCACAGACATATTCTTTGATGTTTCACAGTAATTCCCCAAGACCTAGAATGAACTGCTCTCTAAAAGGAGTGACTTTTTACAATTATTTTAGATGGTTCGTGAATTTTCTAAGTGTACATCACCTCAATATTTTCCAAGTTCTGAAGGCCTGTGTCTAGTATTTTCTGGGTGATGGCTGTTTGACCTTGAACACAGAGGTAACTGTGAATCATCTCCCTCCTTCCCACAAAGGGACATGCTTAGTTACCAGATTGTGCTAGATTTTTTTTCTTTCATAATAGACTTAATTTTTAAAAACTGAGCTTTATTTATTTCAACATGTGTGTTTGTATTCATGCATGTAGGTATGGATCCATGCACACATACATATACATGTGGAGATAAGAGGACATCTTTCAGGAGTTGGTTCTCTTACCATGTGAGTCCTGGGTATTAAACTCAAGTTGTCAAGCTTGGTATCAAGTGCTTTTATTCACTCAGCTATCTCACTGGACCATGCATACACTTTCTTAAAACAGAAAAATTAAAAATTTAACAGTATAAGCTAGTGCTGTTGTTCTTGGTTGCCTTCCAGAAGTTAAAGGTAAGTCCGTATTGCTGAAGATATCATGGACTTCAAACACAGGATTTTGTTATGGCCTAAAGGCCTCTTCCCTGTGGATTAGCTTTCATAATACTGTAGGAAATTATAAAAAAAATTTCTCATAGATGGAAGCATCTAATACTCCTACACTGTTGTAACACCTATGAACTACAACAATGAGTAGTATGACAAGATATCCCTAGAGGTGTGATAATAGCTTTCATATCTACATGGTGACCAACAGCTATCTAATTAGAATCAAAGTCTGTCCAACAGAAGTGAAATCAGTCCTGGTACTGGAAACCTAGTCAACTACCTAGTGTTAGTGAAGTCATTGATCTTAAAGAAGAGCCTACTCCTGCTAATTCCTAACTAGATTCTAAATACTTACCCTTATACTGACAGATAAATGTGGCTCTCACCTAATATCAAAGAAGCTTCTCTTTGCAATAGACAGAGAGCATTACAGAAAACCACAACATATCAAAATGCAGAGAACAGATGATTGTGAAGTTTCCAGCCCAAAAGGATACATAAGGTTTGGGAAACATCACAGATGTAGAAAGATTGTAAGGGACAGAAGACCAGGAAATCTGCTGGGAAATTTTGTCTTCTAGAAATGTCAGGGAAGCTACACCCACAATATCTCAACAGAAGGATAGCTAAACAAGACCTGAAGAAGGACAACACCAGTAAATGTAGTAACACGGAATGGACAAAACTCATGGGGTCCTAACCCCTACACAAAGAAGTACAAGCAAGTGAAGAATGCAGAGAGTGGCAGAGAGGGAGAATTGTCTTCCCTGGGATGATCCCACAATTGGTTAACTAATACCAAGCAGTAAGCTGTGAATCCATATCCATACAAACAACCCTAAATGGAATCCACAGGTTGCATCTATATCTAGATCTATGCCTATGCCTATATCTATATATAACAATTTTTAAAAAGAGGCTATGAATTTGAAAGGGAGGAGTCATAGAAAGGATCAGAGGTAGAAAGAAGGAAATAATATAGCTATATTTTAACTTGAGAAAAAATGGAAAAAGAAAGAAAACTTTAATGATGTGTCTTTCTAGTTATAATACAAAAATGGCAATTAGTAATTCAGCTGTAGAAATAATAAAATGATGGATATTTTTAGCACACCAAACAAGGGAAGCTGTGCTATCAGCATACTTACTTGCTAATAATGTCAATCTGTAAAACTTAATACAGATTGTAGATACTGGTTTTTAAATTTCTAAAAAGTGCTTGAGACCTATTTGGCTGGGATGACCTTGAACTTGAGATGATCTTCCAACCTTGACCTCATGAACACTGAGATCACATATGTGTACTTTAATTCTATTTTTGAGAAAAGTTTAGTAAGAAAACATCTACAATTTTAATTGAACAAATTTAGCCTTGTTCAATTTAAAAGTTACTTAATTAAAAAATACAGAAACCCATATCTCAGCAATCATATTTTCTCCTAAAGAAGCTGAATATCTACTTCTTAATATCCACCAGCTCAGTAGTTGCATAGATCTTTATAAATGAATATTTAACTTTTAATAATTTTATATTGGATGCTTTTGTGCCTATATGATCCTTTCTTAGTATGCCTAGAACTATCCAGGCTATAACAAGATTTTAGTCACAAGTGAAATCTGATATGTCTGTGCACCTTTCTAAACACTACAATTTCTATGTAATACCAAGTCCCAGTGCCTCAGTAGCCACTGATTGAACATTTTTACTGGAAGTAACTTCTTAATAACTTGTCTCTGTTGCCGAAGATAATTAATTGGGTTTGATAAAGATTTCTTTTATGTTTGTGTTTGTGAATACACTGTGTGTGTGTGTGTGTGTGTGTTTGTGTGTGTGAATATAGTGCTGGTGTCTGTGGAGGCCCTGGAGCTGGAATTACAGGCTGTTGTGAACTGAGGTCCCCTGCAAGAGCAGTGCATGTTCTTAACCACTCAGTTATTTCTGTAGACCCCCTGACCCCGGTGGCATTTTTAAAATTAGAATTCACACTATTATAAAGACTTCTTTTACATAGAGTTGACGTACACTGGAATACAATTTCTTGTTCCAAGCAATCTGAGATTTAAGAACAACCCCCATAGCATCTTTAATTTCTAATGTTCTTCTGAATTTGACCATGTCTCTTTTCCTTGGGGAATCAGCCACGGCCTTTCTTCTTTACTTTCCTGTTTGCTGATAAAGAGAAAGACTAGTCATGGTCAACTTTCCATACAATAAAGTGTCATTGTCATTTGTGTTTTGAGATACGAAAAGACAGGTTTTTATTGTGGAGAAAAAAAGAGAAGATTTTAGGTACACACTAATTAGAAGTTTTTTAACATGAACAAGTGGAAAGTAAGTGGAAACGAATGGAAATGTATGATTGGTTTTGAAAGCATGTTCTCTTTTGGTGGTTCTGTTTTGAGACAGGGAAATAAGAGATTTTTTTTTTTTTGATCAAGCAATGACTGGCAATGGGTGACATTGGCATTGCTTTCTGTGGATTTCTTAGCTAGTTATTGCAATATTTTGGGGTCAGAGTTCTCCTATCATGTCATGACCATGTGTATTTATATATACAGTCTTTTCATTCCTTTTTTTTTTTTTTGCTTTGCTTTAGTTGCTTCTCTCGTGAGAGCATGGATAATTCCTGGAAAGCTGGAAAGCTCGAGCTCAGACCTCATCTCCTGGATACTGCTGAGTTGTCCTTGTTGTCAATAGTGGCATGATCTTTTCTTGAGCACTTTGCTGCTAGATCACTTTGGCAATCATCTGGAGAACACATGTGTCTAACTGTTATGTCCTCCACTAGTGTGTCATGATACAAACATGAGCCCCTGTGGCAAAAATAGGAGCAGCTGAGAATGTTTTGTGGAGCTTTGGAACTAGGAGCTTCAGCTTCCTAAGCCAGGCCTGATAGGCTGTACGGTAGAGTCATCATGGAGACCCAAGCAGGACAAGAAGAATAGCTATGCAGTATGCTGCTCAGTAAGAAACACGGAGCAGTGTGTGACTGCCTATAGTTAATTTGACAAAGAGAGGAAGAGTCTTTCTGACATCTGGAATAAGGAGGTAATACTAAGCAGTTTTGCTAGAGTTCATGCCATGTTTATTATAATCATTTCTATTTGCATAATTCCTACCAGTGGAAGGAAACAGTGTTGTGATTTTCTTCTTTTCTTTTTTGGCCTGGATAATAAGATGGCAGTTTCTCCAGATATTTTATCTGCATAATCAAAAATAGGCTTCATCTTGGAGTCTTTATCTGAGTTGGATTAGGCCCCTGTCTTTCTTTTTCCCATCCCTCCAGTGTGTATGTGTGTGTGTGTGTGTGTGTGTGTGTGTGTGTGTGTGTTCACATGGGGGATCAGAAGATAGCCTTGTATATTATTTCAAAGGCACCGTATACTATTTTCTAAACAAGTTCTGAAACTCACCAAGTATGCTAGGCCCAGTGACCAGTGAGCCCTGAAGATGTGCCTAACTCTGTGTCCACCTCCCTAGTGTTGCTATTACAAGTGTATGCCAGCATCCCTAATTTTTTATCTTGGTTCTGGAACTCACACTCAAGTCCTCATGCCTGCAATGTAAGCATTTTATCAATTGAGCTAGTTTCCCAGTTCTCCAGTCTTGGTGATTTAGAGAATTAAGATTACTATGTGTAGGCAAGTGCTATAATACTATTTCTAACACAGAGAAGGTGTTAGTCTGGGGGAAAAGAAAGATGAAGTTTTCTGACTGCAAAGGAAGCATTACCCTGAAAGGACACTAGGAATGTAGGAAGTTAGATTCCACATTTGGATCTGTTGATTTATTATAGCTACCTATAATCCTGTTTATAATTTAGGAAGATTGTTGAATTCCAACTATGAATTGCCTAAAGTCTGGTCAATAGTATATAATAACTGGTTGTTTGTGGTTTTTCTGTAGGAGTCAGCAACTAAGTCATAGGTAGATTTGTCTGTTTTCTTGTATAGGTGTGAGAAGAAATAGCATTAGCTACAATTCCCAGTGAATTCCCTTTATTTTGATATTTATGACATATCAGCTTTCGGTAAGAGCAGCTGTTATTTGGAATAAGCTTTGGAATGAGTGTATTCTATCCTAACAATTACAATAAAAAGGAAAAATAAACAGAAAAACACCATAATAATTAGATGGTAACTAGAAATTCATAGAAGAAAAAAAAACTATTAGGAGAAGGCAAAAAGAACCCAAATAAGAACTAGACAATAGACCACAGGGTGAGCGGCGCCACAGAGAGTGCCCTCCGCCATCTTTGCTCCAGTGACCAGGTAGTTGGGACCGCCAGGCTCAGAGACAGACAGGCATAATATCGCTTCGGGTTCAGGCAGCTTGTGTGTAACCTGCTCCCAGGTGCTGGGCTGATCTGCAGTGACCAGCGCGCCAGATCTGCTGTGGGACTTCTGCCTGGCAGAGGGACGCCTCCTCCCCCCCCCCAGGAGAGATCACACACCCCTGCACAGGGCAGGAGCCTGCCAGCCTCCCTTTGGCGACCTCTGCTCCAGGAATCCACTAGGCTGAGCCTTTAGATGTGCAAGGCCTCCCCAATATAAGATCACTTGGGGCAAAGCACATTAGGGCTCCAAAGTCACTCAGGAGCAGGCAGGCCCCAGAAATCGGTGCCAGGGGAATCCTGGTAATCCAGGGGGGGCAGAAATAGCTTTGCAGGCTCACAGGAGGTCCAACCAACAGCCAGTGGCAGCAGGACCAACTAACACCAGAGGTATCCAGATGGCAAAAGGCAAACGTAGGAATGTTACTAACAGTAATCAAAGTAATGTGGGACCATCCGAACCCAACTCTCCAACAGCAGCAAGTCCTGGATACCCCACCACACCCGAAAGACAAGATCTGGATTTAAAATCACTTCTCATGATGCTATTAGAGGATCACAAGAAGGACACAAATAAATCTCATAAAGAGTTACAGGAGACCATGAATCAACGGTTAGAAGCCCTTACAAAGGAAACACAAAAATCGCTTAGAGAAATGCGGGAGAACATGGATCAAAAGATGGAGGCGCACAAGGAGACAACACAAAAATCGCTTAACGAGATGAATCAACGGGTAGATGCACTCACAAAGGAATCACGAAATTTGCATAAAGAAATGCAGAAGAATATGGGTCAACAGACGGATGCCCATAAGGAGGCAACACAAAAATTGCTTAAAGAAATGAATCAACGGTTAGATGCCCTTACAAAGGAAACACGAGAACTGCTTAAAGAAATGCAGGAGACGATGGATCAACAGATGGAATCCCATGAGGAGGAAACACAAAAATCGCTCAGAGAAATGCAGGAGAACGTGGGTCATCAGGAAGAAATCCTGAAAGAGGTAATGCAAAAATACCTTAAAGAAATACAGGAAAATACAAACAAACAAGTGAAGGATCTCAGTAAATCCATCCAGGAACTAAAAAAGGAAGTAGAAACAACTAAGAAATCACAAAGGGAGACAACTTTGGAGATAGAAAACCTTGGGAAGAAATCAGGAGTCATAGATGCAAACATCAACAATAGAATACAAGAGATGGAAGAAAGAATCTCAGGTGCTGAAGATTCCATAGAAAGCATCGACTCAACAGTTAAAGAAAATGCAAAATGCAAAAAACGCGTAACCCAAAACATCCAGGAAATCCAGGACACAATGAGAAGACCAAACCTAAGGATTATAGGTATAGATGAGAGTGAAGATTTGCAACTTAAAGGGCCAGTAAACATCTTCAACAAAATTATGGAGGAAAACTTCCCTAACTTAAAGAGAGAGATGCCGATGAACGTACAAGAAGCCTACAGAACTCCAAACAGACTGGACCAGAACAGAAATACCTCCCGTCACATAATAATCAAAACACCGAATGTTCTAAACAAAGAAAGAATACTAAATGCAGTAAGAGAAAAGGGCCAAGTAACATACAAAGGAAGACCTATCCGAATCACATCAGACTTCTCACCAGAGACTATGAAAGCCAGAAGATCCTGGGCAGATCTCATGCAGACACTAAGACAGCACAAATGCCAGCCTAGACTACTATACCCAGCAAAACTCTCAATCACCATAGATGGAGAGACCAAGATATTCCATGATAAAACCAAATTTTCACAATATCTTTCCACAAATCCAGCCCTGCAACGGATAATAGGTGGAAACCTCCAATACAGGGAGAGAAACAACACCCTGGAAAAAATGAGATAATAACCTTCTTGAATCAAACCCAAAAGTAGATAACCACTCAAACATAAAGATAGCATCAAGAATGGCAGATGGCAATAATCACTATGCCTTAATCTCTCTTAATATCAATGGTCTCAATTCCCCAATTAAAAGACATAGACTAGCAGACTGGATACGTAAACAGGACCCAGCATTTTGCTGCATGCAGGAAACGCACCTCAGTGTCAAAGACAAACACTACCTCAGAGTAAAAGGCTGGAAAACAATTTTACAAGCAAATGGCCCCAAGAAACGAGGTGGAGTAGCCATCCTAATATCGGATAAAATTGATTTTCAACCCAAAGTCATCAAAAAAGACACAGAAGGACACTACATACTGATCAAGGGAAAAACCCACCATCAAGAACTCTCAATCCTGAATATCTATGCTCCAAATGCAAGGGCACCCTCATTCGTAAAAGAAACTTTACTAAAACTCAAAGCACACATCGCACCGCACACAATAATAGTGGGTGACTTCAACACCCCGCTCTCTGAAATGGATCGTTCAGGAAAGCAGAAACTAAACAGGGACACAGTGAATCTAATTGAAGCCTTGGACCAAATGGAACTAACTGATATATATAGAACATTTCATCCTAGAGCTAAAGAATACACCTTCTTCTCAGCTCCTCATGGTACCTTCTCCAAAATTGACCATATAATTGTTCACAAATCAGACCTCAACAGATACAAGAAGATAGAAATAATCCCATGCCTCCTATCAGATCACTATGGAATAAGGGTGGTCTTCAATGGCAACAAAAACAAAAGAAAACCCACGTACACATGGAGGCTGAACAATGCTCTACTCAATGATAACTTGGTCAAGGTGGAAATAAAGAAAGAAATCAAAGACTTTTTGAAAGTTAACGAAAATGAAGGCACAACATACCCTAACTTATGGGACACAATGAAAGCAGTGCTAAGAGGAAAATTCATAGCCCTGAGTGCCGCCAAAAAGAAACGGGAGACAGCATACACTAACAGCTTAATGGCACACCTGAAAGCCCTGGAACAAAAAAAAGCAAATACACCAAAGAGGAGTAGAAGGCAGGAAATCATCAAACTCAGGGCTGAAATCAATCTAGTAGAAACAAATAAAACCATACAAAGAATCAACAAAACAAGGAGTTGGTTCTTTGAGAAAATCAACAAGATAGATAAGCCCTTAGCCAGACTAACCAGAGGGCACAGAGATAGTATCCAAATTAATAAAATCAGAAACGAAAAGGGAGAGATAACAACAGAAACTGAGGAAATTCAAAAAATCATCAGATCCTACTACAAAAACCTGTATTCAACACAACTAGAAAATCTTGAGGAAATGGACAATTTCCTTGACAAATACCAAGTACCAAAATTAAATCAGGATCAAATAGACCATCTAAACCGTCCTATAACCCCTGAAGAAATAGAAGTTGTCATTGGAAGTCTTCCAACCAAAAAAAGCACAGGTCCAGATGGTTTTAGTGCAGAATTCTATCAGACCTTCAAAGAAGACCTAACACCAATACTCTTCAAACTGTTCCACAAAATAGAAACAGAAGGAACAGTACCCAACTCGTTCTATGAAGCCACAATTACACTAATACCAAAAGCACACAAAGATCCGACAAAGAAAGAGAATCTCAGGCCAATCTCTCTTATGAATATCGATGCAAAAATACTCAATAAAATTCTTGCCAACCGAATCCAAGAACACATCAAAACGATCATTCACCACGATCAAGTAGGCTTCATCCCAGGGATGCAGGGATGGTTCAATATAAGGAAATCCATCAATGTAATCCACTACATAAACAATCTCAAAGAAAAAAACCACATGGTCATCTCATTAGATGCTGAGAAAGCATTTGACAAAATTCAGCATCCTTTCATGCTAAAGGTCTTGGAAAGATCAGAAATTCAAGGCCCATATCTAAACATAGTAAAAGCAATTTACAGCAAACCAGTAGCCAGCATCAATCTAAACGGAGAGAAACTTGAAGCAATCCCACTAAAATCAGGGACTAGACAAGGCTGCCCTCTCTCTCCATATCTTTTCAATATAGTACTTGAAGTTCTAGCTAGAGCAATTAGACAACAAAAAGAGGTCAAAGGGATACAAATTGGAAAGGAAGAAGTCAAACTATCACTATTTGCAGACGATATGATAGTATACATAAGCGACCCAAAGAACTCCACCAGAGAACTCCTACAGCTGATAAACGACTTCAGCAAAGTGGCCGGATATAAAATCAACTCAAGCAAGTCAGAAGCCTTCCTATACTCAAAGGATAAGCAGGCTGAGAAAGAAGTAAGAGAAATAATACCATTTACGATAGCCACAAACCATATTAAGTATCTTGGCGTGACGCTAACCAAACAAGTGAAAGATCTGTATGACAAGAACTTCAAGTCTCTGAAGAAAGAAATTGAAGAAGACCTCAGAAGATGGAAAAATCTGCCATGCTCATGGATTGGCAGGATTAATATAGTAAAAATGAGCATCTTACCAAAAGTAATACACAGATTCAATGCAATCCCCATCAAAATCCCAACTCAATTCTTCATAGAGTTAGAAAGAGCAATTCAAAAATTCATCTGGAATAACAGAAAACCCAGAATAGCTAAAACTATTCTCAAGAGTAAAAGAACCTCTGGGGGAATCAGTATCCCGGACCTCAAGCTGTACTACAGAGCAATAGTGTTAAAAACTGCATGGTATTGGTACAGTAACAGACATGTAGATCAATGGAACAGAATTGAAGACCCAGAAATGAATCCACACTCCTATGGTCACTTGATCTTTGACAAAGGAGCTAAAACCATCCAGTGGAAAAAAGATAGCCTTTTCAACAAATGGTGCTGGCTCAGCTGGAGGTCAACATGCAGAAGAATGCAAATTGACCCATCCTTATCTCCTTGCACTAAGCTCAATTCTAAGTGGATCAAAGATCTCCACATAAAACCAGACACACTGAAACTAATAGAAGGGAAACTAGGGAAGAACCTTGAACATATGGGCACAGGGGAGAATTTCCTGAACAGAACTCCAATAGCTTATACTCTAAGATCAAGAATAGACAAATGGGACCTCATTAAATTACAAAGTTTTTGCAAGGCAAAAGACACCGTCAAAAAGACAAAGCGGCAACCAACTAACTGGGAAATGATCTTTACCAACCTTACATCCGACAGAGGGCTAATATCCAAGATATACAAAGAACTCAAGAAGTTAAACTCCAGAGAGGCAAGTAACCCTATTAAAAAATGGGGTACAGAGCTACACAAAGAGTTCTCACCTGAAGAATATCTAATGGCTGAGAAGCACCTAAAGAGATGTTCATCATCCTTAGTCATTAGGGAAATGCAAATCAAAACAACCCTGAGATTCCATCTCACACCAGTCAGGATGGCTAAGATCAAAAACACAGGAGACAGCAGTTGTTGGCGAGGATGTGGAGAAAGAGGAACACTCCTCCACTGCTGGTGGAATTGCAGGCTGGTACAACCACTCTGGAAAGCAGTCTGGCGGCTCCTCAGAAAACTGGGCATGACACTTCCGGAGGATCCGGCTATACCACTCCTGGGCATATACCCAGAGACTTTACCTGCATGCAATAAGGACACATGCTCCACTATATTCATAGCAGCCTTATTTATAATAGCCAGAAGCTGGAAAGAACCCAGATGTCCCTCAACGGAGGAATGGATTCAGAAGATGTGGTATATTTACACAATGGAATACTACTCTGCAATTAAAAACAATGAATTCACGAAATTCCTAGGCAAATGGTCAGAACTTGAAAATATCATCCTTAGTGAGGTAACCCAATCACAAAAGATCACACATGGTATGAAGTCACTGATAAGGGGATATTGACCCAGAATCTCAGAATACCCTAGACACAATCAGCATATCAATAGATTTCTAAAAAGATGGAAGGAGAGACCCCTGGTCCTGGAAAGACTGGATGTACGGGAACGCCAGGACAGAGTAATGAGAGGGGGTTGAACAGAGAAAAGAGGGAGGGAAGGGGGCTTATGGGACTTTCGGGGAGGGAGGAAACGGGAAAGGGGAAGTGATTTGGAATGTAAATTAAAAAAATAAAATAAAATTAAATTAAAAAAAAAAAAGAACTAGACAATAATCTTTGACTATTTGGAGAGAAAGCAGTCCACAGCTTATTACCAAGGTCTGGAGTTCCTACTTCTGAGGATGGGCTACTAGAGGACCTCTGAGAATCCACACTTAGAACCCCCTTAGAGCAGGCTTACAATTGTGTGACACTCAGAATCACTTCTAGGCTTGTGGAATAAGAACTCAAGAATGGATCCCCTGGAGTTTCTTTGTTGGAGTTGTCATTGAAGATACTTGACAAGGCACTTTCTGATGAGATATAAATGTAAATTTTCTTTGATGTCTCTTCCAAGACAAAATCTTTTGATCCTGAAGAGGCTGTTTAGACCGATGCTGTGAGAATCCTCTCAGAAAACATTGGTGATACCTGTATGCAGCAGGTCACAGCTTTTTACAAGAGGTAAAATCCCCGAATTGACTGTTCAGCAGAGTGAGCGTTGCCTCTGACACAGTGCTTTTGCTTTACGAGCGCCACATACAGCATGAAACCCATGTACTGCAAAGTACTCCTTGAGCTTTTTGCTTCTAACTGTCCGGAAGCCTGGAAGGATAAACAACTGGAGGATTCCTCTGCATCACTATGGGAAATTATGAAACTTAACACCCAAGTGTATGAAGACTTTTGGAACTGACCAACTCAAAACTGCATATTTGTCCAATACTAACATTTTTCCACTTTAGAGAGAGCAATGGACTCAACACCCTGAACCTTCCAACACAAGAATATTTAAAACTCAGAAACCAATGAGATTCAACATTTTCCTGGGAGTATTTTGGGGGAAATGTGCTATCTAAAAACGTTTTATAAAAATCAAAGCCATTAGGTTCCTATATCTTTAAAAAAATCTGTCATCACTACAAAATTATTATTGGTAATAGGACATTGTAGTGTTTTCTCCCTTCTGTGATGAAAAGGGATGGGTTGTTAATAGACCCCCCCACCACAAGCAGGACTAGGAGTTCCCTAAGCTCCTCTTTTTGCCAAAATGCATATATTTGCAAGAATTACCACTTGGGAAATTGACCTAGCCAGAGAGAACAGGTTATAGGAACCCATTTCCCCTCCGTTATCAGAGAAGCTGCATTTTGAATCATTCAATTCTTTTTTCATTTTCAAGAATTGATGAGAGAGGGGAAAAGAAACACTTGGAATGCAGAGGCAAGAAATTGAATGAAACCTTTTAATGCTCAAGAAAGTTCAAAGTGGAGAAAGGGTATGGTCATGTTGACACTTGCTCTTACAAAGTATTGATTTTTTTCCCCATTTCGAACCTGATCTGAAAACAGGACAAATGTTTACTCCAACACCCAATATAGTTATTAAAAACCAAATGTCAAAGAGGAAACCTGATGGGCTGTAACCTTCCTAGAAGGAGGGACAGAACCCCTCATGTGTGCCAGGGTTCCTGCAAACAGCTATCTTTTTGCCAGGTTTTGCATCTGAATACTCCTTAATTTCACCCATCTGGGAAAGGAGAAATCATTTCTACTCACAGTTACCGACAAAATTTTCAGCCCTCTAATGAACTTTTTGATCTTGTTGTTGTTGTTAAAGTTCAAATGACCAAACTGTACTTCCCAGTCCTCTGTTGCTCTTCCAGATGTAGATGTTCAATCATCAGGGAGCTAGGCAAAGGTGCTGAGTCAGCACTCCGTGGGCTTGAAAGGCAGCCTCGCCATGCTAAACAGTTTTCCTTACAAACCTCACAAAGGTTCCTTTTGCCCCAGAATGTATTGATCTCATTCGATGTGCTAATTTAGCACTTCTCTGGTTTAAAGGCCATCATTACAGCGCACTACACAGCCTGTGTATATAGTATATAGGTTTATTATAACAGAAAAACTTGCTCTCAATTTATTAACAGCAAATGTACACACCTCCCCCCCCAACAAATGCTAGCTATAAATCTCCCTTATGTGCCCACAAGCTTCTGTTATTATAACCTTTTATTAATAAAGTGAACAATTTTATACCGTGTTAATGAGTTAGAGCCTATCTCTTGCTCCCTTTTACGGCTAAAATGTGCTGGAGAGGTGGACGATTTATCTAAGCATGCAGGTGACTAAGGAACACGACAGCTTTAATAATTAGGCTTCATCTATCTCTATTTTCACTGATGGAAAAATGTTACACTTGATTTTTCTCATTCTCATTGCTGTATCAGAGTTCAGAGAAAACAAATCAAACATAGTGATATGATAATAGAGCTGAATTATAGAGTATCTTCAGCCTAAGTGGAAATGTACTACATTTTGTGGACATTGTGTTTTTAAAACAATTACTAAGTCATGGGGAACAAATTAGGCTACTCTTTGTTATCTTTCAGAATACTAATTTTACTTAAGGTATATCCATAGGCTTAGATCTTTTTAAACCTACTTTTAATAAGGTTTCTCAAATGCTTCGATCCTCCTTCTAGCCCACCATCCAAAGTTAAGGGGAAAAAGATGATAAATAGGATAAGGGGATGTGGACCTGTTTAGAAGGAGTTCCTAGGAGTGATTCTAATCTCTGTTTGTCAGGATACTAAGAGCCCAGTTCAGTAGTGTCAGGATAGAAAACATAAATCAGCAAGAGTTGCATGATCTAGCAGACACAGTCAGGACTCTGCCAGATCTGCACGAGTAGTGGGAGTAACCAGAATTAGCTGGAATGCCACGTTAAGTTCTCTGCCTTTCCTCTGTCAAGGAATCTAAGATCAGCCAAGACTTGAGACTAAAGTAGCATTGTAAAGCTGGCAGTACAACACACCTTCACTGTTAAGTTCTACTTATACTCCAAACGTCATATGTCCTCCCATAGGTCTAGCCTTAGCAAAACATTGTGTGATTCCTTATCACATGACATATCCAGAAACTTCCACTTCATATATCTGTTTGTTTATAAATGTTTGCTTCCTTTATACTACATGTCTCTTTTCTTAAAATGTCAACTGCATACCTACCATGGGCTGGATTTTGGCTTTCTACTTTGTTATGTCCATCTCTTTAGCTAGATTTACAGGTTGCACAGGATGCCAGTGGAAGAATGAGTCTTCATGTTCTTGCACATGTACATGCTTTTTCCTGTGTACATGCACATGTATGTATGCGTGCATATGACATGTGATTGAGTATGCATGTAGTGTGTGTGTGTGTGTGTGTGTGTGTGTGCGTGCTGCCCTGTACTAGACCTCACCTTTAAGTAAATCACCTTAAATTCTTTAAGTAAACAAAGAATATATATATATTATAAAACAAAGAAAAAATATATAGAAAGATAGTGTGGCTGTATTCTAGACAGCCCAGATATGCCTGAATCTTGTAGAGAATCTTGCACATAATACATTCAAAATAAGTGTTTAAATCAATATGTTAGAAGACTTATCTGACTTTCCTTATTTCCCTGGTCTCTGTTTAATAAAAAGGTCTTACTTCAATCACAGGATCTACTGAAGGTCTTGGACAGAAAAGTCCCCAAAATTATTTGAGAGAAGATCTACACGGAACCTTACATTTGAGTGATCAGTTACTTTGAAAATATCAGTGTTAACAATGTGGTATCTTATAAGTTAAGGGACTAGAAGCAAGAAGAACTGCTACCTAGATGTCTGACACAGCCTATATCCAGATGGACAAGAATGTGAGATGCATTTGCCTCTGAGTAAAGTAAGTGTATCAAGGGAAAAGCCGAGGCTTCCATCAAACACTTCTGCAGCATGAAACATTCACCCATTTGAAATCCAGCCAACAAATATGCACAGCAGAAGATATCAAAGGCTATGTTCATCAGGGGAAATAACAGCAGGGGATATGCTCAACTGTCTCTGAAAGCATGCTTATTGCTGTCTGTGCTGGGACTCTTAGACAGAAAATGGTTACTCAGCTGAGGACCAGATTTCTAAACCTTCCTTGTATCTAGGGAAGAAGAACGTAAGTGCTTCATGCCACTTCTGACCCAAGGGTTGAAGAAACTGCAGCGCATTGCCTTAGCTCTCCCTTTTGCCTTAAGCATAGCCAACAACAGGCACAGGATAGATGGTCCCCTGCATACTTGTGAAACGGAAGCCTTTGATTTTGAGCCTCTAGGGTGCAGATGTAATAGTACCTAGCATTTCTTGCCTAATACAGAAGTTGTCGCTATATACTCTTCCAGGTCAGGAAGGCTAAGACAGGGTCACTGGTTAAGATTGTGTATTGCTTTCACAGAGGACTGGTGTCCAGTTCCCAGCAAACAGCTCAGGAGGCTCACCGTTTCCTGTAATTCCATCTCCAAGGAAATCCAGTGCCTCCAGCTTCCCCATACATCTGCACTCATGTGTACATGCCTCTTCCTTACATACACACAATTAAAAATGAAATAAAACAATTTAAAGAAGACCAGAATAGCTCGAAGCCTGTATTTCAGTTTATGGCTCAGGTATAAAAGAGTTGGCATAGAAAGAGACAGCATATGGATGTACAAAGTGCAACAGGATATGCCTATGCCTTGGTCTAAATAACAGTAATGCAGACATGAAAGTATAAAACAGGCAGGAGAGAGATGGTGCTTAAACATCTCTTCTGATTGTCAACTTGATAGGGCACGTACTCAGCTAGAAGACAAGCCGGTAGACACACAGGTGGAAGATAATTTGGTTTAGATTAGCCTCTGAGCATGCCCGTGAGGGGTTATCTTTACTAGATGAATTAAAGTGGGAAGACCCACCCTAAATGGTGTCTTTGGATTCTGGACTGTTTAGAGCGGAGAAAGTGAGCTGAACACCAGCATTCATTGCTGTTTTTCTTCCTGACTGTGGACACAGTGTGGCTATCTGCTTCAGACACCTTGCTGCCCTAGCCCTGGTGGACTGTGCCCTTGAACTGACAGCCCAAATAAGCCCCCTCCTCCCTTAACTTGTTTTTTCAGGGATTAATTTTTTCACAATAGCATGAAAGTATCTAAGACAAGGGAAAAGGGTAAAATTAATCCTCATTTATATTGTTTCTTTTTATATCTATTACTGTTCAGTCAACTCTCCACAAAAATCAGCATCTTTATCCTGAGTGGGCAAGCATAACAGATGCTTTTTAAAAATATCTTTATTTATTAACTAATTAATTAAATAATTAATTGCACTCAATTGTTTTCATTCATCCATTTGAAGTGGGCAAATATAGCTGACTATATTCTTTAATCAACTCAAAACTGCTTTACTAAACACAAAGGGTGTATTGAGCTATGCCGAGCACGAAGCAACATTTGAAATGAACCAGGTTACATCAGGGCTCTGTGTGAGTACTTCAGGCCCCATTAGAAACATCCTATTTTCATAAATGATCTTTACTTTTTAATGGAAAAAGTCTACATAAAAACCTACTTGTTGGGTTACAAGGTGCTTGAAGACATTATCGCTTACTTCCTTTTCTTGTTCAGGTTTTATTGTGCTTTTGCCCAGGGGCTATAGAATAAGGCCATGTTTATTAACCCAATAAAGCTGCCTATATAATGATGATAATTTACTTATGACCTATAAGAAATAGGTATTTATTTGATGGGCATAATGAAGTGTTACAGTTTCAGAAATTCTTTTTCCTTTAATTCCCTCTGCTTTCCAGGTTTTTAGTTTTTTTAAAAAAATCATGTTAATGTAAATTCATTGCATCTTCAGATATTGTGTAGCTTTTAAGAATTATTCTCTTGAGGCTGGAGAGATAGATAATTTATTAAGAGTTCTTACTGCTCCTGTGTTGCAATCAACTTCGGTTCCCAAGTATGAACTAAGAGATCCACAACTCTATGTAACTCCAGTTCCAGGAAATTCTGATACCCTCTTCAGACTCCAGAGGTACGGCACTTACCCCCCCCCCACACACACACACACACAGACAGATATAATTAAAAATAAAGTAACTAAATAATTAAAAATGAGCAAATCTTTAAGAAGTTCTTTTCCCTTTTCAGTTTTTATTTTTCTACTTCATGGAAGTATTTATTATTTTCTTCTCAAGCACTGCTTGAAATAAACTGACCAGTTGCTAAGTCAGATCTTTTCATCATCTGGAAAACCAAATGACTATAGGCAGACCTGTTGATTCAGAGAGAATAGTATTCATGATAGGTTGTTGTACTTCTGCCTGGAGAGATGGTTTTAAACCATGTACTCCCCTGATGTTCTTTCCAATTCCATAAATCCACTCCATTAATCTCTTTGAAAGAAGCCAACACTTTTATTCCACCTTTGAAGATATTAGTAAACTCCACATTGAAAAAATTATGTTACTTTTTGTTCTCTTGAGGCTCAGAATATGTTTCCAAAGAACATAGGTAGAAATTTTCAGAAAATTTGTGATCATGAAGGCTCATTTCATTTTTCGAACAGAAGTAGGAAAATGGGACAGCTTTGTGATTTCTAAAACTTATCTCAATTAAATTTAATTAAAAGAGGAGTCTAATATGTAGTCTATTTATTTGGCAGGCACTGTTCAAGGATAAGATCCATTACCAGCAAAAGTGAGGAGATGGGGGGTCGGGCTAATTTCTAAGGTTTTTTGATAAAGCAAGACCACAATTCCTACAGGGTTCTGCACAGGGCTTAGAAAACAGATATCTACTAATGCTGCTATTGGGAGACATCTGAGCATATGGACGCACACTGCAATGAAACATTCGCATGATGTCACATGTTTTATTTCTACAGACTGTTACTCTGAACAGTTCTATATTCAAGCTAATAGTTTGTAGTGGATCCCATGTAATCACTGTGCTGATTAGAGTTATTTGAAAGGAAGGAACATCAGCTGAAAAAAAATGCCTGCATAAGATCTGGCCGTAGGACATGTTTTAAACTAGTGATTGATGGGAGCGGGTCCTGCTCATTGTGGGCGGTGCCATCCCTGTGTTGGTGGTTCTGGGTTGTGTAAAAAAGCAGGCTGAGTAAGCTGTGATCGGGAAGCCAGTAAGTATCACCCCATCCACAGCCTTTGCATCAAGTCCTGCCTCTAGGTTCCAGCCCTGTGTGAGTTCCTGTTCTGACTTACCTTCAGTCATGGACTAACATAAGGAATTGTAAGCCAAATAAACCGTTTCCTCCCTAATTTTCTTTTTGTCATGGTGTTTCATCACAGAGATAAAACCTCTAACCAGGACAATCATTTAGTGTTGATTTTCTAATGTAGTAAGTGATAAGTGTAGTAATGTAATAAGTGACCTGGATAAAGGAGTTGGCTCATGACAGATTAGTCCTCATAGCTAACTATGATGATAGTTATTACCTTCTTGAAATTGTCTTCAGAGCAGAGAAAGTATGGTGTATAGATAGAGGAGTTAGAAAATTACCCTAGTCCACAAAAGTAGGGGCCAGGAAATTTAATAAAGGCAAAGGAATTAGCCTTTGATATGGGTGACTTGTTTACTATTATCATACCATCCTGAAGACCCATGTAAAAAATTACTTAAGTTTTTTTAAAGAAAGTATTTTTCCACTTAAAAATAATTGTGTGTGTGTGTGTGTGTGTGTGTGTGTGTACATCACAGGTTAACTTTGGCTGATGTTCCTCAGGAACTATTCCATCCCACTTTTTTTCTAAATTATTATTTTAAAATATTCCTTATATTTATTCTGGATTCATATCATTTCTATCTCTGGTTTCCAGATCCCCCTGGTTGTCTCAGGCTTCCTTAAATTCATGTCTTCTTTAATTGCTAATACTCATTTCTTTTCTTTTCTTTTCTTTTCTTTTCTCTTCTCTTCTCTTCTCTTCTCTTCTCTTCTCTTCTCTTCTCTTCTCTTCTCTTCTCTTCTCTCCTCTCCTCTCCTCTCCTCTCCTCTCCTCTCCTCTCCTCTCCTCTCCTTTTCTCTTCCTCTTCTTTTCTTTTCTGTGTATATATATTTGGCTGAGGTCATTTAATGTTAGTAGTATGTACTTAGAGCTGGCCACTTGTGCTTAGACAACTTATCAAGGAGCTTATCCATGGAGAAGATTGATTTTCCTTCTTTGGCAGTCTGTAATCTGTCTTCGGCTTTTCATCAAGGCACAGGACCTTGTGAGATTTCTTTGATCTGAGCTGGCATGTCAAGTAGTGATGTCACTATGAAGATATCTTTGAGGTGAACATAAGTTTCAGATTTCATGGGTATGTCTTCTCTGACACATGTGGAATAAACTGTCTTGCAGCAGACATACTTGTCTTCTGAATCTTACAACTCCTGTCTCTACAATGTTCCCAGAACCTTAGGTGGAGGGGGTGCACTGATGTGTCTGTTGACATTAAGCACCTTGCAATATGTGGTATAGCTGGATCTTGGGATAAAACTGTTCCCACTTTTTCTGAGAAACCACCAAATTGATCTCCAAAATGGCTATACAAGCTTGCACTCCCATAAACAATGGAGAAGTATTCCATTTTTCCACATTCTTGCCAGTAGCATCCTTATATTTTTATACATGGCCTTTTAGTGTGTCTCAGAGACAGCTGATTAGCCTAGAATGGCTAGTTAGCAAGTCCCAAGGATCTACCTGTTTTTGTCTCCCTAGTTCTGGGGTTACAAATGTGTGCCACCATGCCTGGCACTAGATTTGAGGGATTGAACTCAGGTTCCTATGCTGGTAAGAAATGTAGGCTATCAACTGGATAAGTTTCTCAGTCTGGGAAGTATTCATTGAAAGATTCCAACTAGTGAAGGGCAAAGAGAACTGGGCCTTGGATCAGAGCTGACAAGAGATGGCATATCAGAAGACAATGGATTGAGGATGATTAATAAAAAAAAATACTTGTCACAGTAGCTCAAGCAAGAGACAGGATCAGGAGAACATACAAAGTTCACTGGGATGGGGGTAAGCCAATTGGAAGACACATTGTTGTCAGATTGGAAGGATAATGGGTGCCCATAATTTACAAAATTGAAAGCTGAATTTCATATAAGGATGTAGGACCCGTTGGCCATCACAGAATAATTCTGATGAGAATTCTTTGCACTCTGTTCTCCTAGTGTATCATCTGTTGGAGGTTGGACAAATAAAGTAACAGAGAAGGTTTCCATCCTTGAAATGTAATAAAAACTGAAGGAGTAGATTATTTTGCTATCTTTTCCCATTTTCTAATATTGTGTACATCACTCTCCCAACGCAGATCTGGAAGAACAAAACTTAAGCTGGTCAGCAAATCTTTATCTTGAGGAGAAAAATGAAATATAGATATCTTGAATTATAGTCATATTCCAAAGAAAGCCCTCTTTACAAATGCTTTGAACTCAAAGATTGTTTAATCTTTGCTGACTGGTGGGAATGATTTTTAAAAGAGAGACAGAAATGCCTTATACTCTTCTACTCCCATGGCGATTAGAATTCACATTTATAACTACATTTTTGTTCTCTTTATAGAAGAAAACCTTTATTCACCTGTGAGAATACTCAGTGTAATATCAGCCTTAACGGGTTCCCCGAGAAGGCTCTATAAAGGATTTCTGCCTTTCTGGGAGCTTTGCTAAGTGACCTGGTACATACTCTAGGCATTGCAAGTAAAATTCCCAAGGAGAAAAATTTGAGACTGCTACTCAGCTGTCCCTCAACTTTGTTTTGAACACCAAATAAGTGAAGATCCTCCAACTCTAAGAGAAAGCAGCCCATCACTAGAGAAATTATCAAGTAGGGCATGGAAAGATGGTTCAGTGGTTAAGTGCATACTGCTCTTGTAGAGGACCCACTACAGGCAGCTCACAACAACCTGTAACTCTAACTCCAAGAGACTAGATGCCCTCTTCAGACCTTTATGGGCATCCAAACACACATGTATAAACATACATACATGCTTACATACATACACATAAGTAAACAGTAAAAGCAAATCTAAAAATATTAAATATGTAACTATACACCTCCAGCAGTAATTATAACTGAAAACATTAAACATTCCTGGCTTTTATCACTTAGTTAATATTTGGAAGTGAGGGACCCTCATTAGTAAAAATTTAAGAGCTCATTATTGGCTGAAAACATGAGTGAAATTTAGTCTCTCTTTTTAGGTGTCATAATCCACATGACTGATGACAAAGGGAGATTTCTAACTTGAAGTTTTTTTAGGGGGTCACATATATCACAGATTTAGACTTTCTTTTTTAATTATTATTGTTGTTGTTGTTGTCACCATCATTGTTGTTGGTGATGGGTGGAGGTGGTGTTGACAGTGTGAGTGAGTGAACAACTTTTGGAACTGGCTCATATCTTTCATTGTGGGTTCTGGGGATGAAACTCAGGTCATAAGGTTTGGATGGTACATACTCTTATCTGATGAACTATGACACTGGCTTGCCATTTTGAAAATAAAAAACATTCTATGTGTGCATCTGTGTTAAAGAAATCATGTCTTGCTTTTGACTGTTTTGACATTTTTGCTTAATGTAAAAATTTAAAACATATGTATCTATTTCAACCAGATAATCAGTATTTTCTAAGTTTATTAATTGATTGATTCCCCCCCCACACCTTTTAAACTGCATGTAGTTTGAGATTCTAAATTTCCCTCAATGTCTGCAGTTTAAAAGAAGATTCCAGTATAAGGTTACTATTTTGGAGATTCATGTCCAAAAGTAAAAATTACCCATAATTTTGTAGGTCTTCTTTGATCAATGTTAATGATTTTTTTTTCTCAAAAAGAAGTGGATTTAAGTCAGGAGTTGGTAGTACACACACTCATCTGGGTGAGGTGATAGAATCACAAATTCAAAGTCATTTTGTGCTATATACAGGGTTTATGTCCATGATGGATGAAACAGATCCTGTTAAAAGCAACCAACCAACCAACCAACCAACTAACCAACCAACTAAGAAACATGGATAAACATTCATTACTAATCAGGAAGATAATATTTTTAAACTTGGTGGTTATGTTATAGTAGAGGATGCAGAACTTCAGCAACTGAGTGTGTCTTCCAAGATACAGCCTGTCTTCTTCTTAATTACCATAAAGACTCCGAGAGATTCAACCAAAAGACACAGCAATGACAATGAAATGCTAAGTCTTATGTCCTTGCTTTTCTGTTAGCTTGAAAACAAGTAACAGTTTTCTAATGCAGCGAGGCAAATGTCCTTATTTTAAGCATATAACAAGGGTCTTCTTATAAGTGAATGAACAAATGTCACTCACAAAGCCCATTGGCAGCTCCTCCACCTGCACCAAATCATTACTTCATTTGATAACTGGAATAATTTGGCCTTTCCAACAATGGATTTGAAAGATTATTTTAAGGTCAAAATGAAAAGCGACAAACATTGTTTGCATGTGTTACATAATCATCGGCACTGAATTTTCTATGGTATCGACCAAATTAACTAACAGCTGGCAAGAGTGTTCTGTCTACTTATACTGGCCTTCCAAGCATAGCCCACACATGGAGAGCAGAAGGCCACCTTCCAAAGACTTTTGTTTTATGAGAGGATGTGACCCTATTCTGGCAGAAACCCAGCTTGCTGCCTTTAATGTTGCTAATTGTCTCTAAGCTTGTGTTCTCCTTTTATTTCTGAATTATTGCTGCTTGTTATGTATCTCTGAACACCTAGAGAAATGACATTTCTAAGAATAATAATAACACTCTCTCAGGAGTTAAGAGATTGGCCCAAAAGCCTTTCATCTCCTGTAATTTTGGACTCTGGGATGAGTAAGCTTTTGGCCTGGTTTCAGGGGCTGTCTCTATCACAGATGTCACACATCTGAGCTGACAGCAATGGAAAGATTTTACATGGTGTTTTTGGAGACCTCCACATATTTTGATATTTTTTAATCTCCTTTTCCAGACAAAACATCTGAACAAATGAATGCAGTTGCTCCCTTCAATTGAACAAATCTACAAGCCTGACCACATGCTTTCAAAGTGAGCTCATAGATTAAAAGAAGTGTAGTATTATGTTTTCCTCTGGTTCTTGTTGTAGAGGTTTCATCTCCCATTGGACCCTTGTGTACGTGTCAGGAATTGGTAATCGGTTCCTTGTCATCAATTCTCTTGGAAGGATTCATTAATTGTGTAACACAGTGTCTCTTCACAATGAATACTTTTGCAAACCTTTACTTATTTTATTCATCTCAGGCCTGCTTGACATGCAATACGATTCTTGGAGAAAATGGTTTTGCAGGATGAGCCCATGGATCTGCTCATACAGAACCATCTGTAAAGCAAATAATAAACCGCTTTCAAGAAAAGCTATAAAGACCTTTCCTCCCTAGGCTGAGTGAGAACATAATCAACCCTAAAATCTACTGTCATCAGCACCAACAGAACAGTGTAAGTGAATTACCATGGCTATTAGCAGGTCAGTTCACAGGAGAGTGGAACAAGATGTCCAATAGTGAATTTGTGAATTACATATCAAATTGTGGAAACACTAATCTACTCAAAGTTTAGTGCTTAAGCCAGTAAAGTGGAACCAGTATGTGCTTGCTTCAAGAATGGACATTATAATTGCATGATATCATTATGCTCAGAGGAGATATACAGCATCTATTGATGGGCATTTCAGCCAAAAGACTCTATCACTTAAATAATACTTTTAAAAATGTTTTATGTGGTATGTATGAATTGTATAAAAATAGATATCATTGTGACTCATATGTGCATAATGTATTTTTTGTCACATTCACCCTTTTTGTCCCTCTTTTAATTCTACTGATCCTTTTTTTCTTCTCAAAGAGTCTCACTTCTACTCCTGCTATATCACTGTTTATTATTTCCTTTATAATATCTGGACATTCCTGCCTAATCATTAAAAGAAAGATTCAAAGAGAAGCTATAGTTGGTACAAAACCCAGCAGGATTTGCTACACAGTTATTTTCTTGAATTCCATAATAGATTCTTATGTCTCCAGATGCTGAGGGAACATCTAAGTTGTTCCTTTTAAGAGGGAAGTGTTGAGTTGGAAGGGCAGGAGTGATGGCTCAGTAGGTAAGAGCACTTGCTGTTTTTGTAGGGGGCTTTTATTCTCAACACTCACAATGGCCTATAGCTCCAACTCCAGGGGATCTAATGCCCTTTTTTCTGTCCTTCTTTGACACTGCATTCACATTCACATAACTACATACATACACAGAAGGCAAAGCAATAAAAATTGAAGCATGAAAGTGTTAAAAGTAAAGAATTAAATTTGGGGATGTGATTTGAAAGAAACTCTTCAATAGCTGATATAGCAAGGGCTTCTCACACTTTAGTTCCCACATAGAAGCCATCTGGACTCTTAGAAAATGTAAATCTCAAGTGGTGTAAGGGAGTGTGAGGATTCTGCACTCCCAGAAGCTTCTAGCTGTTGCATATCACACTGGTATGAGGACCATAGTTGTGTGTGTGTGCATCTCTCTCTCTCTCTCTCTCTCTCTCTCTCCATATATATATATATGACTTTGGGTCATTCTGGAAGGCTTCCCAGTGGAGGGGAAACAAGTAACCCACTGAATTTTAAGTATTTTGTTAATATGTTTTAGAATCTCTTATGGAAATACATATGATAATTTGAGCATACCAAAGAAAATAATGTGGCCATTAAGAAACCAAAAATGAGGGTTAATCTGGAGTAAACAGAAGGCACACCACACTTGGAATTCTGCAGACCTTTGGGTTTCCTGGCCCTCTTTTATTCCAGTTTCTCTTAGTTAGAATAAAGTTTTACTTTTATATTTTAAAGACAGAAAACAGGCATCACTGTAGTATGCATCCCAGAGCAGAAGAGCAAACTAGAACTCATCCAGGTTTTTGCTATAGTTTCCCAAAGGGGCATGAGCTTTCCTACTAATAAATTAACATTCAGGATAGATACTTTTGATATTTTTTTACTCTTCAAAATGCCTCTAACATAAACAACACCACTATTCTAATGGTTTTATTTTCTTTCCTTTTTTTTAAAAAAAGGTTTACAGTTATTTTTATTTGAGGTTTTTGGGTATTTTGTGTGTGTGAATGGGGGGGAGAGGGATGGTTAAGTCACGTGATGTAATGGCCAGATGGAGTGTCAGATACCAGTGAAAACCAGACTGGAGTTGTCTTTGGAAACAGTGAACCATTGAGTCTTCTCTCCAGCATCAAATTTTCCTTCTGATTGCATTTTTTTCTATGAAGAAATTAATTAAAAGAGCTTGTAAAAAATCAAGAATGCAGTGAGGGTAACCTAAGGAAATATCCAGTACATTGTTATCATTACTGTCCTCTTAAAAGGTACATATGTAGATAAATGTTGATTACAAAAATTGACAAGGGTCAGTCAATAAAAATGCCAAGGCAGCATCTCAATGCTCTTGAGTTATGATGATATAATTTATTTTTCTATCAGGGATGTTTGTTGGAGATTCCACAAGAACTCAAGAACAATAAAGCCATAGAAAGATTAAAATGGCAGAGACATAATTATGGAACATCATTGAGTGCACAGTTAATTTGCAGATGGAGACACAATCCTGTCCTCTACTGCCATGTACAGGAGGCTAGTGCTCAGAAACACAGGGAGATGACTGCGATTTTCACACCGGTTAAAATGACCAGTAATGGAGAGTGAAGCAAATAGAAGAGGCCCTAGATCCAGATTCTAAATCCATCTGCATTTGCTGGGCTTGAGCTTTGGGTCTTCATAGTATTCTTCAGCATCAGTAATCAAACGGGGAAAAAACCTACTAAGTATAATAGTATTTATCCCAACAAACAAGGCATAGAGGTTGAGATATTATATCTATATTCCCATGAACAACTATCTAGTTCTCAGAATCTTTTCACCTATAAAATGGGAGAGCTGGTCTAAGTCCTTTTCCTTGAGCAGAGTGTGAATCAAATCGGGGAACCTGGGGAGAATAAGTGTTCCGAGTGCAGATTCCTTGGGAATCACCTAATACTTGCTGAATGGGATACTCAGGAATAGGGCAGGCCCAAGTGATAAGTCTAGGTAGTGTGTGTTTTGTTTAGTCATTTTCTTTTTAACTTTTGCCTTTTGCCATCTGGTTATCACTAGTGTTAGCTGGTCTTGCTGTCTCTGTCTATGGCTTATCTGTCCTGCAAGCCTATGTATCTGTACTCCTGGAATTCCTGTTCTCTCTGTGCACACAGGTATGTAGGCACTCCTGGGAGACCAGCTCTCCTGTGGTGGTGTTTGTGTATGTAGCTCTGTGGCCCAGGATCAACGCTACGCTCTCAGGCCTCTCCACATTTATATTTGTTTGTTTATTGAGGCAGAATCGTAGGTAGCTCCGGCTAGACTCAAACACTCCACCTGAGGATGCCTCCTTCTGCCTCCAACGCCTGAGTATCAGGGTTACCGGTATGATTCACCATGCCCACATGTTTTATGCAGTATTAGGAGTAAAATCCTCATAAATGTCCAGCCCAAAACTTAATCTGAAGACAAGCTTTGAACAGCTCCTCAAATGGTTCTCTTCCAGTCTTCTCCCACCATGAGGAAGAACCCCAAAGCAGAAAACTTTGAAAATCATCTTTTAAGTTTTAGTTTGGCCCATAGATCCTATGGTTTTTATGCATGAGCTAAGGTGTTGACTAAGAATGACTGAAAGGGAGATTCTTTGGAAAACCATGATGGTTTCCTTACATTAGGAGTGCTCAGGGAAATGGCTTTCATGGTGACTGGACTCATGGGTATTGGCCTGGCTCTTGCTTCTGGGAATGACCAACCATCAGTGTGAATCTGATTTGAAGGCAGAGTGGAGCAGGGGAAAACACTTTTATTTGTTCACATGAATCTTGGTATACATTCATTCAGGCACAATTAAAAACAGTAGGGTTTCCCAGTTAACATTTGGTAAAACTCAAAAAACATTGTTTTGCTTGCTTATTGCTTTGAAAAGCCTGTGGAAGAAAAAGGCATGTTTGATGAAAGTATTGTCTTAAATCTACAAATACGGAACCTCTAACGGCTAGTGCACTGGAGTCTCGATTTTGAGCACTTTGGTCTCAACTCTTTCAGACTTCTCCTTTTATTAACACTCATTTATTAAAAGGGTGATAATCTCTCGGAGAATATTGTTGGTCTCTTTTAGAAGTGCTTTTGCCTTTCTGAGGGTTAGAAAGGGTTCCTGGAAGTTTTATTTTACGGAAATACATAGAAACCACAACAAATACATAGGGCATCCTTCTTCAAACCATTTTCTCTCCATGCCAATTCTTGGGCTAAAAGCCAGTATTCATCTACAAGGAGCTTTCCAGACTGCTTTGTGTGTATCTTCTTGACAATTGTGCTGATTTCTTTTTAAAAGATGAATTGTGTGTGTGTGTGTGTGTGTGTGTGTGTGTGTGTGTGCATGTGCATGCATATATATACTTCTGTGCGTGTGTGCACATGCCAGTTCCCTCAGAAACTAGATTAGGGAGCTGGACCTTTGGAGATGAAGTTATAGGACATTGTGTAATACCCAACATAGGTCATTTGTAATAGCTATGTAATGTTCATAGCTGCCGGGGTATCTCTCCAGTCTCTTGCCCTGCTTCTTGTCCCTGCGTTGTGTTAGCTCCCAATACCTATAGCCCATAAAAATGCTTACCAAGCTCCTGTCTGCATCTTCCATTCTTGGTCATGAGGACAGAGTTTAAATGCCGTATGTTCCTTTAGTCCTGCATTGAGATAGACCTCAGATTGGTTTTGCTCCTCAGGAAATGGTCTGCTGAAGATTCTACTTTCTGGTGTTACACATCTCTGGGGTGACCCCTTCTTCCTTGCCATCCCTCTCTATTTGTGTTTCCAACATTCTTTCTCCATGTCTGGATGGAAATGAGAATTGTGTATAGGGTTTGTCTTATTCAAGATGTGTCACAGAGTGCTAGAATTAGTACTAGATTTAGTCACTTCTCAAATGGATCACCTGGGGACCTTATTCAAATGCAGATATTTTAATTTGGTGAGCCTGAGAAGCTCTTAGCTGGTGCCATCCTGCCGATCTATGAACTGCTCTTCAAAGATGACTTAACTTATCCCAGAAGGAAGGTAAGCCAGAGCATGGGTTCGGAGAGTTAGACAACCCGGATCAGTCTGTGTTATGTGTTCTTGTCTATGTGCATTGAAGGGTGGTGTTCAGTGCCTTGGAGATGGGCTAAGAGCATGCCTGTCCTTTACCTTCTCTCTCAGTTGTTAGACCAAAACTATGATCAGAAGTTGACAATGTTCTCAGGGTGGAAGGGGGCAAAAATGACTATTGTTCAAGAAACATTGTCATAGATGTTATTATTGAAGGTGGCCCATTAAAATGCTGGAACTCTACTAGGTCATTGAGTGGTGCTCTATGACATTGGGCAACTCAAATCTCTGTGCTTTACTTTCCCTCTATAAAATGGGTACAATGATATCTTTGTTACATGTTCACAGATGTATTGTGAAAATGAAGTGACTAAAGATCCATGAATGCTTACAACTATATGCGTTTTTGTGCCTAGACATCAATAAATGTTAGCAAATATCAGTAACATTTTTCTCTATATTGGCCATTTAAGAGATGTTAATTCACCACAGGCAAACACACTTTGATCAATCAAAGGAAAACAGATTTTATACGTTTTTGAATTAATGAAATGTGTAGTTAATTTATTTATCAAGATTAAAAATGGGAGAAGAACCTATTAAATATGCATCTTAGCATTCCTTATTGAGTTATCTCAGTTAATTGTAATCCAGAATTTAATACCTAATTAATTCCATTTGAACTCCACACATCAATGGAAGTGGGAAGATACTGCATGTATACCTGATTCCTGGCAGAACAGTTATTTATTCGTCTAAAATTCCCTCTGAAACAATAAATTTTGGGATACTCCACAAACCCTCTTAGATGGGGTATCATTTGCTAGTTCTTTGACTATTTAAGGTTTAAAATTCTGAGGCACATTTAATTCAGTTTGTTTTCTTGGTAGGAATGGTGGTTTGAAAGTATAAACTACACATTTCTGCTATATTGGGGTTGATGTTACTCTGTGATGAATAATTAGCAGAAGAAAGGTTACAACATCCTGCTGGATGCAGAGTTCACAACTGTGGGTATCTACGCTGTGGTTGCCCTGAAACACAAAACCCTGTGTAGGGAACATGGCAGTGTTAACCGAACCAGTACTGATGGAGCCTTGTTCTACATGAACTGTAATTTCACTCTGAAATATGCACCAAAGAGTCCGTAACGAATGTGTAACTGGCCATCCAAGGTTTCTAGATGGTCTCAGGTTTGCTCTAGTATAGCTTAACCCTTTTCGGTGATCTGGAATGTAGCAGTTTCTGGGTCTCCTTCCCCAGACAGAACTGAACAGCCCCTGCTAATGATAATCACCTCATTCCCATTCAGTCCATTCCTTAGAGCATAGCACACACACACACACACACACACACACACACACACACACACACACACACTGGTTGCAATCAACATAATAATATTTTCTAGATTCACAGATCTATGAACTAACTGAGCCAGTCATATTGCATATTCAACATCCCGTTAATGCTACCCTTCTACTTGGTGAGAACTGTAGGAGGAACCTTTCCTGCTATTGTCAATGCTGGCCCCAGATGGCACATGGCTTACTTTGGAGAGCACTGTAAAGCAGGGTGAATTGATTTATCAGTTACATGTTACTGCCAATCTTAGTAGAAGGTTAGGAATACATTTTCTTTAGAGTTTATGGGTCTCTGAACCACTGAGATGGGCAATGATCTGCACTGTGCACTTCTGTATTTAGAATATATTTGCATAGTGATACAATAGCTGATAACTTGACTGCATAAAGTCTACATACACTTATTGTTATGTAAACAAACGGGTAGGTAGAGAGAATCTAAACTTGTTGAATGAATCGTTCACTTGCTGTTACAGCCTTGGATAGCAAAACTAGGTAAAGTGAGTTTGTATCATAGCAATGCTGTCCTTTAACCACAACTATTCCCAGCAGGAACTTGAGTGCTTAGTGTATGTGAACCCAGCACTATGTTAGATCCATTGTGTGCATTTTCCTGATTTGTTCCAATGCAATATATTTCTGCATTGTTCCAATGAAATATATCTCTGCATGCCTGTCTCCATTTGTGTAGGAGTGTGTGTGTGTGCATGTACATACACTCAAGTATATAGGCACAACTGTGTGGATGTGTGAAGGTCAGAGGACAATCCCAATTGCTGTTCTTCAAGTGTTAAATCCATATGTTTTTGAGGCAAGGTATCTCAATGACCTTCAACTCACTGAGAAGGCTAGGCTAGCTGACCAATGAAGCTTAGGGATCCCATTATCTGCACTTCTCCAGCACTGGGATTACAAACATGTGCTACCACTCCTGGGTGTTTTTACATGGGTTTTGAGACTTGGTCTCAGGTGTTCATGCTTGTATAATGAGCACCTTACAGATGGTCCCCTTACAGAGGGTCTGACTGACCCTCATCTTACACTTGAGTCAGTAGAGATCTGATGGGATTGCCTATCTTAAAATAGCTAGAGAAACATTAGGGTGGAAGCATTTAGATTTCAGAAGTAGTGCCCACAGTGTTTCCTCCATCAAGGCAAACGTATGGCGCAATTTTGTTCACTTATTTGTTTTATCTTTATCTCAAATTATCTATATATGTATATGGGCAAGTATGAAATGTGTGTGTGTGTGTGTGTGTGTGTGTGTGTGTGTGTGTGTGTGTGTGTGTGTTGTCTACAGAGACTGGAAAAGGGTCTGAGCTAGGGGTGGCTGTGCACAGCCCTGTGAGGGTACTAGGAACCAAAGCCTGGCCCTTATTGTAAGCAGCAAATGTCCTTAACTGCTGAGCTGCCTCTCTAGACCCTGTAATTTTATTTCAAAGCATCTCCCATATCCATCTAGCTACATTCTGAATGTATTACATGGAGATTTCTTGGTACTTTTGGTTGTAGAATCACCTGATTAACATTTTAAAAATCCAAATAAATATATTCTGCTTGGATATCAGCTGGCTCATTGCCCAACCCCCTCTGTTGACATTTAGAAGACGTTTCTAACAATATTTTGACTTTCTTGAGCACTTATCTTTCTTTAATAGAAAGTTCTGTTTGTTATCGTTTCATTGTCATAGTGAGAGAAAAGCAATTTGCTACGCGGCCAACAAGACTCTCTTTTACTTATTAAAATGGCTGTAAATCCACAGCTGGCAAACAGTGTGAGATTGATAGCTTTGTTATAGAAAGCCACATAAAGGAAGTGTAAATCTTTCCCCTCGCTTTCTGCCAATGGTCTTCAACCAAAACCTAGAGGGTGCATGTTCTAAAATGAGAGACTAAGCTGGGGTCTGAGGCTGTCACTCTGAGGTTTCCTTGCAAGCTCCAGTAATGCCCACCAGAATAAAGAAGTGTTGGCTCTGCCAAAGCTGTGTAAAGTGAAGGAGAAAACAACTTGGGACAAAAAGAATATGTGGTAATCACCATTAAATTGTTGGGAAGGGTCAGTTTGTGATTAACTTCTTAAGGGCTGGAGGATTCAGCTGGACAGAGAATCCTCAGATCATTGTGATTTTGGTGTGGAATGTTCAGAAATGGGAAGTTTGGATTGAAGAATAACGGGAATCCCATAGCACTCAGAGTGTGTGTGTGTGTGTGTGTGTGTGTGTGTGTGTGTGTGTGTGTGTGTGTGTGCGCACATGCACATGTATGTACAGGTGCAAGTATATATGCCAATTTATGCTCATGCATGTGGAATCCAGAAGACAAGGCACTATTCCTCAGGTGCTGTACACATATTTTTTGACATGTAATTTCTCACAGATCTGGAGTTGCCAAGCAGGCTAGGGTGGCTGGCCAGTGAGTCCTTCTATCTTCACTGCCTCCACCTCCCATCACTGGGTCTGAGGAGAACACTCAGGTCCTTATGCTTACAAAGCAAACACTTTACCACCTGAGTTGTATCCCCAGTTCATGCCATATTTATTTCAAAGATATCATATTAATAATAATGATATTAAAATAATAGTATCCACCCCATTTGTTAGCACATTTGGCTAGTGGTCTCTTGCACGTTATTTCCTATAATTTCTACAACAATCTGAATCATTTTATATGTATAGTAGTACTACTCTCTCCATTTTACAGACAAGGGCATACAGTCTGAGAGGCTAAGAACCTATACTGTGTTCATAATGGCTTCTAATTCTAATGGTAGAGTCAAAACTTAAACAAGGCTTATCCATTTTCAGAGTCCTTCCTCTAAGTCAGGGCATCTCAAAGCTGTAACCCTTTTATATAGTTCCTTTTGTTGAAGTGACCCACAACAAACTTATTTTTGTTGCTACTTTATAACTGTAACTTTGCTATGCTTATGAACCATAATGTAAATATCTGTGTTTTCCAGTGGTCTTAGATGACCTCTGTGAAAAGGGGTTGTGACCCACAGGTTGAGGACTGCTGTGGTCTAACCATATGGCAGTCAGTCCCCTGTGATTAAAACTTTATTTTGATTCTAACTTTGCTTGGCTCTTCAGAGCTGATCCACCAATAATGGGTAAAAGTTACAGGTTGGGCTCCTGAATTTATATGAAGTATTTATAAATTTAAAGTAAGTAAATTTAAGGCCATCTATTTTCCATCTTAAAAAATTCAGAATTTATTCTTCAGACAGTAGAAAGCCACAGAAGGGCTTTTAAGCACAGCCCTATTGGATTTGGAGATAGTAGAGAAAATAAGATAATATTGTTAGCTTATTAGATGACTGTTACAGTAGTCTAGGCAAATGACAGAATTGGGACACTGGGCAGAAGATGATGAGGGAACAGTGTGTAGGAACCCTGTTCAGAGATACCTAAGAAGTGGGATGAAGATATTAATCATGTATAATATGAGTATGGTCAGTGAGGCTGAAGGAAAGGTCAGGGTGCTCCTGGTATTTTAGTTTATGAGATTCAGTAGACATCTGGTGACATGATCGGTCTAGATGTGTGAGAAAGGCAAGGCAGACACACGGTCATGGAGAAATAACACCTTCATTAAATGCTAGCCGTGCAGGTTCGGAAGTGTTTGTGCTATGTCAAGGTTGAGACACAGGCAATCAGACCTGGTGATGAAGTCTGGCACCATCAGTCAAGGTATGGAGTGGAGGGAAGCTGCAGCATTTTGTGTGGAGTCTGAAGTCTTTGGGGACCAAAGACTATTAACAATGTTGTAATATCTCTTCCCACCATTTAGCAGGTAGTTGTTGGCAGAGGAGAACCAGAAAAAAAATTAGATCATCAAGCTTCAAATTACAAGAGAACATGGTGTTTGTTGTTGGTGGTGGTAGTGGTAGTGGTAGTGATGTGGTGGTGTTTTGTGCTTCTTTCTTTTCCTTGGAGATTGTATGCTAAATAAGGAAATCCATGTGCAGCTGAACATTTCTAGTCTTTGCTTACAAAAGGTTCCCTGTGGGTTGGCAGCATAGAAACTGCTTAAAGGGATTATGATGTAGGTTGGAATTCAGTGTGTGTGTGTGTGTGTGTGTGTGTGTGTACATTCCAACTGAACCATATCCTCAGCCTTAGGTTAGAATCTTAAGATCTCTACTTCTTCACATACACTACCCCCTCCATCCCAATTTCTCAGAATCAACTGCTCTTCACAAAGTTATTCTTTGCCAATATTATTGTGTTCTGAAGACTGTTTCTGTGTTAATGACAAATCAGACTTGAAGTATATAAAATATGTTAGAAGGCTTGTCGTTATTTTGTGAGAGCCACCAACCACTTCTTCTCTTCCTTTCTGTCTTTTAAAATACTTTTTGTCTAGTACCAGGAGTGTGGCAAGAAGCCCATCTTACATGTGTTTCTCTTTTTTTTTTTTTGTATTCAATGTGACCTTGTACAAGATAGCTCAAGCTATCTGAGATTCAACTTTCCTTATCATTTAAGTACAGAAACTGTACCATATTTTTTCTGAGGTACCTTTCAACTCCAAAGTTTTGTAATTCGCAATCCAAGCCTTTCACTTAAATGCCATTTAAATGTCATTGGTTAGATCACCAAAAGGCTAATAATTGAATAATCAGGGATAGATCAAATACCATTGCAATGAGGGTTCCTCAAAGACTGAAAAACATTCCTTTTTATAGGACAGAAATCAGAAGATCGGTTTTTAACAAGGTCAAAATTTCCCTTTTGGTATTCGCACTAATTAAATTAAATCCTGAGAAATTTAAACTAGAAATCCAGGAGACCTCCCCTCTTCACCCAATTGGCTTTAAAGACTCAAGATAAAAAAAAGATAAATAAAGGCTCAACATTCTTTGGGGGATGTACATATCAGTGAATGATTGTCCTTTTAAAGAAGTTGTAACTTGAAGCCACAACCTTACAGGGATAGACCCTGGTATATTTGTCAGAGTATGTGCTCTGACAAAAAAAAAAAAAAGACTTGGTGTTTTTATTTTTATTTTATTTTTATTTTTTATTATTTTCTATATTTTTTATTTACATTCCAAATGATTTCCCCTTTCCTGTTTCCTCCCTCCCCGAAAGTCCCATAAGCCCCCTTCCCTCCCTCTGTTCCCCATTCAATCCCCTCTCGCTTCTCTGTCCTGGCATTCCCCTACATCCAGTCTTTCCAGGACCAGGGGTCTCTCCTTCCATCTTCTTGGAAATTTATTCATATGTGAATTGTGTCTTGGGTATTCCGAGATTCTGGGTTAATATCCCCTTATCAGTGACTGCATACCATGTGTGTTCTTTTGTGATTGGGTTACCTCACTAAGGATGATATTTTCCAGTTCTGACCATTTGCCTAAGAATTTCGTGAATTCATTGTTTTTAATTGCAGAGTAGTATTCCATTGTGTAGATATACCACATCTTCTGAATCCATTTCTTCGTTGAGGGACATCTGGGTTCTTTCCAGCTTCTGACTATTATAAATAAGGCTGCTATGAACATAGTGGAGCATGTGTCCTTATTGCATGCAGGTAAAGCCTCTGGGTATATGCCCAGGAATGGTATAGCAGGATCCTCCGAGAGTGTCATGCCCAGTTTTCTGAGGAACCGCCAGACTGCTTTCCAGAGTGGTTGTACCAGCTTGCAATCCCACCAGCAGTGGAGGAGTGTTCCTCTTTCCCCACATCTGCTGTCTCCTGTGTTTTTGATCTTAGCCATTCTGACTGGTGTGAGGTGGAATCTCAGGGTTGTTTTGTTTTGCATTTCCCTAATGACTAAGGATGTTGAACATCTCTTTAGGTGCTTCTCAGCCATTAGATATTCTTCAGGTGAGAACTCTTTGTTTAGCTCTGTACCCCATTTTTTAATAGGGTTATGTTTTTAGTACATTGCGAAGGGTATCTTTCTTTTTTTTTTTCTTATGTATTTGTTTTTTCAATTTGTCCTTCAGTACTAACCGGATCTTTTTTTTTTAATTTAATTTTATTTTATTTTTTTAATTTACATTCCAAATCACTTCCCCTTTCCCGTTTCCTCCCTCCCCGAAAGTCCCATAAGCCCCCTTCCCTCCCTCATCAGCATATCAATAGATTTCTAAAAAGATGGAAGGAGAGACCCCTGGTCCTGGAAAGTCTGGATGTAGGGGAACGCCAGGACAGAGTAATGAGAGGGGGTTGAACAGAGAAAAGAGGGAGGGAAGGGTATCTTTCTTAAGCAACTAGTGATTCTACCTGAGAGACAGATCACATTGTAGTTGACATAAGAAGCATATCTTTCAAGTAAAAGCAGCCTGCTTCAATTACATTTCTTTTGTGGTGATAAAATGTCTTGACAAAAGCAACTTATAGAAGAAAGACTTTACTTTGACTCATGGTTTGAGGGTTAAGTCTTTTATAGCAGAGAAAGCAGCAGAAGCTTGAAGTGGCTTGTCACATCATACACAACCAGGAAGGAGGGCTCTCTGAATGGTTGTGCCCCATTCATGCTCTTTCTTTACAATCTAAGATCCCATCCCAAAAAATGGTATCATCTACAGCTCTTCCCACTTCAATTAACTCAGTCAAAATAATCCTTCACATACACGGCCAGAGGTGCCTCTCATGAAGTTGACAATTGTGACTAGATATTACATATGTTTTGAGGCTCGTCAGGCTAAGGGGATAAGTGGAGTTCAAAAAACACAAGCTTAAATGGAGGAGCCAATGATGTAGAGTCCCAGAGTCAAGCTGACAAGCATCTCTGAGGCCGAGGCTCACCAAAGCTGGTGTTATGAGGCACTTCTTTTATGTGGCTTCAGCTATTCACACTAATAGATTTGATGCTCTGTGAAGGCTCCAATTCTGGAACATGAGCTGCCATCACTGCCATGTCTAGCCTTTATCTGGAGGAGAAGATAACAATAAGGCTATGGAAGTCTCCTTTATTGACAGTTCTAGAACTTGAGAATGTTGTATGCACTGTGAATGACACTGTGGTGTTGAATTGTGCTCTATGCTGTGCCACCTGCACCTCCTGTTAATCTCATTGGACTTGGTAAAGGATTCTCGGAGGATTCTGTCTCCTGGACCGTCACTTTGTCCTGCTTCACACTGGGTGAGTCATCTCTTTGTGGAACCGTGACAGCCATCACCAAGATTGAGAACTCAATGTGACAAAGGAACTGTTTTCACAGTTCTCTGTCGACATAATACAAAAGTTCACCACATCAGGCACGTCATCTTAATCACCGGGGTCAAAAGAACTTTTAGATGTGACAAGTAGCTGCTGCTTTCAGGAGTTTTTTCCTTCTGATTGGCAAGGAGCAGGCCACAAATTCCCAGCACCTGGACGATCCCTTCACTCTCTCATTTCTTTTGATTTGTGCTAAAATATATTTTAAAAGGAAGGCAATGCTCACTTTGAAGTTGAAAGTGAGAATGAGCACTGGCTCCAGAGTTTGTAAGTGACCTGGCAAGCACTTTTCTTTTGTTTAAGTTTATTAAGCACCTATTCTGTACCTGGCTATGTTCCTCTGGGCACTGGGGATGACAAGAGTGAACAATTAAAACCCACAACTATCTATCTGAGTTTACATTACAGTAGAGAAACAGGTACTAAAGTAGCCAATGAGATGCTGGGGATAGGAAAGATGGTTCAAATGGCTCTCACAGAAAAACACGAGTGAGGGCTCTTAAAGAATTTGGAATTTATTCTATGTGTATTGGGAAATCAGTGGATTTTACAAAGTATTGTGCAAAGTATATTTTGATTAGGTATCTGTGGTTACTGTATGGATAAAGGATTTTTTATGGCATAGATTTAAGAAAGGGGGGCCAACCATAAATCTCCCAACACCTTCTGTGTTCGTCAGTGTTCTGTAGAGAAAGAGAACATATATGATGGCCAAATATATGACAAGGGAATTTATTAGATTGACTTACACATGTGGTCTGGATAGTCCAATGATAACTGTCTCCCACCATATAAGCCAAAAGTCTAGTGGTTTCTCAGTCCATGAGCTTGGAGCCTGAATGTCTTAGCAGTCCTGATTTGGAACTGAAGACCTAGAAGGCTCCAGGAGACTTGCTATTCTTCCCCCTCAGAACTGGTTCTAATATTAGAGAAGGAATTGTGCAGCAGCAGCAGCAGCAGCAATAGGATAGGTGCACTTGGTAGCAAGAGCAAATGTAAGCAGGACAAAGCAACATTTCCTTCTTTCATTTCCCTCTTGTCTGTGTTGCCAGGGGATTCTCGTAGTCTGGTCAAGAAAACACTTTGCAGGAATGCTCAGTGTCATGTTTTTGGTGACTCGTGATCCAGGCTGACAACTGTCACACCTTCTAAATTGAAAGACCACTGTGGACCAGATGAGGGTGTTGAGATTGAACATGGAAAAGAGTAAATTGGTAAACTATGTAAATGAGAGAAAGTATGGATGAAGCACCATGCCCAGAAGTGTTTCGTTTGAAGTTCAAGTTTGATTTCCAGAAAGCCATTGTATACAAAATCGGAGTACTGAGGATTGGGAGAGACAGTCATTGCTGTGCTTACCACACATCTGCCTTCGTTCTCATATATTTGAGCGCTGTGAATTTTGATAGTCACAATTAGCTCCTGCCAGTCTACAATATGATAATGGGTTGACATATAGAAGTCAATATTGGTTTTCCTACTACTGCCTCAGTGACCAGAGATGTTCCACATGCAGAGTCTTTCCAACCTAGGGCCCAGAGTGGTTATATGTAACAGAGTCACGGTTTCTTCTGTTAGCCAATATCTGTCACATTCAACATGCTTCTTGTGTTTAGCCCCCGAGGCTTGTGGGTTAATGTGCTACCACAGCACAACCTAAGTTATACTGACTACTGTAATCAAAAACATCGACAAAGGCATCATTACTAAAAGAATACTATCTCAAATAAGATAAACTCATTTGAGAAGAGAGAATAGAGAGAGAAGACAAGGGTTTCGCCTAGAGCCTTAGTGTACCAGTTGAGATAGGGCTATGTACATTTGGGAAGCTAAGACTAGTAAAAACTTGGGTCCTTGCTGTTGAAGTCTTGGGTGTTTGAGTAGAAAGAATAATTTTTTCTGCATGCACAGATATAGTGAAGGCAACTGTTTCCCCCTGACTGTTAGTTGTGAGAGAGTCTGTGCTGTCATTTTTTAGAATTAGTCATGACTGGAGTACAGCACAGTAAAAATGCTACAGTGACAAAAATCAGCAAATGACAGAATCTGAAGATTACTTTTCTGGGCTATAAATGTGGAAAGATGCGGAGAGATTCCACCCTGTGGTCAGTCTAGGTTAGACACTCCTCTTTGCAGTGTTTACTGTGTCCTAGGGATGCCTGCAAGACGTGTTCCGATTTGAGTGTCTTTTCCCAGACAGTTCCTCCAGGACTTTCTCCATTGCTTACAGTAATGTTTGTGAAGAAGCCCGATCCTGTCTATATTTGTTCAACAGATGAATAGTGGAGCTGGATCCCAATCAAGGTCAATTCCCTCAGATAAAAGCTGATAAGGGGACTTGCTGTTACAATCCAATGAATGTTCTTTTAATGTCATGTGACCACAGGATGGCTAACTTTCTTGTTCAGATTTTTCACACATCTTAGTTCGTCAACAGGTACTTACTGAGTGCCTGCTGTGTATTAAAAATTGTGCAGGGGAAGGAATACCTCCCTTAGCCTCTACCCTCAGGGAACTCACAATGCTACTGAGAGGGGTAGGCTAATTGTTACAAAACCATTAGAGAACAGTGTGAAATAGTATATGGATAGTTTAATAGAAAAACACGGTAAATGTGCAGTATTGTAGTTAGTAAGAGAAGAAATAGATAAATGTGAAATGAAATTAGATCTGGGGCAATTTCTCAGAAGAGGGGGTACTTTGAGAACTTGGGAGGGAAGCATGAGAAAGGACTAGATTTTAGAGCTTCACTGGGGGGTGAGCAGACAGGTGAGGCAGTCCCCTTGAGACTGTGACTAATGGTCTTTGCTGGGAAACAAGAATGAACTGAGTGTAAGGTTAAGGGAGAACTAGATTCAAAAAGTTCCCCCAAATTAGTAAAGTGGCATCATTCCTCCTGCTTAATTGTGACATCTCTGAGGCTGTACTGTGTACCTATCAAGCAGTGTTTTAAGTATGTAAGCAAGTGTGTGTGGGAGTCTTGTCTCATGGGGCTTTTATTATTCTTGAAAAATATTTTATCTTAATTGTGTGTGTGTGTGTGTGTGTGTGTGTGTGTGTGTGTGTGTGTGTGTGTGTATGTAGCGGGGGAGGGAATTTGAGTATGTGGTGTATGCAGGTACCTGAAGAGTCCAGAAGAGGGTGTCAGACCTCTTGGAGCTGGGGTTATTTCTGAGCCTCCTGACATATGATCACAGGTCCTCATGATTGATGAAGAAGCTCTCTTAGCCACTGAGGCACCTCTCAAATCTAGGCTTACATTTCTTTATGGGCAGATAGATAAAAGTGTTGAGATGATTATGCAATGTTACTGAATTTCAGATAATGGTAAGTACTATGAAGAAAAGAAAGAATGAATGAGGAGATGCAGAGATGGCATGTGCTATTTTCTATAAAGAAATGTCAAAGGAGGCTTTTCTGGGAGGCTTGTACTTATGAAGGGACTCTTATCAAGTGACAGGATAAAGACAATAGGTTTCTGGGAATGGATGTGATATGACAGGGAGCTTCAGGGAGGGGACACATAACAGACAAAGGTGGAAAGTCACCAAGGTAGCTAGCAGCAAGGCAAATTCTCATGTTCAGAATCTAAGAGGAATATATTAGAATCAAAAGGGAATATTCTTTGCAAGGGCTTCTTTTCATTTATTTCCTCTGTGCATGGATATTATTGTATGTTTAGGTAGTACTTGTTTTTTTTTTTTTTTGTGTGTGTGTGTGTGTGTGTGTATTGTGTCTTCACGTGTGTTTCAGTAGATATGTATTTATATATGTGCAGATGCAAGCACACACAGGTACATGCTTGTGAGGTAAATATTTATGGGGTGCATATGTTTGTGTTCATGTATATGTAGGAGGGAGGGCACTTGGGTTTGTATGTACAGATGGTGTTTTCTGTCTTTCCTACCTGAAAAAGGACCTGCTTCCCATTAAACATGCTGCTGTCCTTGCAAAACAGCAAAGTAGAAGACACAAGTTCTACCCATCTCATCGAAGGTAAGCCTATGTGATTTGCATGGCTTGGTGCCCAGTAGCAGAGGATTCAGGTTGCCAAGTCTTTGGATAATAACAAGTTCCCATCTACATAACACCTGGTCTTTACAACCCAAGTCATTATGAATGTGGTCCAAGTTGTCACTCTAGGGGTTTTATTTTTCCACTTTATTCGGAGTTGTTTCTTATGGCTATGGAGGTTGCTTTTCCCCGTTCCTTTGGCTAGTGAAGATAAAGTTTCAGTCTCTCCTGACATTATGATGGTTCGGTGATGTTGTAGATAAGTAGGAAAGCAGAACCAGCCGAACTTCAGATCTCTTAGTAAATAATATTGAGGACAAGCCATCAATCAAAGACAGAGACTGGGTTGATCATGAGCATTGGGCTAGGAGGAGGTGCTTCTAGAATATTGCCTAGAAGTAAAGATCTCTGAGTGTACGAAATGGGGAACCTATGGCTACAGAGCTTCTACACCATTCTAGTATGTGGCAAGGAAATGAACCTACCAGCCTGTGGATGGTGTGAAGAACTAGAGGTGTGTGTGTGGCGTGGGAGGGGTTGGTTTGCTTTTTAGGATTTTAGATGCTAAGACACCTAGATGTCAGACCTGGGGAGATAGAAGAAAAACTGAAGAGGTGTATGACCCGCTCTCATTATCTATCAAATCCAATTCCCTTTGTGTGACATCATCATTATCTCTTGCCTTGACTGTTACACATCTACTTGGCTTATGCTTAGCAACAGAGTGATCTTTTAATGTCCAAATCAGATCGTATCCTACAGACATCTGAAACTATCCGTTGGCTTATAGGTCAGACCAGGTCTGCCCTCTTTCTGCCTCTGCCATCTTGCCTGATGGTTCTCCCCACCACTGTCACCACACTCCAGATACTTTATTCTTTGACTGGTTCTTTATGCGCAAACTCTTTCAGTCACATGCTTCTGGCATGATAGCTCACATCTTCACCATCCCTGTCTGATGATTAGCTGTACAAGAGAGATGCCTGGGGTCAGATCCAAGTGTCACTCATCAGCGTTGTGACTTAACTGGTTGCATTCTCCCTACCTCTGTTGTCAAATGGAGCTGATAACAGTGTGTGCCTCAAAGGTATGGTTGTATAGACTCAGCTCAACACCGAATATCTAGAACAGAACATATTATCTCACCCCATCCCCATTATCTTCTGTATCTGAGCCTAAGTATCACTCCCTCTGGAAGGTTTTCCTGCACTTGTCCCTGTGTGTTTGCTCTTTCTGGTTCATATCTTTGTGGACATTACTCTCTCTTTTCTTCCATCTTGTATTGTCATAACCACATGTAGGCCCTTGTGTTTATTGTTCCTATTTGACATTAAACTTCATGGGGGCAAAGTACTCAGTCAGCTAAATTGCCAGAGAGCAAATACTTAACACTGTGTTAGTAAGCATACACCAGGCACACAGCAAATATCTTAATGTGTGACTGAGGCTGGTGGGTTGGGACTAAGTTGGGAATGCTGAGGGTATTCTGGGAAGATCTTGGTGCCTCAGTGGGGCAGAGCTGGGCCAGAGGCCAGTGGAGTTAGGTTGCACTACTTCTCAAAACATTACCATTAGGTTGTATTTTAAGATGTTGACATATCAAAATCAAATTACTGGACCAAAGTCAAGGCTCACACATCTATGCCAACACTAAATGCTCATTTTTGGCAGAAAAAAAAATGTTCAGTTTTGCTACAGGATCTCAGCCAACCTGGAATTGGACCGAATGAATTGTGTAAATGAGACAATCATAGTCCCTTTTTCTCTTTCCCCCCTCCTCCTGCTCTGCTCCCTCAAAGTGACTGAGTATTGGACTGAACCCCCTGCTTCCTTGCACATGGGTATTGTAGATGGAGCAGAGACTTCCTGGGTGGCAAGCTTGAGATGTTAGCACTTGCATTTCTCACTCTTGTTTCAAATTGGGCTTCCTTATCAGCCTGCCTTCTTTATCTCTTGTTACTGTAGATACTTGCTTGTTTTGTTTACATGATATTTTTTTCACCCAAGCTTGCTGTCCTGTCTGGAAAACTTGGTGTTCAGAAATAGGGTGGCAAACAATGAACAATAATGAACTGGACATTTAAACTCCAACAGGGCCTGGATAGCAAGGGTTACTTTCCTCTTTATTGCTAGCCGCTTTGGCTTGCACTGGGGAATGAATCCCAACAGGCCTCCAGGCCTCCCCCCTTCTATTGTTCTCCTGTTTCCTCTACACTTGTTAGAAGGGTGGTGACTGGCGCCTTTGCCATCTGTGTATGGGGGTTATGGGAATTTCTAACCTCCAGCTTATTTTCCACCCCTATCGATCGGTTCCTCACAGATAATGATGCCACCTACTCTCAAGGCTATGTTCTTCCAAATGCTTTCCCTGGTACAGTATTCTGTAAAATTTCTGTTCCTAACCATCTTTCAGGCCTATCTTCCTACCTAGGCTATCCTTTAAATGTTCTTCATCTAATGCAGATTTTTTTTTTTTAAAACCAGTACTTTCTAAGGACCAAAACTGATGATGTTAGGAAGAAATTGGTATTTTAGCAAATTCCATTTGAACATAAGCCAGAGGTTTGGGGCCAGCAGCAGAAAGATGAGGTTAGAATGAATTTTTGGTTTGCATTTTCCTTCTAGAGGATTTATGCATTATTATACAATGTAAGGTAAAAGTCTGTCATCTTACCCTGTGACTTTCCTGAAATACTATGGTCAGCACAATGCCTTAAAGGGGAGTGACTGTCTCACAGCTAACCTGAGAGAGAAGTAATGATGTTTAATACTTGCGGTTCTTTGTATTTAGAACTCACTTGGACTTCATTATTCTGAATTGTTCTTTTCTTTTAAGGAACCTAAATGTAGGAGCTGGGAAGGTGGTCCAGCCAAACAAGTGCTTGCATCACAAACATGAGAACCCGAGTTCTGATCTCCAGCAACCAAGACAACAGTCTGGGGCAGAGAGGAGTGCCTGTAATCAAGCAGCTGGTCAGACAGAGTCAGGAAATGCTATGAAGCTCAATGGCTAGCTCCATCCCATTGCTGCATTAGTGAGCTCCAGGTTCGATGGGAGACCTTGTCTTTCAAAAAATAAGGTAGAGATTGGTAAAGGAGGAACCCAATATTGACCTCTGATGCTCATACATATACATATACATGGACACATATAAACCGTGTGTGTGTGTGTGTGTGTGTGTGTGTGTGTGTGTGTGTGTGTCTGTCTGTCTGTCTGTTTGTGTTTGTGCACATGTATGCACATGCAAATGTGCCCCCATAAACCAATGCACAGAATGTAACTGGGATATGAATATTATCTATATTTATAGTTCTAAACACCAGGAGACCCAGAGTGACAGAGGGGGAAAGTTGTATCTTAAAAGAAATCCAAGTAGTCTAGTGAGCATCATAAATGATTGCTGAGGTAGTATATGGGATTAGTGAGAATGAGTCTCTTTTTAAATTGAGAATGCAGGTTCAAATTGCCAACCTTAAGAAAAATATACAAGTCAATGCCTCTAGAGGGATGTGGGAGGTGAGTACCAAGGTATCTATGGGTGACTTGTTTTAAAGTCACCTTTGATGGCCCATTGAAGAAAAGTTGCAGAGTCAAGCTTTATAATCAGAGTGTGAGCCTGGGATGGGGTCTGGAGATGCAGCATCTTTTCTTGGAAGCTTGAGACCTGGGAAGTCCTGGTGTAACGCTTCAGGAAAGCAGAAATGGTTCTCTCTGGTGGTTGTTGACTATTGATCTATATGTCTATACCTATACCTATACCTGTACCTATACCTATACCTATACCTATCTATATCTATATCTATATCTATATCTATATCTATACCTATATCTATATGAGACAGAGAGACAGGGACAGAGAGAGAGACAGAGAGATATATTACAATAAAATGTAATGGACCTATTTCTACTTGGCATTTTTTACCACTTGGGGGTAATAAATGATGTGGTCTTGAATTTGGGGAGATGCTGTGAGATCTGGATGGCAGCTGATGTATTTTTAAGACAATGATCTAGAAAAGAGAGACATAATCCTGAATGTGTGCACAGAGCTCCCCAGGACAATAGCGATTACCGGTTCAAGGGTTAATGCTTCCCACTCTCAGAACCTGTCCCACCAAAATATTCATGTTTCCACTTACAATGGCACTTAAACACTCTTTTGATTTGTTTGTACCCCTGTGGCAGATTCTAGCTACTCTATCTCTTTAATCTAATTTGTGCTATGACATCAAGCTTTAATTTTATCATTATTATTTTTGCTTCTTTTAGACACCCATGGCGTGCCAGGCACAGAATAAAATGATACATTCCTTGCTGTCTCGGCGCTCACACTTTTAAAGAGCTAAGACAAGCAAAATTCCCAGTAATTGGCAATAGGAAGTCTTTACTCTCCCTAGCCCCCTTCCTTCCTTTTGAAGCAACCTCATCTCTCTGAACAAGCTTAAGAAGTTCTCTGGATCAAAGCTGTCAGAAACCAGGAGGGTTTGGAACAAGTGTCAGAGTAGGCAAAGGACCTTCAGAACTCAAGCTCCTTCCTCCCCTGCCTGAGAGGGATCTGGGCTGCATTTCTGCCTACCTCGAATGGGTGGGCTAAGACTCTCAGGCTACTAGCTGCCTCTGACATCCCTACCTAGGAGGCAAACTTCCCACACCTCACTGGCTCTAGGACCAAGGATGCTGTAAATCAAAGGATCCTGGAGCTTAGGTTTTCCCCAGGTATCTGATTGACTTGCGGTGACAGTTTCTGGACTTCTCATAACAGGGTTATGCCTGCCTTAGTACCCCACTGGTTCTCCGGAGGCACCCCTAAGTGTGCCTCTCCTACAGGTACCATTGGGATCTTTATTTATTTATTTATTTATTTATTTATTTATTTATTTATTTTTTCAGTTGCCATCGGGAGGAACGCTGAGGCTTGGGGAAGCTTGAAGAATGGCTCAGTAAGTGTCTGCAGGCAAATGTGCCAAGATCAACCCCACCCCATCTTTTCTTGGACTTCCCTTGTGCCTACCCCGGCTCAGAGTGGTTGGGCACCAGGTGCTCACCCATCTGGGGAGTCTGCCTCATCTAGCCAGCACCTGCACTCAAGAAGCATTAGAGTTGGGAAAACAGTTGCTTTTCAGGGGTGCAGAGGAACCAACGGGGTTGAGGCCAGTTGTACCTCAGGCTGCTCACCCAGGGGAGCTGGTTTGGCGAGTCCTGGGGTCTGAAGGGTGCACTAACCCAGAGAAGGGGAGGAGGGCCGGGCGTAGAGATGAGGGAGGAGGGGAAGGCATGAAGGAGGGGCACAGGAGCAGCTGCTGTGGGAGGCTAGGCGCAAGGTGGCTCCCCGCGGCCCGGCGCCCCGCGGCTCCCGGGGACGCACCAGGCAGCCAATGGATGCGCAGAGGTGTACAGCAGATGGCGTCCGACTGCGCCGTTCCTTCCTCCTCCTCCTCGTCCTCCTCTTCCTCCTGCTTCAGTGCTGAGCAGCCAGAGTCGCAGCCGGGTTGCCAGACGCTGGAATGGGTGGTCTCCCGACACACACCATCATCTTCACTGGGGAAGCTCGGGGCTCGGCGGCTCCCAGAAGCTGCAGCTGCGGCTCGGGCGAGGCTGGTGAGTGCGGCCGCTCTGTGCCCCAGCTGGCAGGGACTGATGCCGCGGGTCCCCTTGGCTGGCCGGATGGAGAGATAGCTGCCCCAACTGGGGGCGCCTTCCGCACAGACTTTCCTAGCCAGGCATCTTCCCTGGTCTCTTCTCCCAGCCAGTCGCGGGAACTTGGAACCGGAGCCTTTGGCTCTGGGCTGCGGGAAGGATTGGCTGCTGGGGTGCAGAATGCTTGAATTCTCTAATGTGGAGGGCAGGCAGGGACACCCTGCGACTTGGGCATTTGGACTGAGAAAGCATGGGGTTCCAGCTTGCTTTGTGGGGAGCCTATGAAGGGAACCGGGGGTTCCCCATCCTGTGTGTGGAACCTTAGAGCTTTCAGATCTCACCACGGGGGAGTTCTGTAGGTTTTTCAAACTGGACGAGTGAAGGGTCCCCTTTGGGTAGCCCGGACTGTGAAATCCGCGCATGGGTGCTCCCGTACCCAAGAGGATACCCGAGCAAGCCAAGAAGTTTTGCGGCGGTCCTCCGATCTCCGATTTCTCCCTGCAGTGTCAGAAGGCCACAGCAACAGTTTACATGCCCAAGGTTCTTGAGGGGGCGAGGGGTATCCTGGTGGACAGGGGAGCGCACAGGTTAGACATGACACTACATTGCTTTGAGAGAGAGAGAGAGAGAGAGAGAGAGAGAGAGAGAGAGAGAGAGAGAGAAATGGAGAAATGGGTCCAGCACGACAGAGTGGGAAACAAGGAGAAGGAGCATGCCTTCTCCTACCGCTTCCACTTTGCATCTTGCATGTTCTATAGACTACTAAAGTTATTTGAAAAGGGAAACGAAACCTCAGCTCTCTAGTGTCCCGATACGATACATTGAGTCTTGAAGTTGGAAAGCTTGGAAACTCTCTCACTCTCTCTCTCTCTCTCTCTCTCTCTCTCTCTCTCTCTCTCTCTCTCTGTGTGTGTGTGTGTGTGTCTGTGTGTGTAGTTGAGGATGAGGGCAATAAGCATTTCCTGGCTGTATTTAATTCTTACACACACACACACATACACACACACACAAACACACACACTCACACTTGTAGAGGCAGGAATGGTATTTAATGGTGCCTTTTTCCTTTGAAAATTCTTAAAGAATGAGCATCCTTTAAGAGTTCCTGCGATTCAGTTCTGCCCGGTGAGTTGAGTCCAATGATATCAGAAGACTTTGGTCCACTCTGTAGAAAGCGCCAGGGTTTCTGGTGCTCCTTTTAATGCTAGAGCAGTCTGTTGGCAAATAGCTACTGCCTTCCTTCAAGTATTCTTGTATGTGGTGGTCGGGTGGAAAGCACCTGCCTGATGTTTTCTCAACACATCTGTGAGTGTTTATTATCAGATGGGTAATCCACGCAGGCAGGGGTCATACCAATCAACCTGTGGAGTGTGTGTGTGTGTGTGTGTGTGTGTGTGTGTGTGTGTGCACGCGCGCGCCTGTGCATTGTGTTTCTGGAGTTTGCTTTTTCCAGACTATCTTTGGATGTCAGAGAGATCTTATCCCCTCTGGCATTTCAGAAAACAATCTGGGGTTGTTGGGTAACTGAGAGGAGCTGATCTATGGGGAAATCCCCTCTCTGAGAGCCACTTAAGGATACCAGTAACCAAATGAAGAAGTCCTATTCAGTGGTGAGTGTGTGCTTTGGACTTTGTGGGTTGAAGGTTATAGAAAGTTTCAATCTTGAGGCTTTCCTTCTATGCTCTCCTGTTTTTAAACCTCAATGCCATTACTAGCAAGAGCCTTCTTTGAAAACTTAATGTGACAAGTTCCCTGTTGTCTTAGGGGCACAGAAACAGCAGCAGGGAGTGGAATCCTCCAGATTGGTTTCTACTTTCCCTGGTCATTGTGTACTTGTTGGAAGCCAAGGACTAGAAACTCCCATTCATGCAAATTTAAGTGAAAAAAGATTGAAAGATGATTTTTCTGGTCTGTGGCAACTTATCCATATGAGTCTAAAGAATTGTGAGAGTCATGTTGCTTTAGAGGATGTGGAGAAGTCTCACATGTTCTCATAGACAGGTCCAGAAGCTCTGTGTACCTTTCAGGGCTCTGAAGACACCCCAAGAGCTTGGAGATATCCTGGAGAGTGCCGCCTGTGGACAGTGGACCTCTTAGGTCTATTGTGAGGTTTGAAATACAATGGCTTCACTCAATATTTTCCTCAGTATTTAAATTGATACTTCAAAACATGTTCCTTGCAGTATTTCTTAATCCTTCTTCATTTATTTTTCATCTAAGTTGTTGCTTGTTAAAAACTTAAAGGCTAGACAGGTAGGAAATAATTACAGATCATAAAGAGCATGCAAACACAGACTACTGTTTTGAGGATTGGCATTGGTAAGTTGGTGACTAAATTCTGCTCTCTACTGAGCTTGCCTTTCAAGGGAAAGAGAGGGGGTGCAAAGAAAATGATACTTAAGATGTTCTTCTTTACAAAGGCCATTGAGAACTTTGTCTACTTTCTGTGAGTCTTATTTCTGAAGGAATAATTATTTTTTTATTATATCTGTAAAATTGAAGTTTGTCTTTAAGTCATTGACTAAACAGACAGAATGAATAGCTAGGATGGAAGTTAATGGGAGAGGAGTGTCTGAACAATTTTCAGTCTGTCAGCCACTTTTAATTGTACTTCAGAAGTTGAAGCTAGAGTAATACAATTCTTTTATAGAAAAAAAAGCCTTCTTGTCCAAACTGCAATTTTGATGTTCTGAACACCTTTGTTAAGATTAGGCATTAATGTAATAAATTTGATTGAAAGGATTGAATAGAATGATGGAGAAAGGCTGACTGGTCCTATTCAGTGAACTGTCAAAATGACAAATGATACGGTGCATTAAATGAATGATTGAGATAAACAGATTAAAGAATTCTAAATAGTGTCAACTATACCAGTTGTTGGGGAAAAGATGAACAGTACCATAAGCAACCCAGGCTTCAGAGGCAGAGACTTGTGCTGTGAACAACAAATGGGTAGCTTACGATCCACAACCACTTGCATGGGCATTGCAAATATCTAGAGTTCTGAGTCTGAATTTAACGTTACATTCTTTATGTTTTCACAAGGAGATATTTCCCAGGATACAACTTTAAAAGACATGCAGCCATAATCATTTTATCACCAGGCAGCTTCGTAGCTATACCATGAGCCCTTAATTTAGAGTTGTTAGCAGGATTAATATCTAAGTGATAATTAACACATCAAACCTGTGAAAGTGGGAAGACTTTTAGGTCTGATTTAATTCTCCAAGTTTACTATTGTGAGTCTGATTGGAATCTTTGGGTGAGCACATCTCAAATCACAGGCACCTTGCTCCAAGTTAAATGTTTTTATCTCAGGTTTTCTCCTTTAACAGTTCTCCATTAATTGAGATTGTTATTGATCCCCCCCCTCCAGGAAAATAGCCATGGCTAATGATATGGTCAGTTGCTTGCAATAATCCACTGATGCTTTCTATTTTATTTTTTATTCTTTGACAATCTCACATACATATACACTTAGTTTTCACTACAATTATGCTTGCTGAACCTTCTCTCTTTCCTCCTAAAATCTTCATTCCAAAAAAGTCACTCCACTTTGTCTCTTTGCTTTGGATACACTGTGTTTAACTGGGGTTACATTGCTGAGCCAGAGTCCAGCGTTATTTACTGGAATGTGGAGAGTTTATCAATGGCTGTACCACTAAAGAAAGAGACACCTCACTCTCTCAATACCCATTAATTGTCCAGAGTCTCCCAGTGACAAGTTGGGCATTATGAGCCCTCTCCTAGTCATGATGGGCTAGTGATGGGTTCAGTCTTCTGGGTATGTTGGGCTGACAATCAACGTCACAATCACAGTGCGTTCCTGAGGGCAATGGCCGTATCTTATCCTGGAAATACTTTCACAGCACTCCCAACCTCTAACTCTTACAGTCTTTGAACCTCCTCCTCTTCTGTGATGTTCCTTGGTAGGGTGATGTAAATGTCCCCTCTCTAGCTCATGTTTTAAAATGAGCACCCCATAGCTACTAGATCAAGTATTGTATCCAAAGGGAAGAGGAAAGCAGAGGATTAGTGGAATTCAGTTCCTTCTGCTCCTTTGGTGAATTTTTAGAACACTAGAGGTGCTGTGGAATAGATTTCTCTGTGGGTAAAAGCTTGTGGTCACTGCAAAAAGCTGAGAGCTGAACTCACACTCAGCTTGTCAAGAGGACAATCAAGTTGCCTGGTTGGTGCATGGAAGAACTGGTGTGTTATGTGACTATGCTACAGAGCTGGGAAAAAAGTGCATTTCAGAGCATCTCAGAGAACATATTAGCTTCTGGTTATTTGGTATCTGTGATTGAATAATTCTAAAACAACTCTTTGCTGTGATGCACATATCTGGTAGATTTTTTTTCTTTTCTGGAAGATTTCTTTTTGGGGGGAGAGGGTAGGTTAAAAAATGGTCCTCATAAAGGAAAGGTGTAACTCTTGACCTAGAGGAAGGAATCCACATGGCACTGTTTCCTTTATGC